>JAPFBL010000007.1:0-1200000 GCA_026182355.1 Hermatobates lingyangjiaoensis | reverse complement strand
TATAGTCCCAGAATGCAACTTGAGATAGTACAGAATAATATGTTAATTAAAGAGCAGCTAGTTTCTGAAATACCGAATTAAATGATTATTCATTTCCACACATTGACACTGATAGTCGGAATATATGACTCATTTAGTTAAGTATTAAGGAAATTAAAGTTTTTAATTCATCAAATCTTTAAAACTGTTATCATTGTAATAAATAAATCGGTTTTATAACATATTAGTGCATTAATTGTATTCCTGGTATATTTAACCAATTTTATAAGTTTACTATAATAACCACTAAAAAATGTTGCAATGTGATAATTTTACAAAATTTTTATATTGGATATCAGCAGTATTCATTTTTTGTAGAGGTCAGAAAAAGTTAAGATATTCATGCAAAAATGTTGAAGATTTATTATTTTTAGTGAACACTCTTCTAAGAGATATTAAAATGTACTAGAAAAGTTAAAATTAAATGTCTATTTCCTCAATGATTGATTGACGCTGACAGGTTAGCAGCGTTATCAGAAATGTAAACAATTTCACAAGTGAGAGCGTGTTTATGTGTAGTAGAACGCACAAACAAGAGTGAATGTGATAACAGGTATTGGTTGTGGAATCCATTGGATCTACTCATTCAGTCACGCAATAGATAGCAAGGTCTTTGACGAACAAGGACCAAAAATGTTCATGATAAAATAATTTTGAGTGAACTGTCAAATAATAAATAAGAAATCAAAATGATATCATGGAAACAGTTTCAGTTCAACATAATCATACTCGTTGTTATTTCTGTGTACACAAATAACATTAAACCTGTTGTATATAAACAAGCGTGCACTTTAAGTAGTTCACTAGGTTTTAATACATTATACACACCTATTGAAGGAAGCATGCTACATTAAAGATATATGTAAGTCATAAACTTACGTTTGGTGAACTGAAAGTAGTATTAAGAGGTCATGAAATTGTTATCAGGTTGTGTGCGACCGCCTCACTCACTGATAGGCTTACAAGTGGTTGTGACCACTCTCGAGACTTGCTATCGACTCCTGCGCAGTCGACTCTTCTATCGACCTTGTTCCACAACCTTCTACACTTTTCCCGCCTCATCTGTAATTGGCTCCAATCACTCCCTCTCTGCCTCTTCTTCCTGCCTTCATTAACTCTTATAAACATCAAACTAATTTACTTATTACTAAGCAATTAATTAATTACATATATGTAGCAATATAAGAAGTAGGTGTTATTATAGAATGCTACCTAGCTTCGATTATATACTATAGTATGCTATCTACCACCCATTATGGTATCAACCGTAAATAATAAACAGTTTATAGAGATAGATATATTCGAAATTATTCACAATTCAATACATAAAAATTTTACAACTTATTCGAATAATAATCGAAGTTTGCAAAATTAAAAGAAGTAACATATACAATACATCTCGTCAAAATTAAGTTTAATACTGTTTATAAAGATATCTTACATCTTTCAAGAAAGCTGGAAATACATCAATCATTGTGTTTTCTCAGAATTTTCCAACAGTAATGGTCTAAATGAGATTGCAAATGCTGTTGAGGTACCCTCTCTTCTTTTTCAGTATGTCAACTTAGCGATATATAATCACAGATAAAGTTGAATTTTCTAAATAAATACATTTAAAGGATATTTTTTTCTTCTTCTTAGCATACTTGTGATGAATTTTGTGTTGTTTACTATGAAATGATATCGTAAGTAATATCGTAAGTATTATAATAAAATCAAAGGTACACAGCATACTATTGTAGCAACTAGAACTATAATTTTTGTAAGAACAGTCATTCATAACACAAACGTTATGACATAAATATCAAATTTTATCGGAATTAATTTAACTGATGAATAAAAATCAATGTTGATGATCAAAAATCAATATTGTTGGCCTCCTTTGGCCAACAATAAACTAGGAAAGTAGCCTCATGTTTTTCTTTCTACCCGGGCTTCTAGTGAGAAACGAAAATCTATATCAAGTTAAACGCCTGATTCATTTTGTATAAATTTATAATTTTTAAAGTGTTGATTGTTAGTATTGGTAGCTCACATTCCAATTAATGATTTATAGTCAAAATTATAAACAATTTCTTCTTTTTTTTTTACGGTAAATAAACAAAGAAAGAAAGGAAAATGAAAAAGATGAAATTGTAAATTAGTAAATTAAAGCGGATGTGAGAAAGAATGAAAATATAACAGAAAAAAATCAAACAAAAAGGAAACTTTAGAGTTCTAAAGTATGAATAGTAAAAAAAAATTTTTTTTAGGAAAAAGCCATAATGAAACAAAAAAGTGAAATAACTGATTACATTAAAACTGGCGGAATTTCTAGCACCCAACAACTAACTAGGGCTTCCTCAGAATCCCTTAGACTGGATCAGGTGTCATCACTCAGGAGAGTAGTCTCAGAATTTGGACCCTAAGGCACTTCTTGAAAGGTAGGTTATGGTTATTAGCGCGGGTGGCAACAGGCAGCTTGCTATGTTGCCCAACTGATGACCGTTGATGTAGTCCAGACGATAAACGCCGCTGCTGGATGTGACGGAACTGGCAAAGGGCAAAGAGTAAAGTAGGTCGCTAACAGTTGAGGTGAAATTATGGTTAGGGTTAATGATATGACAGATAAGGCAATGTCATCGGCCATCTTGCTGTGTGCCAAAAGTGTCAAATGTATGACAGCAATCTTTAAAATGTCTGTGGGAAAAGATGTTACCAATAGAGTTGTGCCATCTAAAAGATATATTGTTATGTGAATATATTGCATGTGGTAGGAGAGGATGAGAGGCGAGAAAAGAGTTCTTGAACAAACTGTACGTAATTTATTGATAAAATAGGAAGGAATGAGGTGATGAAGAAAGGGGCTCTTATTATCAGAAGTACAATCACTACGAGTAGCATGATTGATTTCAGTCGAGATCACACGTTCCTCAATAAGATCTCGGGGGAAACAGCGTTCGATAAATCTTTGTTTAATTCGTTATATATATTAACTCAAAATCGAAGAAGAGTAACTCACCCAGTAAAGAAACACACATACAAACTCAAAATTTCGGGCAATCCGTCTTCAGGAGAAAAGTGACAAAAGAAAAAGGGAAAAGAGAAAAAAGATATATATATATATATATATCATTTGCAAAAGTTGGAAGCAGTTCTTCATTTAAAATATATTGTTAAATAACGCCTCATATTTGGCTTGATTCTGTTGTCTACATAATTTCTCCATTTTCCGAAATTCGTTCCTCGTCTCTGCTTTAAAACTCTAAAGCTTATCACCTATACTACTAGTCAACATGTTTCGAATGTACCACATCCATCATCTAATGAGTATATTAGTTGGTTAATAAAGTTTATATATATACAATGTTGAGTTGTACGAGAATGTTGACTTAGTTATCGCACTTGAATCAGGGAGAATTTTGAAGAATTAAGGTAGGTTGGTTGAACTCGCTTTTCTACCTAATCAGGTTCGGTCTGTTGGAAAACAATTTTAAGATTCTATAAGAATTACCAAGTTTGATATTTAGCGCTGGCTGTTTTTCTTGAATTATCATTGCTTCTATTAATTGTAATTTAAAATGGTTCCTTCCTCTTCCAATAATTTTCATGGAGTTGACCATCATCATCTCTCTTGTGAGTTTTGCAATGTACCGGCGGAAAGCTGCATTGTTATTCTTCTGGACAATAAAGTTGTTGTCATTCCTATATACAATAAGCTTTCCCGGGACTCGCAGCTCCCTACATTACACGAAGACACAGATACAAGATTGGTTTCTTTGACTCTTTGACGCTTGGACTGCTCCTCATTACTGGACTGTCTACTGAAGGGCTTTGGTAATAAGTTATGAGGGTCACACTGTCTCCAGGCTTAATGCTTCTTAATATTCGTTCATCGATCCTATATTTTCAGTATACTGGTTCTGTTTTGTAGTGATAGCCTTCATTTCTGAGTTCGGTTAATTTTTAGAGCAAGTGTTACTATTTATAAAAGAAATTGAAGCCAATTGTATGTGACAGCTGTAACTTGTCCTGACTTGGTTTGAAGGAATTGAATATCTATTGTTAGCGAAGCGGAGTCGTACCAAGAAGGAGAAGGCAGGGCATTTCATGTCGGCAACTCGTTAGGGGACGAAAAGCTAAGACACCGAGTACTGGTGTGTCCTGTACACCAAGGTCACTTGCGCTTTTCTTGTTGTATCGCGTGATTTTGTGGTATGAATCAGATTAAATTAACCACCCCTCCCCTTATGCGTTATGTTCTCTCAATTAAACATCGCCATGCCTGCATGTCATCCTGCAGATGAGTGCTGTCTGTCCATATTGAACCATTTAAGTCAATATGACTTTGCTAATACTTCACTTAGCGTGCAGTCTATCGCTATACAAGATGTGCAAGCCATCAGGAACTCATTGTCTTTGATCGCCTTATCTATTTTACTGTCCTTATTACCTGAAACATTTCTTTTAACATAAGACAGTGGTTAAATTTCTGGTTTCCTAAAAACCTTTTCGAAAATCAACTTTGAATTCCATCCATTAACAGCATTGTGACAGACCGATTGCCCCTGAAATAGTCAAGTACACTGTATTGCAAGAGAATTATTAGTACAATTAGTTTTTACTTTACATTGTGATTTGATAAGAATTATGATATATAATTTTGATTGTGAATAATGGAAATTCTAAATTTAAGTAATTAGTAGGTTTATAAATATATACTATTTTTTTTGTTGTCATAGGTATTACGCAAGAGCTGTTTTATTTTTAATAGATGTGTATGCACTGTTTCGGTTAGTGCTCGTTTAATTTTGTTTTTGTAAATAATTCTAGGTTGTAATTAATTTCCTATATACATTAATTATAAATGTTAAATTTAGTTGGGACTGTTTTCGTTATCAGTCTGACCATATCAAAGCAGTTATCATTAGTATTATTTTGTTTGTAACTCAATATATGTTTGAAATGAACTTTGAAAACTCTACTATTCTTAACGCATAACAGCACATACGTGTATACATGCCATATATACATGTGTTACACTGGTATTAAGCATTTGTATTTTTCATGAATTACGGTATATGCACCCTAATTGACTACGATACAATGTAAAAGAAAGGAAATTACTCATAATTTGATTTTTCCTTCTACATTGTACGTATATAACCAAACGTGTTGATGATCACGGTGTATATTTAAAACTAGACTACCCGTGACCCTTTGTGTTACTCAGAAATGATAACATTAGGTATTGAAATTAAATCACTGAACATGATTCACAGGGGTAATTTTAATTGTTGTTTCTTGTTATTAAGGCACGGAAACAGATTCTTATATGGCCCAACCTTTTGATTTAGTATTCTTAGCATGATTCAAGTTATATACACAGTAAGTATATTTAGCAAAATAAAAATCATTTAAAAGTAAGCAAAAATCGTTTATTTTATGGCATAAATAAATGAAACATCAATTCAAGTTTTATACACAATGAAATATATTTAAAACAAACAAAACTTTAAATTTAAATTTTCAATTTATTTACCTAACTTAAAATGAAATTAATAAAAGGAATGTGTATTTATAATATTACCTCAGAACAGTCGTATTCAAATTTGTTTCTAAAATCATTCATTTTTAACCTCTAATGTAGTAGTTTATTACATATTTGTTGCATAATATATAATATATTTGCACTGTCATCAGCGAGTACGCAAGCCTCTGGTTACTCTGGCTCCATGCCTTAATTTTATTACCAAATAAATGTTATTACGCAAATTTTAAATTAAATTTTTTTTGTTACATTTATGTGTAATACATTTTCACTACTAACATCGGCGAGCACGCAAGTGACTGGCTACCCTGGATCAATGCCTTTACTTTATTACCACTGTTTATATTATTCAAATTTTAAATTCAAAAAATTTTTTTGTTACTTTTATACCTTTGTGCTACTGTCATCGGCGAGCACGAAAGCCAGTGGGCTACCCTGGCTACTGCCTTTAGTTTATTACCAGTGTTTACATGACACAAATATTAAAGTAAAAAAAAATTGTTACATTTATATACAATACATTTGCACTACTGACATCCGCGAGCACGCATAACACTTGCTACCCTGGCTCCAATTTTGGGAATACAGTGATAATTTTCTTTTATTCAACATAATTCAGGTTAAATAAATTAAATAATATATATTTAATTTCAGGTCTCTATCTCCACGGAAAATAGGTGAACAAATAAACAAACAAACTCACGAACTTTACATATAGAGATTACGAAATAGTTTGTTTTTCCTTTACAATAGTATTCTTACCATAATATGCCAGAGCACACTATACAATGTACATTACGTAGTTTTGGCTGTGAATCGTCTTTTGATATTCTCTATAAAGCCGATAAAAAAGAGCACGTCTCACAGGTCTTTCGCTTTCCTTTCAAAGGTAAAAGCGGCTAGCTGCACAACATGAAAGTGTTGCGGGTTTGCATATAAACGCCTTTGGATTTACTACCTACTTTATCCAAAGTTTTCAGGGTTTTCAAATAAAATACAAATCGACGGAACTGTACTATTGCACTGGACAGTTAGAAAAAATATTTTTCCATACTTTGACGAAAGAGAAGTATTTACAAGTTACTGTTTGAACTGTTTGTGTCAATAGCACTGTAAGGTCACAATTGCATCATTCACTAACTATCCTGCAGAGTCAACATCAATCATATTCCCCACAAAATAAAAATTGACTAAAAGCCATCAATGAAGACAACCAAAAAGAAACAAAATCTTTACCTATGGCTCCAACTGTGGAGTTAATACGGACGCATGGTCTTATGATATACATGAACGCCTTGACGCCATGGTTGTTACTGCAATCTTCTTAGACTCCAAGACTGGACTACTCAGGTAACCAAGAATCTGAAATATTATAGAATTTAGATTATAGAATTATAGACTAGTTGGCTATTGGTTAATCATAGTAATAACAGTAATTATGGCACAAGTTGGAATAATAGTTTCTCGGTAATGTTAAGTTTCATTATTCGGTAATACTTCCTCATTTATTCTATTTTACTTTTCCTTATATTTGTATAAAGTTGTTAAGTTAAGACTGTTGTTAATGAGAGTGGAGTTTAAATTATAATTTTAATAAGAAAGAAACAAAACATTATTTAGATCAAGATCATTTAACCATAATGCAGCAAGAGATAATGAAAGCTGAACAGGCAGAAGTTTTGCATACCTATAAGAGTATTCAACTATATTATGCTTGATAATTCAAGTAGTAAAAAAAAATCGCATTTCTAGTAGTTTACTCTACTTTAAACTGACAACAATTCTGTTTATCTTACGTGAATTGTCCACAACACAGGTTTACCAAATGAAAGTTTTGGTGTAAAAAATGTCAAAAATTTAGTTCTCTTATAATTTAAAAAAAGTGTTAACGTATAATAAGTCACATTTTGGCACTTTTTTCGATCAATTTGTACCGATCTATTCCCTGTGGCCATGGTACTAATAAACCAAAAACGTATCGTTATAAATGCCTTGAAGAGTCCTGTGTCCATTTTTTAGATCATTTCTACCTCTAAATCTCTAAAGGTTAAAGTGATAAAGAATATAAAAATATAAAAAATTAATACAAAGTATATTTAAAACAAATAATTGTAGATAATAAAACACTTTTTTGAATATAAATTTTATTCTCTGCAATTTCTATTCAAAACTTATAACTCAACCTAACATCCATAATATCCAAAATCTCCCAAAGTGTTAAATTGGTGTTTAACATTTGAGATTTTCCCATCAGTGATGCAAATGTTCTTACCGAGAATTTTATGACCTTATTATTCTTTCTAGATTATGATCTGAAATGTTCCAGCGTTTATTCTATTGGAGAAGTTAACAACTATAAGAGAATTAACAGCAATTGTTTTCATCTTTAGTGCTATTATAGGGATAGGAAATTAGGCTAATTTATTATTTGAAATTAATTTCACCTATAGGTCAGAAAGAATACCGGATTAATAATAATTGTTAAAAATTATTCTTTATTAAATTCATGGATGCAACAGTAAAATAATAGATAGCCTTTTTCCTAGTAGTATGTGTTATATTTATTTGATCCTTTAACTTCAAATTCGATTCATCGAAAGTGTAGCTAGATACTCTATAATGCAGAAATGATAAAACACATAAGCCAGTATGTTAAGTAAAAAATAATTTCATTATTATTATTTTTCATGAAAGCAAAGTCAGGATGGTCTATACCCTACTAATAAAATCTAAGACGGTTGGTTGAGGTTGTCACAATTCATGTATATGATGCATTATTCTTCACCAGCGCCCACGTTCGGCATTTCTGCCATCCGGCGACGCGTTGACCAGTATATACTGGCGACTCTGTGCCTGTTTGGGATGTTGTGGTCCGATCTGTAATAAATTCTCGAGCAGTCGGGATTCATCCTCTCATTCCCTCACAGAGGGCATTCTGCTACAGGAGAAACCCCAAACTTGTGTAGGTAGGCATGCCCCGTTCTTGTTCTGAACAGGGCCACATTAGTAGCTCTTGGTAAGTACCACGGTCTGTTCTAGAAATCAATCTGGCCCAGGTCCTGCTATTGTTCTTGATTGTCCTTGCTATAGTCCTTGAACTTGACTGGACGAAAACTGAGTCAATGTGAGATTTTATCGACGCTTTCATATTTGACTTCGCAGATTTGAAGGATTGTTCAAGGACTGATTATTGTAGTATTGTATTATGTTTTGCCAGCTCATCTGCCTTGTCGATCCCCTCTAGTCCAACATGACTGAGAACCCACTGGAGGATTATGGCCCACCAGGATATTATCTGGGACACCTATGCAATGCCAAATAGCTTTATTAATCTAATTGAACTTTTGCATGTTTATTTAGATTTAACCTTATGATATTTTACATAGACCAAATTTACTGTAGGTCAAAAGGTTATGTCATAAAGAAGGTATAGTACTCATTTTCCTTACCTGGTATTTACATACATACCTATTAGTCGATGGAATTTTTCTTTGAAAAAAAAATTATTATAAAAAAAGTTTAATTTAGCCATTCAATGAAAATAACGTGTAGCTCATTTGCCTTTCAAATCTTCAAAAGTTTATGTTATGAAATTTATACGAAACCCTCCCCAAATGAATTATAGGGAAAATGAATTAAATAAAAAACTTACTTAAAAAAAAAAGACATCCCAAATGAAACTCTGAGAATAAAGAATAAGACTAGCAAAAAGTTGTAAGAGAATATCGAGTGAAATATCTTCAGAAACTCTCTAAGGTAGAGTTGTGCTTGCAGACTAGCAGATAAGACTTTTACTACATGAAAATACAGGATATAAGGACTACAAAGCATCAAATAGCAGTCTATGATTAAAATTCAAAAACTGAAAGTCCCCAGGCAGTCTACTTAAAAGCCACGTCAAAATAACTACAGCTTAGGCTGATTGACTAATCATTGCAAGTTATAAAATTGACCTATTTGAATCAAACCCGGATGCAGCTAAAATAATTTAACAAACAAGTACAAGTGTGATACATTTTATTTCAGTCATTTTGGTTCTTGAACTGCGCTTTATTTATGACATTGAATTTGATTATAGTTGAAATAAACAGACTGTAAACTACTCCAAAGCGAAAGTGATAAATGATGGACACTAGACGACTGGGAACAAGGAGCTTTACTCATTTCAAACACATCCAATTTCATTGTGTTATATACGTCTGTGTTATAAAAACAAACTTCAGCCAGTGAAGCAGAATTTTCTTTTCATAATTCAACAAAGTTTAAATTTTCACATCACCGTACCGAATGTACTAGATATCTATGTATGGCATTACCAATGAGCTAGTATAGGTTTTCTATAATTCCAGCACCAACCATTAAATATCACAAAAAAGACTGAAGCCACTTATAAAATTAACGCATCATTTTATAAGTAGTTTTCCTGTCATGACCGAGCAAATAACGCCGTGATAATTTTACAAGAGCCCTAATGAAACATTCAAATGTACTAGCACCTATCGTGACGCTCAAGTATCTGCCAAGAAATACTAAATAACTAAATTCACCTACTGACATTGCTTCTGTATTAAATATGAACATTAATAATTCACCAATGTCAGTAAACTGAATGAGTAATAACAAAATTACATATTTGTAACGAACCATTCCTAAGTTGGCCATCAGTAAGGTTCTTGATGTATAAAAATAAAAAGAAATTAAACTAATATCATCAACTTTCCTCCTTTTCTGCATTTACACCAACTTTTTACACCTTTCCTTTTCTTTTCCTATATTGACTGATGGTTTTCTTTACACATAAGTTGGTATATATAATATATAAATCTGACTGCTGTCCGCTCACAGTACCCATTCCTCTTATGACAATGGCCAATTAAAAGTGAACGACCGTGTATTGTTTTCAATTCTGTCTCTTTCCATTTCATGGTTTTATATAAACGAGGGGTGAATGATGGGCCATACAATGCTCCAATCGTTTACTTTTCAGCATAGTGCCCAGCAAGTCCACACTCTTCCTTCATCACTTCATCACTTCATCACTGCTGAAGGGGTTTCATCTTCCTTTTGTAGAACTCTGAATCTTGATCATAGAAGTAGGTGTCTACAGCATCCATAACTCCGTCATCTGAGGCAAGGCGCCGTCCAGCTTGATCTATTTTCTCGTTTGGAAACAGATGGAAGTCGGAAAGTGTTAAATCTGGCTTTGTATGAAGGGTTGAGGACAAGTTGGGAGGGGGGGGGGGGGGGATGATGTGTTAAATAACGGGACACTACGGGGACTCACTTTTATTACAGATTTCTGAATGAGTTTCAACATTTTTCATTCACCTCTCATAAGTACATATATAAATCCTTATAAATTGAATAAACAATGTTTAATCCAATCGAAAAAATAAAAATTTTTCATTTTGTTGAAAAAAAATCCTCGTATTTGACATCTTCCTTAGGTTTGGGTAGTACAGAGAGATGTAACATTTGTTTTATTCTATTTTCACATGTAAATAATGTTTTAGCAGTACGGTCTGCCATTTTTCATTTGTAGAGCCTAAAATTGATTACATGACAAGGAAAAGAACTGTGTCACATAAAGTTAAAATTAGCCTGTTGGCGTTCAATCAACGTTAGCCAAGCTTCTGACGAGATGAAGGGCTCTTCAGTGGTTGTAAGAAGAAGGAAGAACTTGGAGGTGCTAGGAAGAGAGCAGACAATCGCTTACACTCAGTAACTTTCATAAGGTTAAATTACAAATAAGTAATTTGAGAAGAAATATTGGTTTGGTGGAAAATTATGGGTAAAACTTCATTTGGAAATTGTGTGAAATGAAATGGAAAACCAAATTTCTAAAGAAGGAGCTATAGATGGCACTTCACAGATAAGACTATTATATGGTCCCAATAAGTTATATATGACCGAAAATTGTTGAAGAATGCCTGAAACAATGGAAGCGGCAATGGGATATTTCCAGAATGAGGCCCGAACAAAAACTTTTTTCTGCTCTACAGCTACATTTTAAATCTGGCGTGAAGATGTCGCACAGGATGACACAAATACTCTGAAGCAAATACAGTGCAATGACTATCTATGTCGCTTTAAAATGTTCGACAATCCTGCGTGTCCTTGTGGATCTTTGACTCTAACATGGGATAGCTTGTTGTTTAGGAGGGAGTAAGAGTGGACTTTGTTATAGAGGTGCTGACCATTGGTGGTGTCTGGCCTCAGAGATAGAGTATAATGTGAAAAATCTCTAATTTAAACACAATTCTAAACGTTATGAACAGTGTAGATTTATACAATATCAATTATAACTGCAAATCAATTAAAAATTCAATAACTTAATAATTCAATTATTACCTATATTGAATTAGAATTATGTTGTTAATATGTATTGTCACTATTTAAAATATATGTTATCTTTAATTATATATTTAAAAACTCGTAATGTTTGTTATTATTAGCTTAAACTTATGTTATGATTATTCAAGTTACATTTACATAAATAAATCATGATATATTTTCAACTAATAATAAGATATATTTTATTTATGTTATAATAAGTAATAAATGTGTAATCAATAAGGTAGTACATTATTGGGAGCATATGTCCCCAATACAGGGTTACGGTGTTGGGAAAAAATATTAATTAATATCCTAATTATCCGCATTATGTTTTAATACAAAATTACTTTCTATCATGATAAAATTAAATGAAGGATAACTTCTTTCGTTTTTACTCTGCTGGAAAGAAATTGATTATCTTTACAGAATATTCTTGTCAAAAGTTTTACTCATGACGAGGTGCTCCGTATAATGTTAACAATATTTATAATCGTACTTTATGAGGGTTATTGTTAATACATTAGTTGAAGTAAAATAAACATGCGCCAGGCTAATTAAAAATATCTATTAAAGTTGGAGTTGAGGGAGCAAGGGATGGGAAATTGGGAAAGACTGACGGGGAGTTGGCAGAGAAAGGGCACATGCGCACGCACGAGCTCTGCTAGCAAGCAGCGTGCCGGCGGAGTGCACCGCCCCTGTCGCCACCGACTGTTCGCGCCATGCCCAACATCGTCAACGAAATCAAACTCGACTTCAAGGATGTCCTCCTGCGCCCCAAGAGGAGCGAGCTACGCAGTCGCGCCGATGTCAGTTAGACCTGTAGCTGTCATCAAATTAATCGGTTCAATGAAACAAAGGGCTGACCATTGTTTGATTTTAGGTGGATTTGGTGCGCGAGATAACGTTTCGCAACTCGAAGCAAACCTACCGCGGCATCCCTATCATGGCTTCCAACATGGATACGGTGGGCACCTTCGACATGGCCAGGAGTCTATCCAAGGTGAGATGTATCTTGCGCCCTTGGGCACTGTCTATCTATAGCCGGCCGGCTGACCCACATCTCCTCTTCCCATTGATCCGCAGTCTTCTGCCACCCCTCCCCACAACACTTGATAACACGTCTTCCAATATTAACTCATCTCTTTAACAATAGCCTGCCTCAATAGTGTCAGCTGAAACCTATTACTTTGCTTTATGATTCTTTAAGAAAGTCAAGCAGAACATTGCAAACCAATCATTATTTCATTATTTACTTGTGTGCATTATACTCAAAAATACCTCAAGATAAATACCTTTTCGCTCCATTATAACTTCTTATAATTTAACATGTTTTATTATTTGTTGCATCAACAAAGCTTTAACTGTTTTGAAGCAACTATTTCACTAAGTTAACGTTCACACTGCATCATAAATAAGTCTGTCTATTGTTGAAAGTATCATCCTCAATAACATATCCTTATCATAAGTAAGTCTCCTTATTGTTGATATTGCATCATCAGTCCAAATGACATATCCTTATCATAAGTAAGTCTCCTTATTGTTGATATTCCATCATCAGTCCTATTGACATATCCTTATCATAAGTAATTCTTCTTATTGTTGATATTCAATCATCAGTCTCAATGACATATCCTTATCATAATTATCACTTTATTGTTGAAGTTCAGTCTCAATGACATAGCTTCATAAATAAGTCTCCTTATTGTTGATATTGCATCATCAGTCTCAATTACACATCCTCATCATTAATTTCATCATTTCATTACATCATTATTGAATTACAGTTTTGAATATAGTTCATGTTATTTAAATATGAAATTTGTATACCTTTGTTCTTTTGACACGTATATTGATTTAATATATACATTAAATATATTAAATTTATGTAAGTATTCAAATAGTGTGAAAGTTTATTTGACAAATAGCAATCAAAAGGTTTTAGAATATCTCATTTTTCTATTGATATTGTCGTGATTTCCTGCAGTGTAGAGAAACGTACCTTTATTGTACCTTTCTGCAAATTTCATCTGATATCTTTAACTTTTCCTCTCCTATTAAAACAATTGCATGTTTTTAGTGATTTTGATTTGAGGTTTACTATTACTATGACTATTTTCTTTTTATAAACGAACGAAATTAGAAGTGAACACAGAATCCATAAAAGCAAAAGACACCTACTTTAGTCGAAATACTGTTGACAGTGAGGGTATGTTCCTGTTATTTTCCTTGTGTCAACATTAAGTTATATATATATGGCTAAATTTTAATGAAGTAATTTGGGCAGTGTACTTTACAATAATCCGTGAAGTCAGAAAACTTTTCAAGACAAGGGATCTCGAAGTATAGAAATGAGTTTCTTTGTTCCCCGTGTTCATTTCTCTTTATGTTATCGTGAATGTTTATAAATAGGTGGACAGTAGTTTTTCACATAGGCACATTTCATTAAAGTACAGAGCAGCTTCTGCCTTCACGGCTTTTGTGCTGGTCGGCATATGTTATTTCCTAAATCATCTGTCCAAGAAACACATATATAATCTGCCTTTCTGTTTCTTGTGGTTTGGTAAAATAATAAATAATTCTCAAACGTCTTTAGCCAACGTTTCATCAATATTTTTAGACATTCTCAAGACTAATCAATTACAGAATTTATTATAATAACATGAAAAATCAAAAGTTGCATTTATTATGTTGCATATAAAATTGATATTATAGGTTGCAACATATAATTAGAAAGAAGAAACAGGCCAAAGGACTTGTTTTCAAACGATTAAAAGAAATGTACACTGTGAAACAACAACAAACTCACATCAATATTTGAACCTCATTATCATCAGGAGAAGATTTCTTCTCGTCTCGCAAATAGCAAACAGTTTTTGCTATACAAACTGACCTGTTCTTCTCCTGATTACAACGAGGTCGAAACATTGAAGTGAGTTTTGTTGTTGTATCTCGGATTTTTTTCTTAATTATTATTATATATATATGAATCAAAATCCACTAGAATAATTAAGAAGAGAAAAAAATATACTCTGAGGGCTTTCAAATTATGTCATCAGAGAGCGACTACAAAATAAACACAATATATATTTTTAGTATGTTAGTAAGAAAACAAATAGAAATAGTTAAATACAAAACAAAAGTCACACTCTAACAGTCTCTAATTTTTTGTTTCAACTGTCTTCATGAGAGCAAAGGGAGAAGGAAAGGAAATTTGAGATGGAAAGTGAGTGTTTTTCCTTAACTTTTGTTTTTTTTAACTTACTTTGAATATTACTAGTCGTTCTAGATAATGTTAACAATTTTCAAGTGTATACATATAGTCAAATAAGGTCCGGTGGGAGTAATTAAAACCTGGTAATCAACACTGCATTTGACATGTCAAATGGTGATTCTTCATCAGAAGAGTCACCTTCTTCACCATCTTCACCTTATCTTTTAGTTTTCTTCTTATGACGAATCACCTTTCAACATATTGACTACAGTCGTCCTCTGCTGTCTGATGTGCTAACGTTAATTCAATTTTTCGTGGTCCCTGTGGTTCCAAAGCCAAGGTGAACATTAAAAACTGCTGGTATAACGTATATGTTTATGGTAACAGGTATTAGGTTCTTGAGCCCATCATGTGGTGTTGCTATCACGGTGACTGTGATTTTAAATCCAAGTTGTACACTTGTTATGCTACGGCATTTAGGTACGGCACTTCAGATCGTCACATAGTGCTGTTACCGCACTAACTTTGGTTTGAAATTTAATGTGTAATTCACAACTATCGGACAACGAGGATGGCTATGGCCCCCAGGCACTTGTGTGTTGAGCTCCATCATGTGTTGTTGTTATGACAGTCGATTTGATTCCAAACAAAGGACTCTAGTATTACACTGGCTGAGTTTTTGCTGCCACTGTTTGAGAACAGTATCTTCTCACGAGTGAGCTGGGACTCCGAGCCTGCCAGTCGGCTTGTTCCCAAGCGGTGGTGGGAACTGAGCTTGAGCACTAGTACTTGCCTCTGGGTAAGCCTGAAACCCAGACCAACGGCATAGAAGATATCGTGGAGTGCCCGAGTGAAGCTTGAAATATCTTCAAAGATTGGTAGCGCATAGGTTTTCCATGAGCCACGACTATTAGCATAGTACTCACTTGTTTACATCACTTTGTAAATTGGCAAGCTTTGGTCTATATATTTAGAAATTATATCATTTCGCGTCGTCCTAGTGAAAACCTCAACTGGTAACGACTTCAGAACATGGAGATCAGTAACACCTCTCGTGTTCCAATAAAACCCACTTTCAAACTTATATTTATCTAAACATTTCGACTTTTCTCCCTATTCATTCAACTTATTTGAACCAATTTCCTTGAGTTTCAGAACTTTAAGCAGCAAAAACCTCACCTATGAATATTTAACTCTATCTGTTCACGTGTCAAGCCGATTTGTTTATTTTTCAATGAGCAAAAGAGGTTTCTTTCAATTCATTACAGTCATAGAGCTCTATAAATGTGTACTAACTTCATTGTCTAAAAGAGTGGACTGTTCCTCTGCTTTGATTTGTTCCTTGATTACAGAATATATTTCGTAATAATAACCTAACATATATATGATAAAACATTCTTCATAAACACGTAAAATCTGCCTGTATGGAGTTTACGATTTCATAAGACATAAAAGGTATAATTATAAGAATAGTAATATTAAACTATGATATAAAATATTTAATTGAATCAAAATTATTTTTTAAAATGAATTCTACAATTCAAAAACGATTTTTGCATAATTAAAGCGTTTTTTTTTAAGTTCTGAGAAATCTTTTTCGCGAGCCTTTGCTTAATAAATATAGACCTGATTCACGACGTAATCTGGTCTAACCTTGACCAGAGAATGTACAATTATTAGAATACTAAACATTCCTCGTAAATTATTTATACAACTCGACTGGCTTTGGATCGTGTCCATTATTACAAAAACATTGATAATAGACATGTTGCAATATGAGTTGAGTTGAGAATATAATAATGATTTCAACGAAGAATAATGAGTTCACATTCTAGAAATCCTATTAACATCTGAGATTATAGCAGTCATATTGTTTAATTATCTCTCAACGTGTGGACAGGTATATTGGTCTGAATACAAACAATCAGAGATTTTTTTTAAAACTACCTAACAAAATGATAGCTAACAGATCAAATAATATGATCTGTGGTAATTCTGTAACATACACTGGAAGTAAATTGCACAATAAACCTATTTTTTGCTAACTTTATGTAGGTGGACTCTTGGGTAGACAAGATATCGGGTGCACTACTACATATAATAGACTAGTTTTGTAGTGTTCTCAAAATGGATGGATTGAAGTTCAGTAGAAATAAAATTAGTCACTAAGATTGTGTAACTAGCAAGTTTGTTGTGAAGCGTCTTGTCATCTGGCCAAATATTGGAATTGAATACTTTTTAACCGGGATGGCAAGATTTCAACACGCCACCATTTCAGTGCAGTAGCGGGTAATAGAAAATCACGTAGAAATATGTTTCTGATTATTTCAAGTGAAAGTTAATTGGTTGCTATGTTGTAGACAACAAACAGACGTCTTTCTTTTGTAATATGTATAACAAATCATTTACTTTAAAACCAACCCAAACCAATTGAATATGTCCTCACAGACTTCGTCGCGACTTTGTTCAAGGATTCTCAAAATTTCTACAAAATATTACTCCTACCTCTTCTGAACATTTTGGTATTTTTTTGTCTCACCCTTAATATTGCCTTATAGGTATTAAATATGAATCTGACATAAATGTATTGGATATAATCCAATATTTGGTACATGTATTGATATATGTTAGTATAAACTATATCACAATAAACATTTGAAATGAAAATCAACGTCCAAACTCTTGTAAGAAACTCAGAGATAGGATTAAGATTTTATCGGTGATCTTAAGTCAAACACCAGTTGTTTAGATGAAAGATCTCAGTTCCTTTTCTCAATACCATAATTGAAAAACGATATTTTGTTTTAATACTCTGTTGAAATATAAAGCAAAAGAAGTTTTAATGTACTCGGATATAAAAACAATTTTTCTTATTACAGAATATAACGTTGAGGTTTAAATATTTAAAAATGAGCTACTCAGTAAAGGTACATTACATTAGACAGCTCTTGCTGATTTTGCAGTTCTAGGACTACCCTTGACTGATTGTTTTCAGTGGTCCTAACGCAAAGTAAATCAGTGTTACCCTATGATTCAAGGCTTAGTCGTGTGGTTGTATTAGAATTCTAGCTCAGCCCTCACTAGAACTGATGCATGTCTACTTTGTAGAATTAGCAGTGGTCTAGCTTATTGTCAGCGGCTCTTTGAGCAACACGGTGAGAAGAAAGTCTCAGCAAGCCTTGACTCTACAAAACCTTGAGTTTGGAGCCTCAGCCACCATAGTAGACAAACACTACATTAAAAACTCCTACTGGGGTAATAATGGAGTAATTAAGCACCTCTAATAGCATCTAACACTCAACTCCGACTTTCGGCCTTCACGAGGCTACCCTGTTAACTTGCTATATGCAGGGACAAAATGAAGAGGAGGAGAAGGTGACCAGGGGCTGGGCCTGACCACCTTTGTTTCACATCCTTCCTAATCCCCAAAACCCCTCCTGGGATTTTCCTCTGTATGATATTAAGAAAAAGGAAGTCCGGAAACCATCCTCCGGAAGCGCAGGGGGTCCAAAAGCGCTAAGTAGTGGGAGCCAACTTCCCACAAGTCCACCTAAGGACCCGAAGAAGGAGAAAGAAAGTTACTTTCTCCCGAAACGTAAGGAGCCTGAATGGGCATTATCAATGATTGGTTGTGCAGAGTCTACAAAGAAGATGAGGAAACACCGTTGCACCTGCTTGCTGACTGTCAGGCAACTTTGCTGCACAGAGGTAGGTGCCCCAGGACACTCAACAAAACCATAGAAAAACTTTTACCGCTGGACCCAGCAAAAGTGCTGAGCTTCTTAGAGGCGTTGAAGCTAACTACTGGGGTACTTTAGTACAGAAGGATGAAAGTACAATAGTTTGTTTTTAAGACGCAGTGCTATAGTCACCCTCAAATAACAATAACAAAGAAAAAGTGCACGGAAAATGTTCGAATCTACAGTTTCAAGTGTACATTCAAAAGATATTGCAAATTCTCTCAATATCGGGCAGAAGTGCCCTAATCGTTTCTCTCTAGTGGTGCAATAGCTTAGTCGACCATGTACTTCTTCGTAGTAGATTAGTGGACAGTGGTAGTATTATTAGATTAGTATTGGTAAATCGGGTAGTCTAGTCTACATATGTGAGGCACTGCTAAATTCTAGACCGCAGAAAGTGTACAGTATGTACAATCTGTTCTTATCCCTCTTTCAGATATCAAAACATTTTGGAGCACAACAGAAGAAGGCCATTATGGTTACAATGGATATCCATATCGAGAAGTAAGAATGTACTTATTATTTTTGACCTAAAAACAGAAATATCAGTTACCGTAAATGAACAAGGACAGAGATAGTCGATTCTATAACCATGACCTAAATTGATTACATCCCAGACCAGCTTAGAAACAGTTTTAAACGAAATAGTTACTTTTATTTAAATATTAAAATTAATCTCACTATTCAAAAATAATTATTATTTAAATCATAATAACTTGTATTAATACAAATTAAATTAAAATGAAAAATTTGACGAAAATAGGAACTCTTGAAGGAAAGTTTGTGTAAGAATATACCTCTTGTATTCATTGGTAACCAGGTCATCCCTTACCAAATCCAAGTAAACACCTGCGTGTTTTTTCACTGCAGATCAATACTGAAACATCACCGAAGTAAACTGAGTCAGTGATTCGCCTCATGTTTAATCTTTGTTCCATTACAAATCCGAGAGTACTCCATATGCAGTAAAGGACCTTGTCTATGAGGTGGTGATTTCTTCAACTATGACCTATAGATGTCCGATCTGGTTGAGTGCTACGACAAAAAAGCATGTCTAGATCCAAACTGTCAAGAATAACTGTGCTAGCTTTATAGACAGCTGCTTTATACGCCAGAAATGTGGGTGTACAACATGATTTAGATGGGAGTTAATTGATCATTACACCACTGGCTCTACGACCAATCAAGGCAAAAACTTCCCACCCATCCGAAACTTACTTTAGAAGCTACGAGTATATATTCAAGTTTGAACCTTCCCTAATCTTTTAATACCTACAAAGCCTGACCTGTCCGGACCATTTTATAACACTCCATCTAAGGGACCAAATCACCACGAAACAATCTTTCACACAATCAACTAATAGCGTAGTTCACAATACTAACTGACTGTTTCACAATACCTTAGCAAAATAATGCAGCCCGAAAATATGTCGTAATCTAACTACACAAACCATTAAAAGTATGGTTTTAAATATATCGACATTTCGATCTATTAAAATTAATTATGCATGCATACAATATTCTTATGTACCCATATTAATGTTGTTATATAATTTCTTGCTATTTCAATTCTTAATTCTTTTTATCAATATTAAAAGTTGTACGATACATATTCAGGATCGCAGTCACAAATAAGGTTTGATAGAAAATTAATTTTAAAATTACAATATGTTGGAAAAATCAAAGGAAAGTAATTTTAAATTCTATTCACGCAAACTTCTGGGATTTATTGACCTTCATTTTATAAATAACAAGCACGCCTTAGCTTTGTACGGATGAACGAAGGATGGTCTGCTATACAACTATAAAATGTGATGAATAAATAATATTTCTTCTTATTTAGTTTGCACTGCCAAAAAAATCGATTTTGCATTTTTAAACTTATATTTATGAATATATTACTATTTTTTTATGTGTTCAGAATGAAAATAAATCTACGAAAGAAATCAACGCACACATGCCCATAGGAGAAGCACTCTTCCCTCAAGTCAACTCAACAGATATGTTTGACCCTCAAATCTGTTTATGAAGAACAGTAAAGACATTTTAGTAGAAAATTGGAGCCTGTTAAACGGAAAAGGTGCATCAGTTAGGATCGTGGGATGCGGGGAAGGAGTGCTATGTGGTCGTCTGAAGGTGCCTTTCAAAAATATCATGTTTAGCCTTATTCTATTGCACAGATATAATAATAGAATAATAGGAATAATAACTTTATATTTTTAAGCTGTGAGCTCAAAGACTTGAGGGTTTAAGTAAATTGGAAAACTATTGTGGGTAATTTATTGCAACGTCTTCTACTATAACTGTAGCTATTGATTTATGAGGTTTATCATCTTTACGTTTCAAAATTTCATCCTTTGTGTAGCTGAAGTATTCTAGCTAATATTATAACTCTGTTACTCAGTCTCGTGGCTATTTTCGAAATATCTATATCAGGTTAAAACATTGAAATTAATTCGTATACTAGTAATGTTTTCCTAATTCATGACCTACTTTAATTACTCCATCTTTTTGAGTATTTTCTCATTGCTAATAACCAACTTGAAAACTTGGTATCTCCACACCCTAAATGAGCTTAAATTTTTTAAATCTATGGAACTCTAAGAAATGGACGATTTAAAAGAGACATTAATGCAGCCGTTCTTGTCCCTCTGGAAATCAGAGCAGTTCTGTCTACAGCTTTAAGAAGCAATCAACGGTTCATAGTAGACTCATCCCGTTAGTAACGATGCTCCTCTTTACCCAACATTATTCTGTAGAGCATTTCTTTATTGTAACAGCTTCTAGAAAAAGTTGCTAGTTTACAAGTTGATCTGACTTTTCAAGTACTTGAAATTGAAAAAGGTTTTTCAATTATGAAGATTTATCCATTCCACCTAGTGACCTAATGAATAACGTTTTGCCTTTATTCTTTCTGCCACTATCAATGACATAATCATGTCATTAAGATATGAACGTGACACTGATATTAAAGTAAGCGAAGTAATAAGAATGAGTCACTGAGTTCAAAATACTCATACAATTGTCTAAAAGGTACTGGAAAAGAAGCAACCAATGTAAATGCCTTATCACAGACAATGCTCTCGATTCATGAGATGATTAAGTGAGAACTGAGTCAGCCAATGTGCAGCTTCAATGAACTTCTCTTTCAATGAGACCAAGCTCATCGCAAGCTGTTTGACATGCTATTGTAATGTTTTCATAATCTATTCGTACGTTTCGAAAAGGCATCGAGTCACTTGTTTACTTTTATCAACTTAGATTTTTTTGGATGTTTACACTACTACTACTACTACTACATTTCCTCTATGTTCATCCTCAAATAAATAATTTCAAACCTTTTTCTCCTATCATTTACCTAGGCCATGAAGAGAATGTCCAAATTCCATGCCTCTGGCATCAGTAGTTTGGGTTCTGTATTGCTGAGTCGTTAATGTTCTTTTTTAATTATATTACAATGACCTTATCAAAAGCAGTTGATGAATTTGTGAATAAATACATTTTTTTTATTGTAAATCCTTGATAATGACCAACTCCTGGTAAATAGTTCGGAATAAAACACTAGTAAACAACTGATTTGTTAAAAAGCGAAATTGCAAAAATAATTTCTTACGTATTTATAATTACATTATAATCATAATACTATTCCCTGTTTTTAAATAATACTATATATATTTCCTTAAAAATGAATAAGTTCCTGTCAGAATTTATTAAGTAAAAAAAATGTAAATACATAAGAAATTTAAATACTAGCAAAATGAATTAAAAAATCAGTTATTCGTGACATTATATATGAAGATAACAAAGAGAGAAGTAAGGGTATTTTGTCATCTATTATTTACTAAAGCACGGCCGATTACTGCCTATTTGCTTAATCAATGCAGAACACACAACTATAT
Source organism: Hermatobates lingyangjiaoensis (assembly GCA_026182355.1). Lineage (NCBI taxonomy): Eukaryota > Metazoa > Arthropoda > Insecta > Hemiptera > Hermatobatidae > Hermatobates > Hermatobates lingyangjiaoensis. The sequence continues at coordinate 1,177,245 of JAPFBL010000007.1, read as the reverse complement.
ACTTATAAAACTCTGATACTTGCGTTTAAATATTTGTACACGCTCTAAACTGCATAAAATATTAGACGTCTGTGGGAATCGAACCTACACCATTGGCATTAGCAGTCAAGTGCGCGATACCGACTGCGCCACGGGGACTTTTGTGAAACAAGCTTCCAAAACCTGATATAAATGACGTCAAAGCATTAAATAATAGTTTTTCGACCTAAGTTATGATTTAATTATAATGAATTTAGAAAGAGGAAATTTAATGAATAATCGATGAAAATATGAAATAATTATTTAATACATCAACAAATGATTTTTATTATGGTTATCAGAAGTTTTGGAAATTATCATATTAATATAAGTAAAAAATATTAACAGTACACAATTATGTCCTATCAAAAAACACTGTCATATTGCCTTTATTTTCTTCTTTTGATATATCTATTTCAATAAAAATGATAGAGTAGGGCTTCCGATGCATCGGAAGGTTCAGGGAAGTTCTAAATAAAACTAATCCTCTCTAAATTATGGAGTTCAGGATTAATTGCATTGGCTGTAGCCTCTCAGGAATTGACAACTACTTCCAGTTGTCAAGAGAGAAACTGATGCCAATATTTATAATCCTTGTCTCCGTGTTACTTGTGGCACAAACTTACTAAATTCCATTTAACTAGCAATATGAGAGTTCAAGAAGAAAATGAAGAATACTCTAAATTTCTGATAAATATTGGTAAAGAATGAAAATAACGAGTTATTTAACGAGTTATTACTGCCCGAAATCATGTTTATCCGTTACAATGAAGTAACGGATAAAAAGTAACAATTAAGTAACAATTAATTAAAAAGTCATTAATAAATGTTGTGAGGTTTTCACCAATCAACCATAATGTTGATTGGTGTATTGAATACATTTACTTTACGTTCGCCAACCGACAAATATTGTTCAAGGAAAATTCTATGTAAGTTCCATTTAACAAGACAATCAATGAAATTAATCATAGTTTGATTGAATAATTTCCAGGAGAAATTAAACAATATCTATCATACAACTCGGTTTCTGCAGAAACAGGACCAACACATTAAGCTCAATTCAATTTAAAGGTTTTAATCAATCAATCAATTTAATAATCAATTTTAAGGATTCAATTTCCAGTTCAGTTAGCATTTGCCATGGGGGCCAGGTTAACTCAGTGGTTAACGTACACTCCTCTGAACTGATAGGACCTGGGTTCAATCCCCACCTGGCCCTCGATTTATTCACGTGGGACGTGAATAAATCTGAAAACGTCGTCCCTCAGAGAAGGAAGTTAAACCGTCGGTCCCGAGCTGTACGATGTCAGATACTCGTTAAAGATCCCTACTCTAAATACACTTAAGTTAAGGAAAATTTAGGACTACCACTGTGGAATCAATCTTCATTGTGTGGTATCACAAAGGGCCAATGCTCGGCCCACATGTGTTCCCTTGAGGGACAGCCACTCCAACCTAACCTAGCATTTGCCATCACTGTTCATAAGTCTCAAGACGAGACTCTACAAAAAGTTTTAGTTCATTTATGTAAACCAGCATTTCAACATGACAAATTACATGTTGCTCTCAGTAGGGTCAACTGCTAGATTCGTACCCGTGTGCACTGCAATAAAATCAAAGAAGATCAGAGATAGACATGATTTGACAAGCTGAACAATGCTGTAAGAGAAAACCAGTTTATTTTTGCAGCTGTGTTACTTCTATGCTGTGACAACACTGTTTAATAAACATTAAAGTTTTTTTTTGAAAAATTGAAATTGTACAAATAATTTAAATAAAAACTACTATCTTAAAAATATGTCATTATCCTCTTTGTTGGATATGTTTATCCAAGGAGTTGGATGACCCATCGGATCACGGGTAGTCCAGTTTATTATATATATTTTGTTTAATATTAATCAGAATCCTTTACTCTTTTGATCCTTAAGACCAATTCCCACTCACATTTACTTGGATTCATATAAATGTCACCTAAAACCCAAAACAACAGAATTCTAATGAAAATCTTGTGTTCAGATTTTGACAAAACGCAAAGAAACCGAAACTTTTCCATAAAAAGTACCCCGAGAAAATGTGATATAGATGTTAACTTGGCTCATGGATAACAGGAATTTAAATATGAAATTTGGTAATTATAGTTGTTTTAGATTTGAGATACAATATACCATACAGAAACACAGAAATACACACAAAAACACACTCACACACACACACTATGTAGTTTAAATGCTGTTGTATTTGGTTTAGAAAACGTCAAAAGGTGTTCTTTTGTTAAAAACTGATATCTAAATTTTGATCCGTACCCAACACTTTCATTACTCTGTAGTTCATAGGTAAATAAATATAAAGGTACTAAGTGGAGGTTTGCCAGCTTCTCGCATTGACGTAATCCCTAGACTGGTACCCGTGTGCACTGCAATAAAAACAAAGAACAGAGAGAGACATGATTTGGCAAGCTGAACAATGCTGTAAGAGAAAACTAGTTTATTTTTGCTGCTATGTTACTTCTATGCTGTAACAACGCTGTAACAGAATACCCGTTTATATTTGCAATTAAGTAACTCCTATTTTTGTATAAAACCATTACTTGTAATTTATTTGAAACAATAAATTAAAAGTACCTCAATTATTGTCAATGAATAATGATTTAGAAAGATAGTATTCATGATTAATATAATAATTATTAGTGAACATTATTTTAAGAAATAATATATATTCTTAAATCTAGATGAATTAATTTAATTCATTCAGATTTTTATCTATTTCTACTCCTTTCTTATCAACAGATACCAATCAAAAATATATTATTTTGAATTTTCTTTAGTAAAGTAATGAATGGACTTTTGAATGTTTTTGACTGGCACAAATGACTATTGTCTTTGATAAGGCAATTAGTACCTTCATTTAATTACCAACCGTTGTGATACAGTTTTTTTAATAATATATCATTATTTTAATTTATTTATATGAAATAGATTCTATAGTTACTACTTTTATTAAGGATTATAGATTTATCAATATTATTATTATTTGTTATGATAATGTAAAGTGGGTTTGTTAAACATCAATTTGATCCATGTAAAAATTATGAAAAAAAAGAAAGGAGATCGAATCAACTTGTTGATATAGGAAACGGTTATTTTCTGATAAAACAGTTACTAATAGATCTGAAGGGTTTAAATATTAGAATTTTGTCAGAGAATTAAAGGGATTAAAGTGATGAACGCTATCGCTAGTAGTGTGAGGTTTTCACAGTCAGGATGACCCTGTCGTAGAATTTTCAACTTGTAGCAATTGTCAAAGGAAAGACAGTGGTTGTTGGTGGACGCTCTATGACAGTTAATGTAAACGAATCACATTTGATACACTTCAAGCAGTAAGCACCGTGTTTGTAGAAACTAAAACAGCCATCTAATCAGAGGCGATAATAAGACAGGTGAGGAAAACACGGCGTCTACACAATTTCCTTCCTTATGCGAGTGGACATGACTCGCAGAGGCAAAATTTTAGTGGAAGTTAAATTATCTAGGTTAGAAGAATCTGTAAAATAAACGAGGAGTTTTCGAGAAGATACTACAAGTGGCGGAAGGAGAGGACAAAATGGAGAATAGTTCTTTTATTATGGCTCCAAGTTTAAATTAATTTAATTTATGATAACTTATAAAAGAGGTATAGCCACAAAAAAAAAAATAAAATCATAAAATGGAATATCTATAAATGTGATAATATTTCACCAGGAAGTTCGATATTACGACCACACAGTACCCACATTATATTAATACCAAAACAAAATTGATTGTCAACGAGTTTGATATTATATTACCTTAGCGGTCTCTATACTTAATAGAAAATAACGATAAGATGCCCAACAGTCCTTGTTGCATAGTTCTTCTGATAAGACATATAATATTCTTAAATTAAAAAAATGAGCAAAATTACTGCGAACAAAGTAGAACAGGTACCAAACCACTAGTGACGTTGCTAACATTATTACTGCTTTCAGACCGGTTTATAACTGATATTTTGTCCTTCATTCATATAGAGCTTACTATAACAGATAGTGAATTGTAAATCCATATAAATTATGAATTTGTGGTTTCCCTCGCAGACCTAAACAACTGCTTACCTGACTTATTAGTCAAAGCAGCCTTGGTGGCCAGAGTCAGTTTAGTTAAAGAAATCGTTGACGCTCTTTAAGGACTTTTTAACAACAGACTAAACTCTTACTCACCAAACCACTGCATATAAAACGGATAGCTCTAAATCTAAAGCACACGAAGAAATAAGTTTAATCATAAAGCATGGAAATGTACCTTAACAGTGCTTCAATATTACTCAAAAACAGTGGGGTTCTTAAACACAAAAAAAAATATATATGCTAACATTAAGATTGTTATAACGTGCGACGCATTATTGATTACAAAACATTCGGTTGCCAACCATCTATCACACGCTGGAAAGTATCATAAAACATGTTTGATTTCCCAATGCTTTTATAATGTATACATTATTTTCAATGTATCATATTAACTCATTAACGTATTTTTAATTTATTTTATTAAATCTTTAAACAGAATTTCGAATGATTCAATTCTGATGAACATTTTTAAGTTCATGTAAATAAATTCAACGAGTACAGCAGGTTGTCATTTATTCCATGTTGAGTTCAGTGTTTGTGTTTTTGCAGTAACTAGAAGTTTTTGAATTTTTTTATGACATATTAAGTTAGGTAGATTTTTTCACAATATTTAATTTTTCTATATTTGGCAGGTCAGTGAAAAAAACTTTTTCCGTTAAATAAAATATTCCATAATATCCATTTCCCTAGCAGTAATACTGATTAATTAGTATACGCAAAATAATGAACGTACCATGAAAGCAATCCTGAATTAAAAGATAGTATTACATAAAACTATAGAAAGTAAAATTGATGCACACAAATATGAGGCAAGGAGTGAAAATAAATCATTACATTACATGAAAATGTCAAAAAATGGACCTCAAACATGTAAATATATCAAAAGTCTCCAGATCAAATTTGTCATGATTACATACATGACTTGTGGTAAAGTAATAAAACTAGAGGAAGATTATGTTATAATGTATTAATTTATGGACCTGCAGAAAAAAGTGTGTGGAAGTAAAGTGGATTGCATACCCGTATAAAACGAGTTCAAGGTTAGTTTGTTCATTAAATATTTGTCTTTAACAGTTCTTGATAGTTAACAACTTAGTACAAAAAATGTAAAATTCTTTCTTTTGTATGAATAATATAACTTAAATTCATAACCATTGATTTTGTGTAAACTATAATAAATGTGAACATAGTTACTTCCTCTTGACGATACTTGAATGGCATCTGACATTGTTCGCTAAACATCTTTAATATTAAAGATTCAAAGACTGTGTTTTTTAATGAAAATTGTAATTATGATATCTACATCCTATTTTTTTTCCTTCAAAGTAGTACCCCTATTTGGAGGAAGTTTATTGTAATATTTTCACATTTACCATTTGTTATATAACATGATCAAACCACAATATGAAATGGGGAAAGATCTTAGTCTTTTCTCCCCATTTCATATTATGATTTGATTATTGATTGTTATTTGACGTGTTTATGTGAAATCTTGTTATGGTTATATTACATGTGTGTAATATTGTTACACTATGTTATATAAAATCTATGATATACAACCTATAAGTAACATCAGTTTTTAAATATTAGTAACTTTACTACTGTTTCATAAGTTTGGATTAATTGATTTGAATTATCTAATGTAAAAAATAATTGAAATGCCACAATATTATATTATCAATTAAATTAACAATGAAGTTTATACGTATTATTACAATGTGATTTAATTGTCAAAAATTGTAATTATTTGCCAATGTCACTGTTAAACTTAATTTAAGAAACATTTCTGCACGTCGTGACAAGGTAAAAGTGGAGTGGACAGTGTTCTAGAGAGTTCGTGCCAAAATAAACTAAAGTTTTCCCATTTGAATCAAAATTGGTTAGAACATGCCATTTAATAATTTCTTAAAAAATAAATATTTGAAATTTTTTTTAAAATATTGAAAAATTATCTAACAACATTAAAATATACATAAAAAAAATATTTATGTTATTTATTTTCATAATAACGTATAAACAATTCTAAATTAAAAGATAATATTACATAAAACTATAGAAAGTAAAATTCATGGATATAAATATGAGGCAAGGAGTGAAAATAAATTATTCTCTCACCCTTTTACGCCCTTTCAACTAGCAAAAAGAGCTACAAAACACATCAACTTGTGATTTTGAGTGCCTGAAATTAATCAACAGCTGTCATTTCTGGCTGTCTACATTTCGAACTGAGAAACACATCAAATATGCGGTGATTGTTAGAGTATAGCGTGATTACTCTTTTCTAGATTGAACTACTTTGTTTTCCAACAGTAGAAAGAAATTTTCTTTGAAACAAACCAGGCCCGTTTAGTAATTAAGAATAGCTGAGCTTTTTAATGTTTGACAGGAGTATTTTAACGTTTGCTAATAATAAAGCTATTGTGACATAAAACAAAGTCCCTATCAGCTACAACAGCATCTCATTCCTCATTCAACACGGCTGGACTAATCAAAATGGACATTCAAAAGCTAATGTGTAAACGTTATTATTCGATTTAACTACTGCTTCACAATGTCATTGTTTAACACTGCTAGACAATGAGACCATTTCAAATCAACTATATGCTACCATATAACAGAATTTAATCTCACAAGACCCGGAAGCTACTCACAATGCCGAAATGAACAGAGACTCACAAACTCTTGCTGACACTCCTAGACAATAAGATCATCCCACTTTAAACCACTTGTACCTTAACATTGCTACACTTTGAAACTTACAGAACTCCAGAAATAGGCGCAGCCTGAAGGGAACAAAGACCAACTAATACCAGTATCTTATCTAATACCTAGTATCTTATAAGACTTTTAAGCACAAAACATGTATGACACTTAAAGGCAAACTACACATAAAACAATCCTCAAACCTTGCTCGGCTTCTGATATAGCTCAATTACTGATTCTACGAAACCATCTAATGAAAATTAGTTGTAATTCTTCTAGTCTAACATGTTGACTAAACATGCGTTCTGTCTACATTCTGTGATTCCAAGAAATTTGTATCCATACGAAGGTTTGAAGGTAAAACCTTTGAAACTGTGCAATAGAACGTTAAAAACAAATTCATGTCAGACTACCGACAGTATCCATTTACCTTGGGGTACAAATTTTTTTATATACATTTTCATTTCATTCAACACCGTTCCAAAGTCAAAATGTTGTATTATTGTGTTTAAATTAATTATTTACTAATTATTTAAATCCAAAAGTTTGCATAAATTTAACACTTTGTCATAGTTGTTCATTGAAGTTCTCATTACTTCTCTGAACAATTATTTGTTCAATTTGGTAATAATACTACTAACATAAATCCACTAATATAAAAGTTTAAATAAAGAATAATGAAAGGCATATCTCTCTTTTTACATCATGATTGGTTAGAGGAAAAAATAAAATATACCCTATACATATGAGTAGTTAAGATTCTTTGTCATTTGTAATATTTATTCCATTATGATTGCTTTCTAACTGGAGATATAAAAGAGTTTTTTAATGTAACCATAGCTTATTTCTTACGTTAAACATGATTGTTTACTAACTGAAGCAAGATTGAACATTTTCAGCTTTGGCAGCAGAATGTTTAAGCTCCTAAAGGATTGGAATTGCTGTCGTTACATCTTCCCTTTATAAAGAGAATAAACAAGTCGTTGTTGACAATATGTCACTTCATGTACCTTATTATGATAAACTTCCATTATCATATTCAGCAATGAACAGGAAGCAGCTGTTGTCCTATGGCATTGACTTGAATCTGCATATTTTACTATTCTCTCTCAGAGGCTCTTGTCAAGAACAAATAACTTGTGGGTTGTAAGCCATCACATAAAGTCTCAGATCACATCACAGAAGTTTAATTTATTTTACTTTTGTTTATATCAATCCCCAGATTATAGTGTTTTTTATGTTTACAATCTTCATCTCAGATGTTCTTTGATTTCTGACCGAATGCTCTTAATACATGATCAGTGATGAATATGACTTTTCCCTACTTTGGGACTCTGCCTATTTTTAGTTGAAATTCGTAAAAGAGGACATTTCATTTCTTGAAATTATATCATAATTTTCGATACCCATGTTCTTATTTAAGATAAATTGTAAAATCTCTACCTCTATACTTAAAATATTACTCTGTTAACTTGAATGCAAATTTTAAATTCAGTTTGAAATTTTTCAAAATATGAAAAAAATATTGAAAAATATATTTTTTCACTCACCGATTAATTCTAATGTGAGTTGTATCATTTTGGCTGTTTGGATTAAATTATAATGATTTATTTTTCACCTTTTGAAATAATGCCTCTTATTTGTGACTGAATACCCCTGCTTCCCTATTAGAGTTAAAATCTGATATTAGAAGCATATGTTTAACTACAATAACTTGAGATTTTCCCTCCTCAAATTGACAATATATATGAGCTGTTCATCATTATCGTGCTATACTAATTTGAATACACCTTGTGTTACAGAATGGCTTGTTCACTTGCCTTCACAAGTACCACAGCGCTGAGAAGTGGGTTGAATTCGCAGAACAGTGTCCGGAAGCCCTTCCTCACGTGGCAGCTTCTTCAGGGCTCTCAGATCAAGATTTCGAGCGACTAGCCACAGTATGTAGTCTCAACAAACGCAAACCTCGCCACTATTAAACACATGTAGTCATTAATCAACTAATTAACTACAGTCCACACGTTCACTAATAGGACTAAGATCTTTCAACTAAAACAACCTGAGTTACACTTGAACTAATAAATACCAATTAGATTGATTAATTACTAAGTGTATTTAGTGGTTTAGATGCACTTATTTCATAAGTTTATTGAGAAATTTCATTATATTAATTAATATAATTGGTTACAGTTGTTTGATATCATTATCTTCAAGTTATTATCTACTAAAATTAACACCTATCACCAAGAAAGTTTCAACAATGCTATGAGTATGGTACAAAATTCCTCAGTTATTATTGTAACAAAATTATTATAATCATAACTTTTAGAAATAGTACCTAATCAGCCTTATGACTAAAAGAGAATAAATGAAGCAAAATGCGAATAAAAATTGAGAAGATTCCCTCAAGAGGTGTTCAGTAAACCTCTTACTAACACACCATGTAACTCTGCAGCCCTTGGTAGTCTCAATTTCCACAAAATCTCTATTTTCCCTTTTTCTACGACTCTTAAAGTTTTCATATTTCCTTCTACATTCTGAAGATCTTCAGCTATGTCAGCTATTTTACGGGATTCATGAAAATAGCGAAGCTACCAATCCAAGTACTATGTTATTTTATCTTTATACCCATCCGTCCTTCCAATGGACTTTCGTAACAGTTATGTTTTTAATGATGTAGGGCTGTTGGTCTCACACTCAACCACTGTCTGATATATTGTTTTAGATCATAGGATTCTATACCTGATTGCCTGGTTGCTATCTCTGCATCTCAGATTCCAGGATGTTCTTGTTTTCTTTCACAGCCTTTAGGAATTCCTTCTCTAACCGTTTAAGGCATCGAGGGACCTTGCATATTTATTCAGCACAAACACCCCCCATGTCACAGGACTGTATAGTATTTCTGTGGGTGACCGTGATATCCACTACGTCAATATTTCTCAACCCTTTGAGAAAGAGTAAGTCATATCTTATTTCATAAAATTTTTTTTTGTGATTCGTCCTTTAATTAAAAACAATAAGTTATATATGATTGTCATTAAAAAGTTTCAGTCGATTAAATAAAATAAAGGGGCCAGGTTAGCTCAATGGTTAACGTACTCGCCTCTGGGCTGGTGGTCCGGAGTTCCATCCCCACCTGGCCCTCGATTTATTCACGCGGGAAGTGAATAAATCTGAGTACGTTGTTCCTTGGAGAGGATGTCAAGCCGTCAGTCCCTGAGCCTGTACGTTGTTAGATACTCGTGAAAAGATCCCTACTCGAAATGCACTTGAGTTAGGCAAAATTTAGGACTCCCAATGTAGAATCTGTAGAATCACCGATCAAACGATAAGTCGGTATATGGCTGACGTAATCACCCGCTTGAGGGAACCGGTTTAAACAATAAAAAAAGAATAAATAAAATAAATTAAATATAATATATATCTATATAAATATTTCACAGACCCACTTGTAATAGATTGATGTCTCATTAGTGATATGTGACCGACAGGTTGAGGAGAATATCTATACACTATGGACAACTTATAATTAAAAAAATATAAAAACCAAGACTTTATAGTGAACAATTCTCATTTTTATCTACTGTATTCAAAATAAATAAACGCAACGGTATTTTTTTAAAAGTAAATAGAACATTACGTCGTACATTTAGTCAATGATGTGTGATCAAGCTATAAAAATTATAATTAATTCTTCGGAGTAACGCTTTGTGCGCTTACTCCATCTTTTATATGCCAAGTATGATATGTTCAAGAGTAACTGATTATTGTATATTAGATCAGCTGGTGTTGGAGACGACCAAAAGCGGTCAGCACTTACTAGGGAAGTAGTTTTAAACCACTTGTAACTTGTATAAAGTAAATGGTATGACCATCTCAGAAAAAGGAAAAATAGATTATTTGTATTTGCATAGCTGTTGTTTTGCATGGAATTGCAAAGTGGTTTTGATTTCTTAGCATTCCACTTGTAATGTCATTCGTTATAATTATGTAGATGCGGCATATGAGTGTACTGAAGTCATGTGTTAGCTCATCTTACACATCAGCTCATTAACACTATACAGATAAGGGACATAATGTTGGACTTAGTGACATATACTACACGGAACCTAGATTAAAAAAAATGTGCCCATACTGACAGCTAACCTGTCTTTGACGTTTAACAAATAATAACAACTAAATAATAATAAATAATACAAATATTAAACGTAGTTTTAATGACTTACATGTAATTTATTTAAGCTTATCTTTAGGCATCAAATATAAATGTACTTAAGTAAATTAATTACAATTAACATGTTATTAGTAAATAAATTACTTATTAAATTGTTTAAACCGATCCCATAGCGGGTGATAACGTCAGCCGTTTACCGGCTTTTTGTTTGATCGGTGATTCTACATTGGGACTACTAAATTTTGCCTAACTCAAGTGCATTTCGAGTAGGGATATTTAACGAGTACCTGTACAGGCTCGGGACAGACGGCTTTACGTCCTCTCCGAGGGACGACGTACTCAGATTAATCACCTCCAGCGTGAATAAATCGAGGTCCAGGTGGGGATCGAACCCCGCTACTAGCCCTTGAAGCGAGTACGTTAACCACTGGTCTAACCTGGCCCCTTTTATTAAATCAGGTTATTTGTTTTTCACGTAAAGATTATACACGTAATATAAAAGGAAATTTTACAGAAGACATCAAAATATTATTGAATTTTATAAGTTCATTGTTAAAAATTCTGTCATTATTACAAGAATGAATTAGAATTTTTATATCATGAACCAAATTATTATGTGTTATTATTTAATCGACATGAAAGTTTTATTTCTCTCTATAAATATATTGACCACCGTGGTCAGTTTTATAAACTTTGGTAAAATGGGAAACATGTTAATGAGAATAGGCAGATGATTTACTATAAAATACGGATATAGTTTTAGGTGGGTCTTATATTGAACGCGACCCGAGGCGGCTACTGCACCTCTGGCTGCACCGGTATAGTTCAACTGGAGTCACAAGAGCATCGATTTACCATGCACTGATCTCAAGCGCAAATTCATGCTTTTATATCATCAATTACTTTTGTTGACAATAAATACTTGAAGGGCAGGTTTAAAGGATTGATGTAAACTTGACAAAGTGGGGCACTACTTCGCCCAGTCTCGCCAACATATTGATTTCTCAACTATCCCCATGACAGACAGAAGCTATTAAGGGACCACTTAATTATCATCGAGGTATATCTGGTGACGTCATCACACCACAATCACCCCCTCCAGGTCGCACAATCCAATCTATAAGTTATCAAAGGGCACCGACCCCTTTTCTCAGTGCACCCACAAATTTGTCATACTTTTTAAAATACACTTGATTTATAATTTACTGATATTGAACCATACCAGATATTCAAGCGAGGAGCACATCAATTCAGATACAATCCTACACTATTGATAGCCATACGGATAGCAATGTAGATTAATACGCATACAGATATGTGCTGTTTAGTTTGCATGCAAGTATGTAAAAAATTAAAAATTAATTTTAGAGTTCTATTTATATAAAAGAAAACAGAATGATACTTATCAACAATACGGCATTATTTATAGTAATATTTTAATAATTTAGTTGCACGATAAGTCAATATGTGGTATACACCTATATTAGAATTCCTAAGTCTCCACATAAAGTTACTACTTTACTAGCAAATCCAAAAAAACTCATTTGGAAATCATAGCGTTCATTGCAAGTTTATCTGTCTATAACAATAAGGCAGACATTAGAATCCTATGTAATTATCATGTTGCCAGGAATCCAGCAACACAAGGAATGCATGTAAGTAGGATATATCAAAACTGAAAGAACAAACAACTTTCATAGTTAAAGCTATCCCGCCTCTGCCATCTTATTATTAGTAAAAAAAACCTGAAGAAGAAACTAAGTATTCGAGGAGACGAGTTTTTTACAATAAGATCACTTTTTAGAAATATTATCTTTAATTTATAATCATTATTAATAGCCTATATATCAATAAAGATTGTGTAAAACCAAAGTGGGAAAGCAGTTTATAAAAATAGTGTTATTCTACATTTTACAAAAAAAAATTGAAGTGTGAACAACTAATTATCAATCAGATTTTAAATTTCAAACTCTATCATTACAATAAAATACCATAACTGTGCTTTTACTAAGCAATCTGTTTCTTTGGAAGTGTAAATTCTTTCACATTTAATAAAGACAGCTTTGGAGACAAATTTGTTCACACAATTTGATTCAAATTGCTGTTTAGTTTAATATTCAATATGAACAGAGTATGCGATGAAGTACAAAATGCGATCCGTGAAGATATGGTACTTCAGGGTGTAATTAATTATCAGTTGATTTAATTAAAATTTGAACACTTGAAACGTTTACAGGGTATAAATTAAGCTGATACTGATATGAAAGAAAAGACAGTAAAATATAGGTAATAAACATTAAATGTGATATTTATGTAGTCATACAATCTTCACTAGACAAACAGTAGCACGATGGGAAACAAATTGGGAGGAATCCACTAAAGGCCTTTTAACAAAGGAATATTTTCCTAGAGTAAAACAAAGCCCATTTATGAAACACTTCCAAATAAATTATAAAATATCGCAATACATGACAGCACATGGGCCATTTAAAGAATTCATGAGAAGGTTGAAAATAGCTCCAAGTCCATCATGCGCATGTAACGCGGGGACACCCCAATCTCCTAGAAACTTGGTTGTATGAGTGCTGTTTGAGGGAACCACAAAGACTGACTCTCATATGTAAGGTCTTGGTTTGTGGAGAGGAGTGGCCCGCTAGGCCTTCCTCATTAATTAAAGAACGATATTATAAAGAATATGTTTAATTTTTGTACAGTGTATACATATAAGAAAAAAAATTATTATATTGTAGAATTATGAATCAATGTAAAATAAGTTAAAATAAGTATTTTGTATTGTTAATGAAAGAAGTATTGCGTACAATTTGACGTTGATGCATGTAACACACAATGGAACATGCTGGAATAAAATAAAAAATAAGAAAAAAAAAGTTATACAATCTCTATACCTAGTGAAATAAAGATGCAGGGATAGTGTCTGTTTCTTTCAGTTTATTTGTTATCAAACTTCCCCAGGTTTCAGAGATTTCCTACCTGGAAATTATCTTCTTATTAGAAGTCTAATTCAACAAGCCTTCTACTGGGAGATCACATGTGATTCGTTAAATTAGGGAACAGATAAATACCACAAGTTAAACAATCTAGTAATATCCAATATTAAATAGAATACTTTCATCTAACGAAAATAAATATACTCTGTTGAAATGATAATTAATCATTATTTTCTTATTGAATATATTTTAAAAGAATTTCTTTCTAAAATATTTTAGAAAAATTTCGTACTTGTCAAGCGAATCAATTCAGTCAAAAACAGAACAAGCTGCGCGTGACACCCTCTTACCGAATAAAATGCGACAAACATGAGAAGAAAACAAATTGATTTACCTCTTAGCGCTTTGACTAATAATCAAAATAAAAAAAATTCTATGAATTAGTAGACTGGTATTTGGTTCAAAAACAAGTAATCAAATACTGAAAAACAATAACAATATAAATGAAATATTGAAAATTATAAAATTGTCCTTGCAATATAACACGTAGCATTGCATTTATTTTATTTCTTTGTATATACATTATTTGTATATACAAATAAATTCTTCTGTATAAATACCTCCTTACTCAACCGTTTTAAAAACACATCCATCCATCTCCAAGATTAAAGATTTACTTGTTAGTAACTAAATCATCAATCAGTGTTGGCAAAAAAGTAGGTAGTAACTTTGAAATAACTGACTCCACAGATGATAGAAAAAATATATTATTCCAAACAATTTTGTAAATTGATCATATGAAATATGATTTGCCCTTGTTTATTAGGATGTTTAATGCCACTGTTACAGAAGAAAGTTTAGACATTAACGGTGTTTTAAGATGATTATAAGAATATATCGAGCACATTAATACTAGAACAACTTTAACTATATGTCTATTCACATCATGTCCAAACATTAGTTAAGTAGGTCGTTCTTTTGTTTTATTAATTCCGAAATGTGCTTTACACATTTTACCAACATTTAGTTTTGAGTTGATTTCTTGACAATCATCCTATCTTTATATAATAGCAATCAATCTTCAAAATGAGTACTTGATTGACTCAATGATTAAATGCAGGAGAACCATATGGAACAGAGTTCATCACGGAGGGAACACTTCATCACAAGTAGTACTTTTCTCTAGGTGGAATATTTTCTCTCAATATTTTTCTCTCAAACTGCTGGAATATATGCAGAATGGATATAAGCAGACAATAACTCTTCGAAATGCTTTCATTCCGCAGACGAAAAACTCGACTATAAGTTTTACTAGCATAATCAGAAACTATTTTAATATTATAAACACTTATGATTTGTGAAGTCATTTTTTTTTTTTTTTGAGAACAGGGTAGTCCAGTGACAACGTGCACTGGAATGACAGGACCAAGCTTCAATACCCGTTCTGGCTCTGAATTTATTCACGCTGGAGGTGAAGAATTCTAAGCACGTAGTCCCTCGGAGAAGCTGTCGGTACCGAGCCTGTACAATGTCAGATAGTCATCAAAAATCTCTACTTTAAATATTCTTGAGTTGGGCAAAATTTAAACTCAAATTGTCTGTGTAGTGTCACAAAGAGGCAATGTTCGGCCTATGTGTCTCCTTGTAGAAGTGCTACTGTGATCTAACCTAACTAAAGGCTTATTAATGTATTTATTTAACATTATAAATATTGTTGACATTTATTTTGGAAATGAGTATTTACATCGACTCCCACGTCTAGTTTTAATCGACTTCCTGAATTTTCTAAACCAATTTTTTTAAACCATGGACTTTTTTTTCTTTTCCACACAGAAAAATTTAACCAGCAATTAATTTATTATCAAAATCACCACTGACCTTGTTACTCTTGCCTTGTTTTATTTTACTTTTCCCCCACTTCTTTTTGACAAGCAATACTTACAAAATGGTTCAGCTTACTACATTTTAAACAATAACTCATTAGCTGTGCAATCCATAATTGTGTGGAATTTATTCATACTGGGGTAAATGGATAAATCACAGCCTCCACACACAAAAAAGAAGCTTTTTTATTCTACCCGTTTCGAACACTTTGTGTTCATCGTCAGGTAAACTTCCAAAAGAAGGAGTGGAGAACCTACCAGAGTCGTGAACTGATCCTGAACGTTCAGACTCTGGTCGGTCTTCCACTCCTTCGTTTGGAAGTTTATCTGACGGTGAACACAAAGTGTTCGAAACGGGTAGAATAAAAAAGCTTTATTTTTCTGGGTGGAGACTTTGATTTATCCATTTACCCCAGTATTTTAAAAATATTTGCCTCTGAATGGACATTTAGTTAAATCTCAGTTTTCCCCCTTCCACTTGCAATTTATTCCACCAACATTCTCACTCAGACCCTCTGAATAATAGCTATCCCTTGACCACTTTCCGGAAGCCTTTAATCTGCAATTAACACACTTTTGTATTTATTGTAAAAATGTCCAACTGCTGCCGTTAATCAATTCCGTTAACAGAATTTGGTTTTCTATTGCTTTTACACGTGAATGAGGAATCCTTTCTTGATGGTCCATGTGTATATGACACAGTCTGTTATTCCAAGATCTGACGTGTGAGAAAGTGAGTTAGTATGAGTAAAACAACAATTCTCTTAGCATGTAATTCAAAGTCATATCTTAGTCTCTGCTATTATAATTTATTATGATGATTACCTGCACCAAGTAATTTGTTGAAGCTGTAATTGTTTGGAAACTAAACAAGTTCACAAAATGTACAGTACTTAAAAGTTTTTCCATTCTAATAATTATCAATAATATTGTTCGATATACGTTATATGGATCAAGTTCTAAGTAAAAAGCAAATAAAGAAACGCGACTATAAAATTGATCCGCTGAGATCATTTATTATTCATTAGTTTTGAAGGGTTAATTGATATTGACTTTATATTGTCTTTCTTTTAAACCAATTACAAAAGGTTTAAACTTCACTCACAGCTAGCAGTCTTTAGTGCAGTTCTGATTTAACTAATTAACATGTACTCAAGAAGAGATGTGTGCAAAGGGGAAGTAATTGAGAACTTTTATATTTCACAGTTTCCACCTTTGGGCTATATTCTACCATAATATATTGGTGTTAGACCTGGTTCAGATAGCAAAAAGAAATATTTCTATTTCTTTTCTCGAAAGGTCATCGAGGTGTTTGAAAATGAGTGACTCTTCATAGGACGGACTACCTTTGTATGACAGAAATGTGGATAGGTATATCAGGCTGTAATCGATAGCATAATTCACCAATTCAATAGTCACAAATGAGGAACCACTATTTCCATTCAACTTAACCTTCTGTTACAAAGCGTGCTCATCAGAATACGTACATAAGAATTCTGGTACAGAAGCATACTCCTACTACATCCTATATGAAAGGTGTAGTTTAAATGTTAAAGTGGACTTTGGCTAGTCAACAAGATAAGCCATACATGTAATTTGTTAAGGCAGGGAGGGGCCTTGCTTGACCTCAGTCGTTGTCACGCACGCCATACTTCAAGAATAGTGTCTCTTGTTTTCTAACCTTTACACTCTTTTAATTCCCTTTCAGTGCTGTCATAGTGGGCTCAAAGTCACTAGCAATGTGGCATCTATTTCAATAAAGATCAAGTCAGATTGACTTGCTCGGCTTGCTCCACATTGCTGTTCCTTCAATTTTCACCAGTTTATTAAAGCACAAGTCTTACAAAATCTGGCTTTATAAATATTTTTGACAAACTTTTGAAACATTACAAAAAAAATCAAAGTTTTCTCAAGTTTTTCAATGATTGAAATATCTCTTATAATGAGCAAGATTTGAACAAAAAACTGCAGTTCTGATAGAAGTAGACAACAGCCAAAGACAGGTTCAATACATTGGCTTCCGTCAGATCGCCGAAGCTAAGCAATATTGGGTGAGGTAAGCATCAGTGACAACACGTCCCGGTAACATAGCTCACCATTGTTTAGGTGAGAGTGAAGCAAAACTGAGCCGCATTCTTATCTCTTGTAACACACAGCCCAAAGACTTAACCTGACTATCAGTGGCTATGCCAAGAAAATACTTTTATTTTAATTACATAATGAACTATTGAATAATTGAGATTTCTGTTACAGATCCTCGCTAAGGTGCCTGCACTGAAGTTTATCTGCCTCGATGTGGCGAACGGCTATACGCAACAGTTCGTGGAATACGTGCGCAGAGTACGGGCAGCCTACCCCACACATAACATAATAGTCAGTCAACCATTTAGTTTTTGTAGTACTACAACATTAAGAACTATCAGCTCATGCATTCATAACATAATAGTCAGCCAAGTCTTTAATTCTTCTACCACCAATATATAAAAATCATTCAAGAAATCACTACAATGATAATGAAAACATGTCTGTGATTCATTGTGAAACGTTTGTTGTCCTTTTGGATCGTTTTCCTGTTTACAACATATATATATATATATATATATATATTATATATATATATAACTTGATAAACGGAAAGACGATCCAAACTGGGCACAATAACAGTTCAAAATTGAAGATAGGTAGCACAGAAAGTAAAGAAACACACTTACAGACTCAAATTTTCGGGCAATCCGTCTTCGGGAGAAAAGAGAAAGGGAGACCAAGCACGTTGTAGGAGCAACGGCTAGTAACCCGTTACTGTATATATAGTAATATATATAAGACATAAAAAATAACTGACACAACTTACTTCTAAAATGGCTTATATATGTAATTAGAAAAAAAGAACAATTGATGAAAAAAAATCGTGAATGTAGAATTTGCTCTGCTATTTAACAATGCATGCTTAGATGAACACCTGCTGCCAGTTTATACAAATATATATATATATCATGATAAACGAAAAATGGTCCGGCAGGACAGATTACACTTAAAATAAACTGTGACACATAGACAGAAACACAACAAAGACTCACTTTTCAATATTTCGACCGTAATGGCGGCCGTCCTCAAGAGAAGAAGTGAATTGACGGAGGGACGACAGTCAACTAAACTCAAGAGTTTATCTTTTATCTGAGAGATAATATACTTTAATAAACTTTATCTTTATCTGAGTTTAGTTAACTGTCGTCCCTCCGTCAATTCACTTCTTCTCCTGAGGAAGACCGCCATTTCGGTCGAAATATTGAAAAGTGAGTCTTTGTTGTTTCTGTCTATGTGTCACAGTTTATTTTTAGTATATATATAGGTCTAAACCGTAGTAAGAAAATAAGAAAAATTATTTTGGACTTTCAATTTGGTATTTGGTTTTTCAAGCAAAACAAGTGACTGACGACTCAGTTAACAAATACTCTGTATCACTGATTCTGCCTGATATTGACACTCAGTACTTATATTAGTGCTGATACTCATACTGATATTAGTGATACTGATAAGTATTATTCATTTTTTTGATTATTTTACTGCTGTTTAGACGTGGTTAATCATACTATATATATCAGGATGGCTGTATATGGATGCAGATGAGCATCAGGGATTTTCTGCTTTATTTTCAGGCTGGGAATGTAGTGACAGGGGAGATGGTGGAAGAGCTGGTGCTAAGTGGAGCAGACATCATCAAGGTGGGCATAGGGCCAGGCTCCGTGTGCACTACGCGCACGAAGACGGGAGCGGGTTACCCTCAACTGTCGGCGATCCTGGAGTGCGCCGACTCGGCGCACGGCCTCAAGGCGCACATCATATCCGTCAGTATTACTATTTATTACATTTCATCGTAATTTTTCAAACTGCTCTAACAGATGGCAGACAAGGGTTGTGTCAATACACCAAGCAGTCAATTCTAATGTCAGCCATGGCATGATAGCCCGACACGAGTACACCTCCAGCATGCTCCAGAGTACACCTCAGCCTAGAGTCTCACGCAGACCTTCTAGGCACAAGCCTAGTGTGGGAGTATGATTAGTGATGGCTGTTTATGACATACTTCCTAATATATTCAAATTTTTCAAGTAAAAAAATCTGATAATAAGTTATTAAAATAAAATTTAATTAACTTACCAAACAGATAATTCATTTCCTTCAGAAAAATGGTTCTTAACCTTTTTTTTATCATATATTACATAATTTATGTTAGAAATGTTTATTCCTCTACACATACAATTCTTATCATTTGAAGAATATACTCTCCTTCTGTTCAATAATCAAAGAACGACTAAAGAAAACATAAAGCATATATAGTTTAAAGAAATTTACAAAAAATTATAACAGCAGTAAGAAATTTAAAAAAAGGGAATTGAAGTTCTGAGCAAAAATGTAAAAAAAAGTATTATTGTAACTGCCCGGCTGAAAAATTAATACGGTTATATGAAAAATCGAATACGTTAAGAAGGTCTTATACAGAGTCAAGATATACTCCAGATATACAAAAGAATTTCCTCAGAAAAATAATGACATCGTTTTAATTAAGTTTTCAATACATATAGTATATCACTTGTATTTTGTAAGTTTAATTCTAACAAATTGAAATGTTATTCAGCTTATTCTCTTCTTTCTGTGTCCGTATAGTACAATAACACTCAATCTCGTAATAGTAATGATAAATGGCTTAGAGTTCTCTTACTCCGTTGTGCAAGGATTTACAGAGAATGAGTAGTCAAGAAGTGAATCTAAATAATGGATAGTACTTGTTAATCAAGGCGTAAATGATTTTATACGAATCATAATTTGAATGGGTTAATTCAGGCAGAACAAATGTTAGATATAATACTAAAATAGAATAGCTGTGTAATAAGGCTGATTATCGGGTATAGCTGATTGTTAATTATATGAGGAAGTAGGTCTGGGCTGTTCTTTAGTAGTTTGTACCTTGATTGTATGAAGTCAAAGAGGTCTTCCTACTCTGCAAATGACCTCTTTACGTGTACGATAGAAATCAACACCGTCCGTTGGAGATGGGCCAAAGCATGTAATGTGTATTCAATCTACACGAATAAATATCACTAAGTCAGCATTTGAAACTCCAGATGTAGAATCAAGCCGGGTGTAATATCCACTATGGGTGTTACATATTCCATGAAGAAGCAGTACGTAGGCGCTTTGCACCACCCACCATAAATCAAAAAAGAATGATTCAGCGAGTAAAATAGATGCAGATCTGTAATACAAAGAGAGTGTGCAGTAAATCAACTAACTTCAGCATAAAAACAAATATGTTTTAATGTAAACATGTCTCTACCTATCTTTCCAACGCCTTTACATTTTAGTCACTTACGCCTCAACCCAATAAAACTTTACCAATCAATCAATCACCTTATTAAGTCTCTCACTTCTAGAGCTCGGTAGAGGGTGAGGTATTCAGCGTCTCCTTGCAACTGAGCCCATTATATACTACTATATATATATCTAGCCAACGGCTGCAAATGTTATATCAACCATCTAGTGCCTTGCATCCCAAGAGAGCCTGATCTTCTTCTAGGTAATCTTTGCCTGAACCCATTTTAAATGTAGCGAAAACCTTTCTCAAGAACAGGACATCGTCCTAAATATAATAATCTACCCCTACCTTTCAGCAGGAGCATCTACCTCCCAGGTTCCTCTCACTGAATATTAAACTGGTTTAATGAAAATGCTCAAGGTAGTGTTATGGTAAATCGATCGATTTACTTGCGAGACATGAAAGCTGGAAACTCGTCCAATCTTCTCGATGCTTTCAAGATTACGACCAATTGAAAATGTATCTCTCCTTTAGAGGTTGTAGAGGCTCTGCTCAATTTGACAGAAGCCCTTCTGGCACATTGGGGCAGGAGCACTCACTTGTAATAGTAGAAAGGAGATTATGCATGGTGGTAGGAGATTTTGAAAAGAATGTTACCTTCTTAAAGTCAGGAGTCTTGTGTTTGTGCACTTATCACAGCAACTTCACCGTCAAATTTAGAGCAACTTATTTCTACTGGAACGTAATCCTCTGCATTAACTGGGCAAAAGACTGCTTCACTTTACACTAGTGGAGTTTTGTATCACCAATCAGCTCGAAGTAGCCAATTGCAGTCTCTGGATTGGTTTGATAAGAAGTGTGATGTTTCCATAGAGAGAGGGAAAGAGAGGAAGTCTCTTGAGGGTTGAGATGGAACATCTTGACGAAGTTTTTTTTATCTCCTTTACTCATCACTTAAACTTAATAAATACGGTTTCTACTAAAAAGAGACACAAGGATTGCGCACGAGGTTTTAATGTGGTTTACACTGAGCACTAATTTCAACAAGGGTGTTAATAGCGAGTTCAAATACCTTGACAGATGAGCGGCTAACTCAAGCCCCTTCCAATGGTACAGAACATACTTTTTTTTATCAAAAAATGATTCACTTTCCATACCAAAAATAATACCTTAAAGTTAACACTTGAAGGACTAGATGTAGTGCTTCATCATATTATACAATAATAGTGCATAGAATTAAATTTCGTTCCTTAAAAGCTTAAATAAATAATTTGATTTCAGAATAAACGAAGAAAATATTGATTTCTTCTGTATAGCTCATGTAATACGCGTACATGCCTATCCAGTAAAAAAAACACAAAGTTGTAATATAAAATGAATAATTTTACAAATCATGAAAACTTAATATGGTACTATTGATTTATAGGACGGAGGATGTGAATGTCCAGGAGACGTGTGCAAGGCGTTTGGAGCGGGAGCTGATTTCGTGATGTTGGGAGGAATGCTCGCCGGACACGACCAGAGTGGAGGCGAGGTGATTGTGAAGCCGGACGGCAGCAAAGCCAAGCTCTTCTACGGCATGTCCTCCGACACGGCTATGATCAAGCACACTGGTCATGTCCCGCAGTACAGGTATGTATGCCGTGCAAAACACAAATATCATACCTTACGGCAGCAAGGCCAAGCTCTTCTACGGCATGTCCTCCGACACGGCTATGATCAAGCACACTGGTCATGTCCCGCAGTACAGGTATGTATGCCGTGCAAAACACAAATATCATACCTTACGGCAGCAAGGCCAAGCTCTTCTATGGCATGTCCTCCGACACGGCTTGATCAAGCACACTGGTCATGTCCCGCAGTACAGGTACGTATGCCGTGCAAAACACAAATATCATACCTTACGGCAGCAAGGCCAAGCTCTTCTACGGCATGTCCTCCGACACGGCTATGATCAAGCACACTGGTCATGTCCCGCAGTACAGGTATATATGCCGTGCAAAACACAAATATCATACCTTACGGCAGCAAGGCCAAGCTCTTCTATGGCATGTCCTCCGACACGGCTATGATCAAGCACCCTGGTCATGTCCCGCAGTACAGGTATGTATGCCGTGCAAAACACAAATATCATACCTTACGGCAGCAAGGCCAAGCTCTTCTATGGCATGTCCTCCGACATGGCTATGATCAAGCACACTGGTCATGTCCCGCAGTACAGGTATGTATGCCGTGCAAAACACAAATAGCATACCTTACAGCAGCAAGGCCAAGCTCTTCTATGGCATGTCCTCCGACACGGCTTGATCAAGCACACTGGTCATGTCCCGCAGTACAGGTATATATGCCGTGCAAAACACAAATATACTTACGGCAGCAAGGCCAAGTTCTTTTAGTCATATCCTCTGACCCAGCTATGATCAGCACTCTGATTATGCACCACAGGACGTGTATGTCATGTAAAACACAAATATTGCACGAGTCTTTCAATTCTCATGTCTTTGAACGGACAAATCAAGTAAAATGGTCCGTTCTTTTAATGAAACCTTATGCGATGCTCACATTAAACCTTCAGCTCGTCGGGCAATGTAAACTATTACATGTCAGATCACTATCTCTCAATGTAGAACATACGCTTCAAATGTGGGCAAATTAATTGTTTAATGACCTATTTTAAATCCACTTAAAACTTTTTATATCGTTTTCAGTTATTCTTTACTCAGCACTTTAGCTGTTTTTGTTTTTAGTCTACTCTAACTAAATTACAGTAATGACAGAATAATTCAATTTCGTGATTTTGACGTTTTTACACCTTTTGATGTCGTTTGCGTCCATTTGTGAATCGTTTCATTGATGTCTGTATGTGTGTGGGTGAGTATTGAAATGTTTGTGCCAACAGTACAGTAACACTATGTGATGCATGGAATTGATGATACACCAACAAGAGGCCTATAGTGAAGATAAGCTGCATACTTTTTGGGTAATATTGACTTTTATGACATATTGGCGGCTACAGTCAAATTATTTCTCCTGATAATTGTTTCTTCTGAAGTTGAAATGATAGAAGGTTCATATAATGCAGACAGCATTAGATAAAGTTAAAAATTAATATCACACGACTGTTTTGCATAAAATATATATATGGACATTTTATTTATTTGTTTAACAACAAAGAAATATTGTTATTGTTTGGTTTGATCTATGTACAAGACTGAGTAAATGTGTAAACATTGTCATGCATTGGCAAATGAATTAGGGTTGATAAAGACCTTAGGCTTGAAATAGCAGGCGAGAGTCTGGCCTAGGGCCAGTGCACCATTGCGGTGCCCCACTGAACTACTGTCATTTCTGTGTCAGTCCTGTGGGCTGCTCCAAAGCAAACGTCAACTTTCTTATTTTAGTCTCTCATCAACTATTTTTAGAGTAATATAGGTGGATGGAGGTGTAAAACTAATTTATTTCAATACTTAATAAACAAAATCTCCTCAATGAAATTCAAATAAACAAAGTTCAAACAGATCACAGACTACATTTGCTTACAAACTGCACTTAATCTATATATAAAATACATGATGGTGGGAATTGGTAAAATATTGCATGAAACGAATAAGGATTACCTTATTATATTTATGATACAAGTCAGCAGAACAGTAATACTTTTCTTAAGAATGAAGGAGAGGATTGAGAGAAGGAGGCTTTTTAAGACATGGGATTGACAGTGCTGAGGGTATTAGACAGAAAGAGAGAGAGAGAGAGAGAGAGAGAGAGAGAGAGAGGAGAGAGAGAGAGAGAGAGAGAGGAGAGTGGAGAGAGAGAGAGAGGGGAGGGATGGGAGAGAGAGAGAGTAGGGAGATAGAGAGAGGAGGGGGGAGATAGAGAGAGAGAGGAGGGGGAGGAGAGAGGGAGAGAGAGGGAGGGAGGAGAGAGAGGAGGGGAAAGAGAGAGAGTAGGAGAGAGAGAGAGAGTTGGGAGAGAGAGTGGGAGGGAGAGGGAGAGAGTAGGGAGATAGAGAGAGAGAGGGGGGGAGATAGAGAGAGAGAGGGGGGGAGATAGAGAGAGAGAGGGGGGAGGGAGGGAGGGAGGGAGAGTGAGTTGGGAGAGAGAGAAAGAGAGAGAGAGAGAGAGAGAGAGAGAGAGAGAGAGAGTTGGGACAGAGAGAGAGTAGGGAGATAGAGAGAGAGAGGGGGGAGAGAGAGAGAGGAGGGGGGGAGAGAGAGAGGGAGATAGAGAGAGAGAGGGGGAGGGAGGGAGGGAGAGTGAGTTGGGAGAGAGAGAGAAAGAGAAGAGAGAGAGAGAGAGAAGAGAGTTGGGAAGAGAGAGAGTGGGAGTAGAGAGAGAGAGTGGGGAGATGGAGAGAGAGGAGAGGGGGGGATAGGAGAGAGAGGGGGGGGATGAGAGAGAGGGAGAGGGGGAGATAGAGAGAGAGGAGGGAGGGAGGGAGGGAGGGAGGGAGAGTGAGTTGGGAGAGAGAGAAAGAGAAAAGAGAGAGAGAGAGAGAGAGAGAGAGAGAGAGAGTTGGGACAGAGAGAGAGTAGGGAGATAGAGAGAGAGAGTTGGGAGAGAGAGTGGGAGGGAGAGGGAGAGAGTAGGGAGATAGAGAGAGAGAGGGGGGAGATAGAGAGAGAGAGGGAGAGGGAGAGGAGAGGAGAGAGAGAGAGGAGAGAGAGTAGGGAGAGAGGAAGAGTGGCCAAAGAAAAAAAAGAGAGAGATAAGAGTTAAAGAAAGGGTGGAAAGAAATATAAATAAAAAGAAAAGTAGAGTGATAACACAATGACTAGAGAGGAACACCTACTATATATATATAATATATAAATAGTAATTAAATAAAACAATTCCACGAACTAAGTAATGAAATTGACAGATGAACACACCTAAAAGAGATAAGAAAGAATCGCTATTACATTTCAACTCACATCTTTTTACCTGATGACGAGGAAGATAACGGTCATTCTATGAATTTACTTTATGTATATGAGTATATATTTCTTAAGAAATATATAATATACATCATATTTATGTATTTAGCATTATACTAAAAAAATACACAGAGAAAAAACACAAAGAATGGAAAGCAAAAACTCACGACAATATTCGACAACATCGTCGTCCAAGGGAGGATCCCTTGCCTAACTTGCCTGGTCAGTAACCGGCACACTTCTCTTCCTGATCTTAAATATGTAGCGGCTTTTGTTTGTATGTTTCTCTCCGTCCATTTATTTTATTTATTGCTGAGGACTATATTAATATATGCTATACATACAGACTTAAATTGTCAACCTTTCAACATCTTAAGAATTGTTTAATGAAAATTCAACACAATATTCTGTAGTCGTGACTATTAGTTTTATTTAAAGTCAAACTGTGTTTAGATGCAGCGAAGGGAGAACCGTGGAAGTGGAGTACAAGGGAGACGTAGAAGCCACCGTATTTGACATCCTTGGAGGCTTGAGGTAATCTTTCTGTTCTCTAGTTCTACTTCCTGTGTGATATTTAAATAAGTCGTTTTTGAAAATATCCCTTACTTAATGATAATTAATCATTAAACCAACCATTATTTGTTCTAGTTTTCTTAAATAAAATTTCTTCAACAACTGATCAATATTCATTTATTATGGTTGGTGTTTTTAGTTGTTATCACTACATCATTTTACGTTAAGCTAACAGTTATAACCTAGAAAACATGCCAATTCCTGAAAAAGATGTGTCCACCATTCTATTCCAACGTCGATACATTTATGATTTTTCTATTAATATTTATATTATTTTATTAAAGCTAAAATTAAGACAGAAGAAACAATCACTAGAGTTCATATTGTTCTTAACATGTCGTCATTTGGACGCTAAAGAAGTTTCAATATGGGGGAATCAAGATTTGTGTAAACTAATTTTATACATTAGCCAATGACACAAGTCTGGAGTCCAGTGCTTGAGGTTGAATCAGTGTAGCGCTCGAAACAGAAGCGCAACAGTATAGTAGATAAAACGTTTTGCAAAATTTATACTTATAAATATGATATAAGTAAAAAATACTACTGTCTGTATACGAGCTAAGAGAGTATCAAATATTCATAACTTACCCTACACTAGCCTGAGTAGTGCAGGCAATAATCAAAGATTGAGAGAAATATATACGACTTTACAGACTCCACAAAGACTTTATGCTGTACCATAATCTTTAAATTTTATGACTTCAGACCAATAAAATCTTCACAGAACTGTTTTACCCTGTAAAACTAGACCTCATTAATAGAATAACACCATCTATCACCAAAATAACCACATTTACATAAAAATCCGATAGAATAGCGGAAGAAATTCTTTTGGTATTTCCCAGCACATCTACTACCTTCATTTCACTCCATGTTGAGAAGCACCTTGTTTCTAAACTAACAATTTCTGTTATATTAAACCCATGTCTTTTAATGTTTGATCTTCTTCTCTATGTTTAAGAAAGTTTCTACAATACAATTAATACGTAAAATTCGTTACAATAAATTAAATAATACAATGCCATTTTGTATTTAAAGTACAGATAATAGAGACTAGATTAACTAAATTTTATTAAAAATAGTACCACACAGCTCTATTCCAACGTAATCTATTCGCAAAAAAAATTAAGCCTTTCTGTGCACCTTATAAAATTACTTTCGGTTTCCCAACAAATTTATTTAAGTTGTCCACGCCCAGCATATGCTTGATAACCTAGCTGTAGTTTGAAGCATCTGAAATGGTCTACTTTTATAATTATAAGCTAACTCATTATTAAAATCATCTGAGATTAATTGAACATTTATTTCAATACAGCTACCTTCGTTATCTGAATGATAACGAAATTGTAATTGAATAAGGCACTTGAAAAGCCTAACACCAGCACTAAGTAAGATTCATAGCCCTGATTGGATAAGATTATTGAATGACAAAATAAAATGAAAGGGACAAATTGTGTAATTTGTCCGTTATCATTTAGCAAAGCTTTCAAAAACGTTATAAAGACTAGTGCAGTAATAGTAAGGTCTGTTCATTTTTATTTATATAAATTATTTTCACTACGCATGGTTACATGAAAAAGAAAAAATTGGAGATAGCATAATAGAAATATTAAAAAAGGAAATCATAACTTTCATTTTTAAAAAATAGAACTTTTGTGAAATATATATGGAAGATTCATAAAAAGAATCTGACGATACAAGATTCATTTTTTTGACTCTGACGAAGACCACTTGTTACGGTTGAAAGATCTTAGTCCTGTTTTCCCATTTCTTATTGTGGTTTGATCATTGAATGCAAGATTCATTCATATTAAATAATTATTTTATTGATTTAATATCAGATTTTAACAGCTGGCAATGTTTTATCATTTTCAAATCTATAATATTTCAATTGACTGTTATAGTAATTTTGTCAATAACTTACTTTTAATAAACACAAGTAAATGAATGTGAAGATCGTTTTCAAATTAAAAAATTTGGAGTGGCGTACACTGAACTTTACTGTAACTAATCATAATATCAAACTTTTTAAGTATATATATAATATATAATACCCCGTTTAGGCATAATATAAATGCCTAAATGGAAGATGTTTCTGAGTCTTTCATTGATGGAAGTAGTACAGAGTGATTGATCCACTTATCAATAAATATGCTTATTTTTGGATATCACCGCTGATGAATATAATATCATTAGTATAACTACAGCAGTAATAACATTTTTGAAAAACGAAAGTTTAGGTTTCGTGTTACGAAATAATCGCTTACAGGAGAACATGGCTTTTGTTCCAATAGCCAGTGGATCTCTTGCATAGGTTATCTGACCTCTTTCTACTTTGAAGATATAACACAAAGTTTTCCACTTAAAACCTGAAAATATTCCTATTTTCCCTAAAAAGTGTCAGAAACATGTAAGAAAAAATGCCGTTTTCAGATAACTTTTAATTTAAGATGTAGTATAATTACATTTATTTTTCTTCAAAGAATGTTTTCAATTTTTGAATTATGTTCCTCATTCATTTTGGTCTTCTATAGAATTATTAGACTGGGAATATTATAGCTTCCTAGTATTTAAGAAAAAGCACTTTTCTTTCCCTTTGTCTAAAATTATAAAAATTCAATTTACTCTGAGAGAGTGTTATCTTTTTCTGCCTGCTGTACTCTGTTATAAGGTTGCTGTAAATGTCTATTGAGAAAAAATATATTAGTAATTAGCCAGCTTTGGATACTCAAAGCAAATTCAAATCCATCTTTTCAATGTAATTTAAGACTTTTATAGCTGGAAGCTTGAAATTTTTGAAAATAATAGCTAAGAACTATTAGACTAGACTAGTGAAAAAACTGAATATTTGTTAACAACATAAAAGTTGCTTCTTGAGGAAAGAGTACCTAACCATACCTAACACTTCAATATTACCCAAAGTTAATATGATTCATAAACACAATAAAATTTACATCTGATTAAGTTTATTCAAGGGTGCAACATATAGATTGATAGAGCATTTTGTGAGACAAATCCATGGAACTATATCATCAGGAAAACATCAGAAATTATATGTTTGACTAGCATTGATTTTTTACATGTAAGACTTTTATTCTTTTACATCTCATATTAAGGTATTCAATTATTTAAAAAATTGCATTATACCTCTAAACATCTCTTTTATTTCAGTGGATTCACTAAACAAATTTCAAGTCAATGTAACAATGTAAAGAAATGTAAACAAATGCGAAAAGTATAGCAAGTAAACCATTAGTACAGGATCAATATTCAGATTTTATAGCTGTATTGCCATTTGCAGTAATTTAAGTTTTATGTTTTTTTTTAGAAACTGATAATTTTTTTTAAAAATTTCGTGATTTCGTTAATTAGCCGTTTCGCGTCAAAAAACAGATAATGTATTCTAACGCTCCTTTCGTTAATGAAATTTTGAAATAATTATCTCAACTTTTCCTCCACATAAAGTTCTATTTTTTAGTATAGTTTCATTCTGATCTGTTAAACGCTTTGGTTTGTATCACTTTTACAAGCTTTCAGATTACATGTTAAGTTGAAATTTTTTACTTTTTATTGAAAAAAAATTCTGTTGTTTTGAACATCTGAGGATGTTTTGGTTTATTGATTTTGTAGCCCCATACATAATGCAAAATTTTAGGACCCTAGAATTAGTAGTTAGGAGAAAAAAAGTTGTTCAAAAACATATTTTGGCAAAAAAAGTGATTTTATTTGCAATTTTACATGCAAAATTGCTCCTAAACTATACAGCACATCTACACTATGAGGCCCATTTTTATGTAAAATATCAATTTGATCCATCAAAACCTCTGGATCACAGTGTGCCAACAAACTTTGGATACACACTCAACCACCCACCATAAAAAAAAACTTCATAAAACGAATTTTGGACCTCAAGACATGTAATTCCGTCAAAATCTCGATATCGAATTTTTTCACGATCACGATAAGAATAATATATCTCACATTACATCAAGAAATTTGACAGTTTTGTAATGTTTTTTTTTTATTAATATT
Source organism: Hermatobates lingyangjiaoensis (assembly GCA_026182355.1). Classification (NCBI taxonomy): domain Eukaryota; kingdom Metazoa; phylum Arthropoda; class Insecta; order Hemiptera; family Hermatobatidae; genus Hermatobates; species Hermatobates lingyangjiaoensis. The sequence continues at coordinate 1,146,546 of JAPFBL010000007.1, read as the reverse complement.
TATGTTAATATACCTGAAAGTCTAAAAAAATGGAGGATGATAGACTTATCGTAAATTAGATTGGTAGTGTAAATGTAACTGGATGCACATGCGCTGATGCTAACTCCAGTGATCAATCAGAGAATATTGCAGCAGCATTCTAGATGTTCCAATTCCTATTCGCACAACTTTACAATTTTGAATCTAGAGGTATATATACATGGACTGACTCATAAATCGTCACAAAATCACATATTTTTTACAAATCAGTCGTTTATTGTAGCTTTTGACCAAGTGTTCATCATTGTTTTTGTATTTATAAATGATAAAAACAAATAAAAGAAACTAAACTAACTTACAGCTATAATAATATTTGTTTAAACCTTCAGTACTGTTTCAAAAAAAATTATGATTGTAGATCTAAATTAGTTGAGTTTCTTTTATTTTTATGTTTTTATTTTATTCTTTATACATACAAAAGCCACAATGACGTCCAACTCTTGGTCAAAAACTTGGAAAGCACAATCTACAATAAACGACCAATTTAATAAAAAAAAGGTATAATTTTGTGATATTTAACTTTTAGAAGGGTCAGATAATATTCAAAATTCGGAATTCTAAGACTTTATGTTATATTAAGTGTAAACATTTTTTCTGTTTTCATATGTTTTCAATGTTGTTTGTTTGAATGGTAACAAATGTATTTTATTCAGAATAATGCAAAAAAAAAGGAAGGCTTAGGTTTTCAAAATCCAATTTTTTAAGCAATATAGAATCTTTAACCAACTTCAGATTTTTAAAGATGATGATATTGATGGTCGAATATATCACTCAGAATAGTGGAACTTTGAAAACCTAATCCGCTCCATATGCCGTTATTCTTACATAACGTGAGTTTCTCAAGTTGGGTAGCACGTAACGAATTATTAAAATATAACATAGTTTTTCTTTCAACTTGTTGCTGAAACAACCATAACTTCATATAGTTTTTAATTTCAATAATAATTACTACAAAGTTTACAACAATGTATAAACTTGGTTTACTAATTACCTGGCAATAGAATTGAAATATTAAAAATTATTCCTACTAAAAGTGACTTTTTGTAAATATTTCAAAGTGTCAAAAATGGTAAAAGTCTTCCTCACGCTAGGATCATTTGCAATTGGGAGTTAGCAACATCGGCTCTAGCTACTGTATAAGGGAAAATGTTCTCTCCAATCTTATAACGGAATCATTGAGCAAGTTTTCTTCTGAAAACAGAAACTTTATAGGTAGAACATTATACAACAATTAACTTAATTTCAATACATGTTAAATTACTTCAATTGAACTGTAATTAGGGAGAGCTTATAGTATATGTTGGGGAAAATAATTCGACACTTGCACAACCATAATGAAAGTGAAATAAAATAACCAAACATGCGTTGTTATTTTTAAAATGTACATAAAATGTAATTTTCTACGAAATGTGGAAAGTGTTCTTGCTAGAGAGCAGTTTTGTTAGATTGAAGACAATTAGTACATATCAATGACGTGGATATTACCACTGATAAACCCCTACTAGTTCAATTAGGCCATTTAAGCCATACTATGGAAGTATGTTAAAGAATTTTACATGTTATAACATGTTCCTCTTCTTTTTATAATATAACTTGTATTGATTGTTCCTTCCTGTGTATAAAATATGGTTTTTTTTAAATTATTATTTTAAATTTAGGATGTAAATTACGAATGGAATGCATTTTAGACCTATGAATTAATGTCTAATAAGAAGCATATCTTTTGACAGGGGGCTGTTTTTGCTGGATCAGACCTGTTGAAATAAAAGAGCAGTATAGTTGTGTTAAACGTTACTATGCTTTGTGATAATATTGGCAGGTCTAAAGACAAGTCATAAAACTAACAATTCTCATTGTATTTCATCAATTCAGACTGACGAGTAGAACAATACTTCAATCGACTCGAGGCCCCAAGGTTAGGTGCAAAGGAAATACTTTCCATAATGTACCAATATATTCTTCTTATGATCTAATGTTGTTTTAATAAAATAAAAGACAACTTTTTTCATTAAAAAGATGTTTCAGAAAACACGCGTTTTGATTAATTTTTTTAACACAGGTTACATCCAAAATCAACAATGAAAAAGAACTTAAATTTAAATTAAAAAATATATATATTACTAAATAAATAAGTTGAAGAGATATACTGGTATAGGGATAAAATAAGACAAGCACTGTGAATATTGTTTAGCAGATGGTGGTGTTAATGAAGGGAAGGGAAGGACTTTTTCTTTGTAAAATAATTTGTAATGTAATACTTAGTTTTTCTGTTTCAAAAAACTATTATACTTCTGCCCATTAAAAAGGTTTTAAATAAAAACCGAAACGTTAGCATTGAGAGTTTAATTTAAACTTGAAGAACTGGCTGAGTCCCGATAAATTTTAGTTTGTTTCTATTCCACGGTCGATACTTTTATTAATATTTATATATATATAGTATATATGATCAAACCACAATATGAAATGGAAAAACAAGACTAAGATCTTTCAACCGTAACAAGCGGTCTTCTTCAGAGTCAAAAAACCAACTGAAAAAAAAGATGCAGAAAACATCTGGTTTTTGAGACACCAGATGTTTTCTGCATCTAGTGTTTCAGTTGGGTTTTTGACTCTGACGAAGACCGCTTGTTACGGTTGAAATATCTTAGTCTTGTTTTCCCATTTTATATTGTGGTTTGATCATTGATTGTTATTTCACGTGTTTATGTGAAATCATTTTATTTGTGTATCACTTATAGTAATCATTTTATAGTATATATATATATATATATATATATAGTATTATATATATAATATCTGACTGGATAACAAACAAGACAACATAAAGAAAAGAACACAGACAATTACAAACAAAGCTTACTTTATTATTTTGCCATCCGTTATCCTCAGGAGAAGAATTGTTCGTTTGAGTGGCGCTGGGCTACTTCTAGTACACTAGTTACTTAAGAGTAACTCGAATAGCCTAGTGTCTCTTAAATGAACAAACTTCTCCTAAAGATGACAGATATCGAAATATTGAAGTGAGTTTCGTCTGTGTCTGCCTGCACTCCTTCTTTTTAGCTTATCATTTATAAGTATATACTTATATGATCCAGAAATGGATAAACTACAGTACAGAAATAAACTTGCACACACTCCTGCATTTACGCACCTACAGTCTTTAATATTCAGGTCAAACGTCATATGGAGAAAATAAACAATTTCGTTCATCATTAGGAGTTAATCCATACGTTTTTCACCTGTTGCTAGTCATATGTGCTTGGTATACCTTTTTTTTACTTTACTATAAGTAAAGTATAGTGATCGTGAAAAAATTCGATCTCGAGATTTTGACGGAATTACATGTTTTGAGGTCCCAGAAGTCGTTTTATGACGTTTTTACGATGATGTCTGTGTGTGTGTGGGTGGGTGGGTGGGTGCGTGTGTTAGCATTGCTTGTTACCACGCTACGGTCCAGAATCTTTGATGGATCAAGTTGATATTTTACACAAAAATGGGCCCCATTTAGACGAAGATCCCTATTGTTTGGGAAGAATTATGCATGATGGGAAAGTCACTTTTTTTGCCAAAAACCGTTTTTTTTAAAACATTTATTTCTCCTAAACTGATAACCCTAGAGTTTTGAAATTTTGACATTATCTTTGAAGTTACAAATCGAACAAACGAAAAATATATTCAGAATTTTAAAACAACAGGAAATATTTTTTTTTCAATAAAATGTAAAAATTTTGACTTATAATTCAATCTCAAACCTTGTGAGAGCGATACAAGCCATACTGTTTGACGGACAAGAATGAAACTATGCCTATAAATAGAACATTATATGGAGAATGAGTTGAGATATTTTTTTCTAAAATTACATTCGCTAAAGGGGCTTTACAGTACGATTTGTGTTTTCAGAAAATGTTTTTTTGACGCTAAACGGCTCATTAAAAAATAATGAAAATTTGACCAAAAATGGAACAAAAAATTAGCAATTCATAAAAAAAAAATCATGAAGTTTCAATTATGGGAAAGAGCAATAACGATATAAAAACTCTTTGTTTATCCTAGACTAAGAGATCACCTGCTATACTTGTCGAATTTTTTGTATTTTTTTACATTGTTTACATTGACTTAGAAATTTTTTGAGCGAATCCACTGAGATAAAATTGATGTTTCTAATGGAAAAATGAAAATATATTATTGACTTATAAGAGATGTAAGAGGAATAATATTGTGCAGGTAAATGATAACACTCATTAAAAAAAAATTCGTATATATGTTATTTGACAAAGGGGAAGGAAAATGATTTTATTAAATACTAAGAAGCCATAAAATTCCCAGTATAATAATTCTGTTAAAAACCAAAAATGTAAAAGATAATTCAAAATATAAATCTTTCGTTTAGAGATTAATAACTGTAATTATCGTACATCTTTAATTAACAAATCACCTTAAAACAATATTTTCTTCGCTGTTTAAGATGTTTTTCAGAGAAAAAAAGGGTATTTTACTGTTTCAAATTTGAAAATTTTACATTAATATTCAATGTAGAAGGATGTCAAGTAAACGATGTAAGAAATCTACTGGCTATTTGAACAATAGCCATGTTCTCTTGTAGGATAATATTTCGTTTCAAGAAATGTTCACATTGGTTTTTCAAAAATGTTATTACTGCTGTAGTTATACTAATGAAATTATTTGCAAATAATAAATTATTTGTGATGTACAAAAATAAGCTTATAAATTGATATGTCCTTCAATCACTATCTGTACTACCTCATGAATGCAATGCTAATAATTATATCCCATTTAGATATTTCTGTTATGCTTAAATGATACGTTATGTTTTATATAATCAAGAAATTTGACATTGAGTTACTTATAGTAAAGTAGAGTGTAGGCCACTCCAGATTTTTTCCTAATGACGTCTGGACCAAAAGTTAGACACTGTAAGTCCGTGTATTTCTGAACTAATATATATACTCTCTGCTCGGCTACTAACTCTACTACACCATTTCGTAAATTATATCAGTTTGTTGGCTGACTTTTTGTTGATTTTTACTTTACTATAAGTAAAGTATAGTGATCGTGAAAAAATTCAATCTCGAGATTTTGACGGAATTACATGTTTTGAGGTCCCAGAAGTCGTTTTATGAAGTTTTTACGATGATGTCTGTGTGTGTGTGGGTGGGTGGGTGGGTGGGTGCGTGTGTTAGCATTGCTTGTTACCACGCTACGGTCCAGAATCTTTGATGGATCAAATTGATATTTTACACAAAAATGGGCCCCATTTAGACGAAGATCCCTATTGTTTGGGAAGAATTATGCATGATGGGAAAGTCACTTTTTTTGCCAAAAACCGTTTTTTTTAAAACATTTATTTCTCCTAAACTACTAACCCTAGAGTTTTGAGATTTTGACATTATCTTTGAGGTTACAATTGGAACAAACGAAAAATATATTCAAAATTTTATATCAACAGGAAATATTTTTTTTCAATAAAATGTACAAATTTTGACTTATAAATCAATCTCAAACCTTGTGAGAGCGATACAAGCCATACTGTTTGACGGACAAGAATGAAACTATGCCTATAAATAGAACATTATATGGACAATGAGTTGAGATATTTTTTTCTAAAATTACATTCGCTAAAGGGGCGTTAGAGTACGATTTGTGTTTTCAGAAAATGTTTTTTTGACGCTAAACGGCTCATTAAAAAATAATGAAAATTTGACCAAAAATGGAACAAAAAATTAGCAATTCATAAAAAAAAAACCATGAAGTTTCAATTACGGGAAAGAGCAATAACGATATAAAAACTCTTTGTTTATCCTAGACTAAGAGATTACCTGCTATACTTGTCGAATTTTTTGTATTTTTTTACATTGTTTATATTGACTTAGAAATTTTTTGAGCGAATCCACTGAGATAAAATTGATGTTTCTAATGGAAAAATGAAAATATATTATTGACTTATAAGAGATGTAAGAGGAATAATATTGTGCAGATAAATGATAACACTCATTAAAAAAAAAATGGTATATATGTTATTTGACAAAGGGGAAGGAAAAAGATCTTATTAAATACTAAGAAGCCATAAAATTCACAGTATAATAATTCTGTTAAAAACCAAAAATGTAAAAGATAATTCAAAATATAAATCTTTCGTTTAGAGATTAATAACTGTAATTATCGTACATCTTTAATTAACAAATCACTTTAAAACAACATTTTCTTCGCTGTTTAAGATGTTTTTCAGAGAAAAAAAGAGTATTTTACTGTTTTAAATTTGAAAATTTTACATTAATATTCAATGTAGAAGGATGTTAAGTAAACGATGTAAGAAATCTACTGGCTATTTAAACAATAGTCATGTTTTCTTGTAGGATAATATTTCGGTTCAAGAAATGTTCACATTGGTTTTTCAAAAATTATATTACTGCTGTAGTTATACTAATGAAATTATTTGCAAATAATAAATTATTTGTGATGTACAAAAATAAGCTTATAAATTCATATGTCCTTCAATCACTATCTGTACTACCTCACGAATGCAATGCTAATAATTATATCCCATTTAGATATTTATGTTATGCTTAAATGAGACGTTATGTTTTATATACTCAAGAAATTTGACATTGAGTTACTTATAGTAAAGTAGAGTGTAGGTCACTCCAGATTTTTTATATTACTAACAGATGAAGTTATACTGATTGGATTTTTTTTTAGGTCAGCGTGCACGTACACCGGAGCTAGACGGCTTAAAGAACTACCTAAACGAGCCACTTTCATCCGATGTACCAGTCAAGCAACGTCCACTCTCTGGAGGAGATAGATAACCACTGCTTTTGAAAAGCTATAGTCCAAGAGACTTACCTGTCTGTCACACCTGCTCTGCAAAGAATATTTCGATTCAAATCTGAAGAGAAGGTTCATAGTGTTATAAACAAAACAGTGAACAACTTAATTGTACCATAGCTTCTAGTTCACTATCAGAAAATGCAATGGACACACTTTCATCCAAATAATGATCAAGAATGTGGTTTAATATTAGTGCTTTCATCTTTAGGAGCACTTTTTTAGAAAAATTTTGTCTTTGGAGGAGGGGACTGACAAAGAAAAGACAAAACAGTCCAAAATATACTAGAGTAATTGCATTGAAGACAATAGTTTTAGTTGATATCTTACCATGAAGAAATATGGTTTCTTTTACTTCTGAACATAGATTTTGAATATAAACTCGTACATTTCTTCTCTATTCGAGTGGTTTCAAAAACAGACTGCTGTTTGTCAATCAATTAATTTTGAATGGTTTATTCAAATTAAAAATTATTTTTTATACTGAAATTTTCCTTCTTTTCAATTTTCGTAAAGTTCATCTGATTGTTGTTTTTGAAATGTTTTTAATTTTTTTAAAGCGAGTTAAGATTGCCCTTGGTTTTTTAAATAGAACATTGATTATAGACACGTTCTGAAATCTTCGAGTAGGAAGAAAATAAATGATTATTTTGTATTCTAATAATATATCTAATAACTTCACTGTCCTAACAACCTTAGAACGTTGTAATTTAAAGTTGATTGTAATAGGTTCATTTGGTCTTAAACAGATATTGTTTAGACAAAAATCTTAGGTTTATCACTTAATTACTATAAAGATAAGTAAATGTTATTAAAGAAATACACATGTCAGAGATATTAGACTTAACTTTAAATATTGGCTTATTATTCCAGTGACAGTACCTACTTCAGTATTGCTTTCCTTAAATTTCATTGTAAGACTGACAGCCTACTCCACCTTCGCCCTCGTAAAGAGCATAATAATAATCGAATTATTTCGCTTGCTTAAAATACTCATATATAATATAAAGTATCTGAAATAAATTTTAAGTGAATCGGAATATGTTAAAATTCAAGCATCGACAAAGCCGACTGAGATTTAAACTAATGGCTAAAAGGCAATTTATTGTTAAATGCATGAATTCAGAGAAGAACACTTTGTAACGATTACTATGAGTCTGGTAATGAGGCTTCCGTAACTTCAATGGGGTCCAGATAACAAATAGTGCCTAATCCCGAATTTTCCAACTATAGAAGTGTAGGCATTGGGAACAATTTGTATCAATATACTTAATCTCACCAACGGAATAAGTAGCAAACAATGAAATGTTATCAAATCTTGAACTAAAAATATATATTTCAATCATTCTCGCTGACAAGAATCAAAAAATCAATATCAAAATGTAATGAAATGGAAAACACTAATTTTAACTTTTTTGGAAAATTTGAGATTTTTGATAGACCACAGAGAAAAATATTTTGAATAAAAGATGCGGAAATAAAATTTGAAATCGATCATAATTTTTAGATTTTCTCTGAAGTTATTTGCTGCTGAGATATTTCAATCTAAATATTTTGCACACAATGGTGTATATAATTTACCTGTAATTCCTATAATTATATACACTTATAATCTTTACAGATTAAAATACAAGCAATCTAAGGAGTCATTCTAGAACTTTTCAAGATTTAACTAACAATACCTTATTTTGTTTATTAGTAGCTTACACGTTACACGACCCGTTAAAGTGATCGAAAACATTACTCACTGTTATACGAAATTATTCTTATTTCGTCATTCAGCAACGCACACGGAATATGCGTCAACGCAGTATATTCACAATATACGGTTATGTAGGTCAACGTCGAAATCCCTAGGAGGAGCTTGATGATAAAAAAAAGAAACACTGCAACTCTGTCATATTAGATTCTTTCTACCCATCTCCACTAACTAGGCTTGCACTCAGGGTGAAAATGTGCCACCTTTGCAGTAAGCCACACTTTGTTATTTCAGTCATGGGTGAGCCACAGTACCAGAAATTTATTTTACGAGAAATGAGTCACTCATCCGATATTTCAACAAATTTGTATACAAAATCTATTATTTAATCTAAAGCCTTAATTAATTTTGTCAAAGTAATGAATTGCTTAAAATAGATGTTTACTTTTAAAAATTTTAAAATCAATTATATGCCGTAGCTATTGTAACTCTAATATTTACACTTATTAAGCAGTCAGATTCCAAAAATGGTCACCTGTGGTTAAGAATTTGCTTCAAACAAATGTCCGATGTAATATTATGACCTTATGAGCACTATTTGTTTTCAGACAAATACAGAAAGGAAAAAGTAATAAGAAGAAAAAAAGTATTTTATATCAACATTTGACTGATTAGTAGTCAAAAAGTTATAAAAAAAAACTTATTTGATTCAATGGATTTTAGTTTCCAAGGAGTTAAGTGCTCTACAGTGCTTCGCTGCTTGCTTTTGTTTTCAAAGGCGTTTTGTTACCTTGTCAAAACATGCCTTAGTATTTACTCTAATTCTGAAATGTTAAACATGAAACATATTTTTCGAATGGATGTAGTGCATTACACGGAAAGAGCTAATTTTTTTCTCGTAAACTTTTTTTTATATCTACGATTGTTCAATCGACACTTGTAGTTGTTTCCTATACTCGAGGCATACTATACAGTTCAGTGTATTAAACACTTGCTGACTAACAGCATTTTGCTTTCATGCTAAGTACTTAGGGACGAAGGTATAAAACTATAGCTACAGGAGATATGGATTGTATATTGAGATAGAAGGACTTTCTTTCATATGAGCGTAAGGACTAGTCCATGCATAATGAGTATGCCCAGTTTTCATTAAATGCCAAGGCAAAGCACTTGTTTACCTCCCGGTAAAGGTCCGGTAACCGCCTGTTGTGTGCAGGTAGCCTCATTAGACGTTGTTTCCAACATTTATACTTTGACAATTTGGTGCTCTTTAAAGGGAGTAAACAGTTATTATTTGGAACATAAATTAGTTATGAATGAGCCATATCACCCAACGAGAGCAATAAATTTTGCTTCATTCAATTTTGTTAAAGTAAATACCTTTTTACTTTCCTAGGGACGGCTTGCACGATCTATTCGTTACTGGCCAAGATTTGAACCTGCAATCTTCAGTACTGAACACATTCACGCTACTTGTCACCCTACACCTGACCTCTTCTCACGAGAAGATAAACTTCTTTTTACAGAGTGTCTATTGAACTACATGTAAACTAGAAACAGGAGTCAACCCAACCTAAGAATAATTAATCTGGCACAAAAATGAATGTTTGCAAGCGTTGTTCAGTGAAATTGAAACTTTTGAAAACAAATATATATCCCTGTAAACATATGGACCTTTTACCATTACTCATTATACCACTGCAGTATTTCACTGACAGCACTCCAAAGACAAAAGACAAGACATTCTCCAAAAGACTAACTCAAAACCAGTATTAATTTTTTAATCAATATAGCTTAGAATTTCTTTTTATGTCTATTTCGGTGTTGGCAATATAGACATAACAGTAACATACAAAACATTGAAGAAAAAATGTATTGATATAATTTAATATATAAACTATAAAATTTATAATCCTGATAAAATATATTTTTTGTAGGCATAAAATATTGTAATCATCAATATTTAGTTTAAAAAATTATTTTTATCACCTAATTTATAAATCGTCCATAAATAAAAATTATATTTATATGCTTTATTTGATATCAGCTCACTGGAATTCAAAATAAAAAACTCCAATTATAGACTTGAAAACATACTTCAACCTCCAAAGTGCTGAAATAAGCTTCTCAGTAATGTATGATTCGGGACAAATATTATTTGTAAATATGTAAATTTGTGTAACAAGAATGATGGTTGTTATAAGATGTTGATGGCTAAAATATTATAAATATATTTTTTTTGTTCTACAGCTTATTCGTAACCTTCTATCAGTCAATATACTGGTAAGTTGGAATAAATTGTTTAGAAGAAGAAAAAGAAGAAAAGATGTTTATTTATTATTGGTTTTTACATTTAATTCCAGAATACAAACAAATCCAAACTTTTACTCTATGGGCGAATAAATCATTTTACTATTTTGGCATTTACTCGCTAGTTGTAATGGATTACTTACTTCACTTTCATCTTGGCTGGGATACAGCCAGATGGTAGGTAACAACACCTAGTGATCTAGTAGAAAAGATGTGTTCAGTATAGGTAGGTCATTTACTTCTTACCTGACTATTACCTTTTTGAAAACTTGAAAATGTTTGGACTTAAAAAAACACAAATAAGTTGTACAACGCTTGTCAAGAATGTTTCAAAACACTGTGACACATCACAGACTTGTGGATTACACACTTTCAACATTATCAGCCTACATAGCTGAATCTCCATAAATTATTAGTTACGGTTTCTTTTTGTAGTATAATTATTCATGTTATTGCCTTACCCTGACCTAACAAAGCTTATCCATTCTGTTTTACCTTTCTATACACAAGCTGAAAACATTCTCCACTACAAACAAATGCATGCAATAGAGCAACCTACTGTTAACTTCTATAGGATACTTTATAATTTTCCAAAGATTTCCACGCATTGTGCACTATATTGAAGACAACCCTCTTGATGATTTCATGACTAACGGAATACGAGGCTTGAATATGCTCATTCAGCTTCAGAACAAACAGCATATGCACTTGCTGTTGTATTTCTAACCTCCCTGTATACATTTGAATCTTTTATTCATGGCAAAAGTTAACTTTGCCTACATCTAACACTTTTCACCAGAGTCGAATCCATAAATAGAAAGAGCTATATTTGTCACTGGGCTGGGCAGCACCACAGCCACCATGCTCACGGAATCTCTTCCAGTTATCTATGAACCCGTTGAACAGTGGCCAGATTATCCCTTATCACTCTACTTTTCCTCATTCTTTGATCAACAAAGTATAAATGAGATTCAGTTTTTTTAATCTATTTACAGACACTATTTCTCCAAAGTGATAAACTACTTATAAACTACTTTATAAAAACCTAGCAGAACTCAAAAACTTAAAATATACTTAAAATACTTCAATAGGCAATTATTTGAATTTTTTTTTTTTGAAACCTTGGCTTGATGTAACAGTCATTACTATTCCTAATGTATATTCTTCCTTAAAGCTGATGCCATGTAATTGACTGACTAAAGCTATAAAATATTTAATGTGGTTCCTCAAAATATTGCCAAATAATGTACTGGAAAAAACTAACTAACCATTTGGATGGGGCATACGTTTCCGAACCAACAAAACTCAGAATAAATTGTGCAGGGAAATTATTTTTATGAGTCTTTATCAAGTCATTGATATATTTCAAGGAAGAGTTGTTATTAGAAGAGGTGATGGGATCCACGTGAAAAGTGAAACAACACTGGGGAATACCCTAGTCGTAGGAGCAGTGCAAGTGGTGCCAAATCGCAGGGATAAGAAAGGGGCAAAAATAAAGGAACTAAAAACGAAAATTAATAAATATAAATAGAAAAAATAAAATCGAATAAATAACTAAGAGAAATAAAATCTTAGAAAAAAAACATATCTGAAATCTTAAAACTAAATAATACGGATAGATAAAAATAAACATTTAATAAATAAAAAAAGGTAAACACATTAAAAACGATTTAAATTGATTTGAGGTGACTTTAGAACCAAGAAGACTGATATGTGCCTCTTCAGAAGACCTCAAAGTGACAATGGTGTCAAATCAGGGATCTGAATACGAAAACAGTGATTGAAGCTATGTCCTTGGGAGTAGTACTATATTATATTTCAGAATAAACACACTAAACTGCAGCAGGCATTCAGAAATCTTGAACTTTTAATTCACATGTGACTCTGACGAAGACCAGCTGTTTTGGCTGAAAGATTTTAGCCCTATTTCTAAATTTTGATCTGTAGTTCAGGAGTTGATATATGTATGGTCAAACCACAATATGAAATGGGAAAACAAGACTAAGATCTTTCACCCGTAACAAGCGGTCTTCGTCAGGTTTTTGACCGCTTGTCTTGTTTTCCCATTTCATATTGTGGTTTGATCAATGATTGTTATTTTACATGTTTATATGAAATCTTTATATATATATATATATATATCAGTAGCAGTTTGCTTCTCAACGCGAGTACTTCGCACTTCTTCCCGATGACGACGGATGTCGAAATATCGAAGTGAGTTCTGTAGTGTCTTTTTGTGTTCTTTTGTCTGTGTTAAAGTGTATACTATATATAAAACCCAACTGAGTTGGGTTTTTGACTCTGACGAAGACCGCTTGTTACGGTTGAAAGATCTTAGTCTTGTTTTCCCATTTCTTATTGTGGTTTGATCATTGATATATATATATATATTTTAAATTAAAGATGAATTAGAAATCAATAGCACCACAATAATACAAAAATTAGAAAAAAGTCTAGACTCTTTGAATTAAGGTCGTATTAAGGACAACCACCAAAAATCTTAGACCTTTTCCAATTTTCAGGATTATCATGGTATAATTTATTATTGCAATATGTCTTTTCATTGCATATATATATTGAAGAAAAAAAAACAAAAGGGACTCTGAAACCATACGAATATACGGAGTATCTGAAGAAATGCTTTGCCACAAATATGTTTAAAACTAAAAATAAAAAAAGAATAGGTGAGAAGAGAGTGTATTTATGATGACTGGGGCATTAGCGAGGACAAGTGCACGGTATACTGGGGAATTGGCTGACGATGCTCTTGAGTTCTTGAAGTTCGTCTTCAAGAACAGGAGGCACGGCACCAGGGATTTGTTCGTTAAGCACCTTCTCCACTTCTTGTAACTATAACAATATACAGGTATTCTATTCTGCTATAATGTTATAGTTATTGCGAAAAATCCCTCCAAATTAACATGAATAACTATATGTCTGACATTAACATTTCTAAAGGGCTCGACATGTATAGTATAACACTTTCGTTAGATAATCATCCATCATACACTGGAAAACATCATAAAACCTATGATTAATTCACGTTTTGTAGTTTTAAGAATTATTATTCATTAATATCATATTCACACTTTAAAATATCTTTAAATTTATTTATTAAACTTTAAATATTAATTCTGATTGACGTATTTTAATAATAAATGTATAGGTCCATATAAACAAATCCCACTAGTACAACAAGTTTTCCTTATTCCAAGTTGGGTATCGAGTTTAGTGTTATATTGCCTTTTACAGTAAACAGATTTTTTGACTTTTTTTTATAGAATACTAAATTTATACTTATAATTTTTTTTTAATATTTCAATTTTCTAAGTTGGTAATTGTATAAAATATCGTGAATATGACGTCATTATGCGACACAATCGTATAATACCAATGAAACGTACATATAAGAGCAACCTCGTTCATACAGTTTCAACATAATTATATATATATATATATATATATATATATATGTGTGTGTGTGTGTGTGTGTGTGTGTGTGTGTATGTCAACGTCTAAACTACAATAAGAAATCAGAAAAATATCTACGATCATACAACCAAAACAAGTGGTATTTGTCAGAGCCTAAACTAATACTGACTAAGACCACTTGTTTTGGTTGAAATATTGTAGTTATTTTTCTTATTTCTTTTTGCGGTTTGGACATTGATATTTATTTCGCCGATTATTTAGAAATATTCTTATATATATATATATATATATTGATTATATACTGATAAGGTATCGACCGTGATATAGAAACAAAATTAAAGTTTATCAAGAGTCGGTCAGTTCTTCAGGTTCAAATTTTGAAATAGAAAAACTAAGTATTACATTTGAGATTATTTTACAAAGAAACATAATCTCTAATGTAATTTTTCTGTTTCAAAATTTTATACTTTTACCTATGAAAAAGGTTTTGAATAAAAAGTTTAATTTTAGCCTGAAGAACTGACCGAGTCCTAATGAACTTTAATTTCATTGAGTATATATATATTTTGAGCAATTCTCAATTGATGGCACCCAGACCACTTTGAGGGCTTCTGAGGAAGACTTCATTCGTTATTGGGTGCCTGTAATTCCCCCGGTATGAGGAGGGATCAGATAGGGACTATCAAATAATTTGCCATATTTTATTTTTTTATGATTTTTTTTATTTCATTTCTTAGTTTATTTTATTATGTTAACTATTTTTGGTTTTATTTTGCTTTTCTTTAACTATTTTTTTAACCTCTAAAAATTTGGTTTTTAACTTTTTAACACTTTAAAACCCTAGAGTTTAGTTTTTACTTGATTTTTTTCAACCTTATTTTTTAATTTATGTTTCATGATTTTATCCTTTCCTTTCTCTTCTTTCTTTCCTCACCTCCTTCATTTATATACCACTTTTATTATTTCATTTACTCATAAGTTTAAAATTGTACATGATGGTGGCTGCACTGCGTGTCACTTTGTATCGGTTGGTGGACGCATTCACGTCTCCACTCCCGTGTCCCTTCTTCTTTTCGCTTTTCTCCTGAAGAGGACAAGACACTCGAAATGATCGAGAACCGTGAGTGTTCGTCTCTTTTCTGTGTTTTCTAGTTTTAACTTTAATTATATACTCGTATATATTTATTTATATTTATGAAGTCTATCTTCAAAAGCCTAATAGGAGTTAGTACACAATCCATCATTCTATTGATTAAAAAAAGTACCATCAAAAGACATACCTCCCAGACCCAGAATGGCTGATTGAAGTTAAAGAGGTCATTGTAGGACACAGAAGGAGGGGCTCTGGAGAGAATGTCTTCAGGATATGGGAAGAGGCCTATGGGTGTGTCAACGCAGCGTTTACAGGGCCCCACAATCCTTGACAGCACCCATTCGAGGAGAAGTAGGTTGTAGCTGTAACCTGGCCACCGTAAGGAACCCTGCAATGTCATGTCGTTACAACATACTTCATTATTATTATTTGAAAAAATAAGGAACAAAGGACATTTTAGTAAAAAATAAAATACTTTAATTTAGTGATATCAATCTAGAGAAAATAGTGTTACTCATTTGTTATTTAGCTTCCGTTTGCAGAGGAATCTCTCTAGAACTTACTGTTGGTGCTATAAAATGCACCAACAGTAAGTTCTTAATAGAGTAATGTAAGATCGTCTTAATAATCGTAAGATCAACAGAGTAATGATTTACTCATCGTAAATCCGATCGCAGTCCGATTGGGTCTCTCGGATCAGGCAAAATATCTGCGACAGGAAGGTTAGCTGGAAGCCCAATATTCAGGTATGCAATAGGAAGGACCTTACACTCTTTACTCATGCGGCAGGGCTATGGGCAGGGCTATGGGCAGGACAGTGAATAAATCCAAAGACTGTTTATTGGATGAATAAGGCGGTCGACAGACCTATTTTGTTTTATGGCGTAATTGCGTGGTGGAAAGGCTTGCAAGCAGGTATTCCCCTTAAGGTGTTCAGAAAGCTGCCAAGGCTTGCACAGGTATTCCCCTTAAGGTGTTCAGAAAGCTGCCAAGGCTTGCACAGGTATTCCCCTTAAGGTGTTCAGAAAGCTGCCAAGGCTTGCACAGGTATTCCCCTTAAGGTGTTCAGAAAGCTGCCAAGGCTAGCACAGGTATATACGAGTATTACTGTTTATCTTAAGGTTCCTAAAAGATATAGAACCGTTTCAGCCCTGGCATTGCAAACCATAATTCCTATAAATCGCTTTATTAAATTGAAGGCTGAAATGTTTAGGATGTAAATAGGACTCTCTCCCTTGTGGGCACCGATTAGAGATGTGAACTCGGAGGCGACTCAAGTAACTTGTCGTGTTGTTATATTATGCCTAAGAAACAACACAAGTCAAAAGTCGATGTTTTATTAAACGATGTAGTTTTTTTATATTGAAATCAGTTATATGAGCCGCTTATTTTGAAAGTGGCCTAATTCCATTTATGTTAAAATCGAGATATTTAAGGGTTTGCGTTTTACAAAATTTAAAAATATTGTCATTTTATTTATCAACTAATTTTTGTTATAAAAAAACTTAGTAATTTTAAATAAATTTTGTACAATTTGCTGCAAAAGGTAAAGATAACGTAAAAATGTAATTATTTAAATAGCTAGCTAAATTTTTTTGGAAAATGGAATTAGGCCACTTTCAAAATAAACGGCTCATATTGTTATTTATAAGTAGGCGTAAAGCTTAAAATTTTAAGCACTGATAAAACAAATATTATTATGTGATTATTAAAAATAATCTATATTTTATTTTATTCTTTATATTTATCTTATTTTTTAAACTTCTACATACTTCTGAAAAAGTTTTAGAATGGAAATTATTTTTTTAAACGCTTATATTTGTTTCTAAAGTTCGTTTCCTCGTTTTTTTTTACAGTTTCATTAAATGATATTGAAGTTGTTTGCGATATTATTGTTTGCATTAGTCTCAAGTAGCCTATTCATTGGATTAGATTGAAGTGGTTAACAAGAAGAATGGTCAACACTGGGCTTTATTGTATAACACAACATAACGCAAATGTTCATACCACAGATGTTGTCATATCTTTTATTGTTAGATAAGACAATTGTCAGAATAAAAGTAAATAAAAGCTTATAAGGTCTGACTATCATGATTCATTTGTTTTGATAATTACCTTAAAGTCTTTGAGGAATAGATTGGCAGAGAATATGCGTGGAAGCTTGAGTCCCTCGAATTCTGCCAGGGAGTACCAACGGTTAATGTAGGTGCCAAGATGAGCCCCAAGGGCCCGCGATCCGAATGGCTCCAAAACAATCTGCTCCTCCTGAATAGGTACAAATTGCTAAGAGTTTAGAATTAATAAACATTGACATATCTCCATTCATCTATTCAGAAATACATTACAATCAAAACGACACTATTATTATGAAATCATAACAGGATTTCACTGACAAGTCAACTAACTTAAGAATTAATATATATAGTAGATGAACCTTACACTCAAACGTCGAAACTACGAGAGGAGTCCTCCCTGTTTCTAGAACAATGCCCAGCTATCAAAAATCTCGTCAACAAGTACCAAAGTAACAAGGCTTATAAGAAGAAGGCTATTGTATATATAAATCGTTGAAAGTGGTTCAATTTCAAAATATTTAAGAGTGATAAATGGACGAACAGAAAGACATAGATCAGAATAGAAGGGTAGAAAGAGGGGGACAGACATACATAAAAAAAGAGAGATAGGAAGAGGGAGGGATAGATATAGAGGAAGAAAGAGTGATAAGCAGAGGGACATCTTCCAAACAGTTAGGTGATAATGTTTGGTAATTTTATTAATAAATAAAACATAGTCTGAGTACCTCAACTGCCGGGAAAACTTCAGAACGTAACGTAGCCATCATAGAGACACCATGTCGCCAAGAACGTGCTTCAGATATGAGAGGCATTCCAGTTGACCGACGACTGGCTACAATCAAGGCTTCCAGGGGTACTCCGTCTGGTTTGTCCCACATCACGTCAAAGCTGGGCGCTCGGCACATCCGAGTAATCAATCTGACGTCCAAACACAACTATTTTACTCTACTAAAGTAGCATGACAAAAGTGATAATGAGTTAAGTAGATTTTTAGATTTTCATTGTTTTAACCAAAGATTATTTTTTTATTGAAAAAAATAACAAAGAAATATACCTGCTTTCCAATATGAAACAGATGTACCCTTGATACTCGCACCCACTTCCATCCTATTTCCAATCAGTTGTACGAAAGACACTGATCCTTGGGTACGTACATTTCTGTTTCTTTATTTTATTTTGTACCATTTATTTTATACCATAGATAACTCTCTCATGTCATTGTATTTTTTTTTTCAGTTGTACACCTGAAGAACAACACTACGTGTTTACGTGTTCGACACGCGTTGTTTATATTATTAATCATCTATATGTGGAGACTATTTGATTAACTTTGTTAACCTACATCTCTCGTTACACTTTTACTCATTAAACATTAATAGCTTTCTGTAACTCTCCATTTAGTTTACACGCACTAAGGTGCTGGCGGTTCTTACTTGTCAAAAACTGGCTTTTTCTTAAAAGCTTCCTTCTAGGAGTTTCCTTTATAAAAAAAACCCTAACTTACAATATTTCGACTAATCTTGGACCTCCTCCAAGTTTTTTATACTTGAAACATGATGACGAGGTTATGGTTGTTCTTAAAACGAGATTGTGACATTGTGTTATTGATTTATGATGTCTCACCTTGAATGGCGTGTCACCATCTAATAATAAAGATTGATTTAATGAGCATAACATCTGCAAGGGCACCGCTCCAATGCTTCTGGTATCCACTCTGGTATTTTCAGGCTGAGAGCTCACATTCTTTGTGTATTATATGAGTTTTAATTTACTCTTTCATTTTACATTCTTAGTAACATTAAGTAAATTACCTGTTTTTCAGGTCTTTTAACCGAGACTAATATTTTATTCCACTTAATTTAGTTAAAATATATTATAATGTTGAAATGTTATTTAAGATAATTCTTTTGTGCACCATTGACACACTTCACTTTGATTAAGTGCTTCCACCAATCTCAGAGACACAAGTTATAATATCAATTGCTTACGATCATGTAATAAAATATATGTCTAATCCTTTGGCAAATCGAACACTTCTTAACCTCATCTCTTTCCTTGACGGCTTAAATAGTTTTGGAGAGCTTTCCTTAAACTACGCAGATAGTTCAAACATGTGTTGAAAGTGCCTCTGCCTATCGATTTCCCATCTTCCCTCTTCCTAACTCCTTCTAACACTCTGCATTCTTTTTCTCATTTCCAACACTCTTCCTCAGTATATTTCTTTCTACATTAGGTAGACATTATTTCCTACCCCTTTCTCTCTCTCTCTCTCTCTCTCTCTCTCTCTCTCTCTCTCTCTCTCTCTCTCTCTCTCTCTCCCTCTCTTCCTCTCCTATACCTATCGACAACTTTTTATATCCCCCTCACCTTATACTTTCACTCTTTCTATTATATCACTTTCTACCATTTTCTTTACCCTTTTCTTCTCCCTTCCTCTATATATCACTCTTTCTCTCATTTTGGACTTCCTCTTTTTCCCTTAATCTTCCATCTCTCATTTATACATTTGTATAGTGCTTGATGATCCAGTATTATTTACATAGACACATAGGCACAAAAGAAAGTCCGAAACAATTGGTCCAAGTTACCTGGAGTTAGCATGAGATGGTGGTTCTTCAGCAGTGAGAGGCGTCCAACGCTCCCCTCGCCAAGTGGTGACTTCTTGACAGGGTGGTTCGAGGCCCTCCCACCAAGCGGACGAGTGACTCCCTGATTTGGCTGTGTTAATGAAGATGCAGTTGGATGAACCCGCTGCCATCATGCCTGGGGTCTTCTTCCATGACATTCCTGCAACATTCACGTTACTAAAAAAACGTGTGTGTGTGTGTGGTGTGTGTGTGTCAAACGATTTTTTTTTTTAAACCGAACATGTGAATCCAGTTAATACATTCCTTATAACTTTCTTAAAGAGAAAGACAACAAGTATCAAAGACCTCGTTATTAAAATTACTACAATAGACCTCTCAAAGGCGTGCAAAAACGTTGGTCTCTTTGGACAAATGACTAAACTGGAAAAGCTATGAAAAAACAAATTCGTAAAACCAACTTTATTGTGCTGAGGGAACCTCAAAATATGTTTTTCTGTTGTAAATTTGACAATGAACCTTTTGACTAGAGCATAATATGACTCGAAAGTAACTGTCATTGCTTCATATTTCATAGAGAGGGAAAATGACTACAAATTAATCCTGCAATTGCCACTGCTTGAAGGATTACTTACGCTCCTGATCTCCATAAGATACCCACTCCATGGACCAATGAACTCTCCTCCCTCCCCCATCGACAAATCTTGGTTTCACCGAGTGACAAGATAATAAAAGCAATATTATTTTAAAAACTTACCTTCAGTGTATGGAAGCATTCCAGAAATAGGGGTAATAGCATTCAAGGTTTTCGTTTCAAAGCACGGTTTGAGCCAAGTAACATCGTCAGATATGAAGGTGACTTTAATCTGTGGATTGAGGGTGGAGGCGAGCGTGGCCATGGTGCTCTTGCCCACTCCAGAGGGTCCCATCACGCCAAAGAAGTGTTTGCCGGCATCGCATTTCTCCACAGATATCACCTGTGCAAAGAGCAAATGTCAATGGGGGGCCCCAACACCATTGTAAGCACTATGTCAGACAACAATGCATAGTATGTTAAAGAAACAAGGCTTCAGTTCATCAACAAACTAACAAAATGAGCGATGTGTTTCTGACATTCGCTGGCCACTCCTTCAACAATCTAGATGAGAGGTGGAAAACTCAGTCAGGTTACAAACCGTCTACAACCTAGTGTGATCGCATGGGGGCTCATCATTAAAATAAACACCTACATGATCCATGACAACCTTATAATATATATTTGATTTCCTAAGAAAACAGAGCCACCAAAGATAGCTACTAATCCAATTTATTCCTATATTATAAAAACGGTGTAGTTACCGCCATATGCTCAGCAAACCAGCCCTTTTTAACAGCTTCTGCAGTTTGTAAAACCAGCGAAAGGTCCTTAAGCACCAGCACAGAATTGGAAGGAAATCCACTACCATAACTCCAAACCTCCCTCTTTTCCGGGCTAAACAGAAAGTTACCACAATTTATTAAATGAAATTTACATAAATGAAAGCAATACTTATGATTTGAGTTAGTTTAGTTAGTCTATATACTTACATGAATGACATTTTTTCTTATAGCTGGCTCTCTGAAAAACGAGTCTGTATAGAAAAACAATTTAAAGTTAATCTATATATTCAAGTAATAAAAATATACAGAAAAACATAGGTGCAGCTTCAAAACCAAAATCAAGGGATAAGGTCAGATTAGGTTGCAGTGGTAGTTCCACAAGAGAACAGACATAGTCCTTTGTGATACCATACAAAGAACATTCTACATTGAGAGTCCTAAATTCTGCCTAACTTAAGTGTACTTAGAGTTGGGATCTTTAACAAGTACCTGGCATCCTACAGGCTCAGAATGAACGGTGTAACTGTGAAAGGCAGATACTGCATAAGTGTCACATTAGTAGATTGATGATACAGAACTTCTATTGTAAGAGTTCTACTTAAAAACAGACAATTCTTACGAAAACGGTCGATCAACTCTTACACTTGTATACAAGGTATGACAGTTTCACTTATGCTATTTCAACTAACTTCTGTGACACTAACAATATTCATGTATTGTATAAGTATCTTTCTCGTAAAATACACTTTAAAGAAATTATGGCATAACATGGTTTGGCATAGCACGCATTCAATTATCCTCTATGTAACGCATATTCTTTTTAGAAAGAAGGTATTCTTTAAACGAATTCAGGCAAATGTTTGTCAAGATGACCTAGGCTGACACTCTCAGATTGCTGTTTGTTTACGCTCTACTGAGGGTACCCGGCGTATAGTTACCGGTAGAGTATGTAAGCCTGTTCGGGGTCGCAGGGCCACGGGGGGGAGGCATCCTCTGGATCTTCCCTTCCTGACGAGTGAACTGCCTTCATCAGATTCTTGGCTCCTCTCGCTATGATTTCATCCATAGCTTCATTTCCCATTCGACATGTTATGGAAGTTATCAGGCTTGCTAGTGGGCAATCAGTCACCTGCAATGTGACTCATGTTACTTAAGAGAGCAAAACGAATCACTAATGTATTCAATTTATCATACGAAATAAAACATTTACATACCTGAATAGCAATCTTAGATATATCGGATTTCACAGGTCCCATCACCAGCGGCAAGACGTACATTGTTCGTCCTAAACATTTATCTCTTATAATTAGAGGAATTGAATATGATTAACCATAAAAATATGTTATTTGAAGAGACTAATACAACTGGCAATAATAGTACAGAGTAAACCAAAACAAAACGGGGCACAACTTTCATGAGCAAAAAAATACATTTATTACGGCTTATACTCTACCTATTAATTGTAGAGAAGATCAAGATGGTGCAACCTGTCCCGGGATTGGCTGAAAGAAAACATTGATGCCTTGTGATCAGTTTAGCATTGAGTTTGAGTGGTTACCTTACATGAGAAACTTTATCCCTCAGACTTCTACTCTGAGGCTACCTTAAAATCAGAGTGCATGCAGGGAGACTCAGCGCATGTCCGAAGAAAAAGCACACCACTCAAGTTGCCATCTAAAATTGCTGTTTTGACTCCCATCGAGAAATGAGACAGTTTTAAATAAAGACAGGCTGTAGTAGAGAGGCTGACCCAGGACCAACATGACTCAACAAATCCATGAGGGAGAAGACAGAGTGATTAGCCAAGAATCCTTTGTACCCCAAGTCAAGAAACGCACAAAACAAAATTAGCATCATCTTGTAAACATGCAATAAACAATAAGTTCTAAAGACTCTTTATGTTTTTATACGAAATTTTCAAGTTTCAACTTTATAAATAAATAATAAACCATAACAAAAGGTTACTTAAGTATAAGTATATTACTTAATGGTAAAGTAAAACAAAATATTTATGACTGACATGAAATAGAATTCCATTTAAAATGTTAGTAAAAGTATTATATAGAAGAGCGAGATCTGCAACAAAGAAGTTAACGAAATATTCTTGAAAAATAATTCTGTTATAAATCTATGGAAAGGAGAAAAAAACAGCTATTAAGAGTAAAGTCAATAAATGGGTTGAGCTGGCATCCCCACGTGGTAATCCTGGATAGCAACTGTGGTGTGAACCAAATCAGCAACCCTCTAACGAAGCCGTCTAGTGACGCGGCAATAGAGTCTGTCCTCGCAACGCTTCTCAGTTTGCTGGTTTCTTCAATGGACCTTGGAATCTTGTAACAAGAAGTAAAGTAAGCACAATAGTATAGTTTATTGAATAATATATGATTCTTCAACCACTTCCACGTGAAGACAGTAATTCCTTCATATTTTGGTTTTTAGCCACTACAAGTTATATTGGTAGTATTGTGTCAGTTTACTAATTCCTTTGGGTAGCGATTCTCAACTTCGATTGCCTCTTGCTCCTCTTTTCTCATGCCATACCCTTCACCACATATACACGATTCTCAGCCTGTAAGATTGAAAGTCAAATACAATTACAAAAACGTTTAATTTTCTCAGTTTAGTGAATGTATGTTTCACAGCACAAAAGATAGAAGGTGGGTTAAAGAAGAACATGACCCGACCCCAACAGCAGATAACTGTAGAAGCTGAGATCTGCATGCACTGGAGTGAGGAGTTGAAGTCCAGTGACAGGTGGCTAGGCAACGCATTCTCTTAACATCCAAGTTCATCCTGAAGCAAAAGATTGATCGCTCCCATCTGCCTCTTGTCCTTACGATGCCTGTTCTAAATATTGGGAAACAATGTTAAACCTCATGAGTTTATTTTGAATCATTTGATAGAATGCTCTTATCATGTGATACTGAATGTTCTATCACCTAAGAATCTTCCTTTGTTAATAGACTCCAATTTATATGTTTGACATTGAAAATAATAAATAATTTATAATCTAAAAGGGAGCAATAATAATTATTAAATGGCCTAGAGAAATGCCATTTATTAATTGCTATAATTGAGAGGTAATAATAAAGTGCTGACTGACCTTTCATGCTTTTCGGATAGGTTTCCTTTATTTTGCTCTCTGATTGTAACATATCAAGAGGCTTTGGGAACATTGATGCGATACCAGGAAGAGAAGTAGCCATGTGTTCATTGAAGTTAAAGCAGGCCATGTACACTTCTTTTTCTATGCGGTCAGTGTCACGGGGATCTGTTGTCACTAAAAATCTGCCAACAACCACAAATCAAGACCACTTCAGACCAAATAACGAAAAACGTATGCGTTTCAATACATAGCAATGAGAAATAAGCATTTAATAGAATTTAAAAACTCTGAGAAAATGTATGGAATAATCTTTCACCCAGTCAGATAAGAGGTGGAGGTGGCAGGCTATTGTGACTTGTTATTTAAGTAATGAAGTTTACTTCACCATGTACAGATAGGCTTAAAGTATGTTCATATACCCATGTACAGAAGCTGATTATTTATTCACCAATTAGTTACAAGTAACGAAAACGAACATAAAAAAGTTAAAAATACGAAAATAGCTCAAAACAAAATGTACTGAAAAATTTGAATAACCAATAAACACTGTAATATCATCCCCCCCCCCCCCCCCCAACTCTTAGATTAGCTTCGCCAACCGTTTATGTGCAATCTGCCATCATACAGAGCTACATTTGTCATGTTCAAATCAGAAGACAACCCTGTGAGTTTAGAGACTTATATTGGCCTGCAAACCAATCATTGCTATTCAACAGCATGTAAAATAATATGTGAAGATTAAAGAAATATACGTGTATGCATAGCAAGTATGACAGAAAGAACGAAGAATGATCACGACGATTCGACCAAGTGAGCTATGGTTTAAAGACTAAAGGAATGCTTGAGTCAAAATCAAACGTAGGAGATTAAAAAAGGTTATAAGACAAAAGGTTAAATAAAGTAATAAGATAATAGAAGGAGGTTAAATGAATTTATGAGTTAATAGTAGAGGTTAAACAAAGATTTAACATAAAAGGGTTAAATTTAATAACCTTAAAAGCAAAAGTTATAAGAAAATAAGAGAACGTGTTCCTATTATTACTTTGGTAATTACGAAATTTTTTCGTAATCTCTCATTCAGAAGACCGTGAATGCCGACACTATGGTAATTAAACATACCTTAAGCAAGATCTGCCACCAATGCACACTAATATATATCAAGTCTAAACCACAATAAGAAATCAGAAAAAATATTAGATCTTTCAACCCAAACAAGCTGTTTTCATCAGAGTCAAACTATTTGTTTTAGTTGAAAGATCTTAATAATTTTTCTGATTTGCTTTGATGTTGATTTTTTTCAACTTACATATTTCAAGTGTTTATGTAAAATTTTATTAACATATATATATATATATATATATATATATATATATTCAAATAAATAAACGATTTCACGAACTAAATAGACTACATTGACAATATTTATTGGGAGTAATTAGTACTGCGTCCTAAGAACTATTGAACTTTCCCTCCTTCTGTACTATAGTACCCCAGTTAACATCAACGCCTCCAAGAAGCTCAGCACTTTTGCTGGGTCCAGCGGTAAAAGCTCATCTATGGTTTTGTTGAGTGTTCCGAAGACAATAAGAACACACAGAAATGAAACAGAAACTCACTACTATATTTCAATGGCCTCGTCATCAGGAAGATAGAACTAAGTCACGTTTCTAATAGAAATGTTATATATATATATATATATATATATATATATATATATATATATATATATCCCCAGATCCTTATCCATCCGAATCCACCGTATTTGCAACCGACTCCAGCAGAAGAACCTGCACCTCAACTCCCTCAGAACCAAGTTCCTGGAGCGTGGTTATCCGCCATCGTTACTGGAAAGAAGACTGATCCCTGCGAATTTATCCGTCAACCCTCCTTCCGCCTCCACTTCCCCGGTGAATGAGTCTCCCCTCCTTGTTACTACCTTCTTCCCCGGTATACACAAACTCAAACGCATAATCAAAGATCTGTTCCCCATCCTATCCTCTTCTCCTTCCACGTCGACTATTTTCCCCAGCCAACCCCGCCTCTCATATAGACGTTCCCCCAACCTTGGCAACCTCTTTTCCCACAGAGACTTGACGTCCAGGCGCTTCAACCACCCGTCTGTGGGCGCTAAGAGTTGCGAAAGGCGGGGGTGCCTGACCTGTCCGCTTCTCAACCCCCTTTCACACTTCACTCCATCTTCCCATAACCAGTCCTTCCCTGTTGCTAAGGACTGCTCATGTACATCCAAAAATTGTGTTTACAAATTGGACTGTACTCGTTGTGATGCGTTCTACGTAGGACTGTCCTCTAACAAGCTCAGCCTCCGTATGAACGGTCATAGAGCATCCGTTAACAACAACTCCAATTTACCTGTCGCCATACACGCCAAATCCCACGGTCTGTCTTTTAACGACTGCTTCAGTGTGCAGATTCTGCGTCAGATTCCCCCTGGTGATAATACCGTGACCCTTAGAGCCTCTGAGGAGGCTCACATCTGGTTGCTCGGGGCGCGCAGTGCACCTGGACTTAACCTTAAAAGATAATTTTTTTTTTTGTACTTTTTTTCCAGT
This sequence comes from Hermatobates lingyangjiaoensis, assembly GCA_026182355.1. Classification (NCBI taxonomy): domain Eukaryota; kingdom Metazoa; phylum Arthropoda; class Insecta; order Hemiptera; family Hermatobatidae; genus Hermatobates; species Hermatobates lingyangjiaoensis. The sequence continues at coordinate 1,119,432 of JAPFBL010000007.1, read as the reverse complement.
ATTCTTTATTCTCTAGTACTTATTTCTTTTTTCCTCTTTCGTATATTTTGTTTATATCTATTTTGTCTTCTTCACTTACTACTAGTTTGTTTTATCCTATTTTATTTTTCTAAATTCTTATTCTTAACTAGTTTCCCATACTTACCCTTTTATTCAGTCTCTATCTTTATTTACTAAAACAACCAATGCAAGTTTTTTGTATTGTATTTATTTTTATTTATTTATTTATTTTTTCTTCTTTTCTCTATCATTATTTTTGTTTCTTATAGTTTGTTTTTATCTTATATTGTTTATAATTTTTCACCTATTTATAGTTTTACCCAACCAGTACTGCTTATCTGAGTTTCTGTTTATATCTTTTCCTAATTTTATACTTTAAGACCGGGTACGGTTGACAGCACTGGCGGTTGCCGGGTTGGTTACTTGCCGTTGCGCCTACAACGTGCTTGGTCTCCCATTCTCTTTTCTCCTGAAGACGGATTACCCGAAAGTTTGAGTCTGTAAGTGTGTTTCCCTACTTAGTGTGCTGCTCTTTGTTAATCTCGAACTCGTATATAATATATATATATATATAAAATAAATTCAAAACGAAGGAAACACACAGAAAGACACAGACATAACTCACATCGATATTTCGACCATCGTCGTCATCAGGAGGTGCGAAGAGCGAAGAGTCCCGCAGGAAGACAGGGCGGTACTGAGGGCTCAGTACCGCCCTGTCTTCCTGCGGGACTCTTCGCTCTTCGCACCTCCTGATGACGACGATGGTCGAAATATCGATGTGAGTTATGTCTGTGTCTTTCTGTGTGTTTCCTTCGTTTTGAATTTATTTTATTTTAAAAAAGTCCGCTGGACCTTTCTTTTAATTGTATATATATATATATATTATTATATTCTATATTATATATATATATATATATATATAAAGATTTCACATAAACCGTGAAATAACAATCAATGATGAAACCACAATATGAAATGGGAAAACAAGACTAAGATCTTTCAACCGTAACAAGCGGTCTTCGTTAGAGACAAAAACCCAACAGTAGGGTTTTTGACTCTAACAAAGTCCTCTTGTTACGATTGAAAGATCTTAGTTTTGTTTTCCCATTTCATATTGTGGTTTGATCATTGATATATACATATATATATATATATATATATCCACTTAAAATTGGAAACAACGATCCAAACTGGACGCAAATCAGTTCACAAACGAAGAAAAGCAACACACAGAGAAAGAGACACACTTAGAACTCAAATTTTTGGATGATCCGTCTTCAGGAGAAAAGAGAGAATGGGCGACCAAGCACGCCAGAAACACAACGGCAGGTTGTGCCTGCCGTTGTGTTTCCGGCGTGCTTGGTCGCCCATTCTCTCTTTTCTCCTGAAGACGGATCATCCAAAAATTTGAGTTTGTAAGTGTGTCTCTTTCTCTGTGTGTTGCTTTTCTTCGTTTGTGAACTCATATATATATATATATATATATATTGTAAACAGGAAAACGATCCAAAAGGATAGCAAACGTTTGACGATGAATCACAAACACAGACCTAAGGAAGAAACCCACGTACTGTCTCTAATTTTCGGTTGAACCGTCACCACAAGAGTTGGGATAGGGACACCAATCGCAATTGTGAAGCGACGGTTGGATACCCAACCTATATACATATGGAATTCTGCATGAGTGTTAGTTAGGCCGTAACCATAACTATTGTAAGAGCCGGAAACAATAGAGTCCAAAAAGGAAAAGTAAAAACTATTTGGCCAAAAATAGCCAATCATATATATATATATATATATATATATACAAAACTAAAGTTTATCGGGACTCGTTCAGTTCTTCAGGTTCAAATTAAACTCTCATTGCCAACGTTTCGGTCTTTATTTAAAACCTTTTTAATAGGCAGAAGTATAAATTTTGAAACAGAAAAACTAAGTATTACATTACAAATTATTTTACAGGGAAAAATAGTATGTGGATTTTTTTTTTGTAAAATAATTTTTAATGTAATACTTAGTTTTTCTGTTTCAAAATTTATACTTCTGCCTATGAAAAAGGTTTTAAATAAAGACCGAAACGTTGGCAATGAGAGTTTAATTTGAACCTGAAGAACTGACCGATTCCCGATAAACTTTAGTTTTGTTTCTATTCTATGGTCGATACTTTTATCAATATATATGTATATATATATATATATATATATATATATATATATATATATAGTAGCGGCGTTTTGTGTTATTTCTTTAACACAAAGTTTAAAAGTGTTTAAGATTCAATTGTATTTTAAGTTGAATATAAACAACTTATTGTATTGTTGACTATGTATTTTTGAAATTATATGAATATACATATACGATATGTATTTGTCTTTTAAGTGACTTGTTTATACTTTCACCTTTTAAAAACAGTTTGATTCATCATTAGTTCTTTATATTTTTCCGAGTCGTATATTCTATTGATTCAGATCTTATAATTACAAGAATAAATAGTTCATTTTTACTTTACTATAAGTAAAGTATAGTGATCGTGAAAAAATTCGATCTCGAGATTTTGACGGAATTACATGTTTTGAGGTCCCAGAAGTCGTTTTATGAAGTTTTTACGATGATGTCTGTGTGTGTGTGGGTGGGTGGGTGGGTGAGTGTGTTAGCATTGCTTGTTACCACGCTACGGTCCAGAATCTTTGATGGATCAAGTTGATATTTTACACAAAAATGGGCCTCATAAAGACGAAGATCCCTATTGTTTGGGAAGAATTATGCATGATGGGAAAGTCACTTTTTTTGCCAAAAACCGTTTTTTTTAAAACATTTATTTCTCCTAAACTGATAACTCTAGAGTTTTGAAATTTTGACATTATCTTTGAAGTTTCAAATGCAACAAACGAAAAATATATTCAGAATTTTAAAACAACAGGAAATATTTTTTTTTTCAATAAAATGTAAACATTTTGACTTATAATTCAATCTCAAACCTTGTGAGAGCGATACAAGCCATACTGTTTGACGGACAATAATGAAACTATGACTATAAATAGAACATTATGTGTAGAATAAGGTGAGATATTTTTTTTCAAAATTACATTCACTAATGGGGCGTTACAGTACGATAACTGTTTTCAGAAAATGTTTTTTTGACGCTAAACGGCTGATTAAAAAATAATGAAAATTTGACCAAAAATAGAACAAAAAATTAGCAATTCATAAAAAAAAAATCATGAAGTTTCAATTACGGGAAAGAACAATAACGATATAAAAACTGTTTGTTTACCCTAGACTAAGAGATCACCTGCTATACTTGTCGAATTTTTTGTATTTTTTTACATTGTTTACATTGACTTAGAAATTTTTTGAGCGAATCCACTGAGATAAAATTGATTTTATAAAGGAACAGTTTAAATTGTTTATTGAATTATATGAGATGGAAGAGGAATAATATTGTGCAGGAAAATGATAACACTCACTCAGAAAAAATTCGTATATATGTTATTTGACAAAGGGGAAGGAAAATGATCTTATTAATACTAAGAAGCTTATTATTATTATTATTTTAAAGATTAAAATTCCCAGTATGATAATTCTATAAAAGACCAAAAATGTAAATGATAATTCATAATCTGAATCTTTCGTTTAGAGATTAATAAATGTAATTATCGTACATCTTTAATTAACAAATCACCTTAAAACAACATTTTCTTCGCAGTTAAAGATGTTTATCAGAGAAAAAAAGGGTATTTTTCTGTTTTAAATTTAAAAATTATACTTTAATATTCAATGTAGAAGGATGTCAAGTAAACGATGTAAGAAATCTACTGGCTGTTTGAACGAAAGCCATTCTCTTGTAGGAGAATAAATCGTTTCAAGAAATGTTCACTTTGGTTTTTCAAAAATGTTATTACTGCTGTAGTTATACTAATGTAATTATTTGCAAATAATAAATTATTTGTGATGTACAAAAATAAGCTTATAAAAAAATGTTATGTCCTTCAATCACTATCTGTACTACCTCAGGAATGATAGGCTAATAATTATATCCCATTTAGATGTTTACGTTATGCTTAAATGAGACGTTATGTTTTATATACTCAAGAAATTTGACATTAAGTTACTTATAGTAAAGTAGAGTGTAGGCCACTCCAGATTTTTTGTATATAACTTTTGAGGCAAGATGGTGGTTAGAAGACTAATGGTAGGCAACACAAACAAACGTTATAAACAATCAGTATGACTTGTTTTTTCTAGAAGCTAAATTATTGATAGCAAATACCTGATTCGATATTCAGACATCTATGTAAAATGGTAAAGATTCCCCTAAAGTGTTATTAATCTTATATTTAATCTAGTAGCCAAGCTTGACAGAACAAATTTGTTTATTAGAAGACTTACTATGTCTGTGTTAATTGAATAACCGAAGCAAAAAAGAAAGCTTATGACAATATTATGCAAGAAATGCAAAGTTTACCTTTGCCTCACTGTTTCCAATTTAGTAATATAAATTTACTCAGTCATGTACAAGAAAATGAAACCTAATTACTTTCTATCTTTCCAAGTCATATAGTTTACTTGATTTTGAAACAATATTGATATCATATTATTTTTTCATGATTAACTACATAACTATTTTTAAAAAAATTGTTTGACAATTCTTTCCTATTTTCTTAAAGAAAAATAGTTTAGAGTCAGTCTAGCCTTATAAGCAACATAAATAAAATTTCATCTTTATATATAAAAAATATCAGAAAATACATAAAGTGCATATTGCAGTTATTTTATATATGACATGAAACATAACAAACCACGTTCTAATTATACAGTATTTTAATAAAAATAAATAAATTATAATAACTAATAAGGAAGTTGCAATGAAACAAAAAAATTAAATACAAATCATCATAAGACGATAAGAGCTGTTTTGGCACACATTGTCAACTCGACATATGGTGATAACAGCAGTGAAAAGGTTAAGGTTATTTATTTACTCATAATAGTTAAATGTAAGCACTCCATTCGTACATGATTTAGGATAAAACAAGTTTCAAACATTTAAAGTTACTCTTCAAAAGAAATTGTTGTCCAAGACAGAGGGTTTACAAACAGAGAAAGGTTTAACCAGATTTAATTTGATTAAATAAACTACTGTGTTGGATATATCTATTTCTACACAAAATTCATGTCAACTTTTTTACACTTTCCACAATTTTTACTCACTACCAATATCGTACATTAAAAGCATAGAAAAAGAAACAGGTTGTTTGTTCCATGAGTCGTGTGTAACCTGGTCTCCGCGTATGGTCAGAAACCTTCTGGGTACCGAAACCTCCTCATTCTTATACGGCATTTCATAAACATTCACCCTTCGAGGCATGTTTAAACAATTCCTAACATAAACCATTATTCTTCCATTTTTTTACTATAACCCTGTTTTTTAGCTATCTAACTTCTAACGTTAACCTTTTTCCAGTTCTCTTGCATTTTGTACTGTCTTAAATATTTCATATTATTTTTTAAACTTTTCTTTGTTATTGTTATAATTTCGAGTAATTACTTGTAAAATTCATTCTGCAGCTTATGACAAAGCAGTAAATAAACATTATAACAGTCAGGAAGGTAGCACTAATACCAGAGTATTAGTGCTAATAACAAAACTGTTAAATTCATTTTGGGTGCTCTTTTACTAATTAATAAATGATATTATAAAAACCAATATTATTAAATAGAGATATTTAAATTATATCGTGTACCCATTTTCAACATCATTAAGTTTGACCATACATCCCCTCTTAAGTAGGTCTTCCACCAATATTTGTCTTTCTCCAATCGAGCCGTCGCAAAAGTGGATGGCCTTCGGTTTGCACATCACGGCCAATTCTTCCACCCAGTCGATAATCTGTGAACAAGCAACAAGTCTTAATATCACAAATTTAGGATTCATTGTGAGTTGACATTTTGAGCCCCTATTGTGTAAAAAACAGTTTTCAACCTTGTCCACATGGACACAGAGGGTCTAATAGTAAAATAATTATAATTTGGAAGTTTATGATTCGCTGTAAAGAGTCGATCAAATATATATATATATATTTACTAAGTTTGCAGAAAGAACGCACATAAAAGAGACCACAAAAACTCACTTCTATATTTCTACTACCTCGACATCAAGAAGGAATATAGCAGTGAGTTTTTGTGGTCTATTTTATGGGCGTTCTTTGTATGAATTTAGTTTTTCAGTTTGTGGAATCGTTTCAATTAATTGGCTATAATACAAATGATAAAAAAAAACAAAATATATCAGCAATGGAATGTGACCTGTTTAAAATTGTTCACGTCACACTTTTCTTAATTTCATTATGAAATTTCTTCTTTTATTTTCTTAAAAAACATGGTTTCATAAGACTAAATAATATTAGGAAGGAAAATTTATTTTATAGTTTAAAAAATAGTTGTATTTGAATTCATGATATGAATATAATGAAACAAACTAATTCATTGTTAGATTTGTTATTAACCATTTTCAAACATTTAATTGTTCTACTTCATTATAAATATTTACATAACAAATATTTTATTTAATAAAATTACAAATTGGTTTTTATAGTTCGTAAGAGTAAACAAAAAGAAAATAAAATTGGGAACCTGTGTAGACCAAATAAATAAAGACTATGCAAACGGAAAAGTAAGAATTCAAGTGGCAACATTTTTCTCAGCTGTAGATCTCAAACATAAAATAATTTGAATTACTATTTTTTTCATCATGGTTGATCAATCTAACTTAAAAAACTCCATATTGAAGAATCATAATAATATAAAATTCAGTTTCTCGAATATTAGTCCATCCATTTGTCCTTTCTTGCTCCACTAGACATGTACATTGCCTTTACTAAACAATTTGTTTGTAATTGGTAAAACAACAAAAAAAAAAGTTTTTATTTTTAACTGAATTTATACTTTTAACTATTTTCTAGAGCTTAAAAGTTTGCTTCCTTTTTAAGCTCTTAAAATTTTTCTTCTTCATGGAATTATCTTATAGCAGATTCTGTTATTTTGTAATAGAATATGGCCTACTTCAACAAATGCAATTTAAATCTGGAACGTTGAAGCGTGAAGTACGTTTCTTATAATAAACAGAATTACTTTTTATGATTGTATCAATATTAGAAAATAATATGAATAAAATACAAAAATAATATATTAATAAAACATCCAGTCAAATGTGTGGTTTTATATTAGTTAAAGTAACTCTAAATTGCTTGAATAATGTTTAAGCAGCCTTTTAAATGTTATCTCTGATACATTATGTCATCAGAGAGCTACTGAAGTTAAAAAAGAAAATTATTTACTTCACTTTTTTTTATCCTTTAGGTTTTTCATATACATATACATACAAAAAGTTATTTCCTCGTAATGGTGATAGTTACATCAAAACATGCCAATGAAGGAATAAATATGGGTATATTTATACCCATAAAACTTAAAAATAAGTTTTAGAAAACTTGAAAAATTTTTTAATACAATAAAAAACATTAGACAGACATCATATTTTTAAAATACTTATATACAATATGACAGATTTTTTTGAATCCCCTTTCTTTGCTCTACTGAATATGGTTGAAACCATTAGTTGATTTCCCCTTTTATTTGTGTTTGTTTTTCTAATTTTGAAATATTGTTGTCTGTTCCGTATCTTTTTGTACAACATTCATGTATAATGTATATACACACATCAGACCTTTTTAGGCCTAGGTTAGGAGTCCTGTATGCAACAGTTTAGACCTAAAAGTACCAATTCAATTCTACTACTTGAAGTCACGACCACTTTAAACTAAAAAATAACTATAACTTTTAAGCTAAGAATAGTGCAACCCCTTCATTACTCGTCAACTGAGTGGAAACCCGCTAATTTAAATACGGGTAAAATATTCTTCTCTTATATACCCTTCGACACAATTAATTTATTATTACAGCTGAAATCAATAAAAGCCGCAAACTTTGAACTACTGTTCTGGAAAATGTAGTGATCATGAAAGAAAAAAATCCATTAATTTTAATATTTTACGGATTTACTTGTTTGGAAGTTCAAACATAAAAATGTATGTATCAGGAATACATCATACTCCAAAAAAAGCACCGCTCACCAGATCATGATGGGCACTCATAAGATATATAGTATATGGTGTGCAAAATATTCTACTGCTTTTGAGTACTATTGCATTATGGAAAGGTGGAATTAGAAATGGTGCTTAAATGGAAACTCTTGGACATATCAATGTAACTACTATACAAGGGCGGGGCCAATTGTAAAGTTCCACTTGTATTTACTTCTAATTTTTTTGCCTTAAACTCAAAGATAAATAACATCCTAATCTCTTTTTTCAAATTAAAAAATTGTTTTACTTTTTAAGGTTAAAAAAATAACTGAATTTATTAACATAGTTAATATAATCTTTGAGTACAATATAAATTATTTATTAAAATTAAATTTCTTTTTACAATAATATAAATATTCCTCAATTGAAATAAGTATTAACAATATATTAAATCCCAAAAATATGATGTAATAGGCTTAATCACACAGTTCTATTTTGTTATTGAATCACAGTCAATCATAAGTATCATACCTTCCAACCATTCGCAATTGCTCTAAACAATCATCCCAGTTACATTTTCATCATAACTAGCAAAATAGTAGTGAAACTTAAACTGATCAATTATTTAAGTTTAATGTTCATTTGGTTAACTCATAGTAAAGTGTTTGTAGACCATAGTAAATATTTCAGGAAGATGCATTAAACATTATTACACTGCAATGCAAAAACTCTTTCCACCATATAATGTTCCAAATTAATATTTCTTATTTTTCTTTCGAAAAGAGCAAATGTTAAAAACACTATATACATCTTGAGTGTTATCTGGTTAAATTTATTCTATCTAACACCAGAGTGTTAAGTTCTTAATGAAGATTCTGAGGTAAAATTTTACCTCAGAATGAGTAAATACCACACAATGATTGCACAACTAATGATTTAAAAATGGCTAGTCAAGCCTTAGCAGTCAACCTTTTTTACAATTATCTCTGATGAGTTCCAAAAACTTGCTGAATATTAAATTTAATAAAGACTGTATATCTTAATGAAGATTAGTGTAGTGTAGAATAAACTATGTTTATTTAAAAATATTCTTAAAATGTTATTCATTTTCATGATAGTCGAGAATCAATAACAAATTGTAAACTCCCAGTTATTATAGTACTTATGAAATAAGTTCTGTAATTTTAATTATTTGGAAATATTCTGTAATTTCAAGATAAATATTTTATTAATTATACGATTTTTATAATATATAAACATTATATAAAAACGTAATTTTAATTTAATAATAAATTATTATTAATAATTTGACTTTATCATATAGATATTTCATTATTATAGTTATAAAAATGATTGTATATAAAATATTAAAATAATTGCAACTTCACTGTTCAAAAGGTATTATCAAACTCTTAGGTATTAATTTAATTAATTTATTGATTATAATTTTACTAGCATAGTCATGTCAATTATGATGAACATGCATTGATAATTGTGATTCCTAAATAGTATCAACAATTTTACTAAATAATCTAATTACTAATTTTAAAGTCCTTTTAAAGGAGAGTTGGAAAATCACTTGTAAACAGCAATTACGGTTTAAGTTGGAACAAAATTAAAACTGTATAAACATATGTCCGAGGAATAACACAAGTTGATTTCTTATATGTTCTTCCTTCACAATGAAGAATATTTTTTTCATTGAAAATATATATATCTATTCTATCAAACGGTTTATATATTCTTGAGTTTCATTATATATATATTTCATTACACATTTGATATATATATATATTTTTTCATTAAACACTTTTTGAACCCTTGTTTTAGTCTCTTTTTTCATTAACTTTTCTAATTTTCTAATCAGTGTTCTAACGTTTTCCATTGATACGTTAGAACACTGATTAGAAAAGTTAATGATAAAAGAGACTAAAACAAGAGTTCAAAAGTGTTTAATGAAATTTGTATGAACAAAATCGGCTCACTAATTACACAAATATATATATATACATTTAACAGTTCAAAATTGAAGATAGGTAGCACAGAAAGTAAAGAAACACACTTACAGACTCAATTTTTCGGGCGATCCGTCTTCTGGGGAAAACAGAAAGGGAGCGCCTACAATGTGCTTGGTCTCCCTTTCTCTTTTCTCCTGAATACGGATTGCCCGAAAGAGTCTGTAAGTGTGTTTCTTTACTTTCTGTGCTACCTATCTTCAGTTATGAACTGTTATTGTGTCCAGTTTGGATCGTCTTTCCGTTTATCAAGTGAATATATATACATTTATATATAGGAAAAACTGATATGTATTATCCAGTCTATATTAATTTAGTATTAATTAATTACACAAATGTTAACTTTAATTCTTAAGGACATAGCTAGCAATAGCATTTTTTTCAGCTCACATTGGGTATGTCAATATTTCAGATTAATTATTATAAGTAAGGTATTGTTTTAAAATTATAATTGTAACTCTACTCGTAAAAATTATTTTATAGGGCAGTTCTAATTTAAATTAAGATTTAATTTAACTACATTAATATTTAAATGAAGCCCTCTGCAAGAATTTCTTTCTGTTACATAATTCTGAAATGAAAAGCTGTTGCCACTAATTAGCTTCATAAAAGCAATAACTTTGTATGAAATATGTTTATTACAAAATATATATTGTATACAAATGTCTATTTTCTATTTTGTTCCAACAGTAATTGAGCTCACGACGTTAAGACAATATCAACATTACAAAGTGTAATATATTTCCTATTATTTAGCTATGAGTAATGCACTTTTTTCTTCGTTTTTAAAACATATCCACATGGCTTTTCTGCTATCATGTTTTTAAGACTAACTTAAACCATTTTACATTATTAACAGCAGCATATTAAAGTTCTTAATCAAAATAAAAGTTTTACCAGAAAGTTTGTACATTTCTTATCGTTTAATCCCCTTCTTCTGATGAAGTTACAATTTATATTATTGACTTGGTGACCATTAAACAATATTTCTGCCCAGAAATTGCTGGTGAATAATGCAATGAAATATTTTTATAGTTTGATCTGAAATTTACTTCAATCACTCTGTTTTTTTTTTAACAACCCTCAGTTTACAATTAATACTTTTTCTTTGATGTTTTCACCATCCTTAAAGACAATTGTTACTTAAAATTGTTTCAACAAAGGTTTAATTCAAATAAATGATATTTAAGCAGACGAGACATTCTGGTTATAACTATTAATATCTTTCCTTACTTGTGTGGTTTTACTCATTCTGAGCCACTCATTGGTTTATACTTTGCTTATTGGTTGTTCTCGTTTTTCACATCACTCAAAGTATGTACAAATAACACAACACAGATATCCTGTTGATCGTTTTATAATTCATTTTCCACTTATTAAAGTATATATATATATATATATATATATAAAGATTTCACATAAACACGTGAAATAACAATCAATGATAAAACCACAATAAGAAAATGGGAAAATAAGACTAAGATCTTTCAACTTAGTGAAAAACGGCTCTGACGAAGACCGCTTGTTACGGTTGAAAGATCTTAGTCTTGTTTTCCCATTTTCTTATATATATATATATATATTCACTGTTTCGTTATTGAGGGCTAGGTCAAATAAAAGAAAATAAACTCCTTTCTAGGCCGACGTTTCGATGTATTTGTACATCATCTTCAGGGCTAAAATTAGAGTAAGACTATAATACATTTATCAAAACAATCTACAACTCACAAAGAGAAATAACACACACTTTTGTCAAACCAACAGATATATACAAAAGGTTATTTTATAATCAGAGTTGTTGAGTACACATCTATTTAAAAGTATCAGACAAAAGGAATGTGCACTCAGCAACTCTGATTATAAAATAACCTTTTGTATGTATCTGTTGGTTTAACAAAAGTGTGTGTTATTTCTCTGTGTGAGTTGTAGATTGTTTTGATAAATGTATTATAGTCTTACTCTAATTTTAGCCCTGAAGATGATGTACAAATACATCGAAACGTCGGCCTAGAAAGGAGTTTATTTTCTTTTATTTAACCTAGCCCTCAATAATGAAACAGTGAATAGAATAGAAGAGGTCAATAACAATTTTTGAGTTTATATATATATATATATATATATATTTATCAACGTCCAAACCACAGTAATAAATGAGAAAAAAGACTATCATCAACCGTAACAAGCGGTATTCGTCAGAATAAAATCCCAACTGAAACTAGAGATGTAGAAAAACATCTGGTTAGGAGTTGAGAGAAGTGAGAGGCAAGAGAGGTATTTTAAAGGGTGTAGAGTGCAGGAAAGGACAATGGTCCAGGGAGAGATGTAAGAGTAAACAAAGAAGTACAGGAAGAAAAAATTAAAAAACTATCTGCTAGCTGTCAACCCTCTTAGATGAGCCTATTGCCCTCATCAAGACTGAGTCAATCTTAAATAAACCCTTACTAATGTTTATAATATTTGATCTATTAAATTTAATCAGTTAAAGATTCGATAATACTTCTTAACAGCACCCATTTTTCATAAGCATTCATTTTAGCTCCCGTCCGATCATTATGATGATTTTCATTATTTATATGCAAGAATAAGGCACTACTTTTTTTCCTGTCTACTTACATTGTATTGGTGTTGTTTGAAACGTGTCTTTAATTATTTACAAGTTTGACCAATATAAATTTTTGCACGGGATCCCGTGTAAAAGGAACCATAAAATTGATTAATTTACTTTTTCATGTAAATTACTTTTGGTTGTCGCATACCAATGTAAATTATTGATATATTATAATTTTAATTACTCAAATTGTAAATTATTTTATAATAATAAACTTTAGTTCATAATTTATTAAAAAAAAATCTGGAGTAGCCTGCTACTGCACTTTGCTATAAGTAAACATAATATTAAACTCCCTAACTATATAATGTGTGATGTCCCATTTACACATAATATATGTCTCTAAATGGGAGATGTTTACTAGTCATTCCTGGAGGTAGTACAAACGGTGATACCAGTTACCAAAATACTTGTATACGGTTATTCTTGAATATTGCACAACTAGTTTACATAATATCATTGGCATTACCACAGCAAAAAAACACTTTTTTAAATATTAATATAATGCTAATACTTAACAATAATTATAAACCGATAATATTATTATTAACCAATAAGTAGATTTAATAACAAGAATGAACCAACATTAAAACGATAATATTATTATTAGCCTATGAGTATGTTTGCTAAATAAAATTGACTACAAAAAACCATCCCGCAGAACCTTCTTTGATGATTACCTTTAATAAATATATATTATGGCAGAATAATGCAATAAAGTTAAGGTTTATATATAAAAGGGAAAATATATTCTTAGAATTAAGAAAATGACCTCAAATTAATTTTCAAAACGCAAATTCATTTTCTTAGCAATCTTACTTATGTGTTAATAGTGGTAATACAATGAATTAGTTAATACAAGAACTGAAGTTCTCTAAATATAGAGTTCATTAAATAAAACAACGTAATTTAATTTCTACATCATGGAAAAAAAGTGAAGTCAATTTAAAAATAATATATTAAACCATTTTGCTAAATTATTTTTTTTAAATAATATAATATTTTTATAATTTTACATTATATTGTTATAGAATCTGATATATTTTTTTTAAATTTCAGTCTATTAACAATGAAAGGTAAAAATATTTAAAAAAAAATGGTCAACTTTTAATGTCAGAAAAAACAACTTGTATGTTTAAAGTTGTTTCTTTCAATGTTTAATCTCTATTAATAAGTTCCCTATAAATAATTAGTAATATTAATTAATAAACTTTATTGACATTTAAATAAAATTAAACACAATTATAATGTATACAAGAAACCTAAGGAATTACTACATACAAAAGTTCTGACTTTTTAAACGTTTACTTCATTTATCAATAAATCAATCAAAAGTAGTTATGAGTTTAATTATTATTTCATAACTATTGGCAAGATACAATCAACTTGATTTAACCTGAATTTAAATAAAAGTGGTTTAAGCTAGATTATTATATTAGCTTAAAACAAAAAATGGTTGTACAATAACAGGTTCTTAATCTTTGCATTGAAACAATGATTAAAAAAAAATTATATTCTGAATCAAAAGTAATTACTTCTCAATCTACTTTTGTTTGTCTTCACTTAATAATTATAATTTAACACAATGTAGTAAAAGAATAGAAAATAATTTTAAATTGTGCACTAACTTTCTTTTTGATGTGCAGGCTTTTTACTTTATTTCTTCTTTCTTTTCTAACACTTATACGAATTCGAAAATAATTCCACACGTGTGCATTACTTAGTAATCTGATTAATATCATCACTTTTAAACTGCTATGAATGTATAAGAATTTTTGTCTACATTTCGATTAAAAAAACCAACGCTTACTGCTATAAAAAACGAATGACGCCATGATGATTTGAACAAATATAAAAGAGATTTGACGCTTAATTTAGCCAGTGTAATACAATGAACAAGAAATAATCATGAACTAATAGAGACCAATAAATTTTGGTGAGTTGTATTCAAGATAAAATGATTATATATAATCTATTTTAATTTTAAAATAACATTTTTAAATAGATAATTTTACAATAAAAGACAAAAAATTAAATAATACATATATTAGAGGAATTTAGTAATTGACTTTTCAGGTCGGTCGATAATAATAGGTTCTATGTATTAAAAAAAATGCACTCAACTTTACTAAAAGTAAATATAATATCAAACATCTTGACAACCAATTGATTTTTTTGGTTTATTTTTATTTAAATATCTTTTGAATTAGATACATTCATTAGCTCCAACCATTTCAGTGTAAATGATTGAAAATTGAACCAATAATCGATCCAATATCACATATATTGGTTTGGGATCGGATAAGTAAGTTTTATAAAGTAAGGTTGTCTGTATATGTCTAGAAAAAAAAAGACCTATAATTAATTGATCATCTCAATTAGTTGTTATTAAGTCTCGTTCTAATAATGAATATAACTACACAATAAATGGTTTTGTTTGATATTGTGGTTACAGTCACCTAGATATTATTAATATGTAAGTTTCAATGTTGTAATTGTATTTTTTTTTTATACGTTTCTTCCCAAATGAATCAGCCACCCAAGTGAAGTCAAGCGTCAGATATTTACTGATGAATGTAATAATTTCATAATATTTTATATTCATAAAACCAAGTGTTATACTTCAATAAAAATCTAGAACCTTGCATCGTTTATCAGACAGTAATTTCTCCGCTTCTTGAAACACAACTTATCCCATCCAATCACACAATCCCACTCCAGTCTACCTCAGGACCTAATATCAATCTAAATGGAGGTTTTTATCAGTTATTACTTTTGTAGCTTTGAAGAGAATGCCAAAATTTCAATACTCTATAGTTTGTAGTTCAGGAGAAAAAACATATCTAAAAACACATTATGGCAAAAAAATAAAGGCTTTTTCATCATGTATAATTACTCCCAAACAATAGGGTTCATCCACACTATGAGGTCTATTTTTGTGTAAAATATTAATTTGAGCCATCAAAGATTGTGAACTGTAGGGTATACACAAGCTTTTGGATACACATTCACCTACCTACTCTCACACAGGCAGACATCATCGAAAAAACGTTATAAAACGACTTGGGATCTCAAAACAGGTAAATTTGTCAAAATTTCGAGATCGAATTTTTTCACGATGACTACACTTCAGTTATAGTAAAGTAAAAAAGGTACTTTACTAGTATAAACAAGACAATGTTTTTTGTTAAATAGACTTCTTATAATTGGAACAAGGTTCTATGTTAGTGTTTCCCAAGCAAGCTGATATGAAGCTAGTTCGTGCATCTTGAAGGATTTGTGCTATTAGCATATTTATTATTCTCCTGCGACTATTACTAGAGGTTTATTTTGGATGATTTTCACTGGAAGAAAAAATATATGTAAAATTCTAGAGACATCGAATTGTCAAGCACTTCTGCCATTTTTTCCAGCCGCAGATAGAGAAGAATTATTTAGTTACCTGGAAATAGATCGGCAAAACCCCAACTATTTCAAAACATATGCAAGCTGTTAGTGCTACAGGTCTCTTTACAAGTCATACACATCTCATCACAAGTGTCATGGAACCATCAATACAAATTTAATAATCACGAAAATAGTCATTATGTTAACATTTTGTATTTCTATTTATTTCAAACAGTAATAATTATTTTTCAAAAGGTTCATTTAAACATTTTGGGACATGTATGTTTAAATAATTCATGCGTATATATTTGGTTTTAGTCACAAGTAAATACGTAATACTTTCTTTTATTGTTAAAATGTAGTACAAATTCGCAAGGAGTATCCTAAAGTAGCTATACATTTGAGGTTTATGCTTCGTAGAGAACGTGAAAAATAAATTAAAAAAAGGAACCTTTGGTATATATATATATATATATATATATATATATATATATATATATATATCAATGATCAAACCACAATAAGAAAATGGGAAAACCCAACTAGTTGGGTTTTTGACTCTGACGAAGACCGCTTGTTACGGTTGAAAGATCTTAGTCTTGTTTTCCCATTTTCTTATTGTGGTTTGATCATTGATTGTTATTTCACGTGTATATGTGAAATCTTTTTATCGATGAATACCATGTACGATATATATATATATATATATATATAGGTAAAATATCACAGTTAAATCTTACCTTCATAACTAACTCCGTAACTTTTGCAAAAACTAATCAATAAAAAGGAAATGCAAAGAAATGTTTTTTAATGAATTGAGACAACAAATTAAAATGCTGAAAATTAACTAACACCAATTTTCTGAGTTTACAGCAAGGTAATGGAAATGGTAGTTAGCTATTCAAAATTATAAATATTCTATGGCAGGTAGTTAAACAATATAGAAGCTACTAACTAATAATTAATACAATCAAATTGATAATTTGAATTCAACAAATAGTGATTTGAATCAAACCCCAAAATGTGACTTACTATCACATACATGAAGGATCACTATTTTCAGTAACCATCGAATATCACAATGATAGTATATTACCAGTCTAATAGAATTTCATGAAATTTCTTGTGAGCAACCTTCTAAGTGATGTACGAACGAACCACTTCTTCAAAATCCTTATATTAAAAAAGAGATCTATATGTGAACGTCACGAACTCCATAAAATGCACAACTTATCAGAATCACTAATTCATTCATTCATTCTCCTTAAATATTTAGAAGAAATTAACTGGATTTCCACCCTAACAAATACCATTCCTGGTTCAGGTCATAACGATGTTCACTGAATGGTTAACCACTGAAAATTAGATTGAAAACAATCTTATAAGTTTAGTCCTACAATTTTGAGCAATAAATTATAGTAATAATGGAACTTATTACTAACAATTAGTTTTAAAAATAAACAATCAATAAAATTAAGTCTTAATTAAACCTTTGAAATTCTCAAATATTATAATTTATCTTTATTGTGATTGACCTCTCTCTTATTTAGGTATCAGAATGTTTTTTTTCAAAATAATATTAGAAATTGATATTGAGGGAGCCAAATCGTCTAACTGCACTTCACAATAATTAAAGATGTTGTATGGTAGTGTATGCTTACTGTTTCCATTAAATGATTTAATGTTTCGTTGGAACAGTTAATAGAAAAAAATAGAGAATGAAGTATACACATATTTAGTAAGATATACGAAACTTGAAGATTAAAGTAAGACAGACGTCAAATATAGTTCACACTAAGATAAAGTAAAAGTGTAAAAAAGTTAATACACTCCTCAGAAATCTCTTAACAAGTATAATTTTCACCTATTCCAGAACCCTTTACTTAAACGTAAGCAGTTTTCTATTGGACACTAGTTTATCAAGATAAGGGAAACAATACGGGAAAGCCAAAATACGTTACATGGAATAAAAATGAAATAATCAAAACACATTGCTTCCTATTAACACCAAATTTCTCACCCTCCATCTGGTTCATCAACTTGATAACATCTATGAATTGATAAGCTAGATACCATTTGCACTGCTTCCAGAGTGGCATTGAATAAATGAATACCCCACTGTTATGGGGAAAAAATAAAGATAATTTTGCAAATTATAAAATCCAGAATAGCCAAGTTTTCACTAAATATATAAAATGATTCACTTACACATGATGGTGGAAGTTTTTTTGAATATTTTCTTACTTGATTAAATTTAAATAGCGATCTGAAAGCATTAATAATACTTGTATTTATGTTCAAAATCAGAATAATTACTTTAACTTCTTCATTATCTTAAAGTAAGTAAAACATACTTTGAAAATGAGTTCGTGAAAATCATGCTTTACAATAAATTTCATGAAAATAAATTCATTTGTAAATTTTTATGTTTTTGTGTTTTTCACCAGCTTATTTGTTGTTTTTTGAAACAAGTATTTTTGAAATTTCCTTCTTATTAGTTTCTAGTATTGATTAACAAACTATTTTAATGAATCAATGTTAAAAAAGTATTCAAGAAGGAAGATAAATTCTTATTTCGTGACTCAGCACAGAGTCAAGAATGACTTATTGATTTTTTGTAATAGTACTTTATTGAGTCTCTCTAATTTTAGAGACTGGAATTTGCCGCAGTGCCGACGATGGCAACACTGATTTCACAGTTTAACCTCCTCCGATTTAGTCAATTTTTATCTACGTCGTCGCTTGGTGTCTCCCTTCCGAAGTTCCTCTGCAGCGCCACCTCTCCATTTTGGGTCCCCTCCGATTTTCGTATTAACGTTAAAGTTATTCCCTTTTATTAAAATAACAAGATTTTTTTTTTCTATCGGCCTCATATATATTTCATCATAAATGGAGGACTCACTTGTAAATGATTTTAACTATGTAATGTGCCTTAACACGAATAAAGTCGATATGATAAAGCCAGATAATTTCGATGCCCAATCAATTTTGAGTTACCTTAACGTTGACCAGTCACCAACACCTTCTGTTTTCAACAAAAATTGGAGGTAACTTTTTTTTTACTGAATAAATAATTTTGGGGATTTTACGCCCACACCCATATCTTTGATATCATTTTCTAGGTATATATTTTCATAACTTTAGACATTAGGGAGGTGCTAATTTCATTTGATTATTTAATTTAATATGTTTGAAAGTTTTCATGAAGAACTCCTTTATATGGGTTGCCCCGATTACCACCGTCAATACGGTAAATATGGTTGCTGTGTCATGTTATTTTTAGTTCTGCTTACTAGAAATTTTAAACCACTACAGTTCATAGTTTAATTATTATTGTTTTATTAATCTTTTAAATAAAAATGTTAATTATTATTTATATTTCATACGTGTCTGAAGAGTAATTCATACGTGGAGACCTCTTCTATTTTGATGTAATCTATTTTTAACATTATACGAATAAGGTCTGTTACCAGTGATCTCTTTGCGAATTGTGTAGGTTCTGTTATGTGAAATACAGAATCCGCTTTAATAAATAATCACGTAGGTGGAGTTACCCATCTTCTTATCAGTTTTTTATCACTCCATTGTCGTTCCCATTGTTTGATTATGGTTTAAACATTTTTTTATTACACTTATTACCTCAAGCATGTATAAGTAGGGCATGTATTGCAAAATGTATTAAAACTTACCCAAATATATTTATTTAGCTCTTAATGGGTGTTATTGTTCATATCAATTTCGTTCAAATTTTATAGTACGTAATAATTTTATGTCCTTTGTAGTAAGTTAACTTTTATAATGATGTATTTTTAAAAAAAATGTTTAAAGATTATAGGTTTTTATTAATTCTGAAATATTTATTAAGCCAATATTTCTAATTGGTTTTTTATCTTCATTGAAGGCTTTGAAATTATAGATGACAGCGAAGATTTAGAAAGGTTTCGTTAATTTGTGGCCGAAATAACCTTTTAAGGTTAGTGTAGTAAATCAATAAAGTGCTGTAACTGATCCAGGGCTCCTCCAGTAGGTGAGAGCTTGAAACACTGATAACCACATCAGTAATCAGTAACTGAGGTAAACTTATTCCATTGACTTGAACTTCATTCTAAAATCGAATTAAAATTATGTACACACTTCTGCGATTTATTTCCCCTTAATAACAGGGAATCATTTCGGGGAAGAATTTTTTTTATATTTGTTCTTTATTCACCTTAGAGAGAATATTCCTTTGTGTTACTTTCTTAAAAGAATTTTTCTCTGCTTTTTTTTTTTTAAAGTTCGTTAATGATTTTCAGGAATAGATGAAGGATCGAAGTTACGATTGCCCTACTCTGCTGAAGCATATTTGTTTTTTGGGAATGTTTACAGTTTTAAAGTTCTATGTCTATTGTTTAACTTCCATTCTGAAAAAATATGTTATTTTGGTTGAATGGATATTTTCTAAACAATTTCGTATACTAATATAGGATTTATTTCCTATTATAGACTGAATCGATTACAGTTATTCGGGCACCTACTTGAATATTTTTGAAATACTCCATCACTGCTTGTGGATAAATAACATATGAATTAATTTGTTCTATTTCTATTCCAATTAAGAAGTTATTATTAAATAATTTACATACAATATTGCTTTCTTCCATACGATTGTAGTTACATCTCATCATTCTGGTACATCAATAAACTAAACAAGCTGCCTGTTTATTTCCGTTCACAAGGTCGATTTCGGCAATGCTCAATGCTAATTGTCTTGCTAATTTGTTTTTCTTTCAAATATTCCAGATAGTTCCCTGCAAACACTATTTTCATTTAAAATTTGAGTAAACACAACGGGGAATTTACACTCAAATATAAATAAATTCTCATTATGAGAAAGTAATCCTTGTCTACAATTAACTAAAGAGTGGAAATTCATTCAAATTTCTCAACATTGAGGGTTCCTGTTTCTAACATTTAATTATAGTTTATTCTTAATGACTAAAACACTTGCATCATTCAAGAAACTGCTCTTAATTTTTATGGTCTTGTAATATTTTTCCTCACATTAGAATATGAGAAATATTTGTTAAACATCTTTATTTATCTCTTTTTTAAAAGTTATAAACACTTATAATATGCTGACTAGTTTTAGAAAACTTATTTACAACTTGTTTACTTAATTTCAAGTTCCACTTCTAACTAATTTCTTTCATCAAGCTTAGTTATTGACAAACTGAAGTTAACACCTTTTTACTCTGCATTTATATGCATTATTTAATCTTCTTTTGGCTTCATACTTTGCACTGTAAGATTAGATTAGATAATGTGTTACTAAAACTTGAGGAAACACTGATGTTCTTAAATATAAATAAATTCACATTATAAGAAAGTAATCCTCGTTTACAGTTGTTAATAAACAAATTTACAATCAAAGTTATTAATAAAATAATCAAATTAATTAATTATTGTTAACAATAGTTAATTAGATTAATTATAACCTTTAACTGTATGAGAGATTACAGTTTGATGTTTGACATTGCTCAATCATCCCTTTGCTACAAAATTTTAATGCTAAGAGTAGATAAACTTCATTCATATTATCAATTTGGTGTAAACCATAAACGGTTGTAAGAATAAAGAAAATAAAGAAATAAATATATAATAGGTGGATGTTATAACAATAAAAAGGAAAATGAATAAACATACAGAATTTCGTGTTTAATAAATTAAGCAATTTATTTGATTAACAGATAAGTGGTTATTGAGTTTTTTGATCACACAAAAAACTTTTTCATATTAGTGCCAGCATCTAGATAATTTAATTTGTCGCCATAACAGCTTAATGTCAAATAAAAACCTGCGAATTAGTTTCAATATAAAAAATTGAATTAAAATAGTAATTTTGTATTACACATAAACTATCAGTGATAAATTTATGAAAACTTTGAGTAATGTAAAATGTGCATGTTTTGTATAATCCAAAACATCAATTATTTATCTGTTTATCAATCTTGTGTGTTGAGAATAAACTATGTATATAAATATTTTGCTAGAAGATAAAGTTAAAGTTTTATAAATCTTGTGATTTTGTCAAAAGACTGATGAATTCTGAAACTGCATCGATTACCTGTAATTAGAACAAACAACTTGATTTCCCCCCTGCTTTTGTATTGTAGTTAGGAAATTTGAAAGCATAGTTATTAAAATTTTAAACTTTTGGACTATTGGAAATATACCACTGGCAGGTCTTCTAACTATTATACTACTATACTAGCAAGTTGTTTTGCCTATGTTAATTCAAATGTAATTGCCCAATATTATATTTTTACAAGTAAATTAACTTTACTAGAACTGTTAGGTGTTTTTATTTAAATCAAGTCTGCCATTTAATTTTCTTTTTGATATATTAATAAATAATTTATCAGAATTAATCCCTTGAATACTCTCTCCTATAAACCTTATATCTCTGTAAAAGTAAGCACTGAAACATTTATTGTGAGACGAAAGTGTATAATACAGTATAACAAAGTGGAATAGCATTTAGAAATGTTTGGTTATCAACTAAATATTGTACAAATAATTAAAAGGTTCTTAATCGTTATTTAATGACAACATTGATATAAAGAAAATGTAAAAATGCTTAATTTCTAACAGTTTTTATTAATGAAGTTACAATATCTAATTTCTTCAATTTAATAAAGTACAAATGAATGAAACATATCTCATATGCAGTTTTATAGTCTTTGTAAACAACCTCTGTCTTACTATCAAATATATTTTATTTAACTTGAATATTATAATTAGAAAACTTCTTAAATCTTCAAATTAATAAATAAGTGAATAAATAACTAATAAATCGTGTTGAGACTTTTAATATATTTAATGATCTGAACCACTTCTTCATTTAAAATAATGTAAGGCATCTCTTTAGGATTACCATTGATTTAACTCCGATATTTTAACTTATCAGTGGCATAGCATGCTGCTACATCTAAGAAAATGGAACATTATTAGAAGGGGGAAACTAGTCCAAGCTTAATGAAACTTACCAATAATCTACTTCAAATTGTTGTACATCTGTTCTGTGCAGCATACAGTTGTTTGTTGTACAGATTTTGTTATAGAATAACACAATATAAGTTGTTATAAGTTTTAGTCTCTAATTAAGAAGCAGTTATTGCATAAGTACATGGTGGATTCCAAAGTCGTCATATTTAGGACAAACTTATTTTTATATCCTTATCTTTATGTCATACTATTTTTAAGCAATAAATACAATAAAATATGAAAAGTAAATTAAGTTTTAATATTTCAGTGGAAAAACTATGTGTTCGAAACGTATGTATTTCTGTTCTAAAAAAGGTGTTTTCTTTATATAAGAATCTATTGATTAGATCATTTAGTTCTTTAATACTGTTTTTTAGACTCTATATCGTTGCCATCGTTTGAATTACCATCGTTTGCAATCGTGTACCCAACTCACCTTTGTAATTTTAACTTTTTTTTGGTAAATTTATAAAGAATAATATAAATCGATAAAACAAAAAAATAGAAATGAAGCAACTTGAATTTGGACAGTTCTCAAATGGGAATTGACCATTCTTCTGCCCTCGTGTATTTTACAGGTTCGTGTTCATCAACAAGGAACACTTCATTTCTGTGTATATCGTGGTTTAGGAATCCCTGTAACACCTTTGAGAGTCATTGAAGTACATGGGCAATTAATTAGTGACGTCCGGATGCTTTTCCCAGCTGGTCGCCTCGTTATTACCCACCGTGCTTCAGTGGCAGTGCCCACTTAGGGCTGTATGAGGTGACTGTCAAGTCTCTTGCACCCAGTGATCGACATGCGGGGGTTCCTTCGTTCTCAGATAGTACCGCATTCGTTCCTGTGAGAGCGCGAGGGAATCGCCAGCTGAGTGTTCCATCTATTCTTCTCCTTATACAGGGTAGCTATTTCTCCCTGGAACTATTAACTACCGCTCCTACCCGTTTAGCCACTTGAAATTCTGAAGAGAAAACCCCCGCTCACGAGTTTTCATATCATTCCTCTGCAGACCACTCAGTGTTCACATGAAACTAATGGGAAGTTGGGTAGTACTAGTGCATTGTGTTCAGAAAATAAGCTTCAACTCATGTGGTGTGGTGTTAGCTTTGCAAACCATCTTCAAATAGTAAGTGATTCTCCGACGAATCTCTAAACTTTTAACATTTTACTGTTTGTTGATAGTGGCGGATAGTGACCCAAGCCCACTAGGAGCAAAGCTTCCTTTAGTTTCCAGCCTTTGCGATGACACTAGTAAAGATGCCGTTGAATCAATATTTCTTTTGAGTCCCACATACATTTGCCATCATCTTCCTTCTGCACTCCCAGTAATCATATCAATTGCTTTAATAAAGTTAGACTCCGGACTCCCATTAGGCATTCTCAGCTCTTTATTTTATGCTGAATTTAATATTTGCGTAGTGGTGTTATTTGGTATTATTAGAAGCTCCGCACCACATTCTGTGACCGCTAGTGTGCAAATATCCTCGTACCATAGTTGTAAGCCTCTTTAGTAACGAATTTTTCTTTTAGCCTTATTCCTCCAGTTAGTTGATATGATTCTTCCAGTAAATTTGTCAGGTACAAACGGGCATCTTTTTAGTTCTTGTTAGATGGTGGTTGTCATAGTTCAAATGTATATGTCTTATTTTTTGGTAGACAGACTGATGGAAGGCGTCTGAGAATGCTGACTTCTATCTCATTAGAATCCATTCATCAGTTAGAGAATGTAGCAGATTTTTGACAAGATTTCAGAACTGTTTTTCCTACAACAAGTCGTCAGCATGTAGGACCATTAACACCAGGAATTCTACCAATACACTCGAGGGATCAAAATCAATTAGAAGTACCAAAGCCTGCTTTTTGTGAAAGTCCTCTTTGATTCTCGAACCGTCAGGGCAGTCTGCTTCACTTTCAACGCCCACGCTCATTGACGTTTCGTCTTTTGTGCTATTCAAGGGATGATAGTGTAACTCATTTTATGATGAAGCACCCATTAATCATGAATTGGTTAGATTACCCGAGGCTCCAACTATATGTGCCGCCTCACCCACCGAGTGCAAACTTACAAAATGTTACTGTAATAATGGGAATCGGTGTATCCAACGTGTGATTATAGCCAATGGCATTGTGATTCACTCTATCTACGTTTCTTCCGGAGCCAGCTTGATTTGAGGAATCACACTATTGACCTATAGAAACCGCTCCAAACGATTTAAAACCATCCTGTACACTATTCAGTGCTATTGGATGAAAAGTTTCTGGACTGCTTGAAGGTGTATAGTTTTTCAGAATAGGGATGATCTCTGTGTTCCAGGAATCGGATAGTACTTTCTCACTCCCAAATTTAAAAATGACAAATAGCAAAGATTTTAATATTTTTCCTAGACATAAGAGAAGTTCTGCAAGGGCCCCATAAATTATTACAAGGATTTTATTTACAGCATTCAACTCTTCAAGAGTGAAGCGTATACCTTCTCATTCGTATAGTTGTTTCCAACACTAACATTTACAGGATTGTTGTGTTTTTAAGTTTAGAAAGTGTTTATTGTGCAGCATCCATTTTAGTTAGGGGCAATCCACGTTACGGGTTGATTGTACATAGCAACCTTAAATTTTGCATCACTCAAGTTCGTAAGAGTAAGAATCTTTACTAGGAACAGACATTGTACAAGCTCATGTCAATACAATGCGAACCTCAGTATTCAGTACAAAAGGCATCGATGGAATCAGTTAGCCCAAGTGGGTTGAAGTGTATTTGCTAGTCTCAACTCCTCCTTTTCTTTCCTTGTGGGGTGGTTATTACCTCTTGACTAATGCTTGCGATGGTCGACCTATGAAACATACCGACTATAGAAAATGTGTTATATTCTGTATATGAAGTAGCGAGAGTTATTAACGAACTAGTATCAGTGAAATTGTGTTTTATTATTAAGCATATATAAATGTAACTGAAAATTCCAGGTTAAAAGATTCTAAGATGGATATTTCTATCAGTAATTCATCTTGAAGAAAAAAAAACAGAAGTGTTTATAAACTAATGATGGAATATATTTGCAGTTAATGTAATATACTTCCTTTCTTGTTATATATTTCTCCATTTTGATTATATGGTAACTAATAAATGCAAAACAACACCATCAACCATGTCCTCTTTTGAAGAGCAGAATAAAAAAGAAACAAAATGAAGCAGCGATTTGGCTTAGATTAAGATAATTTACTAAGGAATTCAGAATAGGTACTAAGATCTTTCGAAGAAAATAACTAGTCATTGTGAGAGTCGCTCGTTGAATGGAGCAGGAGAAAGCGGACCTATGATGTGGTATTGGGAAGGGAAGGTAAGAGGTATTTTAAAGGGAGGAAAGGCCAGAAAGGGAACAAAGGACTGGCCAAGTCAGGGTAAACAACGGGGTTGTGGAACAAATAAGAAAAACATTTATCTGGTAGTTTGGTGGAAACCCTTTAGATAAATGCTATTGCTCTCGTTAATTTAAGACAACCGATTGTAGTGTTTATTGTATTCGCTCTGTTCAGTTTAATCATTACTCCATGAAATCTCTTTGACAACATTGTTCTTTCATATATAATCGTTTTATTTACCTTCCATCTAAATTATATCATGATTCTTATTATTCACAGGAGATCTTGGTGCTTTTTTTTGAAAGTTTTGGTGGTTTAGACGTTGATTTTTTATTTCTCTTGTAAAATCTTGTTAGATGTATGTAATGTGCCAAGGAACAAGACATAGACAAAACTGACATGCTCTACATTTCAGTACTCATCTGATGCACCATTTTTACCTATTTACTTTTACTATAATAATTGCAGTTATATATAATGAAAAATAATTTTAGCTATCTTTAAAATTTCACAGAGTAATAACTTTTTTTTTTGCAAGTTAAATATTGTTTCTTATTAAATCAGCAGTTCAAGTGAAACAGCAGTGATTTTGAAGTATTAATAAAAACATTTTATAACTAGAATTAAGTAAGTTCCAAATAAAATGGCATTAAATGAGTTCATTATTTTTGTAGGATTGTCAAACAATATGTACTCATGCTCATGTATGTATATATATAGTTAATATTTGTTAATACCTCATTGAAAGACATAAAAGTGGATATACGTCCAATATTGACTCAATGGGAGAATGTGAGTGCTAAAGTGTTATCAAGGAATGATTTAACTTTTGCATGTAGTGATAGCTCGTTCAGTACCTCATTTCCTCTTACCTTACAAGGAAACATTTACTAAACACTGTATTCAGTGCTTCAATATAATTATACCCTTCAAGTTCTACTGTTCTGTGTCTACTGCAGAAGCAGTAATAATGCACCTCATGGTAAGAGTTATTAATATCAGATTGAAACTGGTCCACTTTACTAAAGTATGAAGTGTAAACAAGTAACGCTAATAACATGATAAGCAAATGTGGATCATTGCAAGGTACCAACACTTTTTGGACACCAAATAATTCTCTATTAATTGGTAAAGGAAGAAATACTACTTTTTACGAAGACAGTGGTTCTAACATTATCGTTAGAACAACATAGGTTCTTCAAAATATTATTAGAAAAATACACCGTTTTACCTCATATATATCTCTTAACTGGTTTTGTACTTATGTCATCATGAATAGTATCTTGAATATGATATCGTATATGCATACCAAAGTAAAATACATTTAAAATGATAAAGAGGATGTAGTAATTAAGGATAATACTCTTTAAATACTCGTAAAAGGAAATTTCGTCTAGAGACAGTAATTGTCTCTTGTGAATGTATAAAGCCACTATAACATGCGATCGACATTCAGTATGGTTTTTATGATGAACTGCGTCAGAAAGTGTAGACATAGACAGACATGAAGACAGCATTTGAAGTCAGATAGTGTATTCTTGTGGTAATAAAGGCCTGTACCTATTACGAACTGTAATGGGAAGAGATTAATAATTGGTAACTATTACAGTAAATTACTTTCCTACTTTTAATAGATATATACATTGCACAATCAACTGACAAAACGAAAGGTTTAGGACAATGAATACGTATATATGCTAGGGTAGTGAATATAGAAAGTGCTTAGTTATTGATACATTATTTATAAATATCAAAATCAAGTGTCTATCTGTCTGTCTGTTCGTTCGGACTAAAGAAATCCAATTGAAATCAAATTAGATATCGTCATCTTGCACAGTATCATGGTCGAGTTTTGATGTACAGAACAATTTAAAGAATTAGTTTCTATATAATTAAAAAAAATAATATATAGGAAGTGATTTTTCACTTTTTGTGATTACATTAACGGTCTTTAACTACTAATGAGCCAACTTTATTTACGCTTCATGAATTCTATGTCGATCTCTTTTCAAATCGTGTTTTGGTCTAAATCGAAAGCAAACTATATAGATTAAAGTATTTTAATAACAAATGACTCAAAAGAATTTTGAAACACATAGGAGATTACAAATTTCGTTTTCTTCTTATTTTAGTCAAAATATTGTTTTCAGTGATGTTATCCCTAAATATTAAAATAATCATAGATTAAATTTACTTTTGATCAGGAGTTTTTACTGATCAAATCATTTTTCATAAAATAAAGATTCATTTTTAAAATAAAGTTGGTTAATATTTCAACATTTTTAATTATTTGCTGTTTATTCCTTTGGTAAGTTAATTGATAGTAATTTTGATGACTCTCACGTTATGAGCTCCTCTCAACTTCAGTCCTCCTCTGGGGGCAGAAGGATAACATCATTGGTTCTTTGGCAAATACTAAAGTTATGGGTGAGCCACATTATCCTGTTGTTATAAGTCGAGAGTCGTTTATTTTGGAGTAGCTTAGTTTATTAGAGTAAAGATGGTTCACCTGGCATCGTAGAGGTTCTAGTCCATTAGCTTTACGCCGTCTACAAGAGTAGTGCTCGTTACCTGTCATCTGTCTTCTGCACGAGGCAGCACCAAGATTATAGCCTCGACTCTTAAGTACTAACAGCAAGCCCATACCTGATCCACTATTGCCATGATGTTAACACTTAACAATCTAATAATGACGCCACGAGCCGTCAGGCACACAGCCTCATAGCATAGCTCTCGTATAAAGAGTCGTCATTTAGCTCCTTGAGTAACACAAAAGACGTCAAGCTTCCAAGTGGAGGCGTTAGATAAAATAAAAATAACTTCTGTTTGTAAATAGAACATATCACAGTTATGAAGAAAAAGAAGAAGCTAATTAGGACAAGTGTTGCTACTGTAAGTAAACATTACATAAGGGTTATGTAAGATATTAGTAAGATTAGGAAAATTACTAGAAAAATAAGAGTAAACATAAAGGATGAAGTTGAAGGCATTGTCGTTGTTAAATATTATATACATTCAATTTTGCATCCCGATGCGGATGTTTGCAATTACAGTTTGTAACCTTTGTTACTTCCGCTGAAACTAACTAGGCCAGTGTTTCTCCTCCTGTGTGTCACGAATATGTCCACTTGTTTTAGCATGTGTCGACAGTGAATATGTCCACTTGTTTTAGCATGTGTCGACAGTGAATATGTCCACTTGTTTTAGCATATGTCGACAGTGAATATGTCCACTTGTTTTAGCATGTGTCGACAGTGAATATGTCCACTTGTTTTAGCATGTGTCGAAAGTGAACATGTCCACTTGTTTTAACATATGTCGACAGTGAATATGTCCACTGTGGGCCCCATAGTTTTAGATAAATAACTACAGACTGTATTCATTTAGATAAATATCGCATTATTACAAAAAACTTAACTATTAGAAGATCTAAAAAGGTATTTTCCTTTCGTGTCATTTCAACTATTTTAAAATCACTTTTCATTCAATTTTGCTTTTGAAGGAGAAGCGGGATTAACAGAAGGTTGATTCCTTGTATTAGGTAGAAGACAGTTCGAGAGACGCTGCTGTATACTACCTCTCAAGTTCACTTTATCGTTTCTGATGCTATCAATATTGATTTATTGTTGGTAATAATTGCGGTTTTATTTCGTTACTCTTCTCTTTTCACTCCATTCATAAAAGGTGAAAGAACTCCACTATATTCATTTTGCTATAACATTAAACTCATACTGAGTCAAGTGTTTAATATTTCCTTTTTTTTTAAAAAAAAAAGTTATTAGATTAAAGTTGTTCTATAAATTAATTACAGACATAGCTTTCCAACCTTTGATTAGTTTCTTCCAGAAGATTCCGTTCCTCAATATGTCAGAGGGTTATCTTGAGCTTCATGTCTTGTTTAGTGGATACTCTAGGGAAAAGTTAAGTATTAAAAATATGAAATACCTTTATTGTTTTCTCTTAATGCTTCTTTTTTACATTTATTCAAAAAAAAAAAATAAATAGTTATAGTTAATATCGTATATTACTATTCTCAAGGAAGTGCGATGTGTCTCTGAAAAATGTAACGTTTTAATAGGTTCTGAAGATAGGACTGTAGGTGCCGGTTTTTTTCACCACCGATTGTAATGTTTTATAATTTCTGGAGAGAAAACTGTTTTATATTTTCAAGAAATAAAT
This sequence comes from Hermatobates lingyangjiaoensis, assembly GCA_026182355.1. NCBI lineage: Eukaryota > Metazoa > Arthropoda > Insecta > Hemiptera > Hermatobatidae > Hermatobates > Hermatobates lingyangjiaoensis. Next base: position 1,088,772 of record JAPFBL010000007.1, on the reverse strand, counting down.
ATTCTTTTGTTAACAAACAGATTTTACAATAAAAACATGAATCAAAATACTTATGAAATGTTTAAAAGCTCTAAGACTTTTTCACTGAAAACTGACAGGTTTCTCATTAATACATCATTACATTAAATATAGAGAAATTTACTCAGGTTAGAAGATTGTACATAATTGTTGCTAATAGGTAGCGTACTTGTCTTTAGTACCAAAGGTTCTACATTTTTCATGTTGTAGAAAATTTTGTACATGTACAGATCGTCCCTCGAAGAGGATGTTAAGCTGTCTGGCCCGAACCTATCTGGATAAAGATCCTTTTTCTGATAAACTAGACTGAGGTCGTGTAGATGTTTACTCGTGATGTAGAATCAGCCCGGTAATGTGGGTCGCCGATAAGTCGAGTGGCTGTCACATAAACGAACCACACTTTTCTTCCCTAGGGGAACACAAAAGATGAAGGCCTACAAGTGTGGGCATTGGAAATCAGGTAAAAAACCCAACCAGGTTTTTAAAGGAAACAGTTTTCTCCTTAGATTTCTCAATGATCATTTGAAATAAAAATCTACGTCCAAACGACAGATTGAAGTTCAGAAATGGGACTAAGATCTTTCAACAAAACCACTGGTCTTCGTCTGTTCAAGTGTGATTCTGACGAGGACCACTTGTTTTGGTCGAAATTTCTTAGTCCCATTTCTGAATTTATTATTATGGTTTAGACATTGATATATGTATTACTGTTTCAAGGCAGTAGTTTGATAGAATAATGAATCACTGTATTTATATGTTTTAAGAGTCATAGGGTGTTATCAGTAGAAGGCCAAACTATTTCGCAATGAGAGTGGAATTTGAAAGGTCTTTCCAGTGCCTGTATTTGTGAGTGCACTTAAAGAGGTTTAGAAAGGAGATGTGTTTTATTCCTATATATGTAAAGAGATTTCACATAAACACGCGAAATAACAATAAATGATCAAACCACAATAAGAAATGGGAAAACAAGACTAAGATTAAGGGTCTTTGAAGATAAGACTAAGGGTGTTTGACTCTGACGAAGAACGCTTGTTACGGTTGAAAGATCTTAGTCTTGTTTTCTCATTTCTTATTGTGGTTTGATCATATATATATATATATATATATATATATATATATATAATAATTATATATGAGTGCCTGTGAGAAAGAGATAGATGGAGGAATAAAATGAATAAGAGGTTTGACCAGTCTTCCAGGTTCAGATAAAAAAAATAGATCCGATTAAGTTAAGACCAGAGAATTCCTAGCCTCAACAACCAAATGAGGGCTTCCTAGAAGCCCTTAAAGTCGTTTTGGTGTCATCACTGGAGAGTTTCCTGAGAATTTGGTTCCTAAAGCAGCCATTGAAGGGAAGGTTATGGATGTTAGTGTGGGTAACAACAGGCAGCTGTTTGCGTTAACCAACACATGACCTGTGACTATTCATACGGAGGCTAAGTAACGTGGACGTCAGGCCCTCGTAGAATGAGTCACATTTTGTGCAGTCTAGAGAATAAGCGCAGTTGCTGGATTAACAGGATACTGGCAAAGGAGGGAAGGTCACGTCAATACGTGAAATAAAATCAACGTCTAAACAATAGTAAGAAAATTCAAACAAGCGGTCTTCGGTAGAGTTTAACTGATACTGGTATACAAGTGATGCTGGTGTGCTATTGATAATATTACCTTGGGATATGTGGTCATCAGTTTAAATGATGTTTTTTCTGTCATCAGTTTTTGTGATATCTTGTATGTTTACAAACCGATTCTCCTTACTCCTTTCCAATCTCTCTGTTCCTCTGTTACTTTTCCCATCATGTGAGCGGTAAGGTAACCTCAATGGTTCCTTCTCCACATCTGTTCTTGAAACCTACCAATATCTTCACTATATGTTAGTCTTTTCGAGTCCTGGTCAAGACTAACAAACTGGCGATGGCTATAACTTGTAACTGAAACAATAAAACACTCAATTATATTTTTCTTTCAATTGTTTTTCAACAAATAGTTTATTAACGAATTGTGTAACGAGAAAATTTGAAATGTTTGTTTATCGATGAGACAACTTTCAATAATTGTTTGAGTTCACGTTGGTGTCAAAAATGTTATCACTAGAGCTGCATGTTTGAGAAACCCTTGTGAGAAGGATGAGGATGTGAGCAGAGGTCTACCTTAAAATTAATGCCTTCGTCAATACACACAGAACAATTAACTGGATAGCTTTCAGCTTGTGTGTTTACCATTAGCCAGAAAAACTTGACTCCCACGTAAAACTCATTTATTTCAAAAGGCTGGATGTAATTTTATTACTTCAAATTAGAACATGTTTTAGCATTCTGTTGAATATTTTGTTTTGTGTATCCGCCTGCTTTGGTCATTAGGACGTACTTATTTTGCACAGTGTGTGTGTGCTGCGTATGATATTAGATATGTCTGTCAATGTGTTATTAACCAGTACGTACAATCCGCGCAGTTGGCACTAAGTCAACTAAAATATGAGTAAATATATGCCAACTTGTAATTCAAGAAAAAATAATACAAATAAATTAGTATACCCATTTATTTTGGAGGAAAGTAACTAAATCCTGTGTGTAGAAGTAATCGGTGCCTGTGTATTACGTGATCTATACAGACTACTGTGGTTGAAGGAACCTTTCTGTGAACTAGCTTGATTTTGCATGGAGGGTCACTCCAGCGACTTAGCTTACATCTATCAGTTACTACGTGGATATACTCGTGAATAATTTCTGCTGTTATTTCGCAGAAAGGATTGCGCTTTTTGTTCATACTGCCCACGATGAAATAGTTGCATACGGTGTTGTGGGCCAGCTGTCAATTTCTCATACAATTAATTACTGTTATATATAATTACTGCATGCAATGAGAGAACTCTTATATTGCAAAAGTTCTGGAAAATTTCAATTTTATCTTAACTGTTTCTGTTTCGTTATCGCTGTGATAATAGGTCTTGTGGGCTTGTTATCTGCTGTCATCAAATGGTGGCCTCCCTCTCTTCATAAAAACAACAGATCTACCTTCCACTAATGTTTACTTAAGTCAATGCATAATGTAAATCAGGGCCTCTTATCTTCCTTAAAACATTTTTTCCTCATTTTTACTCCCAGCATTTAATAAAATTTATTATTATAATATATTGAAAAAGAGCGTTTTATTTATTCAAGGGTATTTGATATTTTATTGGGTAATTCAATTCTTACGGAGTAGCTAGAAATGTGACTGTAACCCTATCTACGTCAATTCTGGACGGTGGGTATTGTTGAGGGATGCGTCATCTGTTTGGACCACTAGTCATTCTACGATTGACTATTTTATCTAATTAAGTTACGTAATGACGTATATATGATAAAAGTTTACCGTCCACACCGTAGCAGCAATAGAATTGAAATAACCTAGAAAATTTATCATACTCTGAAATCTTTTATCATTCCTTTCTTTCTTTCGCTATCCCTTTTTACATCCACCTCACTATAATAATATTGTGAATCACTCCCCTACCTCCTCCCCGACCTTGGAACGGACATGTCTTGATCTGCTTTCTTTGTTAACCTTTATTTCTTAACCAATAGCAGATTAAGAGTGTTACATGGAACTGTGATGCACAGCTTGAAAGATCTACAGGAAATAGATTGCAAAGGTGCGCATCATGAATCAATGTAGTGTCTGTATGATTAGAATTGACTGCATTCCAAGAGATTAGATAACAAAACCCCAAATGTTCATTCAATATCATCGATAAAATGTAGATGTCAAATAGATATAAAAAAAAATTTCCGTAGATGGTTTATATTTTCATGTGATTGTAGTCGTCGTTGCTGTTTTAGTTATGACGTAGTTATCATAAAGTTATGACGTAGTTATCAGTTACAGTTATATAATCTTTTGTAAATTGGTTACAGTTATCTCGGGGTTCTTGTTTCCTTGTAGACCCATTACATCTTTTCAAAATTAGGCATGAACTCCGAAATTACTATTCGTTGCTTGTGGATCTCATTAAATCTTCTGTGGACTCTTGGAGGCCCATATGGGTCATGCCCATATTCTTATTTGTAATAGAGTAAAGAATTCATACAAGGATAAAGAGAATAAAATTACAGTCAGCCAGTGTAGTAAAGTTGGTAAATCCGAGATGATGACATCCGTCCTGACATGACGCCCGTAACTCCTGATTATATTAACCCAAAACAAATACCGTTTTTGTTAGGGGACTCAGGCTTTTGTATTTAAAATTTGCTTAATGTCCATCCATATTTGGTTGAAATCCTTTTCATGAGTTTTCATGTAGGATATTAACCAGTTAATATCTGATTATTATGTGTTATATATGATTCATTTGATATATTCTCGTTTCCTCTGTGTTTGACTTGAACATGAGTAGTTCCAGCTGACCGATAGCACTTATCAACAAATGATTACAGATAGTCTGAGAGCTGCTGGTGAAGCTCACAACCCCATGGCGCTAATAAAAAACTGTCGACTTCCTAGTGATAGTGACTGGTTCAGTGATAATCAACCAATGTTATTTTCATTTTATATTCCAGTTATTATTTTTTAAAAAGATCTTAGTAAACATTCTGGATTTGAAACCTATATCATATAAATCAATATTAATTTCGTTAAGAAATAGCCCTTTAAGCTTAATTAAAATTAATCGGTGCTAGGGTAGCGTGCGGTCTACTCCAGTTTTATAGCATAGCGTATGGTATACCCCTAGTTCTGTATTATAGAATATGGTCTATCAATTATATAACATTGCGTTCGGTCCATCGAACCAGTTTATTGTTTAGCATGTGGCCAATTTATAAGTTACACCCCCTCAGTTTTATAATATAGTGTATGATATACCCCTAGTTTTGTAGTAAAGAATTTGATCTACTATCAATTATATAGCATTGCGTTCGGTCCATCGAACTAGTTTATTGTTTAGCATGTGGCCAATTTATAATTTACTCAGTTTTATACTATAGCGTGGGGTATATATCAATTTTATAACATTGGTTGCAGTGGTTACTCAATTTTGCAGTACAGCATGCGATCAATTCCTAATTTTCCATTGCAAGTTTCTCGTAAAGTATCTGGCCTGCTCTCTATTTTCTAGTATTCAGTGCAGTCTACTCTCCCAATATGTCATAGAGTCTACCCATAATTTTCTCCTATAAAGTGCGGCCTGCCCTAAGTTTTCAATTATACGCTTCCTTTACATTGATGTTTGTAGCACAGCTTGTGGTCCATTATCAGTTTTAAAGTAAAGCTTCCAGTCTATATTTTCTATTACATCATGTGGAGTACGCTCAATCATTTGGTATCGCGTCAGTCTACTTTCAATTTTTTTTATTATACCCTACGATTACTGTATCACATACCCTAAATTTCCTTCCATAGCCTGCTGAGTACCCTTAATTCCGCAGTGTTACATGTAGTCTACTTACATTCGTTTAGCGCGTTATGCCGTCTCCCTCACTTAGAAAGTTTAGATTGGCAGAAATAAAATACCTCTCATAATACTTACATTTATTACATGTATTCTAAAACAAATCAGGGGTACATGAAGTCTTAAAATGGTTTTACTTATATACATTAGACTATATCTTCTAAACCAGTTGTAACTATATCACCATTTTTGTTTGTCGTCAAAGTATTTGCTGTCAAAAAAAAAAATTACTTTTGAAAATTGTTATAAAATATGGGTGAAATACTAACTGGAATATGGAATGATTGTTTTCTTATTTTACTTAGTATGAATTAGATGCTAGTAGAGAATGCTCTCAGTAGTACTCTTAGTACAGTAGATGCAAGTTTTATAATATTTGATTTATTTATATTTAAATTAAACTTGTAATAATGGACCAGATTATTACTTCTGAATAGGTCAGGTGCTTGAAAAGTTGGCTGCAGCCAACTAATTGTCACGTTGAACAGAGAATGTAATAATAACTATTTATTAAGTATCTATCAGGTTGAGTAAAATCACGAATACAATCTTTCTCTTAAGTCTAACGCATAGGTTTTTAATAAGTAGTATTATTCCTAATGGAACTTATAGTATTTCTTATATCATTGGTCGGTCAAATTAACGTGTTGTTTCAAGTATATTAAGAGGAAGTTCTTGAGTTATTTTGTATATTAGTTCCTCATTGAATGTAATCAAATATTGTTATTATAATTATGGATATTAATAACGATTTCTTTTCTGTTTTCAGGGAAGAAGGAGTTACAGAACCTGGCCTATGGCTGGGACCAGACCTTCGGTCCATGGAACCTTGGGCAGTGCCCGAAGAGAGGTACTCGAGGAAGGTGTTCGTTGGTGGGCTGCCTCCAGATATCGATGAAGAGGAAATTAAATCCTGTTTCTCTAGGTTAATATTTGACAACTCTTACCTATTCCCAACATCATTTCGAAACTTTAAATCTTATATAAGTTTATATTCTGTAGATCATCCATTGTGTTTCTAGGAATGTGATTTTTACTAAGTTCTTTCTTTTTTAAGTTAAGCATAACTCTGGTCATCATGTCCAGTAGAATGGATAATATTCAGATTAACAAGTTGATAATTTGTAATATCATTTAATTTTAAATCTTGAATTATCCAAAGTCATTATAATTTATAAATCTGTAGTGGTTTATACTCAACTGCTGTAAGTGAGCGTTATATCAAACTCATGTATAATAATTAGTTGAAGGATAATAATGGGTCTAGTATGTTCGTTTGCTATAATTCTGTGGTTAAAATCAAAAAGAAGATTTGTATTAACCTTGATCTGAAATCTAAAACGAGTTAAGTTTTTTATTACTCGTTAAAAAGAGTAAGGGATCGCAAACATTTTTGGGTTTGAGAGAGTTTGAATTGTGTCTGGAGGTCAATTATTCTTCGTAAGGGTGTTACATACCCCTCTAAAAGCACATCCCCTAACCCTAATGATCAGAGACAAACGAAAGAGGAGGAGAAGGTGATCAGGGGCTGGGCCTGACCACCTTCGTTTCCCATCCTTCCTAATCCCCAAATCCCCTCCTTTTATCCCAGCCCCAATCTAAGGTGTTATGCGATCCGTGCCGAAGGATGGATGATACAGGGGTTTCCTTTTATTAACAGCCTCAAGGGCACCAGACCACCCCCTTGAGTAAATAGCCTTACTCCAGTTTGCGGTGCTCTGCCGGAGCGAACAAAATACCACCGATAGAGCTTCAGGGATTTTCCCCCTGTAAGGAGAAGGAAGTCTGGAGACCATCCTCTGGAAGCGCAGAGGGTCCAAAAGCGCTGACTGGTGGGAACCTCCCACAAGTGCACCTGAGAACCCGAAGAAGACCATCCCGAAGAAGGAGAAAGGAAGTTACTTTCTCCCGAAACATAAGGAGCCTGAATGGACATTATGAATGATGGTTTGTGCAGATTCTGCAAAGAGGAAGAAACACCGTTGCACCTGCTGATAACTTGTAGGCAACTTTGCTGCAGAGAGGCAGGTGCTTCGGAACACTCAACAAACCATAGAAAAACTTTTACCGCTGGAACCAGCAAAAGTGCTGAGCTTCTTGGAGGCGTTGAAGCTAACTGCTGGGGTACTTTTGTACAGAAGAGGGGAAGTACAATAGTTTTTTTTTTAAGACGCAGTGCTATAGTCCCCCTAAAATAATAATAAAAGAAAACCTAATGATACTTTTTACTTTTCTTCTAATAACGATAATCAATAATATGAGTAAAGCGCTAATTTAAAAATCAGTACATTTTCATACATTCTTAGGTATTCATAGAACTGAATGTAGAATCCAGTTCTTAAATGAAATCGTTAAAATATACAATAGTGAAAAGCGGTTCTCTCTCTAGAGATTATATTTTTACCTGTTTGAGGCAATCATGTTTAATGCTACAATAATGTGGATGCAATTCACTTTGAAGGGGAGGATAATGTTAGCCATTAAATATATGCTCTTCACTCCTTTGTGTTCAACGCTTTCTCCGTACTCCTCATTTCTGTAGCCAACTTCACAGAGCAAGACCGCTAAGGTAGCTCTACTTTTTACCTTTTGGTCCTCTGCACTTTCATTAGTTCACTCATTATCATTGCCTGTAATTGATATACCAGTAGAACATTTATCATACTAGCCAGACTCCCATTGTTTCAGCCACCTTGACCAGGTAAACGGCTAAATACCTTTATTGTCAATGTGAAACAGTCTTGTTGAACTCTTTTAAGTTTTAAATTTATTAGCAGCTTTTTTCTGAAATAAATATATTTATTTAAATTAGTGTATACCAATAATTATCTTTTTCTGCATTATTGACAAATACTATTTGTGTCATTGCTTTACAATATTGTGTTGTTATATCTTCCTATACGGAAAGAGAACAACTACAGTTATTATTGTAAAATAATTGTTATATGTGAATTATTAATATCAACAACAGAATGGACAATTACCAACGTAGTTATATTTATATTGAATTTTAATAACTTTAAAATTAGTTGAAGTTGTTTGAATTGAAATGATCAAAAACAAACGATACAACTAATTAAAAGGATGTTGCTTTTGGTTAAAAATGAATTGAACATTTGAAGTTTAAACCACAAGGAAAAAGGAACGCAATAGAAACAAATGCTCTGAGGCTTTTCACTTTATGTCATCAGGGAGCAGACAAAATAAGAAATAAGAAAGATAATATAAAAAGCTAACCAGAAGGAAGGTAACGAAACAGCTATGTAACTCAAGTTATATATGAACATATATGGAATGTATTTAGAAAAGCATATTTTTAAACAATTATGATAAAAAAATATATAGAATCTAATTTCACCAAAAAAATAAATTTCATCTATTCCATCTATTTCATTTGAATTCGATGTCATGTATGAAATAAAACCATCTTAATTATTCTTGATTATAAAATAAATACTTATATTACTTTAATCGTCTTAAAACTTTAAAATATTCATTATTTTGAACTCTTATGTCAAGTAATAATCTAAAAATTTTTCGTAAAGCATTTTTAACTCAGTGATTCAGTTAAACTGAGAATACTGAATAAATGGCTTCAGTAATTGTTCCGGATGGTTATAAAACTGTGATCAGTCACCGCGCTTCTACCAAGGACGTACATACATATAGCTCAGCTTATAAGTCCCAAGAAAAATCCTAAGACCTTTCGACCTGTAAGGATCTTCATCAGAACTCTAAGATGAATAATTCTGATGCAGACTATAACCGTTACTTAATTAAAAGTTCTTAATCTCATTTTAGAATTTCTTTCTACGCATTTGAGGTTCATTTTTATGTCACTTATGTGCAATGAAATCCTGTTTTCATATTTATATATACATATAAATATGAAGTGTGGTCCAAAAGTTCCCATGTTTACTAGACATATATTTTTATTTTTTATTTTTTTTTAATAAAAAACGATTATTGTACTAATGTCATGGGGATTCAAAAATCACCATGTGACTCAACCAGGAGACTGGTAAACATTGCAATATGTTTTAATATAAAATGGTAGCCGTATAGGTAAACTGATTACTATAAAAATTGAAAGTTAAAGATTAATTATAAAATTAGCTAACTGGTAGATTGAATTGAAATATATTAAAGTATTCTTCCTATCACACTTTCATGAGGCCATTGCTTTGTTAGATTTCGACTCAGACATTGGTAGATTCATTCAATACAATGTTAAGATACAAAAGGTACGAGTTTCCTTTATAACCGTATGTATGTTCTTTATGACCATACTAATAACTTTTGATCAAATAAATGTTGTTTCCTTTCTTCTTCACAACTACTGTTATATATATATATATATATATAATATATAGTTATAAAAAGATTTCACATAAACACGTGAAACAACAATCAATGAACATAAACAAAACCGTATTAACAAAACTAGTATTCCTAGTATCCCCATCGGACGAGCTTTCATTTTATATTTCAGCATATGTGACTGATTAACCTAATTATTACATTATCACCTGAAATTATTTTATCATGGAAAACTGTTAGTAACAAGCATGCTTATTCATACTCTGTGTTCCGCAGAGAATTTATTGTTTTATACCTTTGTGTTTTTTTACTCATGCTTCTATTGATTAAAGATCATCTATCCGGATGTTTGCAAATAAATTTGCAACTTCAGTAAGAAGAATTTATTGACAAATATTCTGCTTTTTTCTGGAAGTTCATCTTATTTTTGCACCTTTCTTTCTTTTGTTAAAAAAAAAAAAAATGAAAATGTCAAACCCAGAAAGAAGTTCAAACTTACTAATAAATATTTGCTATGTAACTTAATTGTATCAATATGCCAGATATATTTTAATATGGACAAACTAAGAAAGAATATTGTTGGAATTCAATAAACCAGTGCTCATTTTAAACCAGTGCAGACATATTTTAATATGGACAAACTAAGAAAGAATATTGTTGGAATTCAATTAACTAGTGCTCATTTTAAACCAGTGCAGATATAGTTTAATATGGACAAACTAAGAACGAATATTGTTGGAATTCAATAAACCAGTGCAGATATATTTTAATATGGACAAACTAAGAAAGAATATTGTTGGAATTCAATAAACCAGTGGGTTTAAATTTTACTTTACTTTAAGTATATGGATACCATTGCCTTAAAAAAAAAAAAAAAAAAAAAAAATCATTGAAAATTTGGACAGATTTATGCACTATTTGATATCCGTTGATAGATTAACTATGCTATCTATCTAGATATATCTAACGAATTTAATCACTCTACAAGTCACAACCTTGGACAAATCATTATGAAATTCCCCAAATTTATAGTCCTTGATGGTTTAGAAAAGTATTGTATTGTTTTTGGGCAATATCATATCATGGAAAAGGTTCTTTATCCCATTTTATATGTATATATGTGTATTTTATTGTATATTTGTATATGTATATACAAAACAAGTATGTACTCATTTTTTCTCGCTCTTCTGGTTATTCAACAGAATAACTTGGTATTTTGCATGTATTATTGACTTCATATGACCATAACGTGATAAAAATTTCATGAAATTTGCATTATTACAGGAGGAATGTAACACAAGAAGAAATAACTAATAACATAAGATTCACCCTTCGCTATCAATTTGTCTTATGATTTTATAATATTATCTTTATAATGTTGTTGTTTGAGAAATGATGAAACCTTACTCATCATAAGAATTAAGATTTACTCCTTAAAAAGAAAATAATTGGCAATAGTAACTTATATTATCTGATGTAATTGCAAGAATAAAATTGCCTTTAAAAAAATGGTTTAAAGTATTTTCCTTAAACTTTTGTTTCCCTAAAATAAGTACGTTTTGAATTATATAAAAAATTAGTACTTGATTAAAATACAAGATAACAGATTCTTAGATTCTACCTTAGTTTAGTTGTCCGTTCAGGTACTACGTCCTCATTGAGCCCTTGAACTATCAAGTCGTGCACAGCAGTAACTGTTGGTTAAGCCCTTTGGGAGGAGGGGGGTCACGATTTCTTTACGGTAACCTGCACAAGCTATTTATCATCTCTGAGCCAGGCAGGCATTAGCCTGGCTAGTCAATAAGATAATCCACCAACACGGCGTGTTGAACTTAAGGGAACTCTTACCCTTTGTTCAAAGATTCGTCTTTTTTTTTTAATCCTCATTGTCTCTTTTTCTCTTTCACTTTTAGCATCAGTGGCTGTTTTTAAAATATTTATAAAGTAAAATGATTGAATCGGATTATCATGTAGATAAGGTATGAAGTGAAATGTATGTCATAATCAAAAACTTGATATTTGGAGCTTACATTCTATTTCTCATAAATGTTTTGTTTGTCTTTTGACAGTCCAGGCTTAGTTTTTTATATTTCATGTTTTATTGTATCTTCAATAAAATATTGCAAATGTTATACACTTTTATGAGGTCATCTGATTATTTTTTAAATCATTCTGTTTGAGCATAGGTATGTTAAGACCTTTTCAGTCCTCACTCCACACTAGTTTATTTCCACAACTAACCTAAAGTTTATCTGAAATGATGACTGCATGGGAAACTATACATTTTATTCTAATTAATACTATTTTTCTTAAAAGCTGTATGTGAAATATTTTATTTCAAAGGATTCTGACACCTTCCTTTCGGTAGTAGTTTCCAATCTTCCTGTATGTTTATTTGCTCCTCTATTTCATGCTTTATTTGCAGCACCTTAAGTAGCAATCTAATATTTAAATCTTCTTTTAAATACAACCTATCTAATGCAGACAAAACATTTTTTGTGTCGATATTATTATTTTTCCAGTCTGAATTGCAGTTGGTCTTCAAAACAGTTACAGCAGTAAATCCAATTTCACATGAATAACCTGTTGGAAATGGCAGTTTTTTTGCATGGTGCAGTAAAAAGAAAAAGACAATTCCACTTTTTTATTTTCTGTATTATAAAATTATGCTTTATTAAAATAGTTTACCTCCAACGAGGAATACAACCCCCCTTTGATATCTATTGGTTGGAAAATATTATCTTAAGATATCTTGGAAGCTGCAGTCCCTGTTTCATCTATGGCGACGTTTTACTAAATCTTTTTTGGATCAATTCGGGAATGTTAAACCAAAAGCAAATCTTAAAAAGCTTTATATCTACACTTGGACTGTATTATTGTATCTGATATTGATTTAAACAGTATAAAAACTTACTGCTAACTTTATAGAATTCTTCGTAATACATCTAATTACGTATGCTAACACATATTCAGAATGCATTGATGCTGAATGTGTACAGACGCGCACGCACACCTCACACATTCACTTAGAAATCTACAGTTATCTGAAGATTTTTCAAGTTACCGAAATGATGTGATTATCTATTAGTTTTGTTGATTGTTTTTTTTTTTGATATCCTTAACTTAGTTTAATGGCAGGAATTAAAATATTTGATTTGTTTAAATGGTTATTAAATTAATTTAAATATAATTTGGACACCACCGTACAATATTAATTTTATGTTTCATTTTTTTAAATAAAACATGTATAAATTATTCATTAATGAGCTTGATGTGAGATATTGGTAATATTCCTAGATATGGATATCTAAATTGTTGATTAATTGAGAAAACGTCATCCTTATTAGCTTATTGTTCTATTTTAAAGACTAATCGGTGAAAGGCTATTTAAGGTTGGAGTATGGAGTGTGTTACGTAAACCATTACCGTCCTTTGGTTTGTCTGGTTAATTTTATTTTAGAATATGATTCTGTGATGGTTGATCTGTAGTTATTTTAAAGTATATATAAAATATTATACTATGAGAGCATTCATTTCTTATGGTATATTAAGTTCAGATGCTTTGTAGTAGCTGCCAACAAAGTGAATACATGTCGCACGTAATTAATACTAGATGTGATTAAGTCAGAGGACAAATTGATCAAAGCTGACTGTTTTTTGCAGATTTGGAAGTTTGGCTGTGGACTGGCCCCACAAAGTTGAAATGAACTCCTACTTCCCTCCTAAGGGTTACGCCTTTCTTCTGTATGACGAGGAGGCCTCTGTAAGACGCCTCATCGACCTCTGCGTCAAAGATGGAGAAAAACTATACATTTGCGTATCGTCTCCTACTGTCAAAGACAAGCCCGTCCAGGCAAGTTATGTTTTCATTTAGAAATTATGCTTAAATTTATTTTAGTTATTTTTTATAAACATATTTTTTTAATTTCTTTTTTTTTACAATTATAAATAGTGAAATCATGCATTTTTGAGAGTAATGATGGAAATAAACTAAGATCTAATAGCGACAATGATATAAATATATGTTTAATAAAGTGTTAAACGAATTAATGCACTTATAGTCTGGTATGTTATCAATTAGGAATTGAGGAATGTTCTTAATGAATTATATTGTCATAGTGCTTTAGCAATTACTAGATGATCTACCCGGCGTTACGAGGGAAACAATTTAATTTCAACTCTAATAATAAATTACATTAGAGTATTATTAGTAATTGAGTGAAAAGTAGTTGATAATTTAGATAATAAATACCTTGAATTATAAATATACAATTGGATCAAGATAATTGAATTAACTCAAAAATGACACAAGTGGAATACTAAATGAAGTATACCTTTTAATTAATTATTAATTACATCCTGATAAAAAAAATATATACAGTTAGTGAGTTGTGAGGTAAAGTTATTTCATTTTAGATGTTGAAAAGGTTAATTAGGCTGTATTAGGTATATAGCTATATTAGGCTGAAAGTGGTTTAAAGAGAAACGTGATTTTGTAAACAAGTCAACAAGACTTATTAGGGTATAGCATTGTCTATATTGTCAGATCATTATTTACTGGTAACTATCAGAAAAGATGTAAACAAATTTCAATCAATCAGGCTCACCTTCAGATTTCATGAAAATTTATTATACTTGAAAGCAGATTCGCAAAACTGTTGTTTATTATCTTTATGCGATAAGTTTGTCATTTTTCTTACATTTGATTTGTGTAATGTGCAATTTTTAATTTGCATTAAATCTTTTATATATTATTGTGGGTGATATATAGTTGTAAACTATGTTTGTTTAGGTAAGGCCATGGAAAATATCAGATGCAGACTTCGTGTTGGATGCCAGTTTACCGTTGGACCCTCGCAAAACAGTGTTTGTAGGCGGAGTTCCTCGGCCTCTAAAGGCAGTTGAGCTGGCTTCTATGATGGAGAGACTGTACGGAGGCGTCTGCTACGCTGGCATTGACACAGACCCCGAGCTCAAGTACCCCAAGGGCGCCGGCCGGGTGGCTTTCTCTAACCTGCAGAGCTACATTGCCGCCGTCAGCACTCATTATGTCCAGCTTCAGTACAATGACGTGGACAAGCGCGTTGAAGTAAAGCCGTACGTCCTGGACAACCAGATCTGCGACGAATGCCAGGGCCAGCGTTGTCCTGGGCGTTTCGCGCCTTTCTTCTGCGCTCACGTCACCTGCTTGCAGTATTACTGCAACATTTGCTGGACCTTGATTCACGCTAGGCCTGGCTGGGAACACCACAAGCCGCTTGTCAAGGAGGCTCCCTGCAGACAAAAGATCTTCCCCAGTCGCGCCTCCACCGCCGCCCAATAGAGTCAGGCGGGAGGCCGGCCCAAGCCTCACTTGCGCAGAGCCCCCCGGGCACCAACCGCCCTCGCCGCCAGCCCTACCAAATAAACACCTCTATCTGTTCTCTTTATTTAAATCTCTCACTAGTCAAATTGAATACCACCTGTTATATAGTCGTGAGGAAAACTAACAATTATATTTTATGGCTTCATTGAATTCATTCACGTGACGACCTTTCTCATTTTATGCTCGGTCAATTTCGGCATATTTTCTCTTTATGAAATTCTCGATGTTATCCGCTTCACTTCCTTAATAGATTCAATCTTAATATATCTATTTAGAACATAAATTTCTTTGTTTAACATTGCAGTAATGTTTAATCTTATCTATGTCCTAAAACTTGTTATTTGATTAATCATTTCCTTTGGCAATCCTCGTATATGTCCTTTTTGTGGGTGTCCACCCCCCATACCGGCTCATCGATCTTTAGCAGAGGTCCAAAGCAACTGATTCTACCATTGACTACCAAATTCATTCGACCTTTTGTTAATATTTGTTGTTTTTTTTTTATTTTTCGTGTGATAATATTAGAAACAAATTGCTGATCAGTTTATGACCATATTGCTGTAATTTAATTGTGATCATAATTATTTTATAGCTATAGTTGATAATTAATGAAGAAAGATTGTTTATTTTTGTAGTAACGAAGTTGTTCATAATCGGCTACAGTGTAGTTTGCATACTCGAAACATTGCAGTTTCCCTCAAGTGAACCAGAGTAATTAATCGAAATTAAAAAAGAAATATTTAGCTGGTGAACTTAGCAGGACTAATTAGCAAGCCAGATTATGTTAATTTTAGTTTTAGACTATTTTCTCTCTATAATATTCAAATATAATCAACGTTTTTTACCACTTTGATCGGGTGAGTGCAAGTATCTTTTGTTAGCTGTAGATTACCTTTAGTGCATTTCTTGAGATATTTAGAAGTTACCCTATTTCTTTACTATATGGTAAAAAAATTTTTAATTAGTATCCTATATATTTTTCGTAGTAATATTTTTTAAATGGATACTAAAAAAAAGATTTTTGAAATGTTGACAAATTTTATTATTAGATGTAAGTGTTGCGTTGGGTTCTCTCCTCTCCCTTAAAATTTGCCACATTATTTCCTATTGTCGTCAGTTGAAATCAAAAGTCCTATTTCTGGATCAAAATCTTTATAAACTCCAAATATTTTCTTTGCTCATTTTATAACAAAATAAGCAGAAATTAACTTTAATGAAGTATATTTAATAAAACTAATTGAAATGTAGCTGTTTTCTTTTATTATAAAGATTTGTTAAACTATATCTGTTTGCTGGGAATATTTACAACCTCCATGAATAACTGTGAGTAGTTTCAGAGTTTCACAGGAGACTGGATGAATAATTGGGTCTTCATGTCAGCTGAACAAGTTCTTAATCTTGTCCACCCTGTCTTCTACCATTCATGGAGCAAGTATCACGATTAAACAATAATCTATAGAATATGCAGTCTAATCTAATCTTTAATCTTATAAATGTATCATTTCAATCATTTTTAAAAATCTACTTTTTATCTTTATCTCAGGGTATTCGACTTGGAACCAAGTGTTTCTTGTTATTTTAGAAAAAAAAAACGTATTCTCCTTTATCGTCATAATTTCTGAAAACTTATATTTTGTTTAGTGATTATAGTAATGCTTTTGCTTTTTTTTTTAAAGGTCCAGTATAATGTTTCAGTTCTTTATGTACGGTACAAAAAATACTTTTTAGTATTGTATATAAATATACTGAAATACAAAATTAGTGATTGTGTTTAGTGTATCAGCGTACTGCAGAAGCATCCTGTTCTGATTTATTTGTATACACTTGACAGATTAAATCAAGGTGTATAAAATATGTGGGCACATACTGTAGTGTATATTTCTTTGTATTTATTGAATCATCTACCGTGGTAGGTTATTTATTAGAACACTAAAAGATATCGCTATTATTATTACTGCAGTTGTGTTAGTGTGTCTATATTCATTCTAAGTTACAGGGAACGTGGCAAAGAGCGTAGAACTTCTTTGTCCCGTCTGTGTATTGTTTGTCGCATATTTCAGTGGCGGCAACCTTTGTAGGACTGTTTTAATTTTTAAATGAGAATATGTAAAGACACTTACTATTACAACCATAGTTCACTATGCACTACTCTATAAAGAACTGCTATTTGTTTTTTAACTGATTGAGAAAATGCCTTTTTTTTAACGCTATTCTCCTTTACAAGGAGGTTTTTGGAAGAGGAAAGTAGTTAATTTATTTATAATTAATTAAATCGTTTGTAAACAAACAATTTTGGGATTTCTTGCTAATTAATGGGCAATGCATTGGATAATAAGTTTCAATAATTGATAAGTAGACTTCCAATTTAACTATTAATGAACTTATTTACTAATTAGTAAACACGTGCCTCTCCATTTTTTTTTATAGTACCTTTTAAGTAAGTTTAGTACAGGAAAATACAGAATTTAATATTAGATTCACCATTGCTAGTCCAATGTGATTTCAACTGTCAATATTTTCACTTTTCCATTTTTAAAACATAGATGAAATACGCTTTTTGAAATCTAGTATTGGTAATATATAAAAAAAAAATCATAAAATCTTCATTAGAAACTATTCTACCACCTAATTCATTAAAAATGAAATTTAGAACCTGAGTTGAACTTTTTGACTCTTGAGTTGTTATCAAATGGCATCTCGTTGAAAGGCCTCAGGTCTGTTTAAATTTCTATATATGACATCCTATTTTTTTATTATTTGTTCATTTTACTACATGTCTATTACGATTATTACACATACCCAGTGGAGTGAGGGAAGATATTTAAAAAATAACCTTTCTGTTTTTGATGTCCTGAAGTAATGCACCTCATTGTATCGCAAGTTTTTCTCTAGTTATTTCGTGGACTGGTGATACGTAGCCATGTACCAAACTATATAAATCTTAACCAATAGTTTTCTAAAAAAAAAAAAAAAAAAATATTTAATGTACTAATAATGTAGGTATTATATAAATGTATATTTTCCCCCCTCAATTATTTCGAATAGAATTCAGTAAATAGATTTTTTTTTAATTCCCAATAAAATTAAACTTAAATGGCAACATTTTTTTTGTCATTACTCACTTAATAGTTTCGCTTTGTTGACACGTAATTTTTTAATTAAAAAAAAAGATCTAAAAAAAAAGGTAAAAAATAATCTAGCGATGAATTAGCAAGTGAGTTTGTGTGTGTGTTTGACTAATTGATTCTGAGGTCTTAATTGTGGGATAGGTGACGGAAAGTCTCGATGGACAGGTCCTGGTGTGACTCCTCTGAAAAGGGAAGCAGCACCCTACTGTTTCATCTCTAGATCAATTAGCCCATTAGGTTTTCATTCGATTTGCCATGTTTTTTATATAAATACGACTTACTCAAATTTTTCATAGCCTCTTTTTTGATGAAACCCATATTTAGATAATAAAAAATAATATATATATAATATATATATTAGTTATATTGTGCTCTAACAATTTTTTAAAAATTAAGGAACACTTTTTTAATAAAAAAAATAAACCAAGAAGACTACACTTTTTTTTAAACAATATTTATAACACTTTTAAATTCCAATTTTTTATGGAAAGAAATTTATTACCAATTGTCAAAATATTTTTAATTGATATTTCTATATTGACCGTGGTGTTTTTTATGTACCCCAATTTAATTCATAATAAGGGGTTGACTATTTTTAAATATTAATTAATAAGATAGGAATTGCTCCATTTTTATATTTCTGATGTTTAGCCAAATTAGAAAGTATATATCCTTTTTTAGGATTTAATATTTAGATATTTCACATTGAATGTGTAATAATGTGTATCCCTATTGAAGCATATATTAAAACACTATATAACAATTGATCCGCTATTTTGTTTTTAATCTGAATGATAAATGTTTTGGTCTCCTAAGGAAGTGTTTAAGTTGTCTGTACATTAGGCAATATCACAGATATTAGCATATAGGCAGTTAGGTGTCTTGATTACAAGATTAAACTATAGACATAGTGTAGGCTAGGCTATTGGGCAACAGGTCCTACTTGTTACCTGTCTAGAAAATCAATATTAACTTCTTTTTTTTTTCTTTTCTAATATATAATGCTTTATTACTGTAAGTGTAATATGGGTAAGTAAGCTGTTTTCCTCTTAAATGAGCTTAAATATTATATAATGTGAACCTTAAAGGTTTCTTTTTCTTTTGAGATTGTCTTGTAAAGAGATGGCTGCAGTTGAGAACTGCTCGGTTAGTATAAATCGCGGCTGTTTGGTGTTTTTTTTCGTTCGCTTTTGTTTCTGAGAGCTAGTCCGGTTTGGTTGGAAAGGCTACTACATTCGCCTATATTTCTCCATTTCATTAAGAGGGGGAGGGGGCCTCGAGCTCGCAATTCCATTGGATTCATTTTCTGTTTCTTTAGCACCAGTTGTGACTTTATTTGTGTTTCAAATTGATTTTTTGATTGTGTTTTTTTTCTTTCTTTTTATGGTTGATTCGAGTTTCAATTTATTTGCAAATCAATCAACAGATTAACAATTCTAGTAATAATCAGTAATGTTACCAGTTTTTTAGGGAATTTTCTGTTCCAATTTTTTTTAAATAATTTAATAATGCGTCTAGTGAAATGTTTGTTAGATTTATATATATAAAAAGATATATTTCTTTTAGTGTGTGGGCAGTTGTCAGTTTTCTTTGTGATGTGTATTGTTTTATCATATTATTTAAAGTGACTAGCTTAATTAGGAGAAGCGCCTGAGTGGAGTGGTAGGGTTCACCCCACCCTTTCCCTCGTTGTTTTTCCCTGGTGCTTTTTCAGTCTAGGTGTGATACCAGTTTTTATACATTTTTTTATTTAGATCGTGTTGCGGTCCCCAAGTCATAACCGCCGCCTTATTATATTATTTTTTTTAAATTGCCTCAGTGTTTATTTTTTTTAGAAATATTAATAAATAATTAAAAAAAATATATATATAATCCTAAAAGAGTAATAGTTTCTACTGTTTTTATTTTTTAATTATTAGGAGGGTTTTATTGTTTATCAAATTATATATATTGTCTTCATGTTTTCTACGGTTGCTGTTGGTTGTTTCAAATATTAATAAATACATTTTATTGTGTTTCCTTCATATTAAACAGTAATACATTTTGTGTGCTGAATATATTTAAACTAAATATATTTTATCCACTCCTATCTTAGTGCACTTTCGACATTGTAAGCAACTCATTATAATTACCATAGCATTTCTTCAAGCACTTAGAGAAATGAGTGTACTGTACTTATCACCTATGTCTTATATATATATACATTATATATATAAATATCTCTTATATCCGTACCTATATATTAAAAAAAGTTTAAAATTATATTTTCTCAATATACAAGTGGAAATTATTTTTATTTATTGTTGAATTATTTTATTTTGTTCTGGATTATTTAATATGAACCAATATTTAACCAAAGTTAAAAAAATTAAAATATAAAATATCCTTTGATAATTGTTTCTTATAAATCAACAAAATAACAATTTTTATATAATTGAAGTTGTATTGATTTTTATGTTCGGAATTGAAAATGGTTTGTCGTTGAGATGAGGCGATGGATTGCATGGATTCGCAATTTATTACATCAGGGATAAGAAAGCTCCCTGTTTAAAGAGAATCCTGAGTGTGTCATCATATCGCCCTCGTATCACCTCTGCAGTCCTCGTCTCTTAAAAAACAAAACTTTTTCAAACTCCTTCAACTTCTGAGCTCTTCAGTTCTCTGGATGGCCAGACTTTTGTAATTCGCAATTTTTTTTTTTAAATAAAAAAATGCCATTTGTTTCTGTGAACATTTTTTATAAGGTGAAGTATTTTTTATATCCAAAGTGACTTTTATAATTTACAGTTTTTTTGTAAAACATTTTGTAAAATATATTCTTAAATATATATTTGTGTATTTAACCAGCTGATTATTGTATATTTTTAAAACAATTCCTATTCATCATTACAATTTTTTTTTAGACTTCGATATTGATCAGAAATATCAATAAGTGATTTTAAGTTATTCTTCTTTGTATTATTTGTACAGCCTTAAGTGTAGATATATATTTTCCTCTAATTTTACATGCTTATTTTACAACATTCCACCTTTAGGGTGGTTACTACACTAAAATAATTGTAAGAAAGAAAGTTCAATCTTTTTCCTTGCTCTAAGGATCTTCTTGTTGTAGTGAGTGACTCTTATTCATTTACTACCAGGAATGTCAAGGCAAAGAGAATAAAATACTAGTCTGAGGCATTCTGCAATAAAATCAGTTTAATTTTCATTAATCCACATAGAAGTTTTATGGGACTTTGTTTAATTTCGCTTTGATTTTGGATGATGTTACTTGTGTTGTTATGTGTTAGAAAACCAAGTTTAGAATAGAATTTAAATAAATACATGAGAAGGGTATTGACATTTGATATGTCATAAGACAAGTTTCTCAGACCAACATAATTAGCAATAGATTTCAGTCCTTCATGAGAGCATTCTCAGGATAGAACCTTAAACAGTTCTTAAACTTTAAATTTATTATTGTTAAATATACTATTGCTTATGGATTGCACCGTCTTATAGGTTAAATAGAGTTGGAATTCAAAAAAGAGAATGCCTGAACTATTTGAATGGTATTTTACAGTTGGCTCACAGATAAATCGTAATCTTGGAGATAGTTATACGATTAAATTTTTATATGTGGAGACCATTTCATTAGCTTTTTATCCTACAATGAGTAAATACCACATAATAACTCATTATACTACGTTAGAAGTAATCTGGAGAGTTATAATGCTCTTTTTTTTTAAAAAAAAAAGGCAAAATTCAACTTCATTTGAAATTTTACTTTCATAAAATGCATTAGTTGTAGTAACACATCTTGTCACCTGGCAATGAATTACAAAAACAACAATAATCAGTCTACTAGATTAAAAAAAAAACATGTAACAAAGTAATTAGATAGTTTAATGAGCAAACTTTGGAAAGTGTTCGCTCATAGGTGTGGGTGAATATATTTAATCAGGACTGAATACATATCTACGACGTAATCTCGTCGTATCTGAATACGTATCTCGTACATAAATGAGAAGATAAAATAGTGACCCGAGAATGACGATATGCTTTATCAGATAAACCTGCTGATCTATCTTTAAATTATCATGATTCTAGCAAACATATGCTGCAATACTTATTTATCTTGTATACAACTGCAACTGTAGTTCCTGAGCGGAACTAATGCTTACTTTCCTCGGGATGCACTGCGGGTGGAAGGTATAGTTGATCATGTCACCCCCATCATACTTTATTTCCTTGGCAGATGTTTGTCTTGCACTGGTTCCGGCGGACTTTTGGTCTTTGTCGCCTGACCGCAATCAGGGTTCATATTTGTTCTCTGCCTTTCTTAATTCTCTAACTTCTGCATTCAATCTTCAACTTTTTCACTTAGTACTCTTCTCTTTTCACTATTCCTCCTTCATTTTCAGTTTTCATCTATAAACCTTGGTAATTTCTTTACCCATGTGACCACCAGTTTTCTGAAGGTTCATAAGATTATAGTCTTGATTATGTGGGCATTGTAAGCCTACATAGTTGATCAGTTTAATGATTTCAATGGTTTACATTTGACCATGGTCATTTCATTAGTTTTAATAAAATTGAAATCATTGATTTAAAAGAATTTGAAATGTTCTGACTTCATTCTCTCGTTTCTAAAATCAACTTTAGATATTAAGTTATTTAATGAATTTTATAGTGGTCCCTAGAGAAAGACCTGCCATCTCATACGTCATTGGTTTTACGTAAAATTTCTCGGTCATCTTTGTCCTCTTCAAGGCGAATTCATCGCATTCAGCCAGAATGTTATCAAAGATTCCCGATTTTCTTGACAGAGAGTTTGCATTCTTCATATGATGTTAATTATTACACCCTGCATAAGTAGGAGTTAAGAAGAAGACCAATTCCGGATAGATATTCTTCATATATTTTTAAATCGTTTCTTTGTATATTCAGTATTTTCTTACAAATGTAAAGTCAGATGGGATGAACTTTTTAGAATAAAATAGACCTCGTTTCTCAAACCACCTTTTATATGCTTTCTTTTGATATATTCCTCAATTGCATCGTTACGAATGCGAAGGTTTGTTGTTCTGTGCCGCAGGTTTATTTGGCACCAACCTTTTCTTTCTGGTTTCCCCTTATTTCCTTGTGTCTAGGTGCCCGCCTGAGAGTGCACTTATTTTAACTGGTTTTATTATTAATTTTGGGACCGATCACTATACCAGACAAGAGCCACTTACTTGAAATCAGGAATTTTACAATCTATATGGTCACATTAACGCCATCAATCTTAATAATCTGTAAATTGCCTTTTCTTGATATAAAATATTTAAAAGGAAGCGTTTAATAACTTTTCAATAGTGAAGAAAGTGCAGGTGATAATTTCTCCTGTTATTCTTTGATTCGCATGCCTGTATAATTGTTTGTATCTAATATGCTTATCTTTTTTAATTTATCTTTGGATAACACACCGATGCACATACCATAACATTAATTTTATCGCAGCAGTAATAGTAATATTGTAAAGTCAAACTGTAGAGTTGTTGTTCAGATCTCCCAATGTTCTATAAAGAATTCCTTGCTACAGAACATTCCGTTTGTAGTATTGCTCGATGTATCTGTTACAATCTTTTCAACTAAAAAGATTCCAAGATTTTCATATGTTTGATCTTTCCAGCTTAATATTTTTAATGAAGTGCTTTAGACATCTACCTAAGGACCGTCTTAGTAGGATTTAAATCCAGATATGTCCATTGATTATCTTTCAACAATCTATAAAAATATTGCATAAACAAACCCAAAGGTAGTACCATCGGACGTGGCACTTCCTACAATAACAATTTCAAATACCTATCTTTGTGTAAGTAGATTTGATTATTTCGAGTAACCAGTAAATTTACATCAATCCGCCTTTAAGTTGCGATTTCAGCTTGTTAGATCCAACAATTACATAATTAATCTTCCATTACATTGTTATAATCCATAATACAGTTCCTGCATTAATAAATCTACATGTTAGTCCTAATTTAATAGATTCGAGGGCATATTATCAAATATCCATATAGCAGTCCAGAGTAATACCTTCAATAATGAAAACGTGTTTTATATTGATAATCAAAATTTGTAGAATTGACCATTGATTTACTAATCTTATATGTATGTTATCCCTTATAGGTAGGCTTATTTACTAAAAACTTATCACGTTACTTCAGAGAGAACTGGTAGATTGTAATTTTTAGCTGTAATATCACTCTTACAATATTTAAGGCTCATGAATATTGGTAAAAGGCAATATCTAATCTAAAATTCATTTAATCACCGAAGAAGTAGGATTAATTAGTAGCTGTTTTGTAATAAAGAACAAAAAAGTACCTTTCCCATACTTTAGAATTGCTCAAAGGCAATAGGGTTCTTAAGCACACGAATCACTATATATCCGACATTAAGTTTTGTTCAAGGATGTAACATGCAGATTAATTACAACAGATTATTAGACAACCATCCGTCATACCTTGGGAAGCATCATAAAAATATATGGTTGATTAGTGTTTGCTTTTAAAGTTTAATGAATTAAATGTTCCTACATACCATATTAACACATTAAAAGCCCTTCAAATTTGTTTTACTATCCAGTTAAACGACTCAGTTTGATTGGACTTTTGTCAATAAATTCCTGTCACTATAAACAAATCCAACAAGTATAATAGGCTGGCTATCCATTATTACAGGATGAATTTTCAGTTTTTATAGCTATATTAACCTATATTTTAGGTTAATATTTTGACAAAATTTTTTTGTTCTATAATCAACCCTTTAGCCTCAAAAATCATTTCCCGAAATCATAAAGTGGACCGTAACGCTGCTACCTATATCCATGTTATATTTAAAAAAAAAAAATTTTTCAGCTCATCCTCTCATAAGGTGCTATTTTTAGGTAAATTTCATTTTGATCCGACAAACGGTGCAACTTATATTGTGCCCACAAACTTTCAGAACCAATCACTAGTCAAAATATTTACATTTTATTGAAGAAATAATCTTTCTGGTCGTCTTAAAAGTCTGAGTTTTTTTACCAGATTATCCTATTATCGGTTCCATAATAATCCCAAATTTTCAAGACTAGAAGTCAAGACTTAATAGTTTAGGAGGAAACAGTCTAAAATCACAATTTATGGAAAAAAGTGACTTTTCCATGATTTAATTTCGCCAAAAACAATGTGGCACATCTATATTATAAGTCCCATATTTGTGTAAAATATGAATTTGAACCATCAAATGGTGTGGTCTGTAGCGTTCTGACAAAATTTTGAATTCACACCCACCCACATACACAAAGAAATCATCGAAAAAACGTCAAATTTTTAGGACCTCAAAACATGTAAATCCATCAAATCATATACTACTATCATGATTACATACTTTACTTACGGTAAAGTAAAAATGTCACGGTGTTAACACAAATTTAAAAGTGTTTATTTGTGTAACATTTTTCGAAGAAGACAATTTTGTAGTTACAAATCTTTAAGTGATCTTCTAAGATAACAGAAGTCTTTTTTTTAACTTTAAAATAAACTTTTTCAATTGTTTGCATTGTAACATTCACATAACAGTTAATATAATAGGTGAGAGGGGAAAATGAGAGAACAGGGAAAAACACAGTCAGCTATACTTCCCTTGATAATAAACAAACTTCATCAACCAATAACCCTTGGTCATACTCTTCGTATGTTTTCCGAGGATGACATTCCTTTCATACTTACATTATACTTACCGGTTGTCACCAGTACTACGTATCTCAAAAGAATTATATAACT
Source organism: Hermatobates lingyangjiaoensis (assembly GCA_026182355.1). Lineage (NCBI taxonomy): Eukaryota > Metazoa > Arthropoda > Insecta > Hemiptera > Hermatobatidae > Hermatobates > Hermatobates lingyangjiaoensis. The sequence goes on along the minus strand of JAPFBL010000007.1, from coordinate 1,062,723 downwards.
CACAGATATCAGTAATTTATAACATATGAAAGAGAATGCGTTTTAAACATTTATAATTCTCTTACCAGGTGGCGTAAGGAGTTAAAAAATTATAGGACAAATGAAAACTAACTTCTCTTTTGTTCATTTTAAAGGTTTTTAATATAGTTCAAAAATAAAATATCGTAACATTTAATTAAATATATTTACAAGTTAAATAACATTAACAAGTCCATTCCTTGACAAATATGAAGAGTCTACACTTATTTACAAAATTATGTATATTATTTACAATATTAAACAATATGTCAGAAATTCAGTAACTCACCTATGTTACAAATGACTCGACTAAGCTGTTCCAATCTCTCTATTATGTACACATTTGCTACTTCAATATAAGTATATACAACGGAACTTGGTAATTCGAAGTTTTTTTCGGCCCATTGAATTTCATATTGAATAAATACTTTTCAAAGTGTAATTGTGTTTAAATATAAGAAAGTCATGTGTGAAGTTACAGAAAAACCAATAAGCTCCAGCCACTCAGGTCACACATATATGTAGCAATATTTATAGTAAAGATATGTAGATGTGCATACATCAACGTCTATATCACTGCGACAAAGTCGGAATGGGATTAAGATCTTTCCGACAAAATTAACTGGTCCTCATCGGAGTCATACTCGAGCCGTGAAAGACCAGGTCGAAAGATCTTAGTCCAATTTTTAAATTTCTCAATGTGGTTTAGACGTTGGCTTTCTTTTCTTGTGTTTATTATGAACTCACGTTATGCACATGTACATTTAAAGTTTGTAAAAAAAAATAACTACTATTTACTCAACTAATTATTTCTTTGTTTTTATATTACAACATAAAGCTGCGCTCTTCGACATAACAAACAATTCATAGAACAATCTTGCTTTTCACTGGTCCCTTCACCTTCAAATTTAACAAGTTCGACTGTATTTGTAATATATTTATTTGAAAGTATATTTTTGTAATTGAGGTTATCTGTCAGAATGCAGTAATATCAGTTAGAAGACTGAGAGTTCAATTTACATGATTTGAGTCCATTTACATAGTACAATTAGTTTTCATATTTTATTTTTTTTAAAAAACGTACCAGAAACATTTTTTTAATAAAATAATTACTCAATTTATCATGTGTTATGATAACTACAGTTACCATTGTTCTGAACATAGATGAACTTTATTTTATTGTTTCAAAAGTGATTATACACTGTTTCACATAACCAACTATACATTTTAATATCATAATGCATTTATAACATACATAAAGACAATTTTAAAGTTGACATTAGGACCATTCAAAGGAAATTTTGAATTTCTTTCATCTATTTAGCTCCAACCGTTAATATTCGTGGTAAAATAAGATTATTCAGATAAGGAATCAAGGTCACAGCTTTGGTTAAACAACACAGATTGTTTGTTTCTAAAGTGTGTAATAGAAATTACATTTTCAAAAGTCAAACCTTTTAGAAGAAGAAAACTGGAATGGCAAGCATCTATTAAAAGCTGGAATTTCAATGAATTTATAAAGTACAGAATACTAATCATCCTCAGGAATTTACAATTCCAGTTAAGTTTATGTGAAGTACTACTTTGATAAGAGATATTTTTAAATGTTGAAAACATTAATTTTTGGTTTTATGCTCTTATTATATGTAATAACTTTTAAATCTTTAAATGGCTAATGAAAATAGAAAAATTAACTTTTGACATTTTAATTTCTTTTAACAATAAAATTAAGAACATCTAAAACTAGGTAACTTCACAGTGAACGATAACTTATGTACATTTCCATATACAAAATAATTATTTCAGTGCCTAATAAATAATGATATGAAATTCATTAATACATGTTACATAATAATTAGCTTAATGAAATGAAGTTATATTTTTATAAATTATTGTTTATTCCTTTACAATTGAATATAATTACAAACCTCTTATTTGCACTTACGCGGAATTAAATGCCTTAAATTAGATACAGGTTCAAGGACAAGAAGGCGAATATTCATTTCAAAGTTAAAAAGGAGTTTGTGGAACGAGAGCCCTATGTGTTATGTTTATGGTATGGAGTTCTTGAAATTCAACAGTGCCGTAAAATATATATTTGTAAGGTCCAATAATTTTTGCAGTAATATAAATTACAAAACTTGGAAACTTCTTTTGTTATTCAACACTTGAAAAGGAAAAAAAATGGAACTAATGATCTGTGGAACAGTGTTGACAAGTATTGTGGCTTGACACAGGACATTGTTACGTCACAGCTGTGACAATGACAGCAATTGACCTTGTGAAATCACTCTACAACACATTGTCTATTTCTCTGAGTTTATCCAAGGCACTAAGACCTAAGCGTCGTTGTACCGGATTATTAATTTTAAGCTTTTTTACATTTTTTGTACATGATCCTTCATCTGCCTTTCTTTTTTCTTTCTAAAAAAAAAATTAACATATCTTATTAGTAAACGAAAAATATAATCACCATCAAAAATTTATTTTTAAAATAAACAATCATATAATTAGTAATTAAAATAAAATCATCTCCTCATCAAATAAGCTGTTTCAAATATAAACGAGTTTCAAAAATTTAGTGTCCTTCTCCAGGTTACATCTAAAATGCAAATTACAAGGAGATATATCAGTTAAAATGCTTTAAAGCAATCATAGCCATATCAGCAAGCTAAAGGATACATATGACCGTATTTTCATTAATTCACTATAAGTCATTTGAAATTTGCATTTAGATGCAACAAGTAGAACACTAAGTGTTCGAAATGCGTTGTAATTCATGAAACTTGTGGAAATTAGTTTAATTAAGAGTGCCACTAATCATGCTATGTAATCAATGGAGTCAGACCAAAACCTTGACATCTACCTGTACTTTATTCTCGGAGGGCGAAACAGCCGCAAAGGCCATGCTCCTGTTGTTCCTACAGCTGGACGTCTCCGCCTGAGGAAGGGCAACTATTCCCGCCAGTCGGGCCAACATCTTTTCACTTCGACACAGAAATGAACCTCTCTTGTTCTGAAAAAAAAACAAAATCATGCTTACTTAACAAATACTTTCGAGGGGCAGCAATATGTATTTCAAAATTTGGACTTTGTTTCGTCAAAATACGAGTAGGAATTAGTATTGATGTTTCAAAGCTCGTCATGTAGGATTAGTCAAACAAATTCATCCTTCGCTCTCATCGTCTATGATCAACACAAGTATACATCTTTTGGGGACAATTTGCTTTATTGTGATATTTTCTCCTCCAAATAAAAGTTTTATGAAAAAAAAAGTTACAGCAATCGACTGAATTTCATTGCATATGCATTAATTTTAATCACTGTTAATACAGAGAATATATATAGCAATACAGGAATTATTTCCTTTTTTTTAAACATAATTTTTTTAGTTGCCCATTAATGTATTTAAAAATATTTTGTACGTGTTAATTTTAATATTTGGTTGTTGAGTACTAATGAAATTAATTTTATAATTACAATCTCCTGATTAGGAAATATGTTCTTTGAAACGGGACTGCTTTTGTTCCAGCCAAAATGACCTGTTGATATAAAAGAGCAGTATAGTTGTGTTAAGCGTTACTATGCTTTGTGATAATATTGGCAGGTCTAAAGATAAGTCATAAAACTAACAATTCTCATTGTATTTCATCAATTCAGACTGACGAGTAGAACAATACTTCAATCGACTCGAGGCCCCAAGGTTAGGTGTAAAAGAAACACCTCATTCAACAACATTCCATAGTGCACCAATATATTCTTCTTATGATCTAATGTTCAGTATGTTATACTCGACAGCAATTACATTAATTCATTGAATGATTTTATTTGAAAAAAAAATTAAGTTCAATAAATTTCTCTGTTGGATTCTGACAAAAAAAATTCGAAGTTAAACAAATCCCACAAGTAGGGAGATTGCTCTCATTACATGGGAAAAATTCTCGAAATTTTCAAAGCTATTATTCATGACATAATTTCCATGCAATAAATATAATTTCCATGATATATTATCAAACAATATTAATAAGAAATGTAAGTTTTCTAGAACTACCAGATGAACAGATAAGTTACCTGTATCTACATGAAGTACTTTCTTATTTTTATATATTACCCAAATTCAATGAAGTTGTTTGCGGCACTAAAAACTACATACCCACCAAATATTATTATTATTAAATGGTTCGATTTAAAAATTAATAATAGACAACCTCGCATTCATAGAAAGATAACAACGCCAAATATGGCTTCAGCGGCCTCGAAACCTGTAAATCACGATAACTTTCAAACTATATTCCTTTCATCATCACTATACTTTATAGAGTATACAAAGATTATATACTCTCATTAGTTGTGCAATCCGTAATTGTGTGGTATTTACTCTAGTATGAATATATACTCTATTTATAAACCATACTCTATAGTTTATATAGAGTATAATATTTTACATCGAACTTTACAAGTACATTATTACCCATGAGTAACGAGAGCAGTAATATTATTGCAGTCATGCTAAACTCTGGCCACTTCGAGAGAAAAATATAATTCTTTGACCCTATCAATGCGTGTCACCCAAAATGATTTCAGGTCCGTCTCTGACAGTGAGGTCTCTGACTGTTACGTTCTCCATCACTGGTATAAAACCAGTAAAAAAAAAATAAACTAAAATTTCTAAGGAAGAAACAGTTTTTTTAGCATGTGCAGGAGAAGTTTAATAAATGTTTAGCAAATTTGGATTGTTTTTAATAGAGGAAGAACTTTGCTATAAAAATATTAATCTATTAAGTTTCAAGATTTGCTATTTTACTTATTTGCCATTGCAATGTAAAATTGTTTTGATTAATTTAATTACCATTTTTAATTAAATTCTGCTCCAAAACATTTTATCAAATTATTCACAGTTTTACCTGCTGAACAGATTATGGACTATACAATAAATAGCTTATGCTATAGATTTCTCATACATCTGAAACTTACTTTTTACTGGGAAAAGTAAATCAATTCATTACTGGGAAAAGTCAAGTAAAATGCATTAAAATTTGATAATGCTGTCTTAAGTTGAGAATGGATTTCAGGAAATGAATTCCAAGTGAATGAATCGTAAGTACTTACAGGTGATTTTTTTGACACTATATACCTCTTAAAATGATACATCAATACAAGTACACGCCATTTACAAGTTTACTGAAGTAGTGCTTTCTGTAAAGCACGGTGAAGTACAAACTGGGTTCACCCAGTTACAGAATTCTGTAAAATAGTTACAGAATTCTTACCAAAAATATTTGGCAAAATGTATAGTTTACATTAAAGAAATGGATTCAACCTGTTGTTTAAATAGTACTTACAAGAAGTTTGAATGATTGCTTAGGGTCAGGAGACGCCGGAGGAATAAGGCCTGGAGGAGGCGGAATGGGCAGGACTTTTCTTCTGCTTTCTTCCTCTTCAATTAAATCTTCTTCATCTTCTGCAATATCTTTGATCTAAAATTAGATATCAAATACATACAAAAAAAAAACACTGATCCATGTACATACATATATATATATATACATTATATCGGGGTGGGCAACCCAAGGCACGCGTGCCAAACTTGGTACGCCGATGACTTATCTCTGGCACGCAAGAACACAGATTACCCTTAGCACAAATGCAAACACATGTTACCCTAAGCACAGAAAAAAAAACTGCTTTCTTTGGGGTATAAGCTTTCAGCCATGACAGTATATGTAAGTCCTGGTGGTGAAGAGGTTTAAGTCTACGAAGCTAAAGAGGTCTCAAGAAAATCAAGTTGATCTTGTTGTCATGGTTACTTTCTTTTTTTAAAAGGTTAATAAATGTTTTTCCTGTTTTTTTATACTATGTTTTACTGCACTGAGGTAATTTATTATTTATTCATTTAAAAAGTTCTTAAGAGATACCAAATATGTTCTAAAAAAAAATAGCTGACACGTGGAAAAAGTTTGTGTCAGAGACTTGACTGATTTTGGCATACACTCTCAAAAAGGTTGCCCAACTTTGCATTATAAGATTACACCAAAAATCAAAAACACAAAAAGACAAACTCACGTTTCTCAATAACCTCGGCACTGCATCATCTTCAGGAGCAAAAACTCCAGAAACAGAACTTCATTGAAGTTTCTTATTTTATTTTTTTATAATTAGATTACCTAATTTTTTTAGCATCCATGATATATCCGTATTTTTATTTATTGTTCCATATCGTCTTCATATCTCATCTCCTTCTTCTTTACTTGGTTGCAACAAAAATTGGTGTAACGAACCAGTTGACTAACAGTCGGTACCTCTACCCGACTACTTCTTCTCTTGACGATAATGGATGCCGAAATATTCAACTAAACTGTCAATTCTTTTTCTAAGCATTTTTCTTGTTAGGCTTTTAGATATATATATGGTCTCATCAAGGAAATGATCCCAAAAGAAGAACAAACGTTTCAGGATAAACAGTAAATAGGTAAAACACATTTACAGTCTCTAATTTTCGGTTTAACCGTCATCAGGAGGGAAGCAATAGGGACGCCAAGAGGACTTGCGAAGCGACGGTTGGGGACCAATAAATATATATACGATGCTTTTTATGTGGGTTTGGCTCTTACAAAGCTAAGCTTCCATATTAAAAATCACAGATGTTTCGTTGGTAAGCGCAGAGACCTTGCCGTTATCATTCATGGCAGTTCTAACGGACTCAGTTTCGATGGCTGTTTCCGTGTCAGGTTCTTAGGCGGATTTATGATACTGTCACTAAAATCATTTAGAGATAAGAAGAATCTTTTGTCTTCTCGGAGGTAGATCTGCTCTTCAAGTTAATTTCAATTTTTAATGATTATTTTTTTAGTACTTTTAATAAAACGTTTTGTTCCTTATTCATTTGTTCTAATATTTCATTTTTTATTACTTTTCTTATATAAATGATATATTTCTTTCCTTATTTGTAGTCATTTATGATCATTATTTAGTTTTATCCTTGTCTATCCTCCCTCCGTAAGTTGGCTACACTGATATGGTAGAGTGTCTCTTGAAAGAAATTACTTCAGTCGTCGCCTGTCTTCGAAGTGATTCTCTTTATTATCTCTCTTTTCCTTCCTTCTTTATCCTTCCTTTATTTCTTTTATGTGTGTTCTTTTGTGAATCTAGTTTATATGTTTATATATATATATATCAATGATCAAACCACAATATGAAATGGGAAATCAAGACTAAGATCTTTCAACCGTAACAAAGTGGTCTTCGTCAGAGTCAAAAACCCAACTGAAACACTAGATGCAGAAAACATTTGGTGAGGGGTTGAGAAGAGTGAACTCTTCCCAACCCCTCAACAGATGTTTTCTGCATCTAGTGTTTCAGTTGGGTTTTTGACTCTAACGAAGAACGCCTGTTACGGTTGAAAGATCTTAGTCTTCTTTTCCATTTCATATTGTGGTTAGATCATTGATTGTTATTTCACGTGTTTATGTGGAATCTTTATATATATATATATACTTCGAAAACATACAGAAACAGGAATGAAAACTACACTAGAATTCACTTTCAATATTTTAACCCTTTTAACGTTCCACCTTTTTAAGGAAGTGGTAAATCGAGAAGACGAAAGCCAACGAAACAGCTTCTAGAATATGTCCCAGGTTAGCAACAACAAAAACTAAAATTGTACTAGAAATGGCTGAAGAAGAAAAAACAATAATGAAAAATATTTTCCATAAACAATAAAATTGAATTGCCCAGAAAAATTAATGAAGTAAATAAAATAAATTAAAATGATAAGTTAATTAATAAATAAATATATACAAAATATTTTATAATAAAAATCTTGGAATTCAACATGAACTCCGATATTTTAGTTTTTAAGATCCATTGACTCAAAGATCAACAAAAAAGGCTGACCTTGTTCTTGCTAAGAAATGCTTCCCGTTCCAGCCTCTCTTTCCTCCACTCTTGGTCCTCTTCTTCCTCTGGTCCTGAGTCACCATTGTCTGAACCGAAGTTTTCCTTCAATAAATTGATATCACCTGAAAGTTAACGACAGTTATAGACAAAGCATACTTGGCACAAATAAATACACATGCCATATTTGTTTAAATAGTTAATAAATCATAGATTCTATAGATAAATAAAACTGTAGATTCATTAATATTATTTCATTATTTACTAATTAGCTAATAGCCTTGTCCTGGTTTGCAAATATAAATAAAGCATTATAGAATCATATACTTCTTTTTAAGTCTTTCATAATTATTTATTTTTTCAGTAACTTCTGTAGATGAAGTTTCATATAATTTTAACAAACGAGGTGAAATTTAAAGATAATGATACGATTTTTTAATATTTTAATAAGGTTATACAATATTTCATATTATTATTGTAATATAATAATAATAATATAATACAATATTAACGTTATACAATATTTTAATAAGGTTAAGAATAGTTAATTATAGCATAATTTATAGTGCCCACAATCAAGTTTGATCTATAGCATTACAAATGTTATGCACTTGCAACATCAAATCAAAACAAGAATTGATTTTCATGAAAATCATGAACCGCTGACATGACCATGGATTCTTCTGGATAGTGATATCCAGACGAACTGTCACACGAGAAGTGCATGGCCTAGCTATTTGGCCAGAGAGAAACCATCAACGTTTCACATTTTCAGCTTCACTTTAACACCACCGACCTCAAAGTTTGTATTTTTTTATTTTATAAGAAAATATGATTTTTTTTCCTAAGGAACCATGATCTAAAATAATGAATAATTAATAGTAGTAACAATAAATTCAGTAGACTGTGAAATGCTGATAAGACATCTAGTGGGAATTCTCTTATCACATTGTTGCTCAAAGTTTGTATTTTATAAGAAAATATGATTTTTTTTCCTAAGGAACCATGATCTAAAACAGTGAATAATTAATAGTAGTAACAATAATTCAGCAGACTGTGAAATGCTGATAAGACATCTAGGGGGAATTCTCTTATCACATTGTTGCTGCCCGCGCTGCAGATGGTGATCACATTGAACATTTACAAAACAATAACCTAAAATTGAATCTCGATAGAATAAATTGTAACTTATTTAGGTTTTCTATTGTTTTCCTTATTAAAATATTGAGTAATGAAATCAGATCATTCTGTTTGAATTAGAACATCTATTATATTTAGAGGTTACGTTGCAGAATTTCCAACTTTCTATAGGAAAAAAATCTTTTTTAATCGTAATTCTTACAATTAAATCTATCTTTTTGAATTGGTGTCTTTATTATTTTATCTGAAGATTGTATATAATTTTTGTTTTGACATTGAAATATTTCCAACCTTATAGAGCGAAAATAATTCTTTTTGAATCGTAATGTACTTAAATTCTGAGTGGCGATAACATAGGAGGTTCTGTAGTTCTCAATTATATATATTAAAGTGCATCAACGTCTAAACCTCAGGAAGAAGTTTAAAAATGGGTCTAGCACCTTTCGAGTAAGTATTTGGCCCTCATCAAAATGACACAAAGAATTGGTTGCTATTTTACTATATCTTTGTGAAAAGATTAAGTAATTACACCTCGAATAACTATATTTTATATATGATGTAATTTTTTGAGGGTTGAGGTCTAATGATTTTAAACTAGTCCTTTTGCCGACGATTCGACATATATTTATGTCATCTCAGGGCTACAACATGATTGTTTTACAATTAGCACTTCTATACTACTATTTGGTTATTTATTACATTTACTACTAAATAGTAGTAATGTAGTGCTAATTGTAAAACAATCATGTAGTAGCCCTGAAGATGACATAAATATATGTCGAAACGTCGGCAAAAGGACTAGTTTAAAATCATTAGACCTCAACCCTCAAAAAATTACATCATATAAATATTGGGTCAAGAAAACAAATCATGATGTATATTTTTTATATATCGAAGTATCAGACAATGACTTCACAAACACAGTAGATACCTTGATTACTCCATCTGTAGAGACGTTGTCGTTTTGGACCATCAGAATGAAGTTCTCCATCCTCAAGAAGCATCTCTTGTAAAAGTCTAACCTGGTGTTTGTCTTCAGCCAGTATTTCTTTCCTGCAAAATCACATACATCATTACCAAAATTTCATTTTTCTTGAGTCACTTATTAAATCCGTTTTTTTTTTCTTAAAAGATTTATAATTATTTTAATAGATGTTGATGTGGACACCATATTCTACTACGGCTTCAAATCGCCAAAGGCCATAGCATGTTGAGTACACCAGTTCCTGCTAGATGAAGGTAGCTACTACTCGGATGATAAAGCCATGTGTCATTAGTGCCCTCGTTAATCTGAGGTTACTGGGTGACCAATCTGAAATGAGCCACACCAGCTCATTGAATGGCATACTAGGCGTAGTTCCTATAACAGCGACGCTTCGATAGAATCAAGTTCTCAAAATAACATTCCTACAATTATGATTGCATTAGAAAGATTTTTTATTTCGTTAAGAAATCCCATAGATTCTGTTCCCTATTAAAGGAGTTTTTGTATTAACCATGCTTTGAGGCTGCTATGTATTTAAGATGACACAAAAGGAATGAGTACAGCATTCATTCAGCCAACAACTGATGCCCCCTTTAGATACCAAATATTATTACAAATATTCTGTTACAATATACAGATAAATCATCATGTAGCGACACCGATGGAGGTCAGACTTCATTATTTATAATCATATTTCATGTTTACCTCCTGCATAAAAAATGGGCTTGTCATAAATTTTCAATTCATTACATATATATTTATAAAGAACCTTAAATGCGTGTCATGGAATCACGAAAGGTAGGTCTCCATTCTGAGGGCTTCATAGAATCCTCGAAATGGATGGTAAATGTGTTGTAGGAATGAACAAGTCTTGACCGGCAAAAAATAAAGCTTACAGGTGGAGTCACATAGTGAAAGAAGTGTTTCTAACGAAAAATAAAATCTATCCATCCAAATGGAGTTAGACATTGAGTTACGTTTCAAAGAACTTATAAGACATATTTACAGAAAAAAAGAGAGAACATTTGGAAATTCAATTCAATTAAAAAATGTTTTACTATGAACTGATGTAAATTTTCTAAATCCCAGTAATTTTATTTCATGTTTTGAAGTTGTATTATTTGGAATAATTTTGAATTTGATTTCTCTTGAGCCTTTTCTCTAGTGCTTACTCTCTACAGGCACAACAAATCTGACGATTACAGAACGGTTCATGCCTTTTATCCTAAACATACAAGAGAAATAAAAACTAAACATACTTACATATGAATCCTTTCTAACTCGGAACGCAGTTTCCTTTGGTTTATTTTCTCTAGGTCAGCCTGGTCTGCCTCGAAGTCTGAAAGGCCTTTCTCATCCTCATCCGCCGAACCCCACTCGCTTCCAGAAAGCTCAGCCTCCGTCTCCAAGAACTTTCTCGCCTCAACAATTTCTTCCTAAGGCATTATAATACGTTTAACATTACAATCAAATTAAGATTTTTTTTTCTCAACACCCATTGTTGTAAAGGCCCAAAGGCTTTTGGGCTTTAAAGGTCGAAGGTTTGCCACAATGTCATAATTCGACACTCATGGAACCAAGAGTGAGGCACACAACTGAGGGCACAATCGGCACGTGATGATACCCATCCAAGTACTAACCTTCCCCAGTGGTGCTCAACTTCGGTTATCTAACGAAAACAAGTTCATACACCATTGTTATGAATGTAATTGCTCTTAATAAAGCAAACCACAACTCGATTCATAAACTCTTGATATGAAACTACCAAATACACTGCTTATAAGGAATAACTTATTCCTCCATTCACTATGCCAGCCGAATTCTGAATGAACACATCATTACCTTATTCTAGAATCATATGAATTATATTTAATATATATTCATAAAATTAGTTAAAGATAAATTGATGTGCAACACACTAAATCACTGTTCAAACTTACAAAAATTTGCCTTTATTTCTTAAATTAATGCTACTTTGGCTGGGGTTTTTTGATTTTCAACCTTCAAAAGAAGTTTTTTTGTCATATGCATTTTGTTTTATGCTATAATAACAAAATACGACTTTACATAGTTTTTATTTTCTTTAAATTATAATATAATTAATCTGTGATTGACTATACGATCGAGACTGTTATTTTACTGATTTCGTATGGCATAGTTGGTTAGTAGGGTTAGTCCATGCTAACAGCAAACCACTCGATTGAATTAATCAGTCTTCTGGTTTAGGACGACCTTATGAACACGGCTTTTGAATACACCACCTTATGAATGCACGAGTCCGCTGATTGATTAAACCACCACTTGAATAGACAGAGCTTTTATTGGTGTAAAGTACCTTTTAAAATGACTAACCAATCCTTTAAAATATTTAATTAATTGAACAACCAGTTAATATGTGTTATTTGTTGATTTATGGTAACTAAACAGGAACCCTTGACATAAACAATTTTTATTGATAAAACAACGTTTTTCGAACACATAGAGCACAGAGCTTTTAGGTAAATTTGCTCTGGTGGAAAGGACAAGGTCTTTATTTTTACCCACTATCTCAATACTACGTGTTCGAAACGCGTTGTTTTATTAATAAAACTTGTTTAGGTGCACACTTCCTGTATATTCACAAAGAAATAAAACATTTGAATAAAGTTTAAATATCCTCAATGAATGACTATTTATGTAAACGACATGACCAAGCAGTAATGATATACCTAAATATACACAGTCAATCTTATAAAACATTAAAACAAATTAAAATGAAACTAAAATATCTTAAAAGCATACATATAGTAGTAGTAGTAAATTGAAAGATAAAATAAAGAAAAAAAAACAAATAGGTTTATATAATATAACCTATTTATTTATTTATTTATTTTATTTAGTTTTATTTAGTTTATTTATATAGGTTTATATAAAAATAACAAATACCTCAAGGATTCTAACTTATTTTAAGTAAAATAAAATCATAAATATCACCCATAAACGCAATTAAGTTAATTTGAAAACCGAGTTTAACAAAATCAAAAAGGAACTCAACAAATCTATATTTTTGATTTAGAATAAAGATCGAAGAGAACTACAAGACAAACTATAGAAAAAATTAGTTAAAGATGGAAAAATATTTGACTAATTAAATCTTGAGCTACTCGTATATGTTATAGAGGACAGCTAACTATGGTAATCGAAGAACGACGTCACAAACTATAAATATTGTTCAGTTAGGCTTTTATTTGAGCACAAACCTCAGAATTATATTCTACTTCTTTAACTTGTCCTAAATTTTCTTCTGCTACATCTTCTACATCGTTAATGAAATCATCTACATCACTTTCATCTTCACCATCTCCTTCGTAATCAGCAGCAGCATCTTCATGATTTACTATTTCTTCTTTATCATCATGATCATCATCAGATTCATCATCTGCAAAGAGGAAACAAAATGATTATATACTTTCACTTTTGACTATACACAACTATTTTATAGAGCAGACTTTAAGTGTATTAAAAATTGCTTTTGAAAAATTACAAAATTAATTCTAGTTGAAATTAATTGCTAAACTGAAATAAAGGAATATTTTTTTCAATCATCTGACTCCAAGTACCTTTATTTACCTCTGTAACCTCCAGGTGAAAAAGCCCTTTTTTTTCATTATTTTTCGAGGTAAATTATATGGTTTATTGAATAAAACTTTTGCGATGTTAAGATTCTAGCCAAACGCTAAAACAGAAGTTCTACTGCTTTATAAAAGAGTAAAAATAACAACTCAGTGAACATTATTTTTACTGATCCTGCATCAAAATATCATAGTAGGTAAACAAAAATGTATATGCGTCTATTTCCATTTAACCCATCATCATCATCATCAGCGCTACAGCTCTCGTAGAGCCTGGGCCTGCACCACAGCCTGCCTCCACGTCTGATCGTCCTGGGCTAAAGTTCTCCACCTCCTAACTCTCATTCCTCTCAGGTCTCCCTCCACACCATCCAGCCATCTCAACCTGGGTCACCCTCTTAATCGTCTACCTCAGAGGTTCCCTCTGCAGACTTTCTTGGCTGCTCTATTTTCCGGCATCCTTTCCACATGCCCCATCCATCTGAACCTTGCTCCCAAAAGTTCAGTCAGTTCTCTATTGATCCTTAATCTCCACCTTCCTTCCTCACATACTGGTCGAAATATACGTAGAAGAACATTCCTCTCCCACCGTTCTACATCCCGATCTGTCAGTATCCATGTCTCACACATAACCACCGGACATATCACTGTGAGATATATTTGTATCTTGGTGTTTCGGCTTATTGATCTGCTTTTTAGTGTTCGGATGAGGGGAAAATAACATCTGTTAGCTGCTGATATTCTTATTTTTACCTCATCCGCTATGTCATTCCTGCTGTTGACATGAGTACCAAGATACTTGCACCTGCTAGTGGCCTTGAACTTATGTTCTCCCAGTCTACTTCTAGTACTGGCACTTAACCCATACTCAAACATTTAAACTGACTAGTTCCACACATTTAAAGTAAAATACTTGAAAAAATTAGTAATACTGCTGCATACCAATAAATTTCCCAAAAGGAGGCTTGATTACTCTATTATAAGAAAGTTTACACTAAAGTGTAAACATATAACTTAGATGATCATAACCACTTTTTATTGATATGCAAGTGCAAATTACTTTATATTTACTTCTACTGAAAACTAATGTAATGTTATAAGAAAATACAAGCCTTGTTCCAAGGTACAGGAGAATATTCAAACATAATATCGTAAATGTTGTTCTGCTCTGCTAGAGTCGATTTTAACTACATTAATTGTCAAAAAATAGGTCAACTTTTACATGATGCCGATTATTTCTCTAGAGTATACACCGTACCTCACTCTAGTGCGAGTGAGAGTGACACCACTATGCAACACAAGGACTCCTATTCTAATTGCCTCATAAACCCATTAATACTTTCACAGTCACTTACTACAAAGTTCTTACTCCACACCAGAAAATTATACGCAGCCTCCACAAAAACAAAGTTTCACGAAAATAATAACGCATACTGTACTTCTTTAGGCTAATCTAAAATAGAAATAACAGGGGTCAATGGTAGCATAATATTTAGCGTGCTCGCCTTCAGTACTGAATACTGAAAGTTTGAATATTGGTCATGACCCTATGATTTTCATGAGGTGGATGGGAAATCTTGTTCGATGTCAGGTATAAATTACAAATCCCTTAGCTAATAAACTGAGTAAAATGGAATTTAGTACTCCCAATTCAAAATCAACCCGGTAATGTGTATCCCTCATTAATAATTTTGGTGTGAAATAATAAATGAGCCACACTTAGTGCCCCTAGAACCGTCAATATGTGTGAAGTTGGAAACAATAGCAAATTAAATAACAAATTATCAATTGAAAAACGAAAGGGAAACGAAACATCTGATTATAGTATGAAGGTATAATAGCTCTGGTAGTTTAGGCATGAGATTTACATTACTGCCAGAGGTTAAAAAAAAGCATTAGAGAACATATTAAATAAATTATTAAAAATAGCATACGAATCAGTCTTAACAATACTAAATGACATTCCGTCGGACACCTTTTCTAATACAACCCTGATAATAAGTATACTTGATAACTTCCATGTTCTATAGATGACAAATCTTGAGGCCTAACAAATAAGGCTAAATTCCTCATTTACCTTAATATGAAATCCCTAGCTATCCAAAAGCTAGCCTTTAAACCAAAAATAATAACAAAAAAGTTACATTCTGTCTTCAGTTTCAGAGGTATTCTTAAAACATTTTCATAAATTCTTAAACTAGTTGTCTAGTTCTGTGAACGGTAAATAAGATCTGCTCTTCCCTAATTTCTTTCTTCTAAACATATACCTCTCAACGTTTAAACTATTATTTCCTACTGCCCATTCACGTTCCAAACTTCTCACGAATAATAGGTATGTGTTTCAATGACTCTTCAAATTTCAATTTCTAACTTGCTATTTAAAATTTGTACCAACTGTATGTATTGTAGATTAACCTGAAGAAGAACACTAATTTGCTGAAGAAAACGTTGATTTGGTAAAATAAAACATTGTTTACCATACAGTGACTTTGTCCATGATTTCAAAATATTAAGTGATTAACACCTGACCATACGTGTGTTACCAACGAACTGAATTTCCATTAGCAAATCTAATTTGAATATTAATGAGAAATGAAAACCTCATCAGCAAATATGATCAACCCATCACTTAATACCCAAAAAGTATTTTTCTTACCTGAAAACATCAACTTCTTTGATTTTTTAGTATATCTCAAAGATTGACTTTCTTCTTCATCATCTGACATTAAAATATTTGCTTTGTGAAACCTAAAATAAAAACAGTACTTAATTTAAACAGAAATGAAAGAGTCCTATTGTTTACTCTAAGGAGCTGTGTTTAATGTATTTAAATTTATTTAAAATTGGCTTTATAATAATGATAATTTGACTTTAAACAGTATTAATTAACATATACTTACACAGGAGTGTTTTCTTTTTCATTATCAGAGTTGTATTCCTGGAAAAAATACAAATAAACTTATTAGAATTAGTAATAA
This sequence comes from Hermatobates lingyangjiaoensis, assembly GCA_026182355.1. Lineage (NCBI taxonomy): Eukaryota > Metazoa > Arthropoda > Insecta > Hemiptera > Hermatobatidae > Hermatobates > Hermatobates lingyangjiaoensis. The sequence goes on along the minus strand of JAPFBL010000007.1, from coordinate 1,046,095 downwards.
TACTAACCTCAGTGGAACTAACCCATTAACTATAAATAAACTTATGATTGAATCGATAAATCTCTTTTAACCACTAAAGTGTTGAGTAAACATTTCAGACCCCACTTAATATATTTTAGCATTTTAAAAAACCGAATTGTATATTAAAAAAAGTAATTAATATTTCAAATGGCTAATTAGAGTACTTGAAAAAAATATTTCTTGTAAATCTTTTATAAGCACAGACTTCTGTGGGGAATATATACATGGCATAAAAATCTGTTATATCACAATTACTAGAAATCGTTTTATTTGAAACATTTGGCGCGTGCTCAACTGGATGCGGGTACTGTTCATCAAGGTAACTCAGCCAAGTGTCTCCTGAAGATGGACAGCTTCCAAACCAAGTCAAGCACTGATTCATTTAAAATTTAGACAATCACTTAATAAGTGGTATTCACTGACGTTGGGACATAATACAATTTGCCAAATACAAACAACATGCTTCAAACACGCGGTGAATCAAAATTCTTGTCAATCATCACAACGGAAGTTTCCCATCATCTAGAAGAACGACTTGCTCTTCAGTTCTTAGAGTGGCAACCTTCTTCCGAAACCGGTCGAAGGATTCCAAGATTAGCGTACAAGGAAGTATATTCATTTGTTAGATTACTTATTCTAATCTCCATGGCACATTAAAATTAATTACTAATTAATGTAATCAAAATTAATTACATTGGCATGCAATTAATTTTAATTATAATAAGAAGGTTATTACATATCACATTCTTGATCAGTTAATTGTTTCTTAATCACACAATGGAATTTCGAATTCTATCCCAATACAAAACTGTTCAACTCTAAAACCAGTTCTAACACAACTAGCTATACTATAGATCAAAATGAAATATATTTCATTAAATATACTTACATAAATGACACATTTTAAATTTAGTTTAAAATTGAAAGACACTTCTTATAGAATCATTCAAAACATAGTACTAACCTTTTCCAATTGAGAAAGGCTGATTGGTTGGGTCTGGAATTGTCCTGAGCACAGCTTTAATGCGTCACTTTCTTCCGAATCTGAAAGGTTTTCATATATGTGATAAGAAAATAAGAAACCATTGTGAGTGGGGTGAGGAGGGATCGAAGGAAGAAAAATTATAGCAGTTTACCTGATGAATTTGTATTTATCCTTGAAAACGTTTCCTCATCAGACTCATTCTAAAAATTGACAGTCATTATTTACTTTAACAAAATAAATTACCAATATAAAAAAATTTGCAATAAAAAGTTCTGAGTAAAATCAGAATACTCATAAATAAAGTAAAAGACATATGCGTTAATCTCATTGAGCCATGCACTTACAGGTTTTTCTATCGAAATATGTATACTTGTATACAGGCTGTTCTAAAAGTAGGTCTACTTCTATATTAAGTATGTTAAATAATCATCAATATGCATATGACTATAACGGGTTATGATAAGTAGCGATGGGACAATTAATGGGAATAGTATCGAAAGAATCAGAAAAACGGAGACTTTGGAGCCAAGGTATTGTGGTAGAATCAAAATCGTGTGATAGGTGGAATCGGGGCATCGATACAATCGGAATTTAAAAAATCGCATTGCCGCATTAATAGTTATAGCTATATTTTTTTTAAGATGTGATTCTCTTCCACAAAACAGTCAATATCTTGAAGAAACATTTCAGAAGAAGTGGATTACCCAGCGCATTCTCTTGATGTCATTAATGACGAAATTTATGGTGAAAGTCCAAAAAAGAGTCAGTCGCCTTAGATATAACCATTTCAATAGTAAGATTTATTTTTAAAATAAATAAATAAAAGGCATCCTATACTTACTCCTACTTTCTTTCGGACCATCCGTCATCATCAGGTAGGGTACTTCAGTTGGCTGGTGCTACTCGAGGAGTAGTTTACTTCCACCTGATAACGACGGACGTCAAAATATCGCAAAAAGTGAGTCTCTCACAAGTAATTTGTTACTTTATATTCTTTGTTATACGTAAGATCATATTTGGGTGAAACTTGTTCCTTTTTAAGTTTCCTAAATAATATTCTTATTACTACAGCCACACTACATGTAATACATTTCCAATTGTCAACGTCAAGTGTATTGAGTACAAATTTAATTACGGGGGCTGTGAAGCCCGCACTTATGCATTGTAGTAACCACAACGACACTTTCCAGGAGATTACAAAGCACCTGATAGCAGGAGTTCTTAAAAGGCACAAGAACAAGTTCATCAAGCTAAGCTAACAAGGGAAGTGCTTGTTAAGTTCATCAAGCTAAGCTAACAAGGGAAGTGCTTGTGGAAGGAACAAAAATAATAAAAAAGAAAGAAACCAATATAGACCTAAAATAGCAGAAGACATACTTGAAGCCATATATTAATATATAAATAGGAAATAGAGAAATAATATTAAAACCGTTTAGATTAACTCAAAACCAAGTAGGACTTCTCCAGGTAGTGTCAACGAACCCCTAGGTTCATTCAACCTGCACTATTTGGATAAACAAGTTTAATTCCCTTAATATTAATTTAACTCATTGATGCCTGATAATGACTGGTGACACATTTTGAGTTGAAATATTTCCACATAGTGTGGATGTTAATTTTCTAATAACACGAACGATATTTAGGAAATTTGAGAAACTTATAAAAATTCAAGTTTCAACCAAATATGTCTATTTTTTAACAAAGTACATATATAGGAAGGAATGCTATCAAAACTTACAATAAAAATATACTATACTATCAGAGTGGCAGTAACTCCAAATTTATAAAGTAATAATAGTCATAATACCTCACTGTTCATTTTATTTTCTGAGTTTTCATCAGCAAAATTGAAAAATGGCTCCAAATAACTTGGTTTCTTTTTAATTGGTGCTTCATCTACAAATAAGTAACAATTAATATAAACACTCTAGAATAGAGTTCTTCAAACATAGGAAGATTCACCTAGTTGATTCAAAATTTTTATTGTATATTGGAACCTTTATACTTTTTTTTTTTTGAATAAAGACCATATTGAAACTTGAATACAATTATTATGATTATTACCAATTAAAAGGGGCAAAGATCTCGAATAAATCTAAAGTGTTGGAGCTATCACTGTGCTGCTGCGCATGCTAAAACTATGTTGCATGTTACCTGCGTTTAAATTCCCCCTATTTTAATAAGTGTCAGGTTTTACTTCTCTTATCAGTGTTCGTTTTCGAATTTTCTATTCATTTATAAAAATTTCCATTATTCTTACAACTTTTACCTAGCCGAAAAATCATCAGGTACATTCGACATCACAACAGACTGCCAAATCGGATATCATCTCTCAGAAAAAATTAGGGTATGATAGTAAGGGACTGCGAAAAATGTTCATGAACATTTGAAAGTAAATCTAACTCATGACCGACAAAATATTAGCACCTTCATGACTCAAAGAAGGTGTTTAGAACCGATTTAAAGGAATAAAATAAAATACAGCGTCCCACGGAGAGGAATAAAATTCGTTTGTTCAAAAAAAAAAAAAAAAAAAAAAACGTTATTCCGTAACTAGTAGTGATCAGTAAAACGATTAGAGAAAATATTTCTAAGTTACCATCTGATTCTTCAGCTTCATCATCAAAGAAACCACTTTTACTTCGATATTTTAATTCATCTGCTTCCTCATCTTCATCCAAGTCATTTTCTTCTTCCTCTTCTTCTGTTTCTTCTTCTTCTTCAGCAGCAGACTCTTTTGATTCAGTCTTGTCAACTTTATCATTGTCATTTTCTTCAGTCACTTTCTGTTCAATATCATCCTTGTCTGATAGTTCATCTTCATCATTCCCCAAGACCTCACCTTAAATGACAAAAAATACTGAAGTAACAAACAAATTAGAACAGATAACCTTGAAATACAGACTTAATCTATTCAAAATATGGTATTGAAATTCTTGATAAGTTAACTCTTCAACAGAAGCTTTGAACACTAAAATTATTTGATCATTAGTGATGAAAAACAGATCTTATTTTAGCTTTATTGGAACTAGACTAATCAAGACTTAACTAAAATAAATACAGACTTATAACTTTTCCTGACCAAATGTACCTTACAAACTTTAGACTTTTACAGCTATCTTCACAATATCAATGTTATCGAGTGATTCAATATGAATTTTAAATAGTAATAAATTCTAAGGTAGTACAATCAGTTATTATGTGGTATTTACTCATTGTAGAGTAAAAAGCTAATGAAATAGTTTCCACATATAGAAATTTAATCGTAGAAATCACGTTTCGAACACGTAGTGTTCTACTTCAGGCATTAACTAAAACAATACAATGCAATCAAAGAGTTATCTATACTAAAAAGTAAATATAGTACAAAATAAAATAAGGAAGAGAGTACGAACCTAAGGGTGAGTGTCTGTGGCACAACTGACTGGGAATAGAATGGAAGTGGGTGAGGGTATGGAGTGTACATCTGTTTCATAGTGGAAAGCAGAAGATAAATTTCTTTATTATTTTTTCCCTAAAGATGTTAAATGTAATCTTAAAAAATGTCAAAAAAAATTGAGGATAGCTTAAAGCATGTAAATTCGACAAAGGAAATTTTTTTTTAACAATCACTATATTTTAGTTATAGCCAAGTAATTAAATGAGATATTTTCTCAAAGCTTCTAGAATTTAGATGTCAATTTATCGAAATTGAATATGAAGATATTGAATAATGAATAAAGTTTTAAATATTGCCATATTATGTAGAAGGTACTCACTGATTTCATGCTCGTAAAGACAGTGTGTTTGAGCTTTAGCAGCTAAGTGCAACGACCTGGTTTTGTGAATGGCAGTTCGCAACGTCGATCTCAGCACTTCAAGCCGCTGTCCAGGTTTCACGTCGTTATTCGGACCCCTTTTTACCATCACTTCCTCTTCCTTCAAAGCCACCACTTCCTTGCCGTCGTCTCCTACCTCTACACTTACCACACTGAAATCAAGTTTATACTTAACATAGAACTGCATTCAACTCGCAATATGTGATCAGAAAATGGTTTTCTTAGTACTACAGAGTTTGCTGCAAATACAATTTTAAACATATTTCACTTATTTCAAGTTTTCCAAAATATTACAGTATACCATAATTTATTGAGTTTAAATATAAATATATCGTTTGTGTATAAGGCATTAAACAATGAACTGACCTCAAAGTTACAGGTTGCTGGTCACTAATAGGTTTTTTAGGCTTCAGCTTGACGTGTTTTATGAACCTATTGAGAAGACCTGCAGGAGTCGGCGCGTCCAGATCCACTACGTCCCCAGGGCCCGATGACAACCTGGGAACCACGTTCAAAGCATTTTCTGGAAAAACTTTTAAACTATCTGACTCTTCCAAAAAATTTATAGGTTGACTTAACAAAGTTTCTTGTTCATTTACATCCATATTCCGGTTATAGTTCGTTTCTTCTATCCTGAGTTCTGTTTCTTTAACAGAATATTCAACAGAACCATCTGCATTGTAGGTTTCTAGGTCATAGGATATTTCTGACTGTACTGGTGCTTGATTTACAAGGGGATCAGCACTCGCAATGGCAGTGAGTGTCTCTCCAATGCTTTCTGTATCATTTCCGTCAGATGTACTGGCCTTTTCATTTTGCTCATTGTACATCTCATTCTCCTTACATAAATCATTCACTGATAATTCCGCAAAACCATCTCCACTTTGTTTTTCAACAATTGGGTCACTCACTGAACGATTGGCATCTTCTTTTTCAAAACCCTTAGCATTAGCTGTCACAGAAGTAGTATCAAGAGATGGATCATCCAATTCAGTCGGCTGCTCAGACGTCATCGAAGTCTCTTCAACTGCTATTTTAAATAACACGCTGTCTTCTTCATCAAAATATCTCTCTTCATTGTTTTCAATACCAATCTGTTTTTCATTCACTGCATCCAAATCATACAGTTGTACATCCTTTTCATTCATTACTTCATTAACAGTTTCATTGACTGAAGTACTTTCAAGCCCATTCACTACCTTCTCTGCTGAATTATCCTCATTTTTACTCTCCACTTCTTGAATGGCAGCTTCCACATCTTCAGCAGTATGGACAGTCTCTTCATTAAGCTCCTCTTCACTTTCCTCACTACTTGACTTATACAAATCTTCCAATTTTTTCTCTCGTTCTTCCAAATGTTTCCTAAAACAAAAACTGAATAAGTAAAACAATTATATTACGATAGTGAACGCTTTATTTATAAAATAATTCATCTTAAAATAGTATTGATTTTTACTTTCATCCCTAACAGAATTGTTATTACCTCCGAATAGTCGATTTTTCGTTTGTACTACGAGACTAGGTCAAATGCTTAACGCTTATGTAAATATATACTTTGTCAAGGCTAAAATTTATGTACAATATAAGTCATTTATGTATAATATAAGTCAAAGGTTAAGCTGATGTAAATAATTACTTTTTTACACCAGGTAACCACCTAAAAACCTTTTCTAATTAACAAGCAGTAACAAATAGGAGCTGGTATTTGTAGAGGGTTAAATTTTGGCTAAACATGTAAACAGCTCCTGATATTTAATATTAATTTCTAAATTTTGTACGTGACTTAAATATAAAATTAGTTTTAAAGTTATTTCACTTATTTCCAGTACTCTGAAAATAATTGTTGCAATATGATGTAAATCAACAATTATTGCAGTATGATGTAAATCAATAATTGTTGCAGTATGATGTAAATCATTGATTTTTCTAGAATGGTGGATATGATGATTCATTTTAGACACAGTGAAATCATCCGACTGTAAGGCATTGAAGACTGACCTGACTTCCAAGTAACAGGTTTCTGCTTATGAAAACTAGTTTCCATGAGGGAGTTGGAAAAGACTCCTTACATAGAGAGGATGTAAAGCAGTCAGTCCCGAGCATGCAAGATGTCAGGTACTAATTAAAATATTACTACCCTTATAACATTGAGTTGGGCAAAATGTAGGAATCGCAATTGAAATATGGCTTACTCTTAGCTTGAATAGGAGCCTAATAATAAATGGCCCACTCTTGCCTTTCTAGAACAACAAGGAAGACAGGAAGGTGAGCGTTTGAAACAACAGGATCAATCGCATACTCAACTTACTTTAAACGAATACTTTGCAGTCTGCAACCTATTATTAGCAGAACACACCAGGGCACACAATTATTTGTATTAATATATTAAAGGTATGTCACAATCAGGTACCTGGTTATGTCTCTTATCATTCTAATGTTATTTTATTGATCCATTTAAGTAACTAAAAAAAAAAAGAAACTATAAAAGTGTACCTAATCTTTGACAAGTTTATAACATTAAACTAATAAGAAATGTATTAATAATATGTATTTTTACATAATAAAGGAAGTTAATGTAAAAAATATCAAAAAACTTTCAAAAGAAATCAAATTTCGATCTATGTAAGCAGAAATTGTGTGGTATTTACTCATGATTAGTCAGGAAAGATACTTTACCTTGTGAAAACATACACTCAAGAGATTACCAAGAAATGAAAAGATACATCAATACTGCACAACACTAAGGTTCATTTTAGGTATGACAAAATAGAACAATTGAATAATAAGTTAACAATATGGTAAAGTCGTGTAATATGATGGGTAAGTACCAAACTTGAGCGAGGTGATCTCTAGAAGTGTGTAGTGAAATAACTGGAGTGGTCTTCCGTCGACTGAGGAAGTCAGCTAAAGACCTCTGCTTAGGTCTATGATAAGGAAGGCTGATCTGGGATTCACGCACCATCTTTTGAACTTCTCTATGTATATCATCAGCATTATTACACTGTGCCTTATTCTTCTTAGCAGTTTCATCTTTCGTCTAAAATAAAATGTAATTTTTAATATTAAATTTTTTACAAAAAATATTTCTGAGAGTGTTTAAACAACAAACTGTCATAAATAAAAAACAAAAAACCAAATACTAAAAAGTTAAACACAAAGTTGAGGAATTCTAAGGAAATATAATAGCATGTCCACCTTACACTTATTTTACATTATGTTTCTCAATGTAAAATTTGTATATTCCATATTTTTCTTAGGTGCATTAAATATACCATTAAATTAATTTAAATGAACTCAGAATGTAAACAACACACTTTATTTTCTATAAATCATAAATAAATCATTTAATCGTTTTTAAAAAAAAATACCAAATAGATGAATTCAGCAAAATGGAGATTGTTTACTCCTATGGAAGGCAACTACAAATATATCAAGGTTCCAAAATAACTTACCATTTTATTATTGTTAACAGTATTATAGGACACATTTTGAATTATGTCTAAGCTGTTATAGTTTCAATTTTCCCTTCAAAAATTTTGTTTGAATTATTTGGTCAGTCACTATGCAGTAGTTAGGTATTATTGGAAATTACAGAAAATATCTTCGCACTACAGGGGATGTACTTGAAACTAGAACACCAGGTGCTCACAACGCTTTGCTTTCTTAGTAAAACTACTTTATGTCAAGACTTTTTCTATAATTTCCAAAAATGAATTGTTTCATTGGAAGTTGTGGATCATAAATTACAGACACCTTTCTGTATCAGCCATCATCACTACTACAGATTATGACGAATCTGCAAAGACGACACACCAATTCGTGGTTGTGAAGGATCACATTTACAATAATTATGAAAAGCCTTTAGAATTGATTATAAAAAAAAAAAACACAAACGTTCTTAGAGCATGTTTCATGATATGTAATTAGTACGCATCACTGTATACTCACTGTAAGTTGAGGTACCACTGTATATTCAAAATGTAGTGACCAGACCGTTAGACATTGAAACAGTGCATTATAGCATAAGGAGCAATGTTTTCATTCGTTTGTAATAATGTGCCAATGTTACGTCAGTGTTTTTAATGCGCTATCTAAATATGACTTATTTTTACAAAATTTTAATATAGATATACTGTTTTCAAAATATTTTTATATAAATTTCGTGTTACATATATATTTGCTTCAATTAAACATTTTCTCGAAAATACATCTATAGTATATCTAATTATATACTTGTGTATAATTAAATTTCTTAAGCTACAGGGGTTCCACAAGCAGCGAAACGTGGAGGAGCTTTGCTCTAAATGAAACCTCTTAACTTAAAAAAAAGCACATTTATAAAGAATAAAACTTAATTCATTTTTCTTAAAACATTCGCCATCCCTCAGTTTATTATTTTTCGATTCAAAAGCCCAGGTAATTAGGACATTTTGCCACTGTACTTAAATAGCTGTATTCACATTGAATCAAGTACAAATCGAAGAAAAGTCACGCTATGAAGCTCTAAAAGACATTTGCCTTCGAGGTAAGGCTGAAGTGATACAGAGGAGAAAAAGATTTTCAAGCATTTTCCTTCCCGTTCTAAAAAAACATGAATTATAAACAAACTTGGACAAATTCCAAATCCCCTTTCACCATAAAAGACGAAAAATAAATTAAACATCTTTCACCTTCTCAATAATATAATAAAAATACACAGCATAGTAAGGAAAATATAAATTAAGTATATGCTGTGCAGGCATTGTGGAACAAATATTTACCTTAAATTCAGTCGGCTTAGATTTGCTTTTCTTTCCAACTGGCTCTGGTGGTTCGTATGAATCGCTTTGCTGAGGAGTCTTTGAATAGTCTTCATCACTAGAGCCATCTGCATTGTAAATATCTCTGTCTTCCAACTGTGAATTAAACCATATAATTCTACCTCCTTCCATACTTAAGCTAAATGTACTACTAACATCCATAAGCATAACGAAAATCATTCAAGAACAACCGCTTGAAATCACAAGTATAAATTTTATACAGTTCAGACATCAAGCTTCTGGAAGTGTAAGCCGTTATCTTTAAAATGACAATATAATGACTTCACCTGATATTAATATTCATAAAACTGTGCAATTTGATCTCAAACTTAACTTGTGAATAGTTTTTGTAGAGTAGGTTAAGAGAGGAATATTAATTTAATCATTGTTTTCCTTACATACAAATTTTAAATCTAAACCATGTACATGCATTATCGTTTTAAGACAAAAGTAATCATATAGCGTTATCATAAAATTCACTTTAAATCAATTATTCTAAAGGAAACATTATTTCAAAATATAACAAATTCAACTGGATTTATTCCAATATGGCTTAATTGAGGAATATTTTCAAAAATGAACTTAACTCTATGTCACCCAAATATTAATATCATAGTACTCAGACCTTTTTTTTTTCTATTCAATTATACTTTTCAAGTTATTTTTTATAGCAGTGATTCATTGTATTATTAAAATCACCAGAAAAGCGGATTACCATTAGTACTTCTCGCTTATAAAAAAAAATGATGATAATCTCATATTTCAAAATTATCCAAATACAATTGATTTGACAAAATGGTGCAACTTGTAGAGTCTAATCAACTCTGGTTCACTTCGTAATTAGCAGACCCAGACCAGAGGACAACTGTGGTGCACTTCGTAATTAGCAGACCCAGACCAGAGGACAACTGTGGTGCACTTCGTAATTGGCAGACCCAGACCAGAGGACAACTCTGGTTCACTTCGTAATTGGCAGACCCAGACCAGAGGACAACTCTGGTTCACTTCGTAATTGGCAGACCCAGACCAGAGGACAACTGTGGTGCACTTCGTAATTGGCAGACCCAGACCAGAGGACAACTCTGGTGCACTTCGTAATTGGCAGACCCAGACCAGAGGACAACTCTGGTTCACTTCGTAATTAGCAGACCCAGACCAGAGGACAACTGTGGTGCACTTCGTAATTGGCAGACCCAGACCAGAGGACAACTCTGGTTCACTTCGTAATTAGCAGACCCAGACCAGAGGACAACTGTGGTGCACTTCGTAATTGGCAGACCCAGACCAGAGGACAACTGTGGTGCACTTCGTAATTAGCAGACCCAGACCAGAGGACAACTGTGGTGCACTTCGTAATTGGCAGACCCAGACCAGAGGACAACTCTGGTTCACTTCGTAATTAGCAGACCCAGACCAGAGGACAACTGTGGTGCACTTCGTAATTGGCAGACCCAGACCAGAGGACAACTGTGGTGCACTTCGTAATTGGCAGACCCAGACCAGAGGACAACTGTGGTGCACTTCGTAATTAGCAGACCCAGACCAGAGGACAACTGTGGTGCACTTCGTAATTGGCAGACCCAGACCAGAGGACAACTCTGGTTCACTTCGTAATTAGCAGACCCAGACCAGAGGACAACTGTGGTGCACTTCGTAATTGGCAGACCCAGACCAGAGGACAACTGTGGTGCACTTCGTAATTGGCAGACCCAGACCAGAGGACAACTGTGGTGCACTTCGTAATTAGCAGACCCAGACCAGAGGACAACTGTGGTGCACTTCGTAATTAGCAGACCCAGACCAGAGGACAACTGTGGTGCACTTCGTAATTGGCAGACCCAGACCAGAGGACAACTGTGGTGCACTTCGTAATTAGCAGACCCAGACCAGAGGACAACTGTGGTGCACTTCGTAATTAGCAGACCCAGACCAGAGGACAACTGTGGTGCACTTCGTAATTGGCAGACCCAGACCAGAGGACAACTGTGGTGCACTTCGTAATTAGCAGACCCAGACCAGAGGACAACTGTGGTGCACTTCGTAATTGGCAGACCCAGACCAGAGGACAACTCTGGTTCACTTCGTAATTAGCAGACCCAGACCAGAGGACACTGTGGTGCACTTCGTAATTGGCAGACCCAGACCAGAGGACAACTGTGGTGACTCAAAATTCTGCCTCCAGTAGAAGGCTCAGTATTTATGTCAAATAACTATGTAAATTTGTCTTGTGAATACGTAGTCTTACACATTAACTTGGGCATAAGAGAAGTCTTAAGATCTGATGATAATGAAGACGGTAGGAGTACTTTTGTTGAAACGAATATGGAAACTCTCCTATGGGTTCAACGCTAACAACTAAATTGTAAACAAATGGAAACCCTGAAAAGGAATATTGTAGTTTCCTTGTGGCATGGGCCACACAGGACATTGTTATGTCATCAGCAGAGTCCGAGAAACGTTTAGAAACTGAAACGATTGCCCAGTGGGGTTCTTAAAATACTTTCGATAGACATCTATCAAGTCACATCCAGGTAGGCATAGTGAAAACGTACTCAACACTTGTCAATCCCTTAAAATCTAAAAATCACCAAACTTTAAAGTCACAAACGAATAAAATAAACAGACGTATGTTAAGAGAAAAGTCACACTTTACATTTACTGATCCAGAAATTGCAACATGTTCTATGGGTTATCTATTATATAATTCTTATAACTATATACACATATAATTATCATACAATTATTTAAACAGCTCAAAACGATAAAGCAATGAATGACGTAATATCCCTGTCCAAAGGAATCACTACAACACCTTCAATGGATGAAAATTAACGTCTACATTATAGGGGCTTTATTAGATTCCGATATTTTTCATTTTTTTACATATAAATTTAAGTCGTTGAAATAACTTCAAGGTTTCTTAAAAAGAATTTAAGGAACCAGGTCCTTAAAAAGTTCTTGACCGAACCAGGTCTTTATCTGATTCGGTCAAGAAAAAATGTTTCTTTTTCAATTTGATAAAATAAAAATCCAACGAGCAGGATACGAGTTTGTATTTTTCGGGCTATACTGATTCTAAGATGATATAAGTTTTTCTCACAACACTTCAAATATTGATTGAAACAACATATATAAGCATTTTGCAGCGTTAAGCGAGACAATTTTAAAAAAGTGTATCACAATTTAATTTAATTTGCTGGAATTTTACCACAAAACTAAAAAGCACATCCTCCTACAACACTAACTTTTCAGCTTAATTCCATTATTATAAGTCAAACGTTGTGACTACCATAGTGTCAAAGTCTTCCTATTCAACATTTTTCGATTTGCTTTGCTAAATTGACCTCTTATTTTATAAAAAAAAAAAAAACTGAAACCTTCTTTAGTTTATGATATTATCAGTTCTATAATATCAGAAAAATATTAACTCTAAAGGCAGTAGTTTGGAAGAAAAGGTGTAAAAAAAAAACAGGCAATAAAGTTGAGTTCCCATTGGGCAGTATTGCCATAACGGTACAAATTCTCTAAACTAGAAGGGCTATTTTTGTGTATAATATTAAATTGGTCCATTAAACAATATACTTACTCTAGTTCCGTAGGTTCCATGAACTTGGTGCGAGTCATTCTCGTCTATGTTTGAACCATTGTCCTTGCCATGCGATTCCTACGATTGAGCATATTAATGTTCTATGAAGAATAAATTATTTCATACATTTAAGCTGAAATTTATGTTAAAAAATAAACTGAATAAGCATAGATTTTATTTCATATCATAACATGAATGCCAAAAATATATCTAGATAATACCCGAACAGACTTAATAGTGCAGCCTAGTGCCCATTTACAATTACATCCTAATATCAGATACTATTAAACCCAACAAAAACGATTACATCTTGATCACTTAGGATTCTTATAGAAAACTATTCAAATACTTTTAAATATGGATCCACCAAAAACACGTCCATACAAATACCAATTTTAATATACAGAAACATATCTGGAGGTAATGAATTAACCTTTCTATTGTAAAGGTTACAGCATTACTCTTACCTCATTATTAAAATCTTCAGTACAAATTTCAGGGAACTTCAAAGAATCAGGAAGACTATTATCCGAGTTATTTACTCTAAATTTTCCTCCGTCATTATCGCTGACATCTTTTGATTTAATTGGATTAACTTCCTCAGGAGTATCATCATTATCAGAATCACTACATAACGCTCTAAAAGTTAATTTCCTTCCAACAGACAAGAATCCAATATCATCATCTGAATCATTGGGATTGGCAAGGACTTCTCCCATATTATTTTAAATTAAATTACATATGATATTTAAATAACTTTAACTAAATAAAAATAAAAAATGTTTTAAGTAAACTTAAACAAATAACGATTTAGCCTAACGTGCAACCGTTTTACAACAAAACTAAAGTTATACACTTGAAAATTAAATAACCTTACATCAAATTATCAGCGCTGAATGAATTCCCGCCAAATGAGTTGAAAACCATTGTTGTTCCTTAGTAAGCACTCTGTCATTGTATATTCATGCCATGAAAATGTACAACTAAAAATTGTGAAACTGCCTCATATAAATAATTAAATGTAGGAGAACGATACGAGAGAAGTATCACTTTAATTTACAAACATTACAAAAAGTGATACGAGAAAAGTTCAACATATGATGCTACCTTAAAACTAATACGTCAACATATTTAATAATCAGATATTTTTTAAAAATCAAGGAATTCTTGAATAACAGCTTTTCATAAAGTTTGATTATTTTTTAGAGAAGAGAAGGTAACTTGAAGTGTCATCACTGCTTTTTGACACCTTGAGCAATGGCTGACAGTATTTTGTTTTGGTTGTGTTGGTATATTTGATACTCGTGGTGTTTGTCACGTCTGTGTTTAATTTACGTTTTTTGATATTTTTATAGATGTAGATTGATTAAATAACATCAAGCCTCGGGTAAATATTAAAACATAATGTTGCGCTTTTTAAGTAGAAAAAGAGGGAGAAACGGTCAGAATAAGTCGGCTACTATAAAGACTGCTCATCATCGAATTTTAGCAAATAATAAAAATACAATCTTGTGTAAAGTACTTTTGCTAGATGGAACTGATTTATCAATCGATTTAACGGTATGTTTTTTCCATTGTATTTGATTTACCAAATATAATGTTATTTGAATGTATCAGTTCATTGAAATTATGTTATATACATGTTTTTTTTCTTGTCCTTAGAAAAAAGCCTTGGGAATCGATCTATATGATCAAGTGTTTTATTCTTTAGATTTAATAGAGAGAGATTATTTTGGGCTTCAGTATACGGATGCCAATAATGTTCAGGTTAGTAGTTTCACAAAAAATGTTTTAGCATATCATTAGCAGATTTTATTGAAACCGGATTTTTTTTCAGCATTGGTTAGATCCTACAAAGTCATTAAAGAAACAATTAAAAAGTAGGTGCTATTAATGTACATTAGAATTAGTTAGTTCCCCACTAATATTGCTTGATTTTACGTTCTTATTTTAGTTGGACCTCCATATACATTACGACTCAGGGTTAAATTCTATTCCTCCGAGCCAAATAGTTTAAGAGAAGAACTAACAAGGTATCAGTTTTTCCTTCAACTAAAACAGGATCTCCTTGATGGCAAATTAGAATGTTCAGAGTCTGTGGCAGTGGAACTTTCAGCCTTATCATTGCAGTGTACTGGTTTTTAGATAACTTTAATTTTTGTTGTTTACTTGGGCTATAATTGTAGTTAGTTCCTTTTACAAGATGTTTATATTGAATTTATTTACAGCTGAATTGGGAGATTATGAAGATGGTGTTCATACACCTGCTGTCATTTCTGAGTTTAGATTTGTACCTAATCAAACTGAAGATTTAGAAATAAAGATACTTGAAGAGTATAAAAAATGCCGGTATGTTTCACAATTTTAGACAGTTTTTGATAGTTTGACCCTAGTTTTCTTATCATTTCTGTTGTACTATGATATTTCAAGTTTAAGTTACGGTGAAAACGGCTAGTTGGTTATACGGTAAAATTTAAAGAAAAATCTTAAAAGTGATGCTTTAGAATATAACAAAATACGCTTCTTATATAAATTCATTATGAATTACATTAACACAATTTCAAATGCTGATTGATATTATGGCGTACAGGCGTTATTGTGACATATTCTTAATGGCATTGCTACTGAATAAGACAAGAACTATGGGAATCACTATACCGGTATTCGGATACACAATTTAATGAAATTAATTATAGCTTTTTTACTGGATAATAGTACTCTTCCGTAACCTAAATTTGAATTAAATCTTGTTTTCATTCGTATTGCAAGTACGTGTGTTTATTTATTAAATATTTTAATTTTGTCATTACCATAGAACATATGCAACTTCTTTTTTTTTTTAAAGTATATATTAAAACAATTGAAGATGTTTTTGTGTTATTTTTAAATTGTTAACGTACAGCGTTACTTTGATTTATTTAAACTAACTAATATAATTAATTTATACTTTTAATATATGGTAAACTAAACTAAACATATATTATGGTGTAAGTCTTTCTGAAAATAAATGTTTGAATTTGTTGTTTATTTAGTGGTTTAAGTCCTGCTCAAGCTGAGTCTAATTACTTAAACAAGGCAAAATGGCTAGAAATGTATGGTGTAGATACACATACCGTTTTAGTAAGTCTTTGATAAATTTGCTTTTTAATAGTCGTACCTAATTACCTAATTTATTTATTTTTTATTATTATTTTAGGGCAGAGATGGCTGTGAGTATTCTTTAGGTCTCACTCCTACCGGTATATTAGTTTTTGAAGGTATACAAAAAATTGGACTGTTTTTTTGGTAAGTTTGCATTTTGTGTGTGTGTGTTGAATAGCTTTAAATGTCAACATTGTGATTCATCTATCCTAAGCAGGCTGTTGTTTATTATTATTTCATTCAGTTAATGCATTTTAATTTTTTTTGTTCTACATTGAATCTCATTCTAGTCTGCAAATTTTTATATAAACTCCTTTAGTTGAAGCAGTATTAGGGTTTCCACCAATTTAAAAATTATTCATGTTCATATTAGAAGGTTTTAACCTGGTGTCATTTTAACTTTTACAAGAAATAGTTACTCTTCTTAGATAAAACTGAAAATGGAAACATGTTGATAAGGTATACATTGTTGCAAGACAATCAGTTTTGTGTGTACGTAGTTATTGTAATTGTTTTCTCACTTACATTTGAACACTAGTTAGTTACATGTAATGACTTTTACATACAACATTATATTTATAATATATCGTAATATGTCCTTATGATAGTTTCGGATTTACTTGCTTTTATTAATTCAACCATGTTTAGAAAATGGTTGTGTATTGTAATCTATTTTGTGTTATATCACATTAACAACTGCATCATTACTTTTCAGGCCTAAAATAGGTAGGTTGGACTTTAAGAAGAAGAAATTAACTTTAGTTGTTGTTGAGGATGACGACACGGGTAGAGAACAAGAACATACATTTGTTTTCAGGTAACTATTATCATATTGACCTGTTGTAGTTATTGTCATATTCTTGTTTATATTGATAGTGTATTGAAAATAAGAATTAAACTCAAGTAATAAAAAGAGCACCCAGTAATAAGTATTGCACTATGCATGTGGGATTTTTTCAATGTTAATGAAATAAACCAGATTCACAGAAAGAATACACATAAAAGTGATCACAGAAAATCACTGCGTCGCCGCTTGTCTTCGGTGTGACTCTCTTTTACCTCTTTACCTGATGACGACGTGGTCAAAATATACCAGTGAATTCCTGCGATCTTTTTTGCGTATATTCTTTCTTTGAATCTAGTTTATATATATATATTTAAATATGGATTGTCCACCGTCGTTCTGGTGGAACCCTGTTTCCTCTGTTCTCTTCTTTCTGATAACGGTTAAACCGAGAATTTGAGATTGTAAGTGTGTAAACATATGTTGTGTGTTTATTTGGTTTACTTTTGAGAACATTATATACAAAGTAAAAGGAATTGCTATAATTACAAAGAAAGTATGATGGAGTTCTAAGGCTTTTTAAAATAATGGTTTATCTAGAATTTAGTTCAAGTCAAGAACTCGTGTTTGTAACAACTATAAGGTTGTATTGGGCATAAACGAAAACAAAATATATTCTCAAATGAGATTTTGAACCTCAGTTGTAGCATCAGGAGAATACAGAGTGTGAGAAATATCTTTAAATTAATAAAATAGAACTGAACAGTTTGAAATAATGGTGTTTGTTTTTGTTCTACCTTTCGTCATTTGGACATTCTTATATACATATAGAGTTCAAAGATAGTAAAGAAATACTCTTACAGTTTCTAATTTTCGGTTTCAACCGTCTTCAGGAGAGAAAAGGACCAAACGTATGATGCACCAATGCAACCGTCGCTGCGTTGTACATTTGATCTCTCTCTCTCTATCTTTGCCCTACTGAAACGGTTGAAACAGGAAATTAGAGACTCTAAGTGCATGTTTTTCCGTTTTTATGTTCTTTTACTAACTTTGATTTATTCCTTTCCGATCCGGATCGTTTTCACAACTTTCAGGTTCATACAACAAGTTGTTACAATATTTATCAAATATATTTAACAAGAATAACCATAAGAAATAGAAATCAACGTCCAAACATGGAAGAAAATCAGGAAAATTAACTATATAAAATAAAAATCAACATCTTAACAACGTAAGAAAATCAGAACATTGACTTAAAATGTTTCAACTAAAGCAAGTAGTGTTCTATAAACGTATGAAGAACAGTATACAATCCAGAAATAAGACTTATCTTTGAAATAGTATCTGTCTTCGTCAGGGTTACAAACAGGGTTTTGTTTGTGACTGACAGGACCATTAATGGTCCAAAATCTTGTCCCTTTTAATATTTTGATACTGCAGTTGATATTTTTGTTTTTATGTTCTATTCGTATTGTGATTTGAATGATGTAGACATATGTACATATTTCCTTGTTGTTTGGGATTTAATTATTGAAATATGTGTTGTATAAATTCATAAACGAATGGTTGAAAGAAGGGATGTTATAAATAAAAAAAAATCTATAGGTATATTTATGGTCTTTTGTTTTATTTTGGATTTATTGTTTTGTTGATATTGGAAGGTAAAGAAAGAGCTAAAAGTGATTATTTCTCTCTCACTCAGGAGGTGTAAAGTTCTAAGAGAGAGAATTAATCTTGAGAAATACCTCATCGAGCAGAAGGTATGAGTCTTGAACTCGTGAGAAGTAAAGTACAATAGGATTTTCACTCTTACTTGATTTACAACTTCAATGCAGAGTCCATTGATTAATTTTTTGAATGATAACACCCTGAAGTGTATCTTTTATGTCATTCATAAATAAACCACTTTCTTAAAGCTTATTAAAAGTTTTAAAATATCGCTTACTATGTTATTTTTTTTTCAATTTCCTCTGCTTTTCTTCAATTGACTTAAAAGCGTTGTCAGGTGATTTTCATCAGTCGATGGTTTGCGTAATTGGATGTCTGTTGTAATTGGGTCAGTAGGTGAGAACGTTCCCACTGTCCGTCGACTAACTCACATATTAGAATACTGTGGGAACCTCTCTGCCTCCTCCCAAAGCCTTTTGTTGTCTCAGTCATCGTACTCGCTAATTCAAAGGTCGTTCACATTCAAACTATTACTCTGTCTCTCTTATCTTGCATTCAGCTCATTCAGACATATGTATTTTTTATCCATGAATAAATTATTTCAATGAAATCAACTCTAGAACTAATATTCCTTTCTGTACTTTACAGCAAGTACTCTAAAACTCTACAACATTAAAATGGACAATTTGAACCATTAAAAAAATTAATGGTTCAAATTAAATTAATTTTAAATTAAATTTTTAAGTTAAAAATTTAATTAATTAAATTTAAAAATTAAATGGTTTAGCCTTATAAATTTTAATGTTTTTTAGACATTTACATCATAGTCTTTCAAAAGGGCTTAATAACTGACATGAATATAACACAGAATGAAACTAGAAATTGATAGTAACTAATGTAAACTGTTGAAATGGTGTTTTTAAAATAAAAACATTTAAAGAATTAGTTTAGTTTCAGCCAGTAAGTTTTATACAGTAAAAGGCAATGTACGTTTTATTCTTGTCTGCTTTTATGATATTTAAGATTGTAGGGGTGAAATCTAGGTTTCGGGAGTATCATTACATCCTTTTTCATTATCTCCCTATGAAGTTATGCTTGCTTAATTTGTCTATTGCCTTGTTGATATTAGGAAGCTGTTATTCATGCTCTTTTGGTTCTTTAAAAATGCGTGATGAATGTAAAATTTAATCATGTATTGCTTATCATTATAATAATTTAGGTACATGAAACTAAAATTATTCAATTGAAAAATTCAATTAAATGGTGTTTTAAAACATACATTCATTTCGAAGAAGTGATTGTGTAAGTTATTCTCTAATAATGCATATTAATAGAGCATGTATGTCCTTTATATTAATACACTGCATGTATGTCCTTTATAGAATCGCCGTGACTCAACAGATATGTAATACATTTTCTGATTACCTTTTTGTTTAACAAGAGCAGTTTATTCAAAGGTTTCATTACAGTTGGGATAGTTTTCCCTCTAATTTCCATTTTGCCGTTAAAAGTGAGCTAAGTAAACCCGCCATTTGCTACCTACTCCCAGGCTGTACAGGTCAATGTGACTCTTGACCTCTTGACTTTTCCTTCTTCGTATTTTTCTCTCCAGGTTTTTTACTTTTTTTGGGATCTTTCCTCATTTTATCCTTACTGCATAGTCTACTCATGTTAGTAGGATGCTGTAATAAAATTGACCATATTTTCATTGTTTATCCGTAGTAATTAAAGTGTTGTTCATTTAATCAAATAAAATTTTAAATCAAGCCATCTCATTCCATGGGTGTTATAAGTTTCCTTTTTTTTTATTTACGTAACAGATATTCTGAGATATGAGTTATTAATATTATTTAATTGTTCTAGTAATAATTCGTTGCATTATATTTTGTTGCAGGTTACACAACGAAAAAGCTTGCAAACATCTGTGGAAGTGTTCCGTTGAATATCATGCTTTTTTCCGACTGCGAGCTCCGGTTAAAGGTCCATCAGCCAGGCAAAATTTTTTTCGAATGGGCTCCAGGTTTAGATTCAGGTAACTGGATGCTGTTTTATCAAGTTCTACCAAAGTAGTAAGTTAATGTTATTTAAAAATCATGGATTGCCACCGACATTAATTAAAAAAAGGAACGAATATGAAGGACTGGTGGAATTTGAATTTCTTCAATTTTAGGGTTGAATGAGAATTAAAACTGGAGATTTAAAATACATATTTTTAATGTGGCTTTAGATTATGAATGGATAAGTGATAAATGCACATATTTATAAATAATGACTCAAAGAGAAAAAATATAGTTATAAATAGATTATTTTTTTATAAAAAAAATTATAAATAGCAATTTTAAGTAACTATCTGAATTTTATTAGTGTTCCAGCGTCCTTTTGAGAAATTGTTTAATTCAAAAATAAAAATTTTAAAAAACCTCTATTTATGCTAGAGTATATTACATTCATTCCCAGATAAAAATGTAAAAAAAAACTTTTAATGCATAACTAAATATAGTTTAATTAATTTCAAATCTTAGTCAGTATAAATGGTTTTTTACTTAAGTTTTATTAAAAATATGCTAAGTGAATACATAAAATATAAGTTTTGTAAGTATTTCTTAGAACCTAAACTTTGTGGAAATCACATTTCTGCATTTAGTTACTTTTTATCTTGAAGGGTTAATTTGAAATGTAGCAAGTTAATTAATTTAACGAAATTTACTTATTGAACAAAATTACAGCTTCGAGTAAAGTTTCATACAAACAAAAATAATGAGCACAATGAACTGTCGCCTATAGAGTAGGAATAATAATTATTTGTCTTTCTGTTCTCACCTTGGTACCAGTGTTTGGAAGTAAAGCCTAAAAATTAACTCAAATTCATCTTATCTTTTGAGTTTTTGTTAAATTATTCTTAAAATATTGGTCATTTGTTAAAGGAAGTTGCATATTAACATTTTTCAGTACTTTAATCTGTGAGAATGCTTGCCTAACTATATAACCCTTGATTCAGTTGCCTTAAGATTTGTTTGTGCTGTCCATGTTTTGTAGCTATGTCATTAGATGGCGTTAGGAGGAGTACTTTTATTAAGGTGAATTTATGTTTTGCCTTGACAGCGGTAAGACGGAGTTTCAAACAACACAGCAGAACAGGGCTCGACGGAGTGTCCAGTTCGAGAGGAAGCCGAGTCAGCGATACGCCAGGAGGCAGTCCCACGTTCTTCGGGAGAAACACAAGTAAGTATTCATCTTTCTAATCAATAACTTTACAGGTCATACCAGTTTTAAGTTATAGACTTTTATTTGAGAAAGTGTTATTTTATTTAGGTAAAATGGGAATATAATAAACAAAAATGTCACTATTTTAAATATAGCATACAATTAAAAAGATAAAAATGTTTTAAAATTGCTGTTAATTACCTGAGAAATATTAATTTCAGATAGTGGATCTGCAATTCTTCGATTTTGTAATATTAAATTACGAAATAATGAAGAATTAATAACTGTATATGGAATGCCAGTGGTTTTTGTTGTTTAATTGAAACTAAAAATGATTTTTTTGTTATTGCAGTGGAGGCGCGAAGGAAAGTGTTGGTTCAGAAGGAAGCAAGGAACCAGAAGGCTCAGTGAGTCCCACGAGTAGCACCACATCACATTCAGGTATCAGATTATATTCAGGTACCATATCACATATATGTGACACATGACCAAAAGTAATTTATCACATCGATGTGCCACAACTCATTCAGGCACCACATCACATTCAGGTATCAGATTATATTCAGGTACCATATCACATTTATGTGTCACATCACCAAAAGTAATTTATCACATCGATGTTTCACAACTCATTCAGGCACCACATCACATTCAGGTATCAGATTATATTCAGGTACCGTATCACATTTATGTGACACATGACCAAAAGTAATTTATCACATCGTTGTGCCACAACTCTTTCAGGTACCACATCACATTCAACTATCAATCAGTCTTTACTTGAATTATATTGGTTATATTGAATTATTGGCATATAGGTTATATTTACTGATAAATATCTGCACAATTATTACCTTCCATTATCGGAAATATGTTGTCTATTTTGTTCAAATTTAATTTCATACATATTGAATACTTACTTTCTCTGTATACCAGTAAGTGTCTCAACCATGTATGTAATTGTTTATACCTTACTTGCCAAGACTGGTATGAACTGGTATGACAGTCCTTGTGATAGCAGCTATTGAGGTTCGTTATCCAAATACTGTAAACTGTTTCTTCATATTTAAATATAGTATTCAATTTTGAACTTTAATAATTTTCTTTTCTGAGGTTTTTTGAATAATTTAGAAGACAGTTATGTATAACGTGAACTGTTTATACGAAAAGTCCGTATGATGTACTAAAGTACATCATTTATAAGAGGAGAGTCAAGCAAGCAAAACATCCAACTTTGATTTAGAGCATTGTAATAACGTATTAAATTCAGCTGACTACCTAATTTATTGGTCTGTAATTTAATAATGCTAATAACTTTACTAAATACATATTTTTATATGAGTTCTAATTTTATGGTATCATGATAAAAATAAACTCGCGTAAGTTGAAATTGTAAAATTCTCTTGTATTGTAGTGCTATGTGTTGGTTATTACTGCTGAAGATTTCAAATTCGGATCTTCATCATAATGAAGATTTGAGGTTTGCCATGTGTTACACGCTCAGTGTTGGACATGCCGTCTCTGGCAGAGAGTGTAAGCTGTAGCCCCAAAGCATATACGATGTCACTCTCTCATTAAAGATCCTTTCAGTAATTACTTAGTACGATAAACCATAGGACCCTCAATCTAAAATGTGCATGGTAATGAAGTTCCTTCTTAACAATAAATGAGCCACACTTTCCGCTCCTGGAACAACACAGAAGGTAGAAACCTGAAATTGTAGTTTTAAAGAATAATTTTTTAGTCTAAATTATTTTGAGAATCATCTAAATTTTGTCTTATGACCACATCTGCTTTCGACCAATCGGTTGTGAGTAAAAATAGATGTAGTCAGTTGCAGGATGGATTCTAACTTTCCGTATCTGAATAATTTTTGTTTATATTATAATTATGACTATGTTCTGTTTGATAAAAGCCACGGTATTGTTTGTTTTCATCCCAAAACTAATAGATTGAGAGGGTTAGGTGTGGTCTAACGGATAGTGTGCTTGCTTTAGAACTGAAGACTACACACATACACACACACTGTGTGTGTGTTTTTTAAAACCCAAATAAAAATTAGGTTTTTTATTTGGGAGATAGAAAATCTTTGCATACCAAGCTGTCCCTATGAGAGGAGATAAAAATATCGGACCCGAGGCTGTATGATGTTAGGAACTCTCTGAAGATCCCTTCTCTTATAAACTTGAGAAATAACATTTAAAACTCTCGATATATAATCAACCGGTAATGAGCTTCTTCCATTACCAAACTGGGTTACAAGTAAAAAAGAGACACCATTTCCTCTGTGAATCAGAACTAAGATCTAAAGTGCGGACTTGCTTTGGAATCAAACAAATAATTCTATGAACATGCCTGTGCGTCTATTGAAGTCAGTCCGACGATTCTGTCGATTAACGACCAAAAAAGTTCTCTTAGGTCTTAATCGTTGTTCTAATTATGTGTTCCTTACATCCCAATACTCTCTACTAATTCAATTGAATTGCTTTCAGTTGTAGAGGAGAAGCTGGACGCCTTGCTGAAAAGTTTGTCTAAAGTAAGCCCCAACCAGAACAAGGTCAATCTGGACGAGAAGAACCACGATGCCACTTCAATCGTCAGCAGTAAAACAGACTCAGGTACATTCAGGACATCAGCTAAACTGCTTTCTGTACCTGCTGTACATACCGCCTCCTTTACTTCCGTTTCAGAGTTCTTCAACATTAACTGTATTTGTTTCTCTTTTGCAACTATTACCAGGATGACTGGTCAATCCTCGGAGCAGACGCCTTTGGGAAACAAGTATTTTCCTTATCTTTCTACTACTTTTATTCAGCACTTTTAGCTAGACTCTGCTGCCACATATTGCATGGTGGAAATGAAGTAACATTCACGTCTAATACTATATTTCTCGCCAATTTTAGTCAAGTCCAATAGCGATGACCCAAAACTAACCTACGACCACCAAAGCACTTCGCATTATTTAATCCCCACTTTCTTCAATAAATGAATTTTAGTTTATGAATGCTATATTTATGTTTCAAGTAGATAATTTGTCATTGAATGAGAATCTAACGTAGGATATGTTTAAAATAATTATGAGCATTGAAGTTCCCCTTTTGATTGAACCTCCAGCCTTCAAACTTGTATTGACTATTATATCAAATTGATAATTAGCTAACACTTCCTTTGTTTACATTGCTTTTTATTAAAAAGTTACTGTTAAAAAATAAAGTAAATCAGGTCTCAGTTATGTTGAATATTCAAAAATTAGTTGTTCATGTAGAGGGTAAACAGTAAAAGGACACAGAATTCTTATGCTAATTAAAATCCATCAATTACTTTCAAATTGTTGAAATGTTAGCATATTTTGAGTATAAATAATTATTTTGAAGTGTGTATGCAACACGTTCCTTTTCTAATTTCATAGGTAAGAAGTCGAGCACACACTGAGCAAATATTATATATATATAGTTCAGTTCAGAAAAAGAAACATAGAGAAATTAAAAGCACACGCTTACAGTCTCTAATTTTCGGTTTGAACAGTCTTCAGGAGAGTGTGCTTGGTTCCCCTCTCTTATATCTCCTGAAGACGGTTCAAACCGAAAATTAGAGACTGTAAGTGTGTGCTTTTAATTTCTGTATGTTTCTTTTTCTACATTGAACTATATTTGTTCGTTTCCAACTGATCGTATTTCTAACGAGTTTTATATTTATATATATATATATATTAAGAGACAAAATGAGAGAGAACAACAGAAAAGAGGATTGGAAACTGGTAAAGCTGGAGTGGAGAGAGATAAGGGCTAGAGATAGATAGAGAAGTGATTTTGAGAGGGAAAAAGAGATAAAGAGACAAAAAGTGATTACGGAAGGGAGATTATTGAAAGGAAGTGATAGAAATTTTAGGGAGAAGGCTTTAAAGAGTAGTATGAAGAAGGTAAGTTTGGGAGAAAAGTAGGTAGAGAGGACAGGCAGGCCCGACCTTTAGCTAGGGTGAACCGGAGCAACCGCCCTGTGCCCCGGGAGACGGTAGTGACCTCGGGCAAAAGACCTGTTCATTTGTTAATCTGTCATATCGGCGGCATGCCAGATTAACAGTTGCCCCCAAATCAACAGACCCATGGTTAAATATAACCAATAATAATTTAATATATATATATATATATATATATATATATACGAGTTCGAGATTAACAAAGAGCAACACACAAAGTAGGGAAACACACTTACAGACTCAAATTTTCGGGTAATCCGTCTTCAGGAGAAAAGAGAATGGGAGACCAAGCACGTTGTAGGCGCAACGGCAAGTAACCCGTTACTTGCCGTTGCGCCTACAACGTGCTTGGTCTCCCATTCTCTTTTCTCCTGAAGACGGATTACCCGAAAATTTGAGTCTGTAAGTGTGTTTCCCTACTTTGTGTGTTGCTCTTTGTTAATCTCGAACTCGTATTGTGTCCAGTTTGGATCGTATTTCGTTTTATCAGTGAATATATATATATATATATATATATATTAGCTCAAAAACGAAGAAAATCAACACACAGAGAAAGGGACACACTTACAAACTCAAATTTTCTCCTGAAGACGGATCATCCGAAAATTGGAGTTTGTAAGTGTGTCTCTTTCTCTGTGTGTTGCTTTTCTTCGTTTTTGAGCTAATTTGCGTCCAGTTTGGATCGTTTTTTTCGAATTTTGATTGAAATATATATATATATAGATGTCGTTGCGTCTACAACGTGCTTGGTCTCCCCTTTCTCTTAAAGACGGATTACCCGAAAATTTGAGTCTGTAAGTGTGTTTCCTTACTATGTATGTAGAGGAGGCCCGGCAGTGGTTGAGTTGCTCCGGCAGCCACCACCCTCCTAGGGATGGCCCTGGGGACAGAAACAGTGATATTGTTGAAAAGATAGATAGAGGAAGCGATAGAAAAGAGAAACTATGTGTGTGTGAGTGTGTATGAGAGGGAGAGATGAATATTTCACTGTAGTTAAAAAAAAATAAAATTCCGCTTTTTTTAAATTAATATTAGAATAAACATTATATATACTGATATGCGGCTTGATCATTTATTGTAATTATATATCTGATAACTTTACTACTGAGGTCTTACGGTATGTGAATACACGGTGAAACTTTCAAACTATAGGCATTTTAAATTATGTGATATACCAAAAATGTAACATTTAGATCATGAAAATATTAATACTTCGAATAATTCGATACATCATATATTAATTCTATTTAAATCGTTTTATAGAGCATTACGAACAAATTATTTCTTTGCAAAAAGCTGTTAAGTATTATATTGTAGTGTATTATTTTTCGTACATCAGTGTAATCCATAAATGTACATAAAAGTACAAAAATTAAAATTGCATCAAACTTTATAGTTTGGACACCCGTTCGTCAACATCGTTATTTAATTATTCTCGGTCTTTTATCGTCATACAATTGAAATATTTTTCATTAAAGATTGTATTGATGTAAATCAGAAAACACACGTTAGTAAAGTTATTTGTAGCAGTTATTTCAACGAAATATGTACATGGCTATTGAAAGTAGGAGCTGAGCACTTGTATTGATTGATTAACAAATTGTTTTACTTCTTTTTTTCAATGATTGTACTGCTTGGAATAAATTTTTGAGTTTCACCACTAAACCTTTTAGTTTAGTCTCTAATCAACACCAAGATAATGTGGAATGGACCCGGTATGGTCAGCACATCATTGTGTTTTGAGATCCATTCTGAAAACGACCCTTTTCAATATAACTCTTATACAGTCTTGTACTCAAATCATTATAGTTATTTATAATTAATTAATTATAATAATTATAATATTAATTGGTTTGTCATTCCCTGAGAAAAAAAAATATTACAAAATTCAGAGGTGGTTTTACTATATAAAGGTTATTTATAGCAATGTGATGTTCCTAAACCCCTTTTTAAATGGATGGGAAACTTGAATGGCTGATATAAACCGTTTCAGTACACAATAATAGATTAAGTCTAGTAATATATTTCTGTAGGATATAATTATTTACCTTATTGAAGTTGCGGCCATTTAAATAGAATTATAAAACAATATTGGTCTGGTTGCGTTGAAGTTACAGTCATGTTTATCATAATTTAGAAAATTCTTAGTTACCTGATTTAGTCTTCTCTTTCAACACCATTTCCAAAATAGTTTTGTTTTCAATTAATTATCTTTGTAATTGCAATCCTGCCTAGGAAAAACGCTGGTCTTGACAAATTCCATATAAACAGACTTTTCCCATCATTGTTAAAATACAATAAATTGAAAAAATACATAATGCTATTAAGTTGAATTACAGCCAGTGATTTCCGTGATGTTTGTTAGCATTATAACTCACAATGATATTATTGTGGATTTTTTTTTAGTAGATCATTCCATGTTAACGGTATAAGATTCGCTATCTATGCAGTTAGTTAGTGGTATTTACTCATTATTGAATATTGTAGAAAATATCTCGATCTGTATATTACTTTAGAGACTTTTTATGCAATTTCTAACAAAATGTTAAGGAATTATAAGGATTGGCTTTAAATAGTTAATTAGGATCGGCTTTTGTCTTGTCTTAAGTATCATACAAAAGTAATCCTTTTTTTTTTTGAAATTTTTCTCGAAAAGTATTTCTGATTTTTTGAATTTCTTTATTTTTGGAGTATTGTCTATTGTTCAGGTGAGAAGGGGGAAGGGTGATTTTTTTGTTGCTCTAAGTAATTTGAATTTCAAGTTCGAAATCAAACTTTAGTTTTTTCTGCTTTTTAATAATGTACATTCATATTAAATTTCTTTTTGAATCCATATGTGATTACTGAGCGTTACTATAGTTCTTACCAAAAAATATTTTTTAAAAGAAAACAAAATGATATATTAGTTTAACTAACAATTCTAAATGCTGTTTCCTTACTGATATCTGTCTATATATCTCTTCGGTATGAAATTTGAGTATGAATTTATAGTATAATTCATTGGATTTACAATTTGGTTTGTACAAAATGGAGAAATTCCTTCATTATAAACAATATTTTATATTGAAAGATATACGAGAGATATTCAGTAATTACAGAGACAAATTGAAATTTTTATAAGTTGGTTGAACAGTTCAAAAACTATCCAACCTCAATGACTGATGAGCTTCACCTTGGTCGGCCAGTTGATGTTAAACCCACGGAACGAAATTATTTGTGAGTATAGACGGTTGCAGGTGCAACAGTTCATAGCGTAATGAGTGACAAGCTTACTTACAGTAAGTACAGGAAGAGGTGAAGCAACAGCACAAGGAGACAAGAGTCCAAGTGTGTACAGACTTGAAAAAACTCTGTGAAAGCCAAAGATGGCCCTTTTCTCAACGAGGTTTTAATGTGTAATAAAGCTTGGGTTCACCATATTTAATCGGGATCGTAAAGACAGAGCATTGAATTGAAGGACACCAGTTCTCTTGTCCGAAAGAAATATAGAATGCTTGCATCAGAGGAAAAAGTCATATTAACCATCTTTTGGGATGCCCAAAGTGTCATCGTTTGTTACTATTTGGAAGATCAGTGTGCAATAAACAGTGCCTACTAATCAGGCATGCTGGTGAACAAAGTAAATCAAGCAAAGAGGGGGAACGTCACGAATCTCTAGCAGAAGGCGTAAAGGTTGAATGTCTTTCCACTTGAAATCTGACCCATGAAACCATTGCAATAATGGGTTGGGAGACAGTATCCTATCATCTCTTCAGACCAGATTTCTCTCCCTAGGATTTTAATTTATTTGATACAGTCAAGGTAAATTGGCTCAAAAATAAGATTACATAAACTAGTAATTTGAGAAATTTTGGCTCGCCTTCTTTGAAAATAAGATTTCTTAGACAGTGTAGTAGTCAAATGTAATTGGCTTTTCAGGTTTGAGGGGTCAGTGACACTGTGGTAACACCACTTTTCACCATGAGTTTTGTCATTCTTGAGTAAATTTTGGCGGATTCATACCTTTGAGTAGAAGAAATGCCAACATTGAACGGTACTCTTGTTGGAGATTTTTCATTTAATAACTTACATGGTCCCTGTGTAGAAGTATTATTAAAGTTATCCTCTCAATGAGGTCTGTTATTTAAAACAGATTTGTTTGAAAATGTCCATAACTTTTAAGGTCTCCCAAACATTTATTAGTAAAAATGTAATGTAAGAGTCCACTTGTATCTTTTGTTAGAATTTTATGCACCACCTTAAAGTTGCATCTCATTATATACTTAGTTTATAATTAAGATGCCTTGAGTAATTATTACAGTAATTTGTAAATCAAATAATAAATTTGTATAGAATTATAATAATTATACATAATGATTACGAATGAATTTAACTTTGGATAATGTGTTCAACATTTACAATTGACCAGTTATTATTGTTAATTAAAATTATTTAGTTTAATATGTTTAATATTATTTGGAAATTTATCGTTACGGTTTTGATATGAAATAGTTATTCAAACCACATACATAGATAACTTTCTTATTATAAATTAACCATTGTAGGCTATTCATCGAAAGTTTGAACACACTAGGTTATTTCTCTTCAAAAATAAATGTAATTGATTTTATATTTATTTCTTCAAGCATTCAAGCATTGATTTTGGAAGTTACAGCTTTAAGTCCCAAGTGTTCCTTCTTTTACTGATTCCTGTTGATTAATCTATGTATCTATTGTTAATCAGTAGACTGAAGAAAGTTAATTACATGTCAGAACAATTGTTCTGTGTGATTAAGAGGTATATAACTGTGAATTCCAATGATTGTACACCTTCATTGAATTATTATTATAAGACGTGACTTTATAATAATTAGTAGATTTCGTTAAGAGCTAGGATGACAATCCCCAGTGTACTCGTAGTAGCACTTGCACAACAGTTATTTTGTCCTATTGTGTGTCAGATACTGTCGTTTCGGTGGAGAGTGTCCCTTCTCCCAACAATAAGAACAACCCGTCAACTTGCAACCCACGACCTCTGCCCCTGCATCAGATCAAGTGCAATATACTTAAAGGTTAGTTGGCAACTTCACCTTTAACACGTCTATGTGCCTTGTCTTTGTGTGTTTGTCAGCTTCTTGATTTATCGCTTGGAACAAAGTACTGTTATGCTTTTGCTACTGTGCACCTGTAACTTGAATTACTCTGTACCTAAGCCTTCTTGTTGAGCAGGAATTAATTATTTATTACTTCCTAATCAAAGTCTCTGCTTTTACAAATATCTCAGCAGAAGCTTAGTCTTATTTTTCTGTTATGGTCTTCTCTTTATATCTTCTGTTTTTTTTACTGTTGTAGTAGTAAAGTTATTTCTACTACTTATGTTGTGCTGTCTCTTTCTCTTGCAAGCCTTGTTGATGTTTACTCAAAACAAATCTATTAATAATATCAACTTGTTTTGTTTGTTCAAGACCTTTGTTTTTGTTCATTTGTCAGAGAAATCTTTTCAATTATATTCCTTTCCTCTTCCAACCTTCCACAAATTCTGTTTTTTTTTCTGTCCTTTTCTTATAGTGATACTTTTTTTTTATTAGACTTTTATAAATTTCATATTTCTGTAACTTTATTACCTGGAAAGTTAATTAACCATAGTACACTCTTAAGGTCCCTTTCTCAATTCTGTTCAGATAAAAACTGTTTTATGCTATCTATACCTGTTCATCTTTTTAACAGTAGTCCAATTGATCGTATGTTTATAATTAAGAATAAATTATTTCTAACCATTTTTTTCTTTTGTAAAACATTTTAGAAAGGTCGAATATATCTATATATTGATGCTTTGCTTTATTCGGATTACATTACTATGAAGGCAGATTAAATATAATTTGTAAACAACCTGACCATAAACGAATATTCTGAGTTTATTAAACATCCAAGTCATTTGAGTGTCTTGTACGACAGCTAAATTAGTCAGTATTTAGTCCATTCATACATGGTCATTTCTGGTATTCTTAAACATTGCTCATGTCTGAGAAAAACCGTGCTGATGATTTAAATTTAATGTCTCAGACAGACCATGATCATTATTGTATGAAGCAGTCAGGTTTTCCAGGCAGTCCGTTCATAATGTTTAGTCATGGTTTATTTACCTTTATTTCATTAAATTGATTTGTTTCATTATCAAATCCATCAAATTGAACAAGTACAAATTAATTAAAAACATCTCTTATGAAGTGTACAAGTGAGGTTTGAGGAGGACAATCATGTCATGACTACTAAACCCAAAATTAACATCTTGGTTTTTAATATTCTGATCTAGATTTTAAATTTTAAAATGAATCCAGACTATTTTAGGCGCGAATATATCTTGCTTTACTTTATGTTTCTCATTTAAATTAATAATCAAATATGCTCATTTGATACATTTCGATAGAAATGAACGGTGATTATACTTGCGTAGGTTTTCCAAATCAAATTCGCCTTTCTTTAAGTAAAATTTACCTTTTGTAAATCTAAGTTTCGATATTTTTGAAAGTAAAGCACTCTATCTAAATATATATAAATGTTTATATAAATTGTAAACGCTTACTGAAGTTATACTTCTCATTTCAAGTTTAGAGCACTTCACACTACTCTAATAAGGTTACTATTTATTTCCACTCTCCCGACCGTGACAATTCGAATCTAGTGAATTACGAGTTGTTAGAGGTGGGGTCATTTGTACGAAGTACTCCTAAAAGCTTTGTTCTTAGAGTCAGGGAATAACCTTCCTCCCTGAAATTCTAATTTGAAACTCAATAACTGTCCTAGATAAAGGGAAAAGTTTCAAAAGCATATTTTCTACTACATCGTGTTCAAGTATAATTCACAACGGTTCAGTAGAATTCATATGCAAATAAGTTTGGCCGTTAATTTTACTAGGGCTTTTTTGATTTTCATGTTTCACATTAGATGCTTAAAATCTTGTGTAAAGTGTTGTAGAGTTTGTTCTTCTTTGACTAGACTAGTACACGTCTATTTCATTCAGTGACTGCAAGCAAATGCAATATACAGAATATCGTATTACAGTATAAACTTTAATATAAATCCTGTATATTATGTACATTATAGTAGCGGTAAGTTACAAAATTTACTATATATGTAAAATATATACGTAATTTAGAAGCAGTAATCCTCCCCGACTTCGAAATGTGAAAACAATAACAATTATAAACTAATTTAGCAGTTTCTTTTTAAATCCGGTACAGCTTTTTTATTTTGTATTTGTATCATCAGTATGGAAATAAAAAAACAACTATGCAAATACTTAAAGCAAAAAAAATCCTGTTAAATTATTATTGTTGATATATTTGTTGATACGAAGAAGGTGTTACTTTATAATTGTGTGAATAATTATAACGAAGAAGTCGCGCGGTGTCTCACACTAGATTTTTTTTCATTATATCTCTTTGATTTTTTGATTAGCTTGTATACTTTTATACTTTTCAAGATTTGCTAACACGCAGATATTTGCATATTTACTTCTATGAAAGCATTATTTTTTTTAGTAAAGAAAGTTCTATTATTTAAGAAAGTACTTCTTATTATCTATTTCATTCATGTTCAATTGTGTATCCCCTGAGAGATAAGATTTTATTCTTCCTATAATTTATTTGTATTTAGACCTGTAACTTTAGTTTTTTTCTATTTATTTTCCTCCCAGATTTGATCATGATAAACGTTGGTCAGAAAGCTGTTACCCTTTACCTTTAGTTTCTCAGTTATGATGATGCTACTGCGTGTAAGAGACAATCAGTTTGTCTTAATTTTGTAGTGAAGGCAATGTAGTGAAGGGTTGGCATATTTCCCTGTGAGAGTGAGACTTGCACGGCTCTAAACTGCATGGGCTTCTCCCTCAGCATGGAAACTCATTTCTTGCCTTTTCTCTTTGCATGCTAACAAGTTTTCACTATTCATTAAATTATTTTCAGTGATATATTGAAAACCATGTATACCTTGTTTTATTGAACTTTCACATAGACTAAGTCCTTTTATGAACGCATTTAACTCAAATGGTGACTCCACTATTTTCTTTCATTTATTAAGTAAGCGCATCCACAAAAAAATTAAAATAATTTTGACTTTTACATATCTATCAAATAAAAAAAAGTTTTAACTTGATTTTATTAAAAGATTTATTTTCATAAGTGTTCATAGTCATCAGATGTTACATCCTTTGGTTTGAGCTACTTGTTTTGAATGCTATAGGTAATAATGTTTTATTGATTGGGTTAACTGTAACCTAAATATAAAGTATGATGGTAAAACCTCGTTTGACTTTTTGAGATATCCTGCTCACACAGACACAAACACGACAGGACAATTTGCGAATCATATTTATTGGACTCAGAGGACCTCATTAATTTTGGACTGAGCGCAGTACTTTCATTGCCTGTATAATTCATATAGAGAACAAAGTGAAAATAACAATGATTCAATTAATTATAATTCCTCCTGCAGTTTTCATAGAGCTATAAACTAGTTTTTTGTGGGTTTGATAAATCATTGAAAGTTGACTATTATGTGTGCAGGAATGTAGCAATCAGATTTTTTTTGCTGTTCGTTTATATTTCGGGAAACAAATGATTGTTGTTTGCGTTTTATAATAATTATAATCATATTATGTTATAAATATAATCATCAATAGAAACAGAAGATATCATTTTATACTAAAAAAAATTGTGCGTCATTAGTACAGTAAGTTCATTACATTTATTTAATGTTTGTTTAGTAATAATTAATTCTCGAGATTAATGTCGGATTGTTTTTATGATCTACATTTGTTTAACTAAAGAAACAGAAGGATGTGTTCAAATGTTAGGCTGGCAGTGAACTGCTTTGTTGTGTGTAGAGAGTAAGGTTTAACACTGCAGTTCTTTTGATTACTTTGTTTGCAGTGATTTTGTATGCTGGTGGTTGGTATAATTCACTTTCTTTCTCACTTGGTTCCATAAAGTTATAATTATTGACTAATAACCTTGCACCGAGTTTTATCTTTGCTGTGTTTCAACACATACAGCGCATTTCTTTTACTCCTCTAGAGTTAAGCAAAGCTTTATTCTTATCTCAGGTCTGCTTACAGCCAAAGCTGAAGAAGAATTGAGGAAGTCCCCTGTATGCACAGAGCCAGTAAAGTCTCCCAAGACCGAAGCACCGCCTCTCATCGATCTGGAGTCCCCGTCAGTACTACTTTGCACTTACCTCTGCTCTGGTGTTGGTCAACTTCTGTATAGCTCTGTGGCTGGGGTTGTTCTATTCTCAAGTCTTGATTCGCTAATTTGTATATTTTGTACTCAAGGTCATACCTTATTAAGCTTTTGAACTCAGCTTTTGAATTCTTTATTTATTCTCTCGATTGATGATTAATAAGTTAATACATTCACTACCCTTAACACTGTTTGTATTGACAAGAGGGTGTTTTCGTAAATTGATTTAATGCTATTAAATGATTTCAATAAGGCGTAAAGGAAACGTCGAATTGCAAATTTTTTTCGTGCGTTTATGAAATCTCCCTATTCTTTTCCTATCTAATTCATGTTTCATTGTATAGACGATTGAATAAATGTTCCCTATTTTTATTTACTTTTTAAATAATATAACAATAGACAATTCATAATAAAATCATTTCATTTTAGCTAGAACATTTTGTCACTTTCGGGTAAGAAATGTATTCCTCTCTACAAATGAAATGTTTTACAATTCACGTATTAAGCCAAGTGTTTATATCTTTATGAGCAGTAAACTTCGCTTTGAAAGGGCATGTTGGTGGTTTGGTGCATACTGAGGATGTGCTATAAAATCCTGTCGGTAATTTTCACCGATTTTACTATCTGTAGTACATTTCTAAAACTATTCTCTCACATTTGGTGAGACCCAAAGACAAAGAGGAACTTAGGTTGTTGAGAAATTACCTTGTGAAGAGTTATTTCTATCCAAGTTTACCTCCGTACGGATTATTTCTTCGTTTGCTTGTCGTCGATTAATTGATCAACGATTAATTAATGGATATTCCCCAAAGTATTTTATGATTATTTTCAGAGTCACATGAATACCAGCATTTCTAGTCTGCTGTATATAATAATGTTATAATTATAGGGTAAATACCACACAATAACCGATTGCACTACCTTAGATGTTACATACACGTCCTCATTTCTTTTACTCCTCTAGAGGGTTTAAGCAAATTATCAAACAGTTTTTCGAACCACTCTTTATCACACATTTCACCGAAAGGGCATTAATATCCATTTCAAGTGTTTGCTTTAGTATTAAATTTTAGTAATTTCCTTGATTACGTGTTTCCCTTCAGGCAATTTTCGTATATTTCACATTCTTGTATTTTATTTTCATATAAAATTTCAATTTAAATATAAATTTACTTATTTATTTAATATATTTTTTATGTCTAAGTTAGCAATGCTGAACTATGTAACCGGTATTGTGACTCGCCCACAACAGAAATGGATGCCAAATAATCAATGAGCCACATTTACACTTTTTTTTCTAAGCAATATTACTACACATAGTGATACAACTTAGGGTATTTTTAGAATACCTGTAAAAAGGTGTAACAGAATAGAAATATGTTAACTTTAGTGTATTTTTATATATAATCTGGTAAGAATGTTAGGAAGAAAGCCTAATTTCACTCTTTTTTATGTTGGTAGCACTGTACCAGAAAGTAAAACTATGTAGTAAAGTCTACAGTGTTTAATATTACATCGATGTCAAATTTGTTGAGGATTTTTTTATTTACATTGAATTAAACGTCAGAACTACGCCCATGGTAGACATAACACAATCGTATTCACCAGATATATTGCAATGTCGTTGATGGAATCAACATGCCCTTAAAAGACAGTAGTTTATTTGTGGCAAAGATAACTTTTCCATTTGGTAACTAGTAGAATATTCGCAGGAGTAGAGATATAAGCGAGTTAAGTGATAAATATGTAATATTTGTTTTTTGAGTTAGCTTTGAATATAGTTTGTTATGAGTTAGTAAGCACTTCAGTGTTGTACTATTGCCAAGGCACAGCGCTAGCCCCCGAGCCGTGTACATATGTATATATTGTCTTAAAGGCATGCCAGTAGTGGTGGCTTGCATTCGGACGACACACCTATCTGACCCAGACACAAGCCTGCATGACTTGTCGCCTTACCGTCTTTCATAGGTACTTTGTTAATCAAGTCGACGCAATGATTCAACAAGACTTCACCCTCTACCGACACAACTTCGCTACTACCTTGCCTAATCCTCCTCAGGTAACACTCCATCTAATTATAGTCATCTTTTAATAATTCAGTGCTTTCTAACAATGAAATCTATTAATGTCTTAATATTTCTGTAACAATGCAATTAGGTTATGTTTACTTCGACTTTCTTGTGTTTATTGTAAACCTTTCAATTTTATGTTCACTGATATTTTTAAATAGTAACATTAATAAAGGAATGTTAATGATGTCCAGAGTTTCAAAGCCAGTAAAAAAAAGTTCCAGTTTTGGTTTTAAAATTTCTTTTAATCCTTCTCTGAGCCCAACTCCTTTAGTTTTATCATTTACCTAAAAAATTAATGTAAGGTGTTAATAATTTATAAAATACCGTAAACTTTTGAGACTGGAGAGTAGTCATTGGAACATTTAAAATTTAAAGCAAGGAATTCCAAAATACGAATGTCCTGACTCTTAAATTCTGTTAAATGTAAATATGAGTTTAAGTCGATAAAAATTACTTATTGTAAGCTATGGAATTTCGTTTAACATATATATTCTGCTGATAATGTCCTTTATATTTTATTCGAATTAGTAGTTCATTATTTCTGCATTAAATGTACAAATTTTCCTCATAACAAGGTGAAATGCGTTTGTGCAATCAATGCTGTTTCAATTCTAAAACTGATAGTTTTCTACTGTATTTTTTTAATTAAATTAGTATTCGTGCAGTGTTTCTGTGTGGTGTTGTGCCTAGTGGTAAGAACAAGTCTCCAAATAAAAGAAATTTTATAAAAAAACAATGCGTGTTTTTTTTGTACATGCACTGTTGTACAATAATTTTTTGCATATAACTTTTTATATATGGTAACTTGTTCTTGTTTTCCTCTTTATATATTTCTAATTTATTAATTTTGCTCAACCTTATAAGTTAATAAAAATACTTTAATGAGTTGAAATATTGGTGAAAAAGTTGTAAAAAAAATGAAAGTTTCTTGATTCAGGTTTTCATGACAAAACCTATTAAATAATGCAAAATGTTATAGTTTTGTTGTTGATTTATGTAAATTTGATTGCCGTCTGTTTGTGTCAGCTTCATTAGTCTTGAAGTTTTATTGTAAGTCTTACGGTAGTTGCCACTCCTTGTAGTTTACTCCAGCCACTAGCTATTCAGACAGAGAGGTTATTACATAAGCATTCAATGTTAGTGACACAGAGCTTGTTAGATAATTACAATATTAAACTCACATTAATCGTAAGTTTCTTCTTTATATTCATTTCGGATCATATCCATTATCAAGAGCCTACAGTATGTCTTTGGATAGGTCGGATAGTTGTATTGTTAGTTTATGGTTATCGATGGTTTTTGAATAGTAATATTTTATTACTTTATAACTAAAACTAATATTTTATTATGTTTTCGCTATTGTCATATTTGTTGAAATGTTTTTTAAAGGTTTTTAATTTGTTTTTCTGGTTTTAAAAAACTTGTTGATTGTGTAGTTGGTTCTTTGTTTACTGTGCTACATTAACTATAGAACCATAATTATTTCATCCAACAAAAAATTAAAACCAGCAAACAGACGAAACTTGACAAAACTTGAAACAATAAAACAGTACTAGTATACTTTTTTGAAGTAATAAATTGTTAGTTTTATGGCTCTTAATGTTGTATACTGTAACATAAGCTATATATATATATACAGTTCAATGTACATAAAGAAACGTAGAGAAATTAAAAACACACACTTACAGTCTCAAATTTTCGGTTGAACCGTCTTCAGGAGAGATAAGAAAGGGAAACCAAGCGCACTGGTACAGAAACGGTTGGAGTCTCTGATGAAACGTATTTTCATCAAAAAAGTATATATATATATTTAAAGTTTATCAGGACTCGGTCAGTTCTTCAGGTTCAAATTAAACTTTGCCAACGTTTTGGTTTTTGGAAAACCTTTTCCATGGGCAGAAGTATAAAATTTTGAAACAGAAAAACTAAGTATTACATTAGTGCTTTTTTGCAAAGAAAAGCTATTTTGTAAAATAATTTCTAATGTAACACTTAGTTTTTCTGTTTCAAAATTGTATGCTTCTGCCTATAAAAAAGATTTTAAATAAAAACCGAAACGTTGGGAATGAGAGTTTAATTCAACCTGAAGAGCTGACCGAGTTCTGATAAAGCTTAATTTTGTTTCTATTTCACGGTCAATCACAAACACAGAACTAAGGAACAAACACACTTACTGTCTCTAATTTTCGGTTGAGCCGTCATCAGGAGAGTTGAGATAGGGACACCAAGCGCATTTGTGAAGCGACGGTTGGAGACCCTTCACAAGTGCGCTTAGTGTTCCTATCTCAACTCT
This sequence comes from Hermatobates lingyangjiaoensis, assembly GCA_026182355.1. Classification (NCBI taxonomy): domain Eukaryota; kingdom Metazoa; phylum Arthropoda; class Insecta; order Hemiptera; family Hermatobatidae; genus Hermatobates; species Hermatobates lingyangjiaoensis. The sequence continues at coordinate 1,006,530 of JAPFBL010000007.1, read as the reverse complement.
CCTGATAAAGGTTCAACCGAAAATTAGAGACAGTAAGTGTGTTTGTTCCTTAGTTCTGTGTTTGTGATTCACCGGGAAACGTTTGTTGTCCTTTTGGATCGTTTTCCAGTTTACTATATATACGAGTATAAACAAAAATAATGGAAAAACAATGTAAAACTAATTGGTAAGACTGATAAACACATCAGTAGGTTATTTATAATTTACTTGTTCTGAAACTGGTCTAGTTGAGAAGTATGGAAATATGAGTTTATGCGGTAATAGTCTAGGGTATTAATTTATGAATTAAGTAAATATATGATTCCGTATAATCTCGTACGTTGGTGTGTTTGCTTGGCCTATCCTTAATGGTGGGTAACTTAGTTGGACAACTGGATCACTTTTCTCACAATTATTAGTAATTCTCCATAGTGTAATAGCCACCAAGATACTCGGTTCTTTTCATTGTTCAGTTTAGGTGAGTTACTGAGTCTTTTAGAAGTGAATTAGTGACCATTAAGGTATGGTGTATCACATACATCAACTACCTTGATTTGATCGATGCATCAAGTATTTAAGACTAATCACGAGAAATATTTGTTGAAATGTTGAAGTAATAGCAATTGAAGAAGCTTTGTGTGGTACCTAACGATAAGTTAGTACAGACAGTGATACTGGACATAATGCTTTAAATCTTTCCAGCAATACTTTTGTTTGTCGTTGTGGTAATGATGTGAATAAGGACGACGATAGTGTTGACCCTGGAGCTGATGAAGACCACAGTGTTGTGACGTCGTTTTTGTTTCAGGGAGACCTTACTAGACACGACAGTGCCCTCCACCGAGGCCTCTCTCGAGCAGGCTACCTTCGTCTCCGTCGTAAGTCCCTTTCCTCTCTTGTGCTTATTGCTTCAGCCTTATGTCGCTTCCTCCTCGTTCCTTCAGTCGCTTACTCGTCTTGTCATCTATATTATTCGTTATCACTTCCTCCGACATTACTTTTTCAATAGACGTCTCATTCCACTTATATTACCGAATAATCCTCTGTAACCTATTATATTTGTAATTAATTTTATTATATTAAAGGTATCTTAGCATTTGCCCTTTATTTTATGCAAAAAGTAACCTTATTTTGAAGTATAGGAGTTTATTTCAACTTTTTTCAAAATAATAGTGTATAAAATAGCCAATTAGAGATTATTCTAGCCTTTTATATCCTTTAACTTTTGCTTTTATTTCAAAACGTAAAAACAAAGAAAAGATTAACGTTATTTGAAAACTAAGAAGACCACTTCGTAAAGTACATATTCTGCTCTCCTCTGCAAAATGAGTCAAACTAATTCTTCAAGATCTGTTCGTTATATTAATATACAATACCTGAATAAAGTCAATGAGTGTGAACACTTTTAAAATAATATGTATTAAAATATAAGCTAATCTACCTTGTTGTTGAGAACTCTTTGGTATAGTTGTCGCTATAAGTTTAATAGATTTAAAATGTACTTATAACTTAAAAATGTCACAAAATATGAATAATTATAAAGTCGATGAAAAACTATGACCTTCTGTTTTCTTGCAGTTACGGTATTGCCGTCAACAATGGTCCTAGTTCAAATATTTATAACCAATCTGAATTAATGTATTCTTTAAATTATTTTACAACCATAATTGAACAGTTCACTAAATGCATCGACTAAACATCATCAAGTAAAATTGACTTAGCTAATTTTTAAAATTCCCTTTGTAATATAAATTCAGATAAATTTACGTAGTCATTAAGCACCTGTTACAGAATTTCAGTTAAATTATTGCAGCTGTTTACATTAGAGTCCGGAATGAATCAAAATAACTGCTGAAATAAATTACTTATTATTCAATAGCAAAGAAATTTGTTTTGTAATTTATATTATTTGGGAAATTAATTATAAAAATAAAACCCTATGAATGGACCAACTCCTTTGGCAGTGAAATTTAAGATATTTGAAAAATTGGAGTTAATCGATTTTAGCAGTGTATTATTGATGAACCACCAGTAGGGATAGGACATCAATTATTCATGGTTTTAAATTGATTGAAATAGTGATGCGAAAACTAAAGGAAAACGGGAAAACAAGAAATTTCTACCGTGTATACAATTAATAAATGATTGGAAAATGTTGAAAGAACTTGAAATTGTCTTACAAATGTTTTCTTTCAAGAACCGTTTGTAAACTGCTAAACAAACAGAAAGGTTACCGAAGATTTGAGCAATTTATATAAGTATGCTTGTTTTGGTATATGAAAGAAATGGAAAAGCAATTTTTTCAAAAAAAAGTCTTCATGTGTCAAAAATCAAAACAAAAACTGTGGATATTAATATTTCATTTTTTATTTTGTAATATTTTCATTCCATTGATAGAAAGGTGAATTATTAATTTGTTTATCCATGTGTTTCTGTATTTAACATTAGTTTAAATTATTCTATTTGTTCAGCACTAATATAGTTATTGACTAGTGTCAATGTAACTTCAGTTTTCCATTTAACTCGTGAAGTCTGAAACTGCCGTATGATTCAAACTTTAATGTCTCAATGAACCCTAAAATTCTAAGTACTTCCTTTGAATTCTAAGTACTTCCTTTGAATTTTATTAGTTTCTACTTGGATGATACTCTTTATCTTTCCTAATGCATTTTGATAAGTTTGGCTTCTTATTTGTTATTAGTTATATAAGCTCCATGATGATTGCAATGTATTGTTAATTTTTCAGTTTTAAAGGACCCTTGATCATTATCTTTAACCTTCTATAACGAGTTCTTTGATAAATGATGTGACGAAAGGTAATGTGGTTTGTTGAGTAGTCTTAGTGCAATTGTGTATAATTGAATAACGAAGAAGACATGAGAGAAATCGGGGTAGAAGTATGATTGTGTTGGGCTTTTAGGATCATTGAGCTAATGGTGCTCCATATTTGAAAGTATCTTTATAATATCTTTAGGCCCAAATCATCTCTTTAGGTACTTTAGTTAATTTTTGTTACGTGGAATTAGAACTGCTCTACATTTAAATCAAATTTAATAGTTTATGGATAAATAAAAAGAAAAATGTCTAATTTAAATCATGGATGATATATATCTCTTTGAAAGATTGTATAAGATAGCATTAAAAATGGCTGGACGAGGGATGATTATGAACCATCAAATGGAGATATTGTATGGGACACTGATCTTTCTAAATCAAACAGTTAATAAGGGTAGCAACCTGTGATTTTCGTCCATATTATGCCCAGAAAAAACTACTGTTCTTTTATACGGTTTACACGAGTGTTTGAGAAGGTCATATCGTAAGAAGAGATTTCTTTAATATTTAGCAACAGTAGGACAGAATTGAAAAATTTACGCTCTCACGAATTCTAAAAAAGTCGACTTCAGGAGCTGTTCACACAAAGCAGAGTGGTGTTATTATGTGTACCAGGGCATTATGGTATAGAAGAAAATGAGGCAGCATACAGCTTAACGTATCCAGGAGCTTCAGTATACCATAACCCTGAGCTCACAACTTTTTATCGGGGTCTCTCCTTAATACTGTTAAAATGGTTTTTAAAGGCTTGTTTCTTAAAATTATAAAAAACCGACTGAATTTAAGCAGTGACCATAAATATGCTTAGTTGATATTTAAGGAATTTAACTTGAAATATAGATATGAGATAATGAATGAATTTAAGCAAGAATCAGATCATATGATGGTGCTATCTGTAGCACGTTATTGTCACCTTAAAAAGAATTACTCAAAATGGGGTCATACAGAAAAGTATTCTCTTTGAAGAAAACATAATATGATTGAAGAATCAGCGTATCATATTCTCTTTGAGTGAAAAGGTTTATTTCACAGAAATTAAAACAATTTAGGTTGGTGGTTTGCAGTTTGACAATCCCCAGAGAACCTCTAAGTGTCTTCTCAATTTCTTGAATACTCGATATTTCTTGATAAAGGAACAGGGCGGCACACATATCGGTGATACGTATGCCCTTAAGGAACAGCATCTGAAGTTGTTTTTTTTTTTATCTTATACCACCCAAATATATTGTTGACGAAGGAAGTGTGATTTGGTGGGGGGATATTGTTGATGGAAGTTTTGAGAAAGCCTTGAGTGTGCGATGAAGAGAGAGGGTTGAGTGGTGACGCAGTGGCTGCCTAGGGTGGAGACAAGCTGACGTTGGCGCTGAGTCCTACAGCCCCCGCGGGCCCCAGTCCCTCGGCTCCCGTCTCGGTCACCCACTTCGGCTGGGGGGACCGCGGCCAGATCGAGCAGAAGACCCTCGCTGCCAACAACCCCTTCCTCTCCCCTTCTCCTGCCTCCACCAACCCCTTCGTCGCCACCACACCGAACACCTCCAGCAATCCTTTCCTCGAACAACAGTCAGAGGAGAAGGAGCAGATGATCGTGTCTCCTCCAGTCGTCACTTCTCCTCCCAAGGTAACTCCCATATCTTTTTTAGCGCACTTTTACAGGATTTATTGACTTTGAATAGCGTATTTTTTTTCATCCTTTTTAATGTAAACTGATGCGTTATTTTTGTAATTCATCATACTTTGAAGCATGAAATATTCGTTATAATACAAGTTACTCGATTGAAAGATGATGTTCAAACTCCACAAGGGTACAGAAAATAGACCTTTGGTAGACATCTCTGCCAGGTAAAAGTTGTCGTCTTAACTCCTTGATGAACTGATAATTTTGTTGGGAAATACGTATATTTGGAGACATTTTTATTTTAATTATGCGAACCAGGTTCTTAGGTTACCTTATAAATCTCATTTAAATCTTTTAAATTTTATGATTCTAACTAGGTAGTTAATGTACAATGACTGTACGAGTGTATATATTTTAATTATTCATTATTTAAAGTAGATTTTGCTACACTTTCAAGAATTGAATTTGTTGGTTCACAGACATTAAAATAATACGTGTTATGCATTGAGTATGTACAAAAAGAGCGTTGTAGATAACTTATTTAAATAACTTTTGGAAAATAATAAAAGTTCATCTAGTACAGAACCAATATCAAGTGATTGGCTTGGTTAGCACCATGTCTGTCAACGTGATGATAGTATTTGAATGATTATTTATTCTGGTTACCCGAAGACCCTACTGAATCTACCTGTAGGGTAGCTTTTAGTCTGAACCTTGCCCTTACAGTCCTATTTTGAGCCTATCAGTTGTCCTACAACATGACTGGTTAAGTTGTGTATAAAATGAAATAGCACAAATCTTTAATTCTGACAAGTTTCATTATTACACTCGTCATTTAATATTATACTCTTTTATAATGTTAAGAATATTTGCTTGTTGACTAGTGAATGTTGTATGAACTGTGGAGAGGTTTTTAATGTAGAATGATCCCTTTATTTACGCCATTTTGATTAGTAATGGCAAATATCTGTTTGATGAACTAATCATCTTTGAGTGATAGCCGACGCCAGTGCAGGTAGGTTGAGGTTCTCTGGTACGTATGTTCTATCAACTGTTTGTTGCAAGTGTATTATGTTACGTGTATAGCACTATTTGCAGCACTCGCTCCTCACGCTGTACATACACCCTCTGCATATCTGCTTCAACTACCCCCTGTCTGCTACCTCTGTTCTTGTTTAATTGCTAACGCTGTCTGTCATGCGACGCGATAGTTTGTTAATTATATCATATGTTTTATATATTAATAGTATTTTTTAAGTTTTATGTAATAAGTTTCAAATTACACCTCTTAAGTTCAAAATGATAACTACTCTCCCGTCACGGGGTAACTATATGATTATACCATTCCACATACAGTTGTAAAATGTTTCAATGAATTTTCCATAGAGTTATGTAAGTTTTGACTATTATATTCTCAAGGGTGTTTATTTATAGCTTAATACAAGTTATTGAAAACATGTTTACATTATTCCACCAAAAACTTGAAATATGTAAACTTGAAACATTTGTTTATGGTGCAAATAGATTAATCAATAAATAACTTCTGAAGAGAGAATTAATACGGGGTAATTCAAAAAGAATATGATTTCATTGATCAAATGTCAGTAAGAAAAAATGGAAAACTCAGTCGAGGCAAGTTATTCTATCAGATTCAAGTTTAATTATTGGCTTATAAAAGTATTCAATGTGGCCATCACCTGCAACACGGGCAACATCAGTGCCATCAAATACATAAATAGATACTAATAACAATTTGGATGGCACATTGAACACTTGTAAAACTTAGATCTCTTGAATGTGAATTGAATAATTAAATTATTAGTGTGATTTAGAATAAGTAGCAATGAAATTATGTTGGTACATAAATTTAAAAAACTAAAGTTGTTTTTTTTTATCAATATTTGATATAGATAATTCACGTTGTTAAAGAGTAAAGTTTGCTATATTCGTCTTATAGACTGACTTCTAAGTCTTTTCAAATGTCAAGTAAAAATGATCCACAGTTGAAGTGAAACATTACTGTAGATATTAATTTTTTTATACAGCATAAAACGCAAGCGATCAGGAGGTTGAAAAGATGTACCTGTTTAAATCATTTCCAAAACCGATATTCGTAACAAAAAGTGCTTTCGTGGGTAAAATAGTTGGTTTGGTGGATTACAAAAGAATAATATTTGTCCTTTCCCAGGCGAATCCACAAATGATTTGTAAGTGTACCGTCATGCAATGTACAAATATAATGAAGCTATCTACGGAAAAAAGCTATGATTCATAAACAAATGGTGTGTTCGACAACTTTTAATGCCAGACCTCCCTCATGTTTGACTGAAGCCGAAACTTCGATGGGTATGTTAATATACCCATTATGCTTGCCAGATCTAGTACCGTCGGACTGTTGTTTGTATCTGGTAAGATATTGTATATATATCTTTACAGCACATTATTTATAGTAAATTATTAACTCCAAATATTTAGTTAGACATCACTTGTGTTAGTTTTCATGGGGCAAAACAATACAGAGCTTGCGTTGATCGCGTGATTATGCTACTGCTGGAAAGATGTCAATAGCTCTTGTACCAAAACGGTTAACATGTAATTTTTTTAACAAACTAAAATTCGTTCCATTCTTTTTTACAAAATAGAACGAAATTACTTTTCTGACAACTCAATAAATAAGATGTATTGTTTTTTATTCTATATTCATTTGATAGGTGAGCACGAGATTTTAGTTGATCTTCTATCATTGGTGCCTCTCCAGCTCTTCACCAAACAGCTACAGAGTACTTTGCTTTTAACAAATGAACCTCAAATACAGATACCGTTCGAAAAGCGGAATATCAACACCTTATTCATGTCCTGATGACCAACATAGTATGCAAATGATAATTCTTAATTAATGCATTGGTCATTATTGAAGTTTATTTTGTTTTTCGTATTTATTAGTATTAGTATTTATAATTAGTATTTATTATTACATTCTTGCTTTCCTACTTCAATCTAAGTTATTATTATGATATTTATCCACAAGTGATAGAATAAAGCGCTTAATCTTATGCGCTTTATTTTAATATACTATACCATTGATTCGTGCCAAGAGTCTTAAGTGCAAAGTTTCTCAGACTGTACACCCCTAGACCTACTTAGGTGTGACTCAAGGAATAACATGATAATACTCTATTACTTAAAAACATCTCATGATTTTCACAAATTTTACACTTACCGAGTATGTGGTTTCCCTGTCTGAGTCAAGTCTATTATATCTGATATTAACCTGGGAGGTAAATTCTTTTTAAGAAAGGAGGCGTATAATTTACCCGCTTTCATATTTTCAAAGAAGATGATATGAATTTTTATCGTATAAACTCTTAGTAGAAAATAACAACCGTAAGTTCTTCTTTCTTCAGATAAATGACATATTTTCCTTTCACAAGTATATTCCATAAAATAATGAATTTTTTTGATAGCTTCAATAATTCATTGCAAAATGAAAACTTATTTTTAATTATTTCATCCTTTTACTTAGTCTCAAAAAAATATTTAAAAAAATAATTTTATTTGTGATAGAGAAATTTTGATGATAAAAAAATATCATCTCTGGACGAAAGTATTACCGTTGCAGCTATTTTAAACTTCTTATGTTCCTGAAACTTCACAATAATTTCAAATGTGTTATATATTTTTTTCAATTTTGAAGTTGTGGTACTAAAGTTAATTCATAGATACGCTCTGAGGTAAAACATATTGTGACTTACTACCCTGGATTATGCACTGTACTTGTTCACCATGGGTTGTGCTTTATTGTTACCATAGTGCAAACATCTAATACCTGTTCTGTTTAGGAGGAAGTAGTGGGGTCACCGCCCTCACTGAGTCAGCTGAGCCCTTGGTTGGTGGAGTGCGACTCCAAGCCGTCCCAGCCCATTGTCACCAAAACTGTCATCACGACCCAGCTCTGAGACCGCTGCCACCTCCGCAATCGTTTGGCGATATTGTTGTACAATTGGTTAGTACTGTGCCTCATGACGAACTGATTCCATTTTTCAGATTCACTCCATTGCTTAAGAACTTCTACTATTACTGGAAATATATATATATATATATATATTTGTTTATCCAGGTTTGGTCCTGCGTCAGACAGTAAAACATCTTTAAAATAATGTTTTGTTTATATATATAGCCTTGAAGATGTCTACAAATAAAGACGAAACGTTATGTTAAAGGTTACATAAAGGTTATGTTACTGGTTAGACCAAACCTCGATAAAAAAGAAAATAGCGTTGAATACATGTGGTAGATATAAGAAAACATTGATATATATATATATCCTGTATATGGACCAAAAGTCTTCCTTTAGACATGCATTATTAAGTACTGCAGCAGCTTCTTTCTGGTCTCTTAGATGATCCGAGAAATTGTTCTCACTTTTTGCTGTGCAGTCATAATAACTGTTCAATAGACATTACCAAAAAAAAAGGTGGGCGTATGAACTTTAGGACACCATTTATACAATGTCCACTGAACAGTTATTGTGGCTGTTCATGAGAGAGAACTACTCCAAAGGTTGAGAAGACCAGTAATATCCTGAATTCAGAAGTCATTGTAGTATTTAATCATATATATATACTTAAAATAAACTGTGACACATAAAAAGAAACGTAACAAAAGACTCACTTTTCAATATTTCGACCGCCATAACGGGTGAAATATTGAAAAGTGAGTCTTTTTTTACGTTTCTTTCTATGTCTCACAGTTTATTTTAAGTGTTATAAGTCCTTCTGGATCGCATTTAGTTTATCATATATATATATATATATATATATTTGTAAATTTAGGGAGCAATCCTTCTTTTATGCATGTTTTGTTGAACGACCTTTGTACTGTGGCATGAATCAATTTTATTGTCGATCTTTCAAGTTTTCTCACCTTTGATTTAAATCTTTCTGGTATTAAATACACCAGTTCTCCAAAAGATTTATTTTTCAATACTGACATGTTTCGGTCTCCTAGACCATCTTCAGAGTTAAACATATTTACAAAAACTTATTCCTACTAATCACAACTATATGCACTATACTATACATTTCCTAAATTAACACAATAATTTTCAAAAACATCAAGAAATAATTCTATCACCAAAATAAACATTTGCTTAAAGCAGTTTTTGCCACCTGTCATAATCAGGTGTACCTATTAACTTCATAAAATGCCTCTAGGTTCCATCTGTTGGGCCTTCAATCTTGATTCGTGTTCTTGCGTCGTTCTAGAATATAGTTTTAACGTCCTGTTGAAACCTGTGGTTTGGTTGTTCATATTTGGTTTCAGTTCTATTATCTTAAGTGCTTCAGCAATTTGTAGTCTATTATGATCATTTTCATGGTATAAAACTTCTGTGTTTTTCACTAGCATTTCTCGAGTCAATTTGATTTTATGTTCATTTATGGTATGTTCTTTTGGGGCTCCTGCTAACAGATGCATTGTGAGTCTTCTTGAAATTGTTGTTGTTGTTGAACCAACATTTTATAAAATGATCATAATAGACTACAAATTGCTGAAGCACTTAAGATAATAGAACTGAAACCAAATATGAACAACCAAACCACAGGTTTCAACAGGACGTTAAAACTATATTCTAGAACGACGCAAGAACACGAATCAAGATTGAAGGCCCAACAGATGGAACCTAGAGGCATTTTATGAAGTTAATAGGTACACCTGATTATGACAGGTGGCAAAAACTGCTTTAAGCAAATGTTTATTTTGGTGATAGAATTATTTCTTGATGTTTTTGAAAATTATTGTGTTAATTTAGGAAATGTATAGTATAGTGCATATAGTTGTGATTAGTAGGAATAAGTTTTTGTAAATATGTTTAACTCTGAAGATGGTCTAGGAGACCGAAACATGTCAGTATTGAAAAATAAATCTTTTGGAGAACTGGTGTATTTAATACCAGAAAGATTTAAATCAAAGGTGAGAAAACTTGAAAGATCGACAATAAAATTGATTCATGCCACAGTACAAAGGTCGTTCAACAAAACATATATTATATATATATATATATATATATATATATATATATATAGTACAAAGTTAGTAAAGACACACAAAGAAAATGAAAACACTCCTAGAGGCTGTGTGTATTTTCCTTCATTTGTGTTTCTTTACTAACTTTGAACTTGCTTTTCTTTATGGTTTGTTTTCTCAACATTCAAGTAATATATGGTACATATATACAGTAATCCTTCCTACTTCGTGGAGGTTATGTTCTAGACACACCCGCGAAATAGGATATAAACTAGATTTTTTTGAAGTATGAGCTATAATTTTAACATTCCAGAACACTTAAACTGCTTTCTTATTACTTTCGCAATTAGTATACATGTGTACATGTCCTTGTACATGCGGCATACATGTAGAGTACAATGTATATACAATACTGAAATATTTATTTTGGTATTTTTATATACGCTTAAAGCTTTTTTAATATAAAACAATGTATAGAAAAACTTTATGTATTAAAAAGGAAATAAAATAGTGCACAGCAAAGCTCTTACTATAGTTGTTCTGAGGGTACCACTTCCGCTGGCCTTTCTTCGGTTCTTCTTCTGGCGATGGTGCTGGAATCTTTTCATGTTTCTTTTTTACCAGAAACATTGCGATAATAAAGTGCAATGTAGCTCTGTTCATTGTACTGACTATTTAATTTATTAATTTTAAAACATAAAACCTATTTTTAAACATAAGTTATCATTATTAAATGAAAATGAAGAAACTCAAGTGGCCGTGAAACGACGAAATTACTCCGATAAAAACATTCATTTATTTTTGAAAACCCACAATACAGCGAAGTAGGAGGAATTACTATATAATGGGTGAAATATATTAGGATATCTATTTTAAAGAGTGGACGATGAAACAATAGTTGTAGCAGCTTTTCTTGCCTTCAAGGTTTGTCCTCCTTATATGCTCATAGGCATTAAGTTATATTGGATTAACCTATTAAAGTAGTTAATCTTGAAATTATTGATATTTTAAGGTTTATATGTTGATATAACAAATACCATATACCTTCTGAACTACAAAATAGTCAGTTACTTAAACAATATTGAGAAAAATATACAATTTTGTAATTAATTCTCATTTTAATAATTTTTTCCACTAAAGATTGTTTGAATGAGAATTTATCTTAATGTTCCTGTTGATACATTGTAAAGATGTAGCTAAATTATTACAAGGGAGTAGTTCTGACTTTTGGCTTCCTGATAACTGTCCATATTTCTTTTATTGCACGATTATGCCTTCATAGTTTATTTAATCCCTTGAACTGTGATCCTGGAAATACCATTCTAGGTACTTAAAAGTTTATAACTTAAGTTTTTTGTAATCTGTCCTTGAGATATGTCGTATTGTTTTTCAACTAGTTTGCTTTTTCAGCTTTGATTGGTTTCTTATTAAAACTCTTTTAAAGTAAAGCTGTATACATGATTTAACTGCAACATTTGGTGGAGGTGGCTTCTGAAAATGGTAAAAGGTCTAACCCACCTTACGACATACTTGCTTCATTTTTTAAGTTTATAATGTGCTAAGGAAAAGAATCAGGTTTAAAGTGAAGAGTGACTGTTTATTTTTGCAGGAGCAAAAGAAATAATTACAAATAAAAACAATCTTTGTGCTATTGTTTAAATAAAAGGATATGTTGTTTAATTTTAAACTGATAAGTAATTGTTGAGGTTTTTGGTTGCACAAGAAACGCATATCAGTTAGTTGTCTATTCTTAAGGTTTAAAGTTTAAAAAACTTTCCGATTTAAGTAAACTACAAAAAAAATTACTAGAAACTGTAAGAAAAAAGATAACTTCTTTGTCAAATGATATTGACAATATCAGTTTTATATGTAAAGGAAACAGTTAATATTTAATCGCAATTGATAAATTAGAGAATTAGTCTCCATCCAAATGGTTTTGTAAAGAAATAACAAACTCATTTCCATACTTCTTTTATTGTCCTTCTTTGGGTTTCATTAAAAATTGTTACACACTGAGACATATTAGTTTAAATGAGTTCAGTTTTCCCATTCGTTTTACTACTCATCCCCATATCACCTGTACACCTGCAGTCCACCTCGACACCTGTTCATCTCTCAATTCCCGATACGCAAGTATGTCACTTTATTTAGATAATTTATATCACCATGTTTATTATATTCATTTAAACTAATATACCTCATCGTAAATTGATTTTTAGATGTAATCTGAAGAAGTACACTAAGTGTTCGAAAACACGTTGTTGTCAATACTGAATTACACATTTGTGGTAAATTATGTAGTTTCGTGGCAGTTATTTCTTGTATTTTTATTCTATTATTGTAAGAAAAACCCCTTCAACTTTATAATACATTAATCCCTGATAATATCAGATATAGTTGATAAAACGTTGGTTCTTTAAGAAGTGTCTGTTCCTCATGCAAACAAAAACCTCGATATTATTACCTATCTGCTATCAATATTGTGGTCGAAAATCAACCGTAATCGATAAATTTTATCGATAGACAAGCTTTAGAATTAAGAACACATTGTTTTGCATAAATGTAATAATAGCTATTAGAAATATTCAGATCCTCTTTAAAGAATTTTTTTTTAAAAGCTACATTTGGTTAGGGAATGGCATGTATTCTTTTATTCTGAATTGAATTTTATTCTATTCAAGTTTTCTATTCCATTGCAGACTTAGTGATTGTCAAGAGTAACCATATTATGTAATCTAATCTGAACATTTCAGCAGGTTTACTCTGCAAGGTAGATATAAAGGAATACGTTTTTATATACTAACCTAATGTCTGTGCAACTATCATTTTTTATTTATTTAAAACAAAAAACAGATATCATAGATATAATTCAAAGTTTTTATACATTGAGATTAATTTGTTAGCCTTTTGTAATTTTCTACTATACTTGTATGAAGTGACTATTTTGATATAAGTGAGTAACAAAATATTTAAAGATCCTAAGAACTATGTATTTATTTCAATTATTTGGGCCTAGTATTGAATGTTTTCCTAATTAGGACTAAGTGATAATCACATTTAATTATAGTTATTTTATACCTTAGTGGAAATTCTTTTGATTGAATATGATTCAAATTCCACGGTGACTGCTTCCCATCATCCTTCTTCTTTGGAAAGAAGTTTAGTTGCTTTGTAGTACTGGAGTACCGTTTCATTACTTACAGCATTGTTCTCCCTAGTTATTACCCTCCTACAGTTTCTTTTAGGATGATCATACATTTTGATCATTACTTTAGCCTTTAATTATTTAGTTTAAACTAATATTACGTTCCACAACGACTCAGATTGACTTCTTCCTATATTTTCCATTAAGTGTCAATTAATCGTAATCCTCTACAGTTATCTATTACATAATGCGTACATATCTACAATCCGTCCCGGTCGAAGAGAAAACTTTCTCTTCTTGTGTACATTCCCACCTGAGGCTTTTCATGTTTTATATGCACTAGGCTTTATATTACTTCAACAGATGTGTTCCTCTGCATTTGTAGTTGAAAATTTATATTTTATAGAATTTATTAAACAATTTAATGTATTTGGAAGAAATGCAGTGTTACGTTTCTTTATTTTTACATGGTATAGTATTTTTCAGGGAATAGTCAATAATCTATTTATTATATTTAGAACTTTCATTTCCTTTGAAATGAGGAAATGACAATTGATATTCAGATTCTGAAAAGTTGGCACCAGTATTTTAATACAGAATTAATCTATTAGGTCTTAATGGATCGTAGGAAATATTTTTTTTTTGCTTCTTCCAGAACTTATTTATTTAAATAATATAATTTATAAATATAGTTTGTACATTTAAAATAGAGAAAGAAGACAAATACTTTGCAATGTAGTAGTGTACTATTGATTCATACAGTATGCTAACTCCATAATATATGAGACTATTATTAATTTTGGATGAATATTGAAAAATATGCGACTTAGAAATAGTAATTAAAGTGTTTTATCTATCATTATACGCAGTTATATTGTAAATTTGAAATACATTTTAATTTATTTTCTTGTTATTGTTTAAAAGTTTAGAATTTAGTTTTCTGAAATTTAAGTCGTTTCTTTCTTTATTTGTCATATGAAACAAAAAAAAAACGGCAATGCAATCAATTGAAAATTCCTCGCAAATGTCGCATAGAAGCTCGTTTAGAAAATGATGTGTATATGTGTTTTCTTTAGAGCTCAGAACAAGTTGATAGGGTAATATGCATGTCCATATCTCTGTCCAACTGGATAAACTTTCTCTCTGCAAGTTTTATATGAACCAGAGAGTATTCCTTGTATAGCTTTAAGTTTATTATTTATTGTTGTTTTCTATTTGATGTAGGTGTAAATTAGATGTTTTGCTATACGAATTACATTCCTTTTTAAGTTAATGTTACGCTTTCTTTTCTAATTGACTTGTCATTTCCTTTGGTTTTGTGCAGTCTTCGTATATAAACATTGGACTTTCTAGTTGTACCTTACCTTATTATTCATAAATGTTTTCTTCTTCTAATGTGAAACATAAGTGTGATTTAAATTATAGAAAATATTGAAATTTATTATTGTATATATAAATATGTTGAATGTATCCTTGTGGCATATTATTACAGTGTAATAATTGGTACTTGTATTGTTGTGTGCCATTATTAAAAAAAAAAATAATAAAACGAAAGGAAACCCTGTTATTAGGAGAAAACTTTTGCAATTTAGCAGCCGTCCAGAGTACTACTTTTGTGCCTTATGTACTATATGGAAATATCTATTTTTTCATCAATAAATTGTTTAGAGAAATGATTTTTACTCAGTCACTCTTTTTCTCTATACTTTATTTTCTTTAATACCATTTAGATGTGCAGGTAAGTTTGCTCTTCTAGTCTTTCGATTTTGATTCGACAATTTTAAATTATACTTATCTAAACCAAAAGAAAGAGAAAAAAACGACACAAAAAAATATTAGTTAATGAAGAAAGCTTTCTATATAAATGAAAAATCTCAACTTTTTTTTTGAATCAATCAAAAATATGAAACACCTGATGTATTTACTATACTCCTTTATGTATCAATTTTGGTTGAGTTTAATTGAACCTGCGGGAATTGTATATTACGTTGAAGTGTACTTTACCTAATCTATAATACTAGGGCAATCCGTAGTAGTTTTCTCAGGTACTGTGCTTGCCTCCAGTACTGAAGACTGCAGGTTCGAGTCTTGGCAATGACCCTTTCATGCGTGAGATGAGAAATTATTAGCACACCGTCCCTATAATGAGGATGTCATGTGTCCTTCCCGAGCCAGTATGATCCCCATTCTAAGAAACTTGGGGGATACAAAATTTAGGACAGCTGATGTATAATCAACCTGGTAATATGGCTCGCCCATTATTAAATATGGTGCAAAAAAATAAATGAGTTACACTTACCACCCTTAGAGCTGTACTATAGACGAAGCTATGTGTGACCGTTGGAATTTAGTAAGTGTTGCAATAATACATTGGAGTTACCATGTGCATAACTTCAACTGTCTTCAGGATCGAATGAGGAAGAATCCACGTCAGTAACGGTTACAATAACAACTGTACTGCTTTAAACAACCAACTGCAAATGTTGGCTACCTAATTACCTGATTAGGTAGCTATGTTAGTGTTCTCTAGTTTAGTTTTAGGTACATTGATTATAAATTAATAATAAATGAGGTCATCTCCAAGACATAAACAATAAATTATAAAGATTTCATTATTTTATACGATGGTTAACGAGCTAGTCACAATCAATGTGACATTCTATTCTTACACAAGATTAAGAAATAATGACAATTGATTTTGGGGTCCATTTTTTTACTCCTTGAATGTATTCTTTAGCTTTTCTAAAATGAAAGTGTTTATTTTGTTTTTAATCAGCAAATAAGATGGTAAAGTTTTGATTGGCACAATATGGTTGAGGAATCAAAAACTGGGGAATGATGAAAACACACAATCGTATAATTAATTAATTATATATATTTATACAGAAATATTTTTACAATCTAAATACCTAATAAATTTAATAAGCCAAATACTAACCAGAACAACTTTTATACAAATGACAAAATAACAGTGGATAAACATAGGTAATTTTTTTCCGATTGGAAACAAAAGCAAAACTCAAAAAATAGACTTGGACACTGAGACATGACACCGGTATAAGGCAAAGTGACATGTGTCGGGTAAAGGCACGGATTAGCGCGTGAGGCGACCCACGACACTGGAAACAGTCATTATTTACACTAACTAAAGAACTTAAAAGCATTTAGCAATTGAGATACTCCATCGCGTACAGTGTTAATGGCAACCCCTTAACATAATCTACGCCACTCATTACAAGGTACAAAGAACAATTTTACATAAAGTACAAACTTTTAAGTTAACAATTGGAAAAGTACGTTATACTTGGGACCAAAGTTTGTTTAAAAGGAAACGAAACAAAAAAAAAACAAAAACAAATAATTGTTAATAATACAAGGGAAAATGAGATACAATAGATGTAAGCAAAACAGGAAGGAGTGCAGATATGGCATATTCCACAGTTTGGGAATAACTGATGGTGGAAGCACTAGTCTTGGAGGGAGACGCCGATGGGGATGGAGGTGGAAAAGGTAGGAGTCTCCAGCTCCTCGTGCTTCTTCATCTTCATGCCCTGCGCACAAACAACTCATCAGCAAAGCCTCCTTCACTTCTGTATTGCCGCTTCTCATTTCATGTTCAAAATAGCATTTCAACTTAAAGGAAAATGTTTACATTTAATAAACAATCATCGAAGAAAAATCAATCTGTGAAAGTACAAAATGGTTTTTCTTTGGTTTTCTGTAGCATACCTGGGCAGCGATGGTTTGATGCATATTTTGTGGATTATCTTTTCTTTTTATTTTTTTCTCCAAATTTAAGAAAAATACTTCAATTTGTATTTTAAATTTAAATAAAATCATATTTTTTTTCATTCATTCTGTTCAACAAGTGTTAATAAAAAATTTTAATTGAGCAAAAATGTAATTATGTATGTTTTAAAAGAATTAAAAAAATCATTAGATAGATTGGAAGAACAAATTAAAATATCAGTGTAAACCTATATCGCTCAATCTACCAAAATATAGGAATAAGATCGCGATATTAAAAAATAAGAAACCATTTAAAGGACAGAGTGCATTTATTTCTGAGGATATTCCAAATTAAGTGAGAACTAAATGAAAGATTTGACTGAAACCAATCAACCAGCTGGGGCACCGGTAAACTAACATTTAGTTATAATAAACTTGTCAAGGAAAAGACAGAGAAATCTAGTCATGTAAGAACGAAGGAGAAATCTACGGAAAATGAATGAAAGATACGAAAAGAAGCAAAAAGGAAATACTTAAGAGTCACTTTTCAAGTTCCAGGAATATAGCTAAGTTCTTTCAAAATAAAGGCAACTCGGATTCGTATGGAAGTAGTATTTGCTGGTCAATGAAAAGTGGAAGAAAAATGAAATAGATTTGTCACTGGGCTAACTCAACAAAGAAATAATAGTGTCAAAGGCTTAGATAAAGGTGGTTTAATCATTGATATATATAATATATATAAAAAGATTTCACATAAACACGTGAAATAACAATCAATGATCAAACCACAATATGAAATGGGAAAACAAGACTAAGATCTTTCAACCGTAACATCTTGAAATAATATATATATATCAGCTCAAAAACGAAGAAAAGCAACACATAGAGAAAGAGACACACTTACAAACTCAAATTTTCGGATGATCCGTCTTCAGAAGAAAATTTGAGTTTGTAAGTGTGTCTCTTTCTCTGTGTGTTGCTTTTCTTCGTTTTGAGCTGATTTGCGTCCAGTTTGGATCGTTTTTTCACACACACACACACACACACACACACACACACATATATATATATATATATATATATCAATGATCAAACCACAATATGAAAATGGGAAAACAAAACTAAAATCTTTCAACCGTAACAAGCGGTCTTCATCAGAGTCAAAAACCCAACTGATATATATATATCGAGATAGAGAGAGAGAGAGAGAGAGAGCTCCATTACCAGCTGCAGTTTATAGTGGTTAATGATGTCCTGGTCAGCAGGGCAGCTCTCCGTGAACGCCTCCAGTTGGTACATATGCAACATATAACGCCACAGGTGGTTCAAAGAAGCAGGGATCTCAAAGTCACCCAAGTATTTACCTGGAAAAAAAATGTATAGACAACTACAATTCAATACAGACAGAGACAGAGAATTGCATCAAGATTGAAATACAATTAAACTAAATATTAGCCGAATGTACCATTAAACCAATAAATTTATTTATTTTCAAAGAACATAATAAATTAACTCTAAAAATGAACACTAAAAAGTGTCATAAAAAAGAACTACAAAACAAGTTGCTATGTCAAAATTCGAAATCCGATGGTGACTAATAGGAGAGTAGTTTGTAGGTCCATGAGTGGGGTTCTTAGAAAGACCCAGTTACCCACTGCCCAGCGAAGCCTCTGTTATTCCGTCAATGGGTATAGAGGTTGCACAGTCCCTCTGTGATATAAGATTATTGACAGAAAACATGAGCCTTACTTTCCAATGAATTTCTGTTTCCTTTCTATTTCTGATTTTTTAGGTGGTTGGGTGTTACTTTTTTCTATTCTCTGCTACGGATATTAATTTTAATTTACTTGATACTCTCATTTGTCTTCTAGGAAAAGTAGCGTTTGTCTTCATGTCAATGGAGGTAGAGGTTGCATAGTCCCTCTTGATTAAAAGATGTTGACACTCGACTCCAACTTCTTCACATAGAGACTCCTTCGAGTTATTGGTTTTGTTGAATTTACATTTCCTCTGCTGTTTGTTCTGCCGATTGTTGATATTACTATTGATAGATGGCTGGTTGATGGTGAAAGTTTTTTTTTGCATTGTTGACCTGGTGGTGGTATTTGCAACATGTTCAACCATTCTCTGGTTATCTTCAGGCAAAGTTATGTCCCAGACGTTGGTCCTTATAAACTGGTTTCTATGAGTTGTCCGAGGAAGGAGAACAAACTGCAGAGTAAATGTAAATTCAATAGAACCAATAATTCGAAGGAGTCTATGTGAAGAAGTTGGAGTCGAGTGTCAACATCTTTTAATCAAGAGGGACTATGCAACCTCTACCTCCATTGACATGAAGACAAAGGCTACTTTTCCTAGAAGACAAATGAGAGTATGAAGTAAAATAAAATTAATATCCGTAGCAGAGAATAGAAAAAAGTAACACCCAACCACCTAAAAAATCAGAAATAGAAAGGAAACAGAATTCACTGCAAAATGTGAGACTCATGTTTTCTGCCAATATTCACATATCACAGAAAGACTGTGCAACCTCTATACCCATTGGCGGAATAACAGAGGCTTCGCTGGGCAGCGGGTAACTGGGTCTTTCTAAGAACCCCACTCATGGACCTACAAACTACTCTCCTATTGGTCACCATCGTAACGAATTATTTTATATATATATATATATATATATATATATATATATATATATATGTGCACAAAACTAAAGTTTATCGGGACTCGGTCAATTCTTCAGGTTCATGAACTTGAAGAACTGACCAAGTCCCGATAAACTTCAGTTTTGTTTCTATTTCACAGTCGATACTTTTATCAATATTTATATATATACATTTGTATTGAATTTAATAGCAGATTCTGCATTTACGACTTTTTTTTACTTACAGCTTCTATTTTCCTCACGATCTTCTTTGTGAATAGAAGGTATAAGTAAAAAAGTTGTGAATGCAGAATATGTTATTAAACTCAATATATATATATATATATATATATATTTTGAAACAAACACAATCGGGACACAATAGTGATGCTTTCTCGCTCATGAACATTATTTTCATTTCTACACAACTAATGTCAAGTGCATCCAACATTGAACCGAGAACATTTACATCGGCATTAAGGCTTTAACGTACAAACAAGTATTAAGTTATAGGAATTGACCAGTAAAAATAAATAAGCACAATCTAAATTAACATACAAAGCAAAATCGAATGCATAAAATGAATAACATGAACAGAAACAGAAGTGAAATTAATGCTTTGAAAGAGAAGTTTAAAGTCATAACTGATGTACTAAAGATATTTCTTTGTTCTCAAAAAACTGAAGTTCCTATGAAGGAGACTTGATTTGTGAAAGAATAAGGTCGAACTAATCACATGCGGGCATATCACAAGCTAAACAAACATGATTTATTTTCAAGGAATAATAAATTTTTAAATAATTATTATTATAAACAATATAGTGGCAAAATAAATGAACATTCATATCTTACTGTAACTTTTAAACACTGTATTATATTTTTTAATTTAACAGTTTCAGTAATCTTAATATTACGTCATTCCTTTTGCTGTGACAGAGGTATAACCTGCAGTATAGATATATAAAGAAATTTAATTTGACGTTTATGTTACAGCTGTGGTTTAAGAGTTTTCGATATGAAATCACAAATATATATGAATACACTCGACTCTCTAATTTTCTTACTTATAGAGACAAAAGACAGATGCGGAAACAGAGAAGTCTGGAAATTGGTAACAATGGTAAGTGGTAGCCTAATAGTGAGTAGGGTACGCTAAGTGGTTACAGCATGGCAAACGTACCATATACATAATCTCACTAAAACTTTCTAGAAGGGCTAGGCTATCTCACTTTCATTTACTTTAGAACATAACATATTTAACTTAAACACTATTATTTATACATAATAAACTTAATAATGAACAAAAAAAAAAGCCCTTTAGCAACAAGTTAAAAGCCAAGACCATATGATATATAGCTTAACTCAACATAATTAGTAGGGATAAACCGGTTGAATACTATAATGTCCAATTTGAAAAGGATTTGAATGAAATTGGAGTAGCGGAGACATATAAGAAGGGAGGATAGCTAGGCTATTCTATGCGTCGTCTTCCTTTAAATCACAATCATCAAATACAGGTGGATAAATTAGCTTATGTTTATTATAAATTAAAATAGGTACTAATATTGATTATGCATAATAAAAGTATCGTTTGCTTAAGATAACGAAATTGGAGCAGCCTAGGCTACGCGGTCTCACTCTGCTCTCAGAGTTGTGAATTACCAATACCCATATGACAATTTATGCCATTCGGAAGGAAAAAAAAGTACGGAAACATGAAAGTACCATTACTTGAAGTACAGAAACTCGAGGGTCTAGTGTATTTATATATGTATTTCAGAACTCTCGATGAATAACTGAATGACAGTATTGTTGTTACTAAAAGTCAAATTCCAATCAATCTGAATACTTGAAGGCTCTTCTAATGGGTGACAGGAGGGACCTAAAGTCACAAATGTTTGGGGCATCACAACTATTTATCTGAAGAAGGCTCTTCTAATGGGTGACAGGAGGGACCTAAAGTCACAAATGTTTGGGGCATCACAACTATTTATCTGAAGAAGGCTCTTCTAATGGGTGACAGGAGGGAACTAAAGTCACAAATGTTTGGGGCATCACAACTATTTATCTGAAGAAGGCTCTTCCAATGGGTGGCAGGAGGGACCTAAAGTCACAAATGTTTGGGGCATCACAACTATTTTCTGAAGAAGGCTCTTCCAATGGGTGGCAGGAGGGACCTAAAGTCACTAATGTTTGGGGCATCACAACTATTTATCTGAAGAAGGCTCTTCTAATGGGTGACAGGAGGGAACTAAAGTCACAAATGTTTGGGGCATCACAACTATTTATCTGAAGAAGGCTCTTCCAATGGGTGGCAGGAGGGACCTAAAGTCACTAATGTTTGGGGTATCACAACTATTTATCTGAAGAAGGCTCTTCCAATGGGTGGCAGGAGGGACCTAAAGTCACTAATGTTTGGGACATCACAACTATTTATCCTGTTTCATCATCCTACTCAGTGTAACGCGATGAAATACGAAAAGTGTTGGTGTTTAGATTATTAAGGGCGACCAATATGTAATCAATGGTACAGATATCCACCACACTAGGCATAGAGATGCCTGTAAAGCCACTACTGACTGAAACTTAAGAGGGTTTCGTATAAATTACTGCTTCGAATAATTAAAACACCAACAGTTACAGGCCAAAAAAAAAGAATTATAATTGACAAATGATAAAACAAGATTAGCATCAATCAATTAATTAAACTGATTACTCATGAGTCTGATGTAATGTTTAGTGATGGCAAAATCGAGTGTAGGCACTCCAGAGGTTTTAAACTTGATTCTGACATCATATATTAAGTAAAATGGCATAATTAAAGACAACAAGAGATGACATCTGTTTCACAGTGACAATAAGGTAGTTGTTATGAAATAGCTAAGAGCATAGCCACTTGAGTGAACACTGTCATCACTTATCGCTTGATTAACTATCAATCTATTTAGAATTGAAACATATCTTCACTGAGTGCTGACAATGCATCAACTAGCTCTACCCACGAATATTATTCAATTCTATCTTCGTTTAAACATTTCAGATAAAGCCACCAGTTTGATTAGTATTCAATCAACAATTAATACAAACATAAAAATGATTAATATCTCAGTAAAATAAATGTTCAATATTCACTGAAGTCCAGGACAGTCAAAATATACATCAACTTATTAAAACCAAGTCTGGGACCATAAATAACCATTTGACGTTTTTCTGTTTTTCTCCAATTCCTGAGAGGATTATTTCTTTATGCCTCATTGCTTGGAGATTTTTCTTAACCTCTTTATTTATAATTATATTTTATTTTATTTATTTTAAAAATAGTTATTTTTATTTATAATTTCATAGTACTGTTTTATTTTGATACATAATTAGCCTTTTACAACTCAATGCTTTTCTCAATATTTTACTTTTTCGGCTCCTGCCTCATAATTTTCTCTCAATAGTAATATTCTTTTAACGCAGGAGTTGTTCAATATTTAGTGTAGAGTATTTACTCATAGTGTTAATAACAAAAAGAAATGATGAACAACTAATGCTGGGATTTTTGTCTCTACACAAAAAGATTTATAAGAACTATATGTTCTAAACACATCGTATTCATCTTAAGGTCATATGCTTGTGCTGCGAGTGTGGATTCCTGTAGCAGTATACAGAGGTCCACATCACTTGTTCCCGTCAAGGCAGATGAAACTTGAGGAAGAACATGGTGTTTCATTATAAACTGAATTTCAGATTAGACTTTTTGCATACCATTTTTTATGTTTCTAATAGTCTTTTAGTGGTGATATTAATTTTAAAATGAGACATTGTTCCAAGCTTATTTATTATTTGTTTATTAATTAATGAATAAAATTGTTTTCTATTAATTCATCCATTTTCTTGGTCATATAGACCTCTGAAGTAACGAAACGCTATGTCGGTAGGCAGGCCGGCCAGATCTGGGCAAATAACCAGGTGGTCCCTATCCATTATGTCCGTCTGGACAGGTGCAATCAGCAGCCAGTCCAATTCGGTTGAGGTGGGCCTGCAGAGTCATGCCTCGAAGAAAAGTAGATTGCCCTAATCAAATCAAGTCTGAAATGTAACTAAAATGTATATCACTGTAGGAAGAACTAGAACAATTTTGTAATACAATGAATGAGGACTGCTCGGTGACAACGCCTCACTGGCTTCTCAAGCACACTGCTCACCTGCGACTCTGATGTGCTGCAGGCGGGGCATAAGCTCGCAGTCAAAGCAGCACATGGTGTCCCCTGTCAAGAACCTTGTTCCCTTCCTGCCGAGGTGTTCATCAATTTTACGCAGATGAGTGTTTAACACCTTTCTGCTCGACTCATCCAGTCGCAAAAGTACCACCTTCAGTTTCTGCAAAGTCACAATATCAATTAAATACATTTTCAACTCTAAGAGTACATATAAATACAGGTAACAAACCATGTACTTCAATACAAATATATAATAAACAGTAATATATTGAGATATTTTTGGTCACTGAAGAAACATAAAAACTTAGCATTAACGTTCAAAGAAGGGTTTCTTGAGGATTTTGGTCTGAAGAAATCCTTTAGACCAAAATCCTCAAGAAACCCTTCTTTAACTTTATAAATCAATGGTCGAGAAGCTGTATTAATCTTAGCATTAACGTTTCCTGTAATATCAAATTCCACAATAACTACTGATTTGTTTATCAATAATGCATTTATTTCCGATCAACTGTGATCGTAAATAAATACTAGTTGCTCTTTCTTTGACCTCATTCCAAATTAACTAATATAACGTCACTCAATTACTATCACAAAATATTGTATAATTTTTTATTTATGTGTGCTTGTGACTTCCAGATATACCACCGAACCAAAACAGGCTAACGCGTTTGGCATTTTCTTTTTGTTTGATCAAGTGAAAAGTGTCCGGAGTGGAACGATGGTGCTCATCATGACTAATGATACACCAAAGTAATGCACTAGACGTAGAGTTGAATTAGACAATTTACTATTAATATACAGGAAATGAGACCAATATCCCTAAAGTATGAAATATTCCCTCAGCAATAGACTTGTGACTGAGATCTGGGAATATCTGGTTATTTGAAGATTCCATTAAACAATATTCCGACTAAAGAAGATGCTAAAGGCAATAACAGTCTGAACAAATCATCTAGCAACAAACACTCTCTACTTGAAGTTCACTTAATATTTGTAACATGTTACATTCATGTGGTCCTTAAGTTGCCCCAAATTAAGACAACTGACTGATTCTCGCATCTCGGCAAAGAGAAAACAATATAAATAACTACGGTTGAGGAAACACTACTGACAATGTCAATAGCTTTTCATTCAGGTGAAGGCTAATTTATATATGTATGTATATTAACAGGAAATGCATCAAGAGCAAACTCAGTTTCCTCAATGAACAACGGTCATGAAAAGACTTCTCAGTATTATAATCTCTTTCCAGTTTAGAATTAGACACACTGACTACATATACTTTGTTCATCACAATTATTAAATTGTTAAACGTTTGCACATATATCCAATACACATGTAGATTCCAATTCGGAACATCGATAACTAAAATGGTTGTTGTAGGAGGCAACAATATTACCCGGCCTTAGTGTAACAGTGAACCGTAATCCACCCCTGCAGGGAATGGGAATTTCTATCAGAAAAACGTTAAGCGAAAGTGGTCATTCCCTGAAGCTTCTAACTCTTCAAAAAATATTAATGCAACTAAAAAAATATGCTTTGTAGGAGAAAATGACTAGATATATTTTCCTGTGTGAATATTTGTAATTACAGTATCATTTCTTTTTTTATTTCACTTTCTCAACCCTGTCAACCGTCAGGATCGTGGGAGGTGTTATCTCACTTCTTTACCCTAGCTACAAACTTGCTTCAATGCTGCTGAAATCAAAGAGAAAAGATCCCTACATTTATACGATCATGAAACAACATCATAAAATGATTACAGTTATACAAATCTGGAGTAACCTACATTCAAATTGGCCATAATTGAATATATTGCCAAATAATGATTTCAATAGTTTTACTGTAGCTATATCCATTTCGTCAGATATAGTAAATTTCGAATCATTGATCTGGAGCAATTTGACATGTTATTATTATTAATAACAATTAATAGCTGAGGACCTGAATCTCATGGGGCTCGTCCTTCACAACGGTCATGCCTTTGTTGTTTCTAAATTCATCTTTAGTCTTTTAAGTTATTTAATGAATTTCCTAATACTCCTTAGAGAAGTATCCCTCGCTACTACTGGTTCTAGGTACAATTTGCTAAAAACTATAACCTCTTAAGACGTGATTGCATGACGTTGACATAGAAAGTATTCATAAGTTTTCACCTGTTCCAGATAGTCTACATTCCTCCTGCGATGTTAATTATAACTTGTATAAATGGTAGTTAAGAGGTTAATGCCCGGTTCGGTCTCCTACATATATCTTTAAACTCTTCCTTTACAGATTTATTATTTTCATTACAAATTCAATTTCATTACGATCAGTTCAAATGAGCTTTTTAGACAATTAGACCCTGTTTGTCTAGTCACCATATATCTGATTCTTTCTTCATCCATTCAGCAGTTCAATCCTTGAGATACAGGGATTTTGCACAAAAGTGCTCCAAGCCACAGAAAATTTTCTTTGCTCCAAACTGTTCACTGCCTTATTCTTTGCATAACCTTGTGCCCAGCAAGCCACATGAGAGTTGACTAACTTTTACTGGCTCTATTATAATTAATTTATAACCCGACAGTAAATAGACAAGGCCTCTTTCTTGAAATCAGGAAGCTTCCCAATCAGATGATTATTTGTGATTACTTTGACATACCCTAAAAAAATATTCAATTAGAAGCAATTGTATCGGAGAGCATATATACCTATTAATATTTCGTATTAAAAAATTATTGATAATTTTATCTTCGACTGAGGCATTTGCATCTTATGCCAGTCTGCAGAGACCGCAAATTCCCCCTATCCTGACACTACGAAGAACGGTAATAACCTAATACAATTTTTTATGTTTGTTTAATCACCAGAGATATGGTATAAGAGCAGAAGCAGCATTTGTCATAAAGAATGAAAAAGTATATTTTACATGTCTCAAAATACGAACAGTCAAAGAATTATATGTCTGACAATTAGATTAGGGTGCAACATGAGATTTATTGCAACACTTCAACCAGACAACATCCTTCATTTTGGAGAGTAAAATGTATAATTGTTTGACTTTTACTTTTATTTTTTCAAGAATTTCATATCATATCAACTATTTCAAATACCTTTTAACTTCTTCTATTAAACTTTAAAACATGCATATGTTTTACTACATCCTGATAAAAAAAATCCTAAACCAATATAAACTAATCTGGCAAGTACAGCAGGTTACCTATTATTCCTCCTGTTGAGTATTCAGTTTTTATATCTAAATTGCTATTTAAAGTAACAGAACATCTCGAAATGTTTTTCGTAGACCTAATTTAAGTGGATTCTTGTCTCAAAATTTCGTTGTTCTTTAGTAGGCGGTTCGGTATTAAAAAGTTCTGAGTTACTACTTACTTTGAAAACATCAAAATCTCGATAGATTTTTTCCTTGATACTTTACCTATAATCAAGTAAAAAACTGTAATTAATGTTTTACAAGTTAGGGGGGGAATGAAGACTGGAGCCTTGTAGGCATATTACATGAGGACAGAATGTCAATGAGCAGACTGCTTACGTGGTAGATGCCCTCGAGGAGAGTGGCGACCTCTTTGTCCTGGACGAAGAGGTTGTGCCCACCAGGCACCGCCTTCATGATGTGCCTCTCAATCTTTTCATTCTCCAGCACCGCTAGGCCATTGTGGATCAGGATTGGTGGAGGTGTCGCTTCGAAGTTCGATCTAAAACAAACAATTATTCATTCATTTTCAAATTATGCTTAAAGATTATATTTCATTATTATATTAAACGATAAAAACTTACAAAAATTAAAATAACGTATATTTTTCATTTTCCTTTGACGAATTTGACTTTAATAATTCAAGTTTTAGCAGTAGTGTATGCACTGGAGTATTACAAACCCATCAGTGGGTATTTAAGTCTAACCCTAGGAGGCAATCGTGGGTATATTGGGCCAGTGTTAACATGTTTAAACATGCCAGCTATATGTGTTTGCATCATACCCATCTGAGTGCCCGCAGTCGTTCTATGGTCGCAGTGAAGATTAGTGGTTGCTTGTATGCTTTGTAATTATTATTTATTTTACTTCAATGTTTGGTCTAGCACACTCAATACATGCAGAGCCGTATTAGTGTACAGAAGATGTAAGATACAACTGCTTTTAGTACCTATGAATAATATGTAACTTACTAATTACAAGAAAAACAGTGGAGGCTATCAAATATAAAACCTCTTAACTAAAAGAAAAATGATTCACAGTGCGTGCGATAAGGCAATTAGACGGTATCATATTACAATTCCTAAATACATTATATTCAGTGAAATATGAAGTCTCCTGACTGCCTCTGTCCACACTACCACTCCCTTTCAGCATCACATTAACAACTCATTTACTGCACTCCAAGTTAGTATGGACGGCAGCTAAAATGAGAAGTACTGCTATTGGTATTATAACAACAAATATTTTTTTAAGTGATTAATGAAATCAAGTGATGTTCTGTGCAAGAAATACATTTTTTGCCAAGGAGATTTTAAGCCGTTCATTGTAAAATGTGCAACCATTTTACCACAATATAGTGGACATAAAGAAATAAGTACAATTATTAAAACTGTAAATGTTCATTACATATATATATATATATATATATGGATTAATTTACCACAATGAAAACAATTTTTTAAAACAATGCTCTAAGGCCTTTCGTTAATACATCTTCGGAGAGCAAGTGAACTAAAAAAACAATAAATACTTGCTAACTTGGCTGATTGAAATTTCCAGAATTGATGGCAACCCTGAATGTGTTTAATGATGAAGTCTTCATCTGTCTAATTATCCCGTTAATCAAAACTTCATCTAATTTGTAGATTCCTAGGCTATTGTTCATTAATTTCTCATAAAAGTTCTTTATGAGTGCACTTTCTACGATATTTCTTCTTCTTTCTGAAGACACATATATTAATTCATTTGCTTCATCCCAGTTAATCACATGATTACTGTCTCTTATGTGAATGAACAAGGCACTCTTTTCGTCCTCTCTTCTGATGGAGTATTTGTGCTGTTTTATCCTTGTAAGAAGACCTTTGCTCGTCTGTCCAATGTAAGACATTTCACAGTCAGTACATGGTATCCTGTATACACAACAGTCCTTTCTTTTTGGCTTATTGTTAACAAGTCTGTTAAACAAGTTACCATCATTACTGAACACAACAGAAACGTCCAATCTTTTCATAAATGAAGGCATATCTTTCAAACAAGGACTGTATGGAATGACTAACAAATTCCTTCTTGTGAACTGTTCTTCATTTTTTAATATCATGGATTGTTTCACCTTTTTTATGATATTGTCGATTATCTATTATATCAAGTGTTATTTTGATTATTATTCATATATATATATATATATATATCATCAGTTAGCTTCAGCTACTCAAAGGGACTACTTCTACCTGATGACGACGACTGTCGAAATATCGTTGTGAGTCTTTTGTGTGTATCTTTATTTGTTTTTTCTCTTTAATGTGTTAACTATATATATATATATAATATATATATATAATATATATATATATATATAATTATAAAAAGATTTCACATAAACACGTGAAATAACAATCAATGATCAAACCACAATAAGAAATGGGAAAACAAGACTAAGATCTTTCAACCGTAACAGCGGTCTTCGTTAACTGACCAGAGTCAGTTGGGTTTTTGACTCTGACGAAGACCACTTGTTACGGCTGAAAGATCTTAGTCTTGTTTTCCTATTTCTTATTGTGGTTTGATCATATATAATTATGGAGCAGGCCTTCATTTATACAAGTTTTATTAAACCTGATGCCTAGTTGGAGTTTTACACTTTTTCTTAGAAGTTTTTCTAGTCTTCTCACACTTAACTTCCATGGGTTTGGAACTAAATACATAAGTTCACCGAAATTTTTATTTGTATATACCGACATGTTTCGGTCATCATCGACCATTTTCAAGGTTATTAGATATATAAAGTTTCATAACATACACAAAATTATTAAGATAAAAGTAAAAATTAAAGTAAAATAAACTATAGAAGTTCACAAAATGGGAGGTATCAGAGGTAAGGCATGTTGAGGTTTCTCCAGGCTCTTGTGATCTCCATTTTGTGAACATGTGCTGTGTGGACTTCTATAGTTTATTTTACTTTAATTTTTACTTTTAGTATTCTTATTAATTTTTGTGCTTGTTATAAAACTTTTTATATCTAATAACCTTGAAAATGGTCGATGATGACCGAAACATATCGGTATATACAAATAAAAATTTCGGTGAACTAATGCATTTAGTTCCAAACCCATGGAAGTTAAGTGTGAGAAGACTAGAAAAACTACTAAGAAAAAGTGTAAAACTCCAACTAGGCATCAGCTTTAATAAAACTTGTATATATATATAATTGTTAAAGTTGGTACTTTATATTTGAGGGTTGTCTTGAAGGTTTACATTGAGGATGTATTCTTCTCATACCACATAGTACTTGTGCCTTCCTCGCAGTCCTTCATCGACCACAAGGAGAGTAATATTTTATTCAATATAATCCTTTACAAATTTTAAGAGAAATCTCTTTCCATCAAACATTTGGTCCCCCCCCCCCCCCCCCATTGAAGACATTAATTAAGGATATGAATATTCACTATCGAGATTCACAGAATTCGCCGAAGCGACTCTACTTCAGAGTCACCGCCTTGCACACACTTGTGAGTGTAATTACTCTGGTGAGTTGTACACATCAGATTTCCTTCCTTAATTCCTATCAATGCCAATCATTTCCCCCTTTATAGCTATCAAAATATTACGAAATCCCTTTTCACTTCATTCAATCACCTCAACTGTGAAATATTTTTAAGTTTGTCCAAGTTTGTTCCATTTAGTAAAATAGACATTCACTGTTATGTATTTGTTCATTTAATTATTTGTTTGTCTTGCTATTTGATCAGATTGTTAAGTTCTTAGATTTTATTCACATATACTTTACGACTGACTATCACAAGTAATTTGTTGCATTATACTTACGATGCCTAAATAGGTAGAAAAAGTTGAAGGATTTTATTCATAAGAGAAATCTAATCTAGAACAAACTAAATAGCTTAGAACTGTATTTAATCCTCTAAATACTGGCTAAGGAACCCGAATTAAAGTCACGTTAAGAAAGAATCCTTCCACTGTGACACACCATTTACCTGATCTACTTAATCACATCTTCAAATTCCTATACAAAATAGAAATACAAGGTTTCCGACATGCCTCCGAGTCTGGCTACGGGGTTGCAATCTACAATATATCAAAATCTCTGATGATCAAGTTTCACTGCAGCTTCTCTGTTCTAAGACCAGAATAACTCCTTTAAACTACTGCAAAATTATTAATACAAGCAGCACTGTAGTTTTAAAGTGTGACAGGTTTACTGAAGGAGTGATCCTAAGTAGCGGTATAATGGATTAAGATTTTCAGCCGCTATTTACAACAAACCTTACGTATCAAATCGAAACACAAAAATACAAGCCCTTAATCACGGATTAGATATAGACTACGAATGGCACCATGTGTCGACGTTAGGTAAGCCAGCTCATCACGTGTCCAGAGGTTTAACAGCGAATCAAGTAGATTACAAACTATGGCGGCACGGTCAACATTGGCTGACAGTAGTGCCCAGCAGATGTGCTAAAAAAAGAAAATCGCTTATACAGCAATGGTTTCTATAAACTCAACACTACTTTACTACAATATCTTCAAAAGCTATTCCAGTTTTATCAAACTTCAACATTTCATTGAAGTCTGAAGAAGATACATTTAATTCTTTTGTCTTCGAAAGTGTGCAAATGAAATAAAATAACTTAGTGCTTTGGAAGTCGACGAGTCATTACTAACAAAAAGAACTGAGTTAGAAAACTCGACAGAGGATAATGGTAGCCTGGCACAAAACAAACCTATTTTGTCAGATAACCTATTTTGATAACGAAAGCAGACCACAAACCCTGAATCGTTTTCCTCGACATAGGTGGTTACGATGGATTGGTCGAATCCCCAAGGTGGACACAACGGAAGACACAGAACATTACAACAGTCTTCATATTGGTGTCTTAGAGGTTTCTTTCAATAATACGAGAATGCTATTGAATTTTAAATTGACTGAACACAATGAATAGTTTTACGACTGAGCATGGTTTGCTTGCAAGCAACTGATGGGTGAGCATCTTATAGCCAGACTTATACCTTCCAGTCTTTGTTCATTACTGTGATCCAGTTTATATTGGAGCCAGTAATGTTTGTATGTCTGACTTCATTGCTGTACGACTAAAGTTGACAAGATAGTTAGGTTTTAATCAAATAACATAACATACAAACACTTAAAATGGCCACTGGGTAAGTGGTGAAACTTCACCCAGGCAGCAAAAACTTTGTTCGTGTTACTACAATAATAACACGGGATAGAGAATAGAAAGATCAACCTCTAAACTTCGCGTTCATGGAACCAAACCTACCTCATTGATTTAAGGCATCATTAATCAGAATTATCAACGCTTCGGGAAGGAATATCCTTCAGTTTTCAAATGAATATGCATATCAACATGTTTCACTATACATATAATTTTTTATCTTACTTGCATTGAGAAAACTTAATTACTTCTTTGTGATTTTTATTATCTTAAGGTTTTCCAAT
Source organism: Hermatobates lingyangjiaoensis (assembly GCA_026182355.1). Taxonomy (NCBI): domain Eukaryota; kingdom Metazoa; phylum Arthropoda; class Insecta; order Hemiptera; family Hermatobatidae; genus Hermatobates; species Hermatobates lingyangjiaoensis. The sequence continues at coordinate 973,697 of JAPFBL010000007.1, read as the reverse complement.
TCAGTATGCGTATTTATCAAGTTGCTTTATGATATCAGTTGTTAAATATTGCGCAATTAGCATAAAAGCTAAAGCTTTCAAGATGGTAGGATGTTGGTAACATAAAAACACCACACCAACTTCTGGTATGGAGCCTCACTATTGTTTGTGCCCTTCGTCCAGTCCTTCGTTGACTATGTCGAGGAGAATAACATTTTATTCAATATAATATGTTACATGTTTTAAGAAGCGCACTATATAATACGAGTACACTGTTATACTATACAATAGTATATAATAGTATGCCAGTGAGCTGCCTCGAACAACCAGTACAAGTGTCCGGTCAGTTGAGGCAGTAGCTACTCACCAGAGAGTTGAAGCAGTGCAAGCCAGTGAAGTCTCGCTTCAGGCTGGGAGCTGTCAGTCCACCAATCCCTCCACTACCATGCTTGTTACCAATTCAAAATTTACTCTAAAAGTAAACCCCATTTTCTTTTATTGTTCACAGTAGGTATATAAACAAAAGTTGATATGTGCTATAACTGCTTGATGAAAACCAATATTCTTTTGTTTTTTTAACAATAACAGCATTTATTTCAAAGTTATCAACTACGGTTGACTGTTTAATGTTTTTGTTTTGTAATTTCTTTACTTTGGAATTAATTACAATAACAATAAACATTACCATATAAGTCAAATTCTACTTTGGTTATCAGACGCAGCTAATGAATGGATGGGATGGACACTCAATGACAACTGATTTATTGGGTTACTTAGAACATTTCACTGTCACGAAAAGCTGAAAGACCTGGCCCATGGAGGTAGCTCTACATTGTTCTTGTTTGGATCCCTGTCTACACTGAAGTGGGCTAAGTAGAAACAGCTTGTAGCAGGTGTAGGGAAACGATGAGATCAACTTGCGAAAGGTGGTACTAGAATCGCCAGCCACGACTACCTGCACAAGGAAATGAAATTAATTTTTCCCCTTTAAATAATTAGAGACGAATCACTCCGCCAAACTGGATCTATCGACTCACTGCACTATACTTGTCGGAACATGTCAGTGCTCAAGAATTAATTACCAAATTTGAGTACCTCTCAGAGTTATACCAGTTAGCGAGTCCCCGTAGAAGAGACAGTAGTACGAGTATGAGGTGGATAAAGTAAAATGTTGAGTTAGCGTTATACAAGTTAACAAATATTTACTTAAAAAAATATCACTGTCAGGGATCTGCAGGTAATTTGCAAACCTGATTTTCTATCCTTGTAGATGAATGAGTAAATATTGCCAAATGGTGATAAAATAAGAATAACAAGAAATATTACTTATTACAAGATTCAGTTAGAGGAGAGAATGATTGAATTGACTGACACATGACGTGATTGGTCTATTAGCAGAGCGCTTGGTACAAGTCGCCCCTTAGATTGCCTTAACTACTGGTCTTCGCTGAGTCCATGACCTCTCCTCACAGCCGCCTATTATTACTACTGTGGCCAGCATCAGGCGTGAACAGCCTTCCAATGATCACAAGTCACTATACAAGTACCAATATAAAGAGCATTTACACATTCTAATGATTGGAAGTCAGTGAGAATTTGCCTCGTCCTACACCCACTCCTTCCTGAACTCCTCTTGTTTCCCAATCAATTCTCGCTACTTACACTAGGCCACTCATTTTGATTGGTTTGCTTCAATAAATGAAAGGCTGAACTTCAGAAATTATAAAAGAATATTTACTCTATCTAATATTAGGTTGTGTATATCTTAGGTGGGCGGGCATCCAAAGGAGATTCAACCAGCCAAACCGAAATAAACATCAAATGTAATGAAATGATAATTAAATAACGGTTCTGACCATTAAAGTTATAGTGTTTTTTTAATTACAAATGCTGATTAATATTGATTATTATCAGAAGTCATATAAGTTTCATACCTGTAATGAATAAAAGTAAAAAAACTACATACAATATCTATGACGCACTTAAGAGATATTATATAAATTCGACTGCAACTAAGTTTATCCAACTGCATTTCGTTTCGAGTCAATTAAAAAGAAAGAGACTTGGTCAACAGATGCAATCAATTAAGTGTACATCCACAAGGAAAAAGGAAAACAATAAAAATAAATGCTCTGAAGCCTTTCACTTTATGCCATCAGAGAGTAAAAACACGTATTTATTTCCATTGTTTTCCTTTTCCTTTGTGGTTTATATATATATATATATATATATATATATATATATATATAAACTAGATTTACAGAAATAATATACATAGAAGAGATCACAGAAACTCATAACTGTTTTTCTAGGAGATAACTATGAGATGGAAATAAGCAGTGAGTTTTGTGATCTCTTTTATGTGTGTTCTTTCCGTGAATCTAGTGTACTTAGTTCGTGGATTCATTTCATTTAATTGATATATATATACACTTTTTCGTTGGAAATACGATCCGAAACGGACAAATATAGTTCAATATAGAAAAAGAAACATAGAGAAATCAAAAGCACACACTATACTTGTTTTTCCATTTCATATTGTGGTTTGGTCATTGATTGTTATTTCACATATTTATGTGAAATCTTTATATATATATAGTTCTATAACGCACACACTTACAGTCTCTAATTTTTGGTTTGAACCGTCTTCAGGAGAGATAAGAGAGTGAAACCAAGCGCACTGGTTCAGAGACGGTTGGAGTCTCCAAAACGTTTCGTCAGGCTAAAAACGTTTCGTCGAAAAAGTTTTTGTCTGATAATGCCTCACAACTTTCGCTGTGAACATCCGCTGTACCTAATTGATTATTGTTTGAACCTAATCGTAGAAATATAATTTCGAGAAATTATAAATATACATATAAAAGTATGGTTGCACTCCTGAAATGAATCACATATCCTCTCTGGTGATGACGATTCGACGAAATATCCAAGTTAATTTTTGTAGTGTTTTCAAGGTGTTTTCTTTTTGTGTTTGATTTATGTACTTAAATGATCTGACCCAGGAAGTAAAATAACTCTAAAGGTTCTTTTATATACTAAGATTATATATGAGTATATATGTATTTTACATACATACTTTCCAGTATATATGTAAAACACAAAGCGTACCAACATCAACTCATCAAAATGTATAAACTAAGAGACATTAGTAAATCTCTAGAATTACTTTCATAATTTCTTTAAATTATTATTTATCATATACGCATAAATGGTAATTTATTCTCAGTAAAGCGCGTTTTATAGTTCATAGAAGATTTAATTATTCATAAACACCTGACGTGATGCTAGGCCGATGTATGTATTGTCGTCTTTGTATATTTTGATACTTTGCTAATGAGGAATGCCTTTAAGTTATGAGACGTTATCTTTAATCAAAACCTACGCATCAAGTCAGAAATTGTTTCTTCCAATGCCCACACTTACAGTCTTCAGTGTTTACTTGGCCTGGTAAGTGTGACTCATTCATGCCACAAACATTATAAGCACAACTGCACTGCTGGATTGATTCTACAGCAGAAGTCGTACATTTTGCATTCATTACTCAAGTTTACTTCAAACTTGATAGCTTTATGAAGACATTCAACGATTAGCAGATATCGTAAAGACTGATGACAAATTTTTTTGACATTCTCTAGAAACAATATTTGCACTGGATTTTTCATCTATACCATAAAAAATCTCTATTAATGACCAAAAGTCAAACCTTCAGCACTAATGACGAGAATAATGTCAGACCACACCTGGCCCATTAAGGGAGAGTAGTAGAAACAACTGGTCTATGTCTTGGTAAGTATAAAAGGAGTAACTACTTCCTCATTAGTACTACTGAAGAGGGTTTGGCAAAAGGTACATCCATGTGCGTGACATATCAACTGTGAGCTGTAGAACAGCTCTTAATGCAGAGGTATTGTACAATAAGTTGTCAACTGATAACAGAGCTCCGTGAACCACTGTAATGTCAAGACAGGGAAAAAATCTTGTAAAACACAAATAATTTATAAAAATCCTTTCCTGTATTTATTGCTACTCGGTTTCGATCTGATTATTTACTAGAAGCTATAATCTTTCGACGAAAAACTAAGTTCATTAGCCAAATTGGTATCTTGAGGATTGCTCATACTGAGTTAAGTACTTGTATTTCCCTTAAATAAACAGAAACAACTGGACTTAGATATCCGACTAACCTTGTGCAAGGCACCTGTTTAAACCCACAGTGGCATGAGACAAAGACCCGATAATGAGTAGCCATCTGCCGAGTCTTCAGGCCTACTGACTCACAGTTCTTTCACCTCTCTACTCGTATTACTCTCGTATATATTAAATGTTGACTGATAACAACTGATTTGTGTCCGCCTTCAGCCGTTCGGGATCATTTACTTTTAGATATCCACAATGTAAACCTAATGCCTCCCTTAGAGAACTATAGCAACCTCATTTAAAACATCTTATATAACAAACATGGAGTAAATTAAAGCACATGTATTTACACTAAATCATAAAACTGTTTCCAAGGAAGACTCTAAACTCAGATCTCTAAGTACCATTTTAGTAGGTCGTGAGGAGGAGGCTGGCTCTGCTTTAAAACTTCATATACATGATTAAATTTAAACAACATATAGCAGACACTAAATTATGTTTAAAGTTTTCCAAGAGATACCTGATGCTGAATCTGTAAATGCTTTATGGCTATTAAATCCTCATATACCTCGAAATCGGTTACATTTAAATCTTATGTGTAAAGTACTAGATTATTTTAAAAAAAAACTTTTCAACCAAGTTAGTGTAAGGGTCCAGGATCCCTCAGTGCCCTCCTAGGGCACCTCCAGGAACCCTATGGAGGAGATACACTCACTTTGACTTGCATATGCATCCGATTTGGATTCAATTTAAACCATATCTAGAGACACTAACATATCTAAATAATTTTTTTTCTGAACACTTTTCCTCATCATAACTTTCAATTATAATACCACTTTCAAAGGTAACTTTAACGAATCAGAGTATAATTATTAAAGACGGCTTCTGAATGCAGCAATGACAGGTTTTTTACTCACTGGAAATACAGTACAAATCAAATAAAACTAACGTGGCAGAGAAAGCTGTTCACTTTGGACAGAGATAGTAAATGTAAAGGGTTACTGACTGACCTGAAGTCCTGTGGTGGTTTCTGCATGTCAACGGTGGTGACCTTAAGCGAAATGGTCTTGAGTTCGGCCAGTAAGTAAAGGTCCATGAAGTACTCCTGACAGAACAAACACGCTCCCTTCCTCCTTCCATCTATCGTCGAGGCCTGCAAGCAAATTAGAGATTAGCGTTCATGCAAACCGTCAGCACATTATATTAGTTTATGTTGAACAAACTGTGACGCAGAGACAGGCAGGAAGTGAGGAGGCTGTGATTGTAGGCCTCTACCTCATTCATCTCCACTAGCTTTAAACACACTCATTACGAAAGGCTGTTACAATGGGCACACTTCGACTTGGAAATGACCTACGCATTAAAAGTAGAAGTACCGAAGATGAGACGGGTGATGGAAACGGTGATGCCAATTCTGGGCTCATGATCATCTGATTGCTCATTATATCTGTTTGTAGAGGAACCTTTGGTGCCTCCGATAGTGTGGTCCACTCGTGGTTTGAATGATGTCTGACAGAGATGAGGTACACTTTCACACCTTTGACAGCATCAAAAATATTTGTAAGGGTAGGATTTGAAAAAAAAGTTCGTTGAACAACTAATCATTACCCTAATATTATAATATAAAATATTGATTAAATATAATTATCAATGTACATGTTGCCTCTGGAGCACATATTGAAGGCTATTCAAGAGATGTTGATACGTTTTCTTACAGTATATAAAGCTACACTAATAATAAAGCAGCACTTTCATTAATTATTCGTTTAGTTAAAAAAATACTTAAATATAATAATGTATGATGTATGATTTCTAAACACATTCATTCTACACGACCAAAGTATATGAACGTTTAGAAACAATTGCGTCTCAATTCATTCAATAAAGTACAATAGTTCTATAAGTTGTATTAACATTCCGATGTCCGATACGGGGATCAAGTTATCTGACCTCACATACTTCAAGTAAAATTATCAAGACAAATATTTGTAACATTCATTCTTTTAAATACAAAAAAAAAAACACAGAAAAATTGATTTTATCACAATGCGGTTTACTTTGTTATTCCACCAAAATTCTTGTGCGTGTCATTAAGTGAACGTATGAAAGTTCACTTAAAATGCTATAATTCTAGTACTGTATATTTAAATGCTTAAATTGTTGTCATTTATTTAAGCATAGAAATTGTAACCACCGTGTTGTTGATTGAATTAGAAGTGGGGGATTGCCGCAAAGTGCAAGTTGAGCACCCTTTGGGTTGTGTTTGGACGCCGTGAAGAACAAGGGAGTAGTGGAGTGAAGAAGGGCTTGGGGACATGAGGGCGCAGCAGATGTTTCACTTCCTGACACCTGCTGGCTCAATTCAACTGCCAAGTGGCCGAGGAATACTCACCATTAGCTATAGCCTCAACGAATCAAGCTTTACTACAGGGCGCTCCAAAGGTAGACCTTCACCAGTTACTTCACACGTTCACTCGAGTACGCAACTTTATTTCTAATATCATCTAATGTAACTTATCTTAAGATGATATTCCAGGTATCCGACAGGTACCAGTTTAGCTTAACATCAGGACTCCGTTATAATGTTGTGGCAGTGAATCAACCAGAGTTGATTCACTATGGTCCACAGACCATAGTGTAACATCTCTTTCCCCATGCTGCATACATGGTATGTATGCCTGGTACATTGTATGTTTCTGTAAAGTACAGGCAGTGAAGCAGATGTGAGTTGCACCGAAAAGGACCCTTAGCTCAATGTAGTCACAAGAATTCCCAAAACAAATTTTTTTTATGAATCCAACAAATTATGAATTACTGCAAATGACTGCTAGGGCTGCATTTTATCTAAAAGAATTTCTAGATCGCCAGTGCCCTGCAGTCACTTAAGGGGCTCCCAGGCAAAGTGCCCGCATCCTTTGGGACAACCGAGGTCACACAACCGCTTCAAAAGATAAGTAAAAGAAAATCAAAGTAAAACCACTCATGTTTCAATCCCTCATCATCGTCCTAAACCATCTTTAAGGTGATGACACACAACATCAAAACGCCATGGATTCCAGTAAATTATAAATCATTATAAGCAGTCATTGCTTATAAAATAATACGTCCTTCATCAATATCCGAAATGAAGAACTAAAAGTCATTTGAAGGATTTCTTTTTTTTAAAAAAAGTATGCCCTCTTGTGATAAAACAGTTTTGTTCTTATTTAACATCAACTAAATCCAACATCACGACAAATAAAGCGAGATAGCATTTTTTAGATAATGGTTAGTTCATTTTCTTTTATTCCATAGGCCTACAAAAAGATCAGATTATACGAGATAGTCATATAACAAACGTATATTTTCAAGAAGTTCACAACTTATGCTTAATCTTTTAAAAACAATTAATTATTGCATGGTTGCTATATGACTATTGTTGATTTTTTTATAATTCCTCACTTTTCTGTATTTTCAAGGTCTATGAAAAAGATTTTAAATAAAATCGAAAAGCCACCATTTAGAATTATATTTGGATTAGCTGGGATACTGACCGAACGAACCCTGATTCACTTCGTCCTATTCTATAAGACATTCGATATATTATCAATTGTTTATATATATATATAAAAAGATTTCACATAAACACGTGAAACAACAATCAATGATCAAACCACAATAAGATTTCACATAAACATTTCACATAACCATAGTTGGCAGAAACTTGCTTCTTTATAAGTTTCTCCATCTTCCTAAATAAGGATTTCGTAGTTGTATTTAAACTATAAAACAAACTTATTACACAGTTAACAATCAACATGTTTCTACTCTTTCATAGAGCCATCTTCAGGACGAGAATGAAACAAGTTTCTGCCAACTATGATTATGTTTTTAATAACATGTGCTTAAAAGCAGGACTGCTACCAAAATTCACAATTATATATATATGCAATTATAAATCAATAAAAATGAAATGACCTGTATGCACAAAAAAATTACAGAAAACAGCAAAACTCCCTTCTATATTTCGACATCAAGTCACGAGGAAGAGTTGCATATATTATTATTACACTCTAATGTATACTACTTTAAAAATACCACATTAATTACACATTTTCCTCATGCCCCGACCGGTGTATGAACTCGTCCAGTAACTAGAGATAATGAAAGTTCCCCTCTTATAGAGGACAGTACCTCGTTCTTAGGCCTATTATACAATAATAATCCGAACAACTTTTGGGGTAGTAACATAATTCTGTGATGTGGCTGGATAAGCTGGGAGCGCAAAGTAACACTAAAACAGGTAGTAATATACTTCTTTATATATATATAGATAGATAGATATGCAAAAATAAAGGTTCTTTTTAAGTGAATCATTTAAGTGAATAGACTTATTTTGACACCGGCAGCACCGCATTAGAGTCTAATTAATCATAATAGTTTACTGTATCTGCAATTGATCCAGAAACACCGGATCTCTCTCCAACCGTACCAGTCGAAGTTTAACAGTAGTTAAAAGCCGTGATTTGTACAGCCTTAGACTTTCTATGTTACGAAGGGTATCCCACAAGTAGTAATGAATGGAACCATTGGGTAACAAGACTCAGGGATTCGCCTTATACGCTGACTAGTATGCAATGGTGAAGGAACATTAAGGTGTATAGTTGAAATATCTATGGTGGAATTGCTTTACTATCATTAAAAACTAAACAAACATTTATACATATTCTTCTTAACGATTTGAAGCGTTGGCAAACACCACAGATGAGTAGTAAGTTGAATCATGCAAAATCAAACTGCATAGGAAACTATATGCTAAGGTGATCAAAATGTATTAGTGTTCTCAAAAATATATGTCAATCAGAGGATTGAAATAATATGAAACAAATATTGCATTTGTTTTGAGAAATGAATTCCTTTGAAGGAGAATAGAGAACAGAGTTAAAAGTTAAAAGAACGGCCTTAGGTAGGTGACGTTACCTTGGTGGCCTGTGTGACAGGTCAGGGGGACTGCAGATAGAGCACAAAGATACAGCAAAGGACACCTGGAGTCAAGGCTGCACTGCTTGTGGCACCAGGTCATGGACTTTGCCAAGTACAGACAAATGGAAGAAGGCTTTCTTGATCCATGGGTCTATAGGAAAAACTTCACGACCAACAGCAGAGAGACATCATACATGATACCGAGCGTTACACAAATTGAGCTCAATATTACACTGTTTAAGAAAAATCTCTCCCACTTACCCAAATCTCTTTTATGTTAAAAACAATTCAAAGACATTTTAGTGTACCAATATAAATATATTGGATCCTTTTAACAGAATGTGGTATGCTCAATGGATGAGCAAAGTTGAATTCTTAGGAGAAAGTACCACAATTTATAGCAATCAATTTGAGACTTACAGACTAAAAAATTAATTATTCAACAAAAACCATTGGAATAGGGAAACTGAGAATTCAGTCTTCACTCATAGTCATACAAAAAGAACAAACATTTTTCAAAAAGCATATTGATAAATTCTACACACTAATTTCCAATTGTTCCGTCAATTCTAAGGAGCATAAAATTTTAATATTGGACTAATGGAAGATATGATTGAAGGGTTAACTTCATGTTCTTTAATTTTAAATCTTCAATACATTAATAACATTTTCATTCGAAGTAAACCATGCTAAATAATTTTTCATAATTTATACTCACAAATATTATATAAGAAAACCATGAAAGATGAAAGAGTGGAAAGTTATAATAGAAGATCAAGTCACCTGGTTAGAGATTAAGACAAAGGAGACGATCTGAAACATAGAACTTGAATTTCTTCACGATTCTTGACTTCACTTGTCAAGAAATAAATAATGCAGTGCCTATATACAACTGATGTACCTATAATGTATGTAGAATGTTAAGTTTTAAGAATATGTGCAATTTATGATAACTATTATAAGACAATATGGTCCGGTATCTCCAACAGGAAAGCCTTAACAGATGATCGTTGTACATCCACAACGTGAATAATTGTAAATTATATTAGTTGCAAATGGAAAATTGTGAATTTGTTCTTAATTCAGGACATTATATTAATGAATTTGAGCCAAGCTATAGTATTATATACCACGGATGTGCTCGCTTCATTAAATTTCTCTGAGGAGACTGGGAGGTCCTGTGGCTTGGCGCTTTCACCTCTGGACTGGCAGATCCGAGTTCGATTCTCACTCTGACTCTCAATTTTTATACAATTAGAGTGAAAAAATAAGAGCGCTAGGAGAGTACGTTGAACTATCGGTCCTGAGCCTGTACCATATCAGTAACTCGTTAAACATTCATACTTAAATATGGTATACATGAACTAAGCAAAATTCAGGGCTCCCGATGTGACCCCTGTAAATGATAAATAACCACAGTAACATGCTTCACCCATAAGTGGAGAGGGTGCCGAATGATAAATGAGCCACACTTCCCACCCCTAGAAAAACAATAATCAATAAAACGATTAATATCCTTAAATTTCAATTTAAAGTAAGCTCCATTAACTCTGTTTACTTATTTAGCAAAAGTGGTTGGGAAGATGTAAAAATATATTTAGCCTTAATGAATTTATACTAATAATAAGTGTGACAAACTTTTGATACCTGATAAACTAAGGTGTCTCTCCTAACTAAAAGCATGGAGGTATTCTAGTATTATCGCGGTTGATAAAAAGAATTCCCCATGAATTGGAGGTTAGGCATATCAGCGTAGATAATACTATCTGTGGCTTCTAAAAGAGATTTCAAAAACGGAAAGAAAAGATTACAAAGCCAAATAGCGTTCAATAGCAGTAGAGGAAAGATAAAACTGCGATATCCTCGCAACCAGGGAGTTTTGTGAGAGCGACATTAAGTACAAACTCGAATGCAGGCCCACCTGCATTATCAGTACACAGACTTGGTGGAAATGAGCTGTGGAGACGGTTCTGACCAGGGGTCACCAACCCGGTGGTGACCACGGCACTTGTCACCCGCGGGCCAATACGAAAATAGTACAATCATGAACCACCTCCGCCTACAAGTTTACTCAACTGTGTTACTACTAGTTTTAATGTAAATTACCGTAATGTAAATCTCGAAACAAACACATAATGAATCTTTAATGACTGCAAATACAGTAATAAGTACGAACAAGAAACGATTTTATTTTAAAAGTCTGGTCGTTGTTTTAAGAAGATTTTTTAAGCATCGATGTTTGACATATCTCATATAATTGACGATTTGTGGAAACATAATTCACAGGTTATTAGTTGATGAAAACTGTTAGCAGGTAGTAAAAATTGGAATAGCGAATAAGAAATAAATATCGCATGCTGAAATGTTTTAGGGTTGCAGCAATTATTGGCGAGTAATTGGTAATCGGGCATTTTACCGCCTAATCGGTATCGGTAATTGACATGTTCAAGGAGAAACTACATATTAGTATTTAATTATTGTTTTTTATTAAATCAAACAACTAATCCACTTTAGCAGCATTCAATAATATCTTATTCCTATCTTAACTAGAAATCATTTTTGAAGCAATAATTAAACCTAATGATGCGGAACTGAAAATCTACAGAAAAAGGGGACTAACTCAATAATTATACTTACACGTTATTATTGGAGTGACCCCCAGGGCTCAATATCGTTTAACTTTCTACTCAAGTAGCTGGATACTCAAATCTTTTTGAAACATCTTACAAAAACGATAACTTTTTTTTTTATTATCGCAGGATATAAATACATTGTCATTCCCTTGCAAAACCGGTAAATTCAATTAATCTTATAGCTCTGTAAAGTAAGAAGATTAAACGCTTCTGTTAATTTCTCTAATTTTTTTCCCTATACTTTTTTCAGTCTCGTAAAACTGTATTTGTCGTAGTTAAGTAGTTATAGTTGCAGTTGTGGGATTTGCCTACCCTCAGTAGACAGTTGCCTACCGCTTAGAGAATGTATTGTTTTAGTTTCTCTAGATCCCTGTAATGTATGGTTGATCATTATTTTGCTCATTGTCTCTGCTAAATAACGTGTTTTTTATTGATATACAGACTCGATAGATGTTGAAAGACACAGCACTTGTAAACCATTGACTAGGTCATTTTAACTGTATTTACTGGGGATAATAATCGACCCATTAATAAATGACGATAAATCTGTATCGGCCGATTAATATATTAATAATAGGTAAACGGTCAATTTGCTGATCAGTACAACACTTATCTGTTCCATACACCTTTGAATCATTCTGAATAATTATTGTCATGCATCATTAACGATCAGTGTCTTCACGTAAAATATCATTAATCGTAAAATAAAACTTTAGATGATCCGTGCAGCTATATGTCAGAAGGCGCTATCAAAATAGTAATATAGTACTTTAGTTGGTCGTTTTTTTTGCATTATTCAGTGCCCTTCAATGAAGTATTCAGTTTTAGAAATGTTTTTCGATCCTCGTTTAGAGTAATTTCACGGACAGCTGTCCCGGGACACAGGAGTACCAAGTTAGGATACTGTTTGTCCTGTCAAAGCGGAAGCTAGTGGTCTGGCGCTGGGCGAGGTAAAGACGACAGTGTGTATAACCCTGCTAACCGATGTACAGTAGGGGTTAACCAAAGTGATTCCAGTTTAATGTATACTAAGAACCAGATATTTCTTAGGCAACCACACAAATGTATTCCACACTTTTAGGTACAGTAAAGGTATTGCAAGTGATAAAATAAACAGACTAATTTTGTAGTAAAACTTAAACAAAAACGAAATTATTTGACAACAGATTATGAAAACCAAATTCAATAGTAAATCTATTCAATAGTAAAACAATGTTTAATAACATTGTATAATATTTAATAAAGTATAAATATTATTATAATAAAAAGTTATTATAATAATTATAATAAATAATAATAATATATATAATAATAATATAATAAAGTTATTATTATTATAATAAAGTATAAAGTTTAATAATATTTAAATTGTATTGCAGGTTAAAACTATATAAAATCTATGTTAAAGATGCAGTATATATTTTTTAAAGGTCATTTCACTGCGGAGTGATTTCTCTGATGAGAGCAGTCATACATCAGCAACCCTGGTGCTTGGGGTTTGCGGTACATGTGGATACGATTGGAAGTTTAAACCTAACCACTTGTGTACGTCACAAGTACAATCAACCCTAAGTTATTGACCCCAGATGGCGTTGCTCCAGCTGACAACGCGACAACTGAATTACCTTACAGTTATAATTTTTAGTGGTGCTCCGTAAAAAACAAATTCTCCTCCTAATTTAACCCATTATGACACTTCTTAACAAAACTGCTTTAACTTACCAATCACTGCTGGAAATTAAAAACATTTCAAGGTTATAACAATCAAAAGGCTATGAGTTCACTTGACTTGCTGGGGAAGACGAGGGGTTTGGCTGGTTAGAGGGGTTCTGACGCTCGGGTGAATTGTGAATCAACACCCACTCGACGGTCTATTCCGTCCAGGATTTCATCTAACAGGAGTGAGCCTCAAAACCATTAGCATCCCCACCAGAATTAAAGAGCGTGCAATGTTTATGCGTCGAGGTGCACTATAGCTGTACTTTGGGTAGTTTAAGCGTGCGAGATATCAGTATAACGCGATAACAGAGGATTGACAGTGCATTTATAAGCCATAATGCAATGTTTCGACTTGTTTCTGAGGAACACATCTACTGCGTAAATCAAGGGATGAGTTTATAATCGTAATAATGAGAATATAGTCTAGGTCAAAAACTGCGAGCACTTATTCCGTACAGAATTCGTCAACCCTTGGACAAACACCTTGACTATTTACCCAGAACATGTTGAGTTTCATATATGATAAAATTGCCTCCACTCTCAGAGCAAGGCTAGAGAAAAGAGGCCCCAAAGCGCTGCCTCCTGCGGTGCGTCACACGGCTATATTTAGAATAATGCAATCATTGCTGTCCGAGACCATCCAATTCCCAGAATCACTCTCAATGAGATTCCCAATTGGTACATTTCTCTCCGCCTTTCATTTCAAAAATCTCTACAGCAGGATATCCAGCGCTGGACATTTTGTTTTAAAAACATTTCTAGCCTCTACTTCAGTTTGATTTGCTCTACGCTCCTCGGAATCTATACAGTTGTATAGAATTTACAAAATAACGGAGTTCTTTAATTTTGGCTCTTTACTGTAATTGTCCCTTCTGAGATTCATAAAACACTTTTGAGATAATAAAAGTGTTACATTTAACACAATAACGAACCTTTACAATTATTGATAGTTCATATATTTCAGCAGAATGTGGCCCAAAACAACTTTACTGAAATGCAATAGAATACATAGAAAACAAGACATAAACCTTTGATTATCATATTACTAATTTTTATTCTCTATTTAAACACAAACAACATATTTAAAGAAAAAAACCACAAAACAAAGCTCGTCGTAAAAGAAGAACAGCTTTGTTTACAACCCCTTATATCAAAGCCCCTGGGCGCGGTGGTTTGATATCGGGGGGCGGTAACGCAAAAAGGAGCGGGGATTCTATTTCCATAAATTGAAAATGTTCATGCAATATAATTTCTAAATTTAAGTGAAAACACGACATGTAAACTTCTAGGAAACGGTTTCTTAAAATCATTTGTTTTGATAATTCATTTTTATGTTAAAAATATATTCTCCCCTAAGTTTCTTTTATTGTGTATTAATTCTTTTGCATAAATATGCTATGAAACAATACATCTATTAAATTCTAAATAAATATTCGATTAGTAATTATTTTAATTTAATTATTAAAATGTTACTCATTTGGTTATTTAGTCTAGGAATCTGATTATTATTCAAGGGTGTTGAGTTATAGGTTTATGGACCAAAGGGGACGGTCACTCGAAAAAGTTTGGGAAATACTGGTTTACATGGTAAACAGCAACCCCATCTTTCACAAAAAATCTTTTTTGCATCCTTGAATGGGAAATTATTTTAACAGAAATGATTCCTGAATATTTGTGAAAACTATTTCAAAAGTTTTAACTGTTGGGGTTGCATTATGGAAAATTAAATGTGCTAATAAAATGCAATATGTTCAATGGCTGTGGAATGAGCAAAAAGTTGTATAATTAGAAAAACGCAGTATAATACTTGACAATGGTTTATGATATCAGGTTGACTGGAGAGTGATGACCAGTACCTCCTGCAGGGTGCTGTGCTGTGTGGTACAGAGTATCTCATGACTAGTGAGCATATCTCTCGTGAAGAGAGATCTATAACTGTCACAAGAGTGCAAATCGAACTTCTGAAAGGATATCAGAATCAATTGCGTTACTCACAGCCAAATCATCAGAACAACAAATCAGGACGACGTAACATTCTGACAGAGAAAAAAACCAGGAAATACTCTTGGATGCTTAGTGAATATGTCGAAATTTATCCATTTGCTTCTAAGAAATATACAAGCTGGGTGTGTTAAGGACAAAGCGCGAATTGATTGTTTGATAAATGATAGTTTCTAAGGTGTAAGAGCTGGAAGGAGACGTGCTTACTCCAGCTATGTTATACAACAAGTCGGAGCAGGCGTAACACATTCCGTGCCTTGCATAATCCAAAGCTCCAATCACTTACTTCATTGCCAATACAACAAATTATAAAAGACCTCCTTCATACCTACCTCACGTCATACCGAATCCCTTTCCTACACCCATATTGGACTTCATTGAATCGACATATGTGACAAATTATTATGGTACTGCAATACGATCACTGTGATTTAGGACAGTATTTTACAACCTATGGCCGAAGAGATCTTTCCTAAACAGCTAAAAATTTAAACAAATATCACATTTGAAAGTTCTGAGGAACAAGCGAGTGTCATGAGATCTGATATATTCTGTAATTTTGATTAAATCTGAGTCTTTTAATTAAGCCATTGACTCTATCTTAACGGTAATAACTATTATATCACGCGTAAATTTTGTTTGCAATTTATTGATTAATATTGGTTAATGTTTACCCTGAAATGGAGTACAAGCTGTAAATGGTTCAGAAACACTGATACTGTAAAACTGACTCGACGCACCATCGCCGCATGGTAATAAAACAAAATGTTTATTTTTTTTAGTTAAAAAATAAAAATTCACGTAATTATAAGAAGAATTAATTTCAATCATCACAAAGTTTAAATTAAATTGACTAAAATGGCATCACTGACTACCATAGTACAGTTTATTCACGATTTCCTAGGATTTTCGAGATAGGCAACTCAAACATGCTCTGAAAGGACATGTGTCAGGATATTTATTTGTAAAAGTTAGTTTCGTTTCTGTTTGTAAAATCTCTTTAAATGTTCAGAGTTTACTGCTCAAAGCAATAGAACATACAGTAAAATCAAATATCTTTTCAAACTGTGTCAATGCCTTGGTGAAAAGTACAGAACCACTAGCCGCTGGTGGAGGAGTTGTCTGACCGCAGCACCGCCAGATATCTATCACTATCTTAACTCTTTTATGGTTTTACTACATAACTCATTCCACTTCCCTTACTCTGCTCTAACATTTATATCTTTTTCTGTCCATCATTTACTGCTAAATTATATTCATTAACACAACTTCAGCTGAATTTATGAACTTCACTATGACATTGTTAATATACAGGTCTGACTCGTGATTCTCAATAACACATCTAGTTCAGTGGCATAGCACACCCTCCACCCCCCACTTGCCGTTGATAATCGGGTTAACCTTCAAAATTCCAGAGAAAGTACTCAAAATATTTGTTTTTATGAAATTATAATCAACGACCTTAAAAACTCATTTTGGTATTACACTAATATTTTTTGTTAGCTTTTTTTTATTGCTTAATTTTTTTCTATTTTATAGTTTTACACCCTCAAAATGCCGCCCCCTGGTACGTGCCGCCCGGGGTGTACCACCCCCCTTCTTTGCTACGCCACTGATCTAGTTGCTGACAGCTAGAAACAGATCCAATTACTGAAATACTGGCAAAGGAGAGAAGCTTATTTTCTACAATTCCTCTGAATTTTTAATCGAAAAACACAAGTTTTTCAAAACCGTACTCTATCCTTATCAAAAACGTACTAAGAATAGGTACTAAATGAATGAATTACTAAAAATAATTTTGTGCAAAACATATTAAAAGGCAGATAATAAATTAAAGATAAAGGGAAAAATATTATATAAAAGGTGCAAATAAAAGATTGATAGCCTAGTTCCTAGGAGAGAGTAAAAAAAAGAGAATTAAGACTGTATAGGAAAATGAAAAAACACATTTTAAATAAAGAAAAGACTGGATATTATAAACATAAGAAAAACAGATATTAAATTGTCCTTTTTAAATTTGGACAAATTGAAGTTCATTATCACTTCATAACGAGGAAGCATAATGCCGTCTCAAAATATAATTAT
Source organism: Hermatobates lingyangjiaoensis (assembly GCA_026182355.1). NCBI lineage: Eukaryota > Metazoa > Arthropoda > Insecta > Hemiptera > Hermatobatidae > Hermatobates > Hermatobates lingyangjiaoensis. The sequence continues at coordinate 956,181 of JAPFBL010000007.1, read as the reverse complement.
GCAAAAACTTTCTTATTTTATTAATAGCACATGTTTTTCTAACAATTAAAAAAGTAAATAAACATTACACTTATAACTTTTAGCAGAGATGTACATGGAACAAAAAGCTGTGTTTTATGATGATAAAAGCAACCCAGGGAAGACAACTGTCCACATCATATAAAGGATTTGAAAAGTACAGGAAAAGATTTATTTCTTTTGAGAAGCAACTCAATTAGATGAAAGATAGAGATGTTAGCGAAATGCAAGGCACGTGCTTGGCCTAGATAAACAACAGACTAGCGAATAATTGTCAAACAAACAGAACTATTAAAGAGGCCTCGCAGGGGAGTCACATGTCTGGGACTTCTGTGAAACTCCAGCGAACCGCACCAATAGACTGACTCCTCGAAAGCCAGATCAGACAGATGTTCAAGAATTAGTCTTCGAACTACGTCTGTCTGCACTTATACTGTGTCCAGCAGTTCAATACTCTCTGTTTGTTTCCAAAAGTCACAGCTATTGATTACACGCTACACCTTTAGAGTTGTTCTAGGAGTGGAAAGTGCAGCTTATTTGTTATTTGACAATGATTGAGCGATGGGCGAATCACTTAACAGGGTTGTATGGCTACCAATCCTGAGCTCGCACGATTCTCAAGTTCGCGTTAAAGGTTACTTGCCTAGATTAATTCGAGTGGCTAATTTATGACTTCGGATATAGAATTAATCAGGTTGTGTTCTAACAGAAATAGTCACGGCTTATATGCTTGCTTCTTTCTTTTAATGATCACATTTAATAGACTCTCACATTCAGAACCATGAAGTGTACGTGTGCTCGCCTAGTCGAAGCAAACCCTCTTAGCCCTAACTTAACTTAAATGTTTACTTGTACCTTTCTAATGGCTACATTTAATACCCTTTCACATTCAGTGTTGCTCTAGAGCAAGTAAGTGAGCCTCATTTCTCAATTAACACCAATGTAGTCAACAGCGAGCAACATCACAGGGTTCGATTAACTTAACATCGGAGATCAGAAATTTCTCCTTACCCGCTTTTACTACAGAAGTCATTTTTATACATTACTCGACTTCCTAGTGCTTTTTCTTCTCCACTGGAGATATAAGATCCCAACTCACATGAAAATCCCGGATCATCGTTACTTTTCACGGCAAAAACACTACCTCTAGACCTATCCTGGATACATCCACGTCTCTCCTCAAGTTGCAAAAGCTGGATCTATCCAATAAGTCATGGAGTGACAATATTTAAGAAATAATGACAGTACAAAGAGAAAATCAAGAGTTTTAGAAGTAAACTTCTCCTTAATGGTAAACTTTGACTTCTTCAAATCCACTTAGACTGCAGACAAAATTTTGACTAATAGCAAAATGTAAATCTTACACATTAGTGCAGAGAGTATTACAGTACCAAGTCATGCAATATTTTTTAATATTTGACAGAATAATATTTATTACTAGCAGACCTACTAATAACTACATAACCTAAAGTTACGCTCCTTCGCCTTCTTTAAATAAATCCTTCGAAATTTTTATTTACTGAAATACTTTGAGTAAAGGTCTCTCACTTGTCCTTTAATTGCCAATTGACTTCTCTCTATTCATTATTAACAGAAATACCTAACAATTTATATTTTCAATAATCTTCATTGCAAACTACCATGTTAATCGGTTTAGATAAAATAAAACTTATAAATATAACTGGTGAGTTGAATATGTTAACGATTTTTTGGCGAACCCAAATAATAAAATACATTGGAAATGTATATATTATAAAGCTATTGCTATTATAAAGACTAAGAAAGGAAAAAAATATATCTATTTCTTTTTTTCGTTACATAAAATGAAGCTTATTGATAAAGAAAAGTTTCGATAACTTTACAATAGTTATAACAACAGTGAAATTAAACTTGATGGTAGCAAATGATATAGGATGGGCAGAGAAGACACATGAAGCGTACAATGAATGTGTCGCCGAATGTCTCCTGGACATGCGCACTTACCATATCCTATGTTTACACATGATGAGAAGGCATCATGTTATCCCTAGTTATTTAGGTTTATCTTTTTTTTTTGTGGGTAAGAAGTTTTAAGCTTAACGAAGAATGGCTAAAATTGTCAAATCATTACGAAATTGAAGTTTTACAGGATATGTTGCAGAAGGCAATACAAACTTTGATAAACAAGTCCGAATTTGTACCCAGCATACAAGGAACATTCTTTTCCGACGATACTTAATGGTCATAAATTTTATTACAACGCATAACAACGAATTATATTTGTTATCTGTCCCTAATTAAAATTGCGCAGCTATTCACTTATAAAAATAATGTGTTTCCTCTGTCTCACCTTTGTGCATGAAAAGGGATAAGATAGAGTATTTTTATTGTTAGTGAGTGTTTCAGTGAGATAAGTCAATCGTCTGTTGATATAACTAGAAGATCAAGGTGACTATTGTACTGGTGATGGGACATACAACTGGTGACATACCATACATATGGTACATACCATGATGAGGTAATGGATAGAGAATCTAACATATTCTCTACATACAGCTGCACTGCAATGGTGGGAACACCTCTGCACTCGGCCAATGCCACGAGACAGACCAGTGAAGCATTATACCCATCGGAAACAGGACTCTTTAAAGTCACACTTGCTCCTCGGCCGTGTATGTGTGGAGGAAGGATGTACGGAAACCACTCACTTTACTCCCCTGAAATGTGTTGCTAACTGACTGACAAGACATCCTTTTCAAACACTCCCAACTCTCTTGTCAGCGTGATGTCAAGTCCAGTTATCAACTGCAGACGGTCAATAAAAACAATAATCCAACTTCTTTTACAAGGTTTATGAATGATGGCATTAAAAAGAGAGTTGATGCCACGGAAAAATATTATATTCAGCAAAAGGAGAAATGTTGATTGGAATGGTGCCAAATGCATGGCTTCACAGTCAGCAGGCAAGCTGACCGCTTTGGTGGCACCTCTAGGGGCTCCTACACCAACATGTTAGCTAACCATCCCAACAATAATACCTACAGTTCGTTTAGCACGCATTACATCGAAATCAGTATTTCAAGAAATCATGATTCATTGAAACTCCCTTACAAAATATGTAAGACATATCACCTCTTTCCATAATCAAACTCTACCGTAATAGGCACATTATAACGTTTAATATGGCTCTATTAATCAAATAATACACAATCTTACAATAAGTATAAAAACGAATAGTTATACGTAATCGGTCTGCGAGAAGAACAACTTTAGGTCAGAGTAGCTCAACCTTGGTACATACGTGGACCAATATGGATCCAAAATTTCTCCGTGTAATTAAAGGATCCAAAATGGAGATTCAAAATATTTCACCACATGACTTTTCGGCCACTAATAAACAGGTTGATTCAGTCACTGTTAATCTTTCACACCTTGGTCATTTGTATCATGTGTTGCTATATTAGAAGACTTGAACAAAAAGTCTTCTTGTTTTCGTTTAGACATTACATTTCTATGTGTACGAATTGGTTTATATTGATAAAAAGCGATGACTACCGGATCATTTTTGCAACAACCGAAATTATTAAAAAAAAAAACAAACATCAAAAACCATTAAGAAAGGGAGGTGGTGGGGGATTTCCTGTTCTCTACATCAGTGGATGGACGCAAGAATGAAATATGTATTCCAAAAGTTAACAATTTAACAAGAATTTTAACAATTTTTTTTTGCTACAACATTTTAATCTTTGCAGCTTTGGCCCTTAATTGGAAATCTCCAAAAGAGCCATTGGAAGCGGAAGGCTTTGGAAGTTTGTATTAAGAAGATGAAGTAAGTGAGCACCATTTTAATAACGTTATAATGCAATCGATAAGGATAAAATTTCTATAAAGCTACTTTAATCTACTGAAGGCTCATAATATGCATACTCTTCTGTGAATCCTAAGATATGTACATGCAGAACAGAACATCATGAAAAGATCATGCCTTGGAGAGGACGTCAACCTGTTGTTCAAGAGTCTAATAACTAAACACCATGTCAAAAGAAATATAAACCACATATTACCCACCTGCAGAACAATAGTGTAGACTGTAGGTTAAAGCCTATAAGCATGGGAACTGGAAAGAAATATATAATGATGAAAGAAAGGATGATATAGGAGGTCTAAACAAATTTCAAATACACAAACTTTGTGTTTAAAACTGCGAGGTCAGTGCAAGAGACAGGGTGCAGTGGAGAGAAGCGGGTGGTCCCCAGAGAGAGCGGAGGCTTGAGAGGTGACGCCAGTTGAGACACTTCCTGGGTCCCACTGTCAGACGCCAACCTGGCCTTCACTGACTTACTAGTTAAATACTATAGTAAATACAATGGACTTGCAACACGTGACATAGAGATATAGAGGAATTAGAAACACATAAATATAAAAATACAGTTAATTCAGTAAATTGATAAATTATTCAAGACACTAGCATAATACTTAAAACACTAATACGATTAAAAAGATATCATGGTCTTGAAACAACAGGCAAAGAAAGTATCAAAGGAATTAGATTAGAAAAATTGTTAAATATAAATATAATCCTCCAGAATAAATGATATTCAAGTCATTTAGATTTAGGCACCAGGTACTGAGAGTTAAATCAATAGTTAAACAATTTATATCACTTCCTTTTTAAGATGGGCAGCATAGACCCCGGTCGAACGACACGACCAGCAAACAGCATCGGGGTTAAGACTTTATAAAAATGTCATGATTTCATGGATTAATTTTAACCACAGAGTCTATTAAACTGCACACTGGTAAGGAATAAACTCTTCCGTACTCATAACTTGCCTAACAGACATTAAAGAATAAACCACATACAATCATTCCTCTTGGGATTATTGTACATTATCCTGGCATTCAACGAATAAGTGTCGGCTTTACAGAGAAAGGGAAAGATAATGGAGGGAGGAGGGAGAGAGAGGAAGAGACGAAGTAGCATAAACGTGCAGAGGAGAGTAGCGACACCAGTAACATTTTTAAAAATTATACCCCTAATCTAAACAAGAAATTGTCATGAAAACAAAAAAAAATACAGTTATAAGAAGGGAATAACTACACCCGTGGCAATTCTAGTTTCAAAACACTTTAGTACGTCTGGGAAATTAAAATTAAACAATGTATTTCCGACAAATGCACGTTTTATATGAATGTCCTAAAGGAATGTTTACTAAAGGTACAAATCCTAAAGTAATGCGTTCACTCAAATAAATAGAATATAACAAAGTTGAAAGATAAATATTTGATTACAGATCGGTATAATCACTGACGAATCAATGTAGAATGGGCTATCCAAATAACTGCAGGTTGTATTCGCAATACAAAGTAAACTAGAAGGTATATACCTACATGAGAAACAGTCTTCCTTGACGCATGGTCAAATAATCATTTGGATATAAATTACCTTTATTACAAACAACTGAATGACATGCATGCTAAGGACAACGATTGACAAGTTAAAATTCTCAATTTAATCATCACCTCTAGCTTGATTTTCCCCCAAGAAAAGTACTATCAAGAAATACAAAAACAGTTAAAGTATTAGCGAAGTATTGCTGACCGGAGGCAACACTTCCAAACCACTTTCGACAAACAAAAATAATCATCACAAATTGTTAGATATTAAATATAAAACTACTCGATATTTTATTATGATTTTGGAATTACATATTTAATTTTAGGAAAAGAAAATAGATGAACTTCGCAGAGCGATTTGGACACACTCTGCACACAAAGACTGTAGAATGTAATCGAGTTGGCCATTCTTTTTAGTCACTCAGTGGATCAGCCACAGGTCAAACTAAATGAGCTCAACTTTGCCATCGTAACGAAACTTGCCAATAATCTGCTGTTACCCGGTAGAAAGCTAATTACACAACAGTATGCAGATCAATTGAGTCACTACAAATCTATCAAGGACATAGAGTTGTGTTTCATTAATATAGACCAACTGACTTGCTATGCATTTACACAGGTAAAAATAAGAATATTCCAGCGTTAAGACCCATTCAGAAATGTGAACGAAGTTCTTTTTTATTATCATACGCAAATAAAATTTAAATGAACTTGTCATGTCCATATATAATTAAAAAAAAAAATTATAACTTACATACTCTGACGGAAAAAATTAGCCCACACCGTGTAATGTTAATCGTTTCTTACTTTTCTATAAGAATGGTAAACATGAAAACATTTTTACCTCTTTATTATTAGTTCTGATATTTTTCGAAAATGTCTGTGTGTGGTATTTTGTGGTTGATGGTGTTTGAATGATTCAAGTTTGTACACACGCTACAGACCAAACCGTTTGTTGCGTCAAATTCACAGTTTACCCGAAAATATTGTAATCTTGGGACTACTGTGAAATTAATAGTAAGTAGCATCAACTAAAAAAAAAAGATTTTTTGAAAAAAAAAATTTGACCAATGATTTATTCTGAAAACTTTTAGATACGATACTACATACAGTTTTTTAGCGGAGTTACTTGCGCTTGAACAGAAAGGGGCATTATGGTAAATTTTAAGAATTCAGGTTTTTTTTTCATTAAACCAATAATATAGAAAAAATAGGCTGCATAAAATTAGTATGCTCCAAAAAATATTCAATAAATTGTAATCACCGTAAAATGATTTGGAGCTCTAAAAACTCAAAACTCAATTTGGAATAATGAGAACCTGTTGTACTTGTTAGATCTGTTACAAAGACATTCAAACTGTTTATCACAAATCACAATCAGGCCAAACAGAGTAAAATTTTTAACTTTAAAAGCAAATGAAAATCAACCACATATTTTATGATGTTTGCCAGCATTTGACGGATGGTTTTCTAACGGAAGTGTTGTGATCAATCTACACATCCCACTCTTCAACCAATCATAATGTAAAACACATAGTTAGTTGTTGGTGTGTTTAAAAAGTTCATTTTGTTCAGCAATATAAGAAGGAGCTTTTTCGTACTAATGCTAAATAGACTCTACTTCTAAGGCACTTCTCCATTGATTCATAAAAGTTTACATTTTGAATTAGCTGTTGCCTTACTACGAAAAAAGTGCGAAGTTACAATACTGGAAGAGTAATATTGAAGTATAAATGAAAACTATTAAATTCCAACTGTTGTAACACGTCAGATTTTTCTAGAACAAGGATTCCAAATTTTTTTATATTCAAAAAAATGGATATGGCATAGCCACATTAAATCATTTTGCTAATATATCTACATGATAGCTACATTGGGACAAATCCAAAACTAAATGGATTCCAACGCGTTTGACATTAAGTTTATTGCAGTGAAGTTGAGTGTAGGCCACTCTAGATTTTTTAATCTTTTGTAAAAGAACGTTCACTTACAAATAATTCCTAAACTATTAAAAAGAAGATAAAGGCAAAACAGCGTGACTAAACCTTTTAACTTACCTGTAACTTTTCCAGCGTTAAACGAAATACACATGTATAATTTCATCAAGATTACATTTGGAAGTCCAAACTTTTATATACAGTAAGATTGGGAGAGGACGATGGAACGAATAACCTCAAGTAGTAGTATACATGAGAGTATCAACTTGTTAAAATGCTGAAAGCCCTACACGGGTTTCCCCACTGAAAGTGGAGTCACAGTAGTCAGTAGACACATTTCCTGGGTTAGAGACTAAAGTCGGCATTTTGTAAGTAGATCTGACGCTCCACTAGCATATTCATATTGGTATTACCATCTCCCAGCCACGGCCTATTGTTTCATTGTTCCCCACAAAAAGTTTTCAGTCACGATGCCTTCCAAGCAGACGATGTTTCAGCCTGTCGTTTCTAATGTTTAAAGGTTTCCAATCACAATTGTCAGTCGAATGTAGCAGTACTCTACTCAACATTTGAGAACACCTTCGGACAAATTTAAACTGTTGTGCCCGATCTAAATAGTTTCCTATCTAAGTTAGTTCTATTCTAATTTCGGTTCACCGCTACTGTAATGTAGTATTCACTCAGAACTAATGATTTTGAACTTGACATTGAACTTAATAACCTTGATTTCAAGAATCAGTAGTTACAACCATAGGTATTTTTCTCTTATCGGCTAATTGTTTACAATATGCAGCGCATTTTTTTTTCTTATTATAAGGATGAAACATTACTACTTCCATATCCGAAGAATCACAAAAACAATATCCTGACTCACAGTGTAATTTCCAATTAAACTCAACACATTTTATATCTTTAAGAAGTGGTATAAGATATGTGTGGTTAAGATATAATGTGGTTCAATTCATTCATTTCTCTAATTGAACCACATGAAAATCAGTCCTAGGAATTAAAGGGGGTTTGGACGGTTAGTTTCGATTACAGTTGATTCGGACTTTTTCTCATTTAAGTCTTTATTCGTGGTAGATTCTCCAAGGTTAGTGTTTTACTTTTTCTATCTTATTTTAAATTCTTCAAAAAAAGAAATGCGGTTTACCTTTACATATTAACATTTATCACAGATGTTGAAACCAATAACAGGGAGTAGTTCGAAATACGTGATTAGTGACCACCGGAGAAACTTGAAATATACTTAATTTTGTTTCAACACTCACCAACATATCCGGAGGCCTAAAAAGCAAGACAAAACGCGACCAGCTTTATTACAAATTGCTCTAAGGCTCTGGCATTTGCCTCAGTAATTTACCATAATAATTACTCATTACCATTTTCTTTAGTTACAACGGAGTTTTCTTACCCACAATCGCTTTGCAAACAACTGATAATTTAGCCTTTACTTCAGCAAGGTCAAGCATTGTAATCGCAAAGTCAAACTTATCAGCATATGCTCGTTTACTTAAATCGTTTGAATACTTATAAATAACATCCTTGAGAAATCAACGGAAGTTCAACCATATAATCAAACATATTTGGACATTTAAGAAATAACTGGTTTGTATTTCATTAAAAGAAATCACAAGATGATCTGAAATTCGAAATTATAATTAGTTTGTCTGGACATTAAGAAGCAGAATTGGGACTGTTAAGAAGTAGCTGAATTGAATTGAATCAACCATATGGTCTTAAAGCGAGACTGGGAAAAAGAATTTCCTCTCTGTCATTCATCATTATTCCTCAGAAGGCTTCCATTAATAAACCATTTCAAATTGTCTTAACCTGGTTACTTAGTTTGTAAATTTTGAAACTTCCTCTTAGAGCATTTTAATTTCTGAAGTTATATATGAGTTACAACTAAAAAATAAATTATAGTCACGTTTCAAAATATTAATAAATAATGTATATTTACAGATTTATTTTATCACCAAAAATTTTAAAAAAATGATGCACAAAGTAGTCAATCAATTAAATTTTCAAAAAATTATGGGAGAAATTTTTTTTTCTCCCAAGCGACTACTCTTCTAGAGAGTAGAAACTTGCAGTTATTACAGACCGGTAGAATATTAACAGAAAAAGTTTGAGAATGTTTTGATAAAAGGCAAATCCAGTTTTGCTCACTAATGTAAACATTTGGACTCATGATTGACCCTTTGACAGATCCTACTGAAATTAAAGGAAAACCTAGCTCCTTAATAAGGTGTAAATTTTTTGATGTCATTCCACCAAGAGACAGGAGTATTATGGTACATTTTGGGACATTAGCAAATACTTTTCTCACTGTAAAGTCTCAAATATTAAATATTTGTCAATAGTATCTAACTGATATTTGTACGCCATGAACTAATAGATTTTGGATAATTGGAAATACAATGCTCTACCACGATGTGTTTAAATTAACTTACCATAGAATGTTTCTTTAACAATCCAACCAGAGAAAAAGAAACGCTAAATTATTTAAAAAAAAATCGTTAAGCTTAAATGTGTTAATTTGATAACTAAAATATGTAACACTTTTAAATAATATACGAAAATGTATATTTGAGCGTACAATACCTAATGGTACTTACCGGTAGGCTGGGACATTACTTCGATTTTTACAATATTGTACGAACCATGTTAAATAACAGCACAAAATAATTACAAGTCTGTAAGTTTGAGAATACCTAGTTAGGGTATAAATTTTAAATTTAAGTAAGGTAAGACCTATGGCCCCCTATGTAAGAACGATGTAGCTTCTCACCATTGACATACCTGATCCTCTTGTTGCTGTATAAAGTATAGTGATGAAAGAAAGTATAGTGTTCTGGTGATAACATGTTGCTAGGTCCACTGAACCCATATTCCATAATGTTTGTCTCCCTGTGACGAGTGGTTTTCCACTGATAAGGTTTAAGTACAAGCATTGACAATATATTTGAGATTATACAGTTTTTAGTATAGTGAACAATCATATTATTTTTTGGGTTCGAATAAAAAATGGAAAAAATTCTTGAGGTACTTTATGCCAAAATGGGTTCTTTAGGTGATTCCAGTAAACTTAAATGTCATGTTCAATAAAGCTTGAATATGAATAATTGAATCATAAAAGTGCTCACGTATGACTTGAAATATACATTTATTAATAAAATTAATTTATATCATGATACTTTTAGGTTCCAAGCATTTCTAGAGTCAACAATAACAGAATATGTATAATCCACTTTTCAATAGTAAACAAAAATCGATTCAACAATATAGCTGTGCGAATGGTCAATTTTTATCAAGGCTAAACTTTCTAAACAACGCTCAATTAGCAATGACTCTAATGTATGGTCCAATTTTTTTTACAATTTTTTTTTTTGAAAGTAGGTAACTCTTTGTAACCAACATTTCCTTCAATATTACCGATATATGATTATTTTTTTCATTAGTAATTCTTTCTCAACAACCCTAGATTCAACAATAACGCTCTATGAATGTTCCATTCGACCGAACAATAACCCTGCAAGAACGTTATTTTTTATAATAATAACCACCCACTCATGTATACAACTCTTGATAAGAATAATAATAATAAGCCTGAATTCCTTTCCAATATGTTGTAGACCCCTTTAAGGAATTTAGTCCCTACAGTACAGGCATTGCCGAATTGTATGTCCGTAATTCTACGGATTTATATCTATTGTGTTCGGTTCACTTAATCTATTTGTTCAAACTTCACATCTTTAGTCAATACTTTGAAGTTATATCTACAAAAGAAAACCAAAAGTAAATATCAGAAGTCATTATTATATCCCAGTTTTCATAGTATGTGTAACATGTATATATAGTAGTTGAGTGGAAAGCATTCCAGATTGTCAATAACAAACTATACTAAAATTAAAGAATTATGATGGTCAACAGGACAAAAGATGCATATCCAATTATTGAAGTCCCAATTGAATTCAGATCAACAAAGATCTAATTAATACGTTGATCATTCAAGATAAAAGAAAGCTGTTCAAAATGGCATAAAGTCACATAAATCGTGATGTCGTTGAATAAGCCTGTTTAGGACTTGGGAATGCAGAGAAAGGCGTCAGGTTTATGGAGTACGCGTTGATCCCCCGAAGCAGGTCGCCCGCTATTAGAATACAAAGGCCGCCAGGACTGTTCTCTGCTGAATGACGAGGCCTCTGGGGAAAGTGGTCGACCCACTTGGCACTAGGTAGGGGCACGTCTAGCCTCTGCTGCCTGGATCTCACTGGAGGTCGGACGATTGTTTCCAACGTGACCTTGCACAGTAACAACCATCTAACAACCTCTCAATAAGCGCTTCCATCAAAGTATTTTTGTCCTGTCAAATATATCAACTAAACTCAATCAATGAAGCCTAATAACCTATACATTAAAATTATACATTGCCTGCTTTTTTATCACGCGGTGATACGTTTTAAAATAATATAATAATGGACAAGACGTTGAGAGTGCTATAGGAGTAAGGATGTTTGAGCCACTCCCAAAGGCAGGAGTACAGTCATAGCTCTCCCTTATGGAATCCCACTAACTCACGGATACTAATTGAGACACTCTAATTACAGACCTTCTCTAATTCTTCAAAATCACCGAAATCATTCCATCAACCAATTACAACATACACCGTGATCTCAACAACTGTCAGGTCCAACAACTCTATTCACCACACTGTCATACCAACATATTCAAAAAAATAGAGTTTTTTTCCAAGAATACCAATAATAGGTAGGAACCACATAAAAAAGTTATTATATCCTACTGTTTGTACTTTGCAACAAACAAATATTTCCTAAAATGTGCTATATATCTCATGCTTTGCATATAATGAGCTGTTATTGTGTTTAATTTCATTATAATCATCAAAATAATTCTGGAATCATAAACATAATGAATTTCCGTATATCCTTTTTATTTAATATTAAGTCTTTTTTAATTTATTTATTTATCATGATGTATTACTATAATTTTATATTTTCTATATGGTTTATTGTATTTATTTATTATGATTCAGTACTTTCCTTATTTTATTTTTTCCATACTTTTATTTCTTTTTATATACTTACACTACAGTTCCATTCTGTCACTTATTTGGTAATTTCATACTTGCTTTGGACAGCCCTATCTATAATCTCCTCTTTTCTTTTCACCTTTGTCCTTAGTTACCTTTTTAATTAATATCTTCCCAAACACATTACATGTCCTTATTCTTCACTCTATTCTTTCTCTTGACTCTTCTTTCGTCTACCCTCCTTGGACTACTTCTTCTTTCTAGCCGAGCGCCTGCTTCCCTACAGTGCAGGTTTCCAACTGTCGCTGTGTCCTGCGTTTAGTCTCCCTCCTTTAGTTCTCCTAAAGAAAATTAGAATCTCAATGTTAATATGTTTTTCTTTTTATTTGCGTTACTTTACTAACTTTGAACTATCATTGTCCGTTACCAATAATTTTCACAAATACCTATTGATTGATATATATACACTGTTCGTCAAATGTCCCTCCTTCAACTATGTCGGCGAGAGTCCAATGTAAAACATAGTTTTTTTTTTCTCCACACTATATAATATATATATATATATAACTTAATAAATACATATAAATAAGTCTGAGTTACGAACTTAAGTAACTCGTGAATCAAACAATGAATACGGACAAAAGGAAAAAAATAATTAATCAAAGAATAAAGAAATAATCATATACCAGGATTATCAAATTGAATGGTTATTTGATGTTTCATAATTACTTATTTTTCGTCATGTGGAATAATGAAACCAGATAAGTTTGATAAAGAAGGAACCGTTTGGGTCTGAAGAAGGAGCTATGCGGCAGAAATACACCAGTATCGGACAGAGGGATGGAAGCACGGAAAGAACTTTCACAAGACCGCTTTCAAGACAGGTAAGCGGTGGAAGCAAGTGTCTACTGAATTTTAAAGTAAGCAAATGGAAACCCTACATTTCCAGCTTGTTTCGCGCGATGAATGAGGACAATCCGGGTAAGGTTCTCATTTTGTCAATGGATTTCGGATAGTCAATAGTTTAGTTAACTTAACTGCTTTACAAAGTAATGCTTGATTGACATCATGAGCAAGCCGACTGTGACAGTCTAATTTATTCCAATTTAGTCCTTTTTTCATCTGTCTGCGGCATACCACATGAGGTACGAGTATACCTGCCAATGGAAGACATTTTGTTTGAATCTGCAACCTAAGAAAATACATCTTTGTGACTGAATCAAATTTTGTAATATTTGTTACTAAACTAAATCACTAAACTTAGTTTAACTGCAAACCTATTGTTGGGGTACCCTCACATCTATTTCATTAAAACCGATGTAAATATTTCAAAAGACCCAAACATAGAAAGACTCTAAACTAACAGCCTAAGTGCTGGGGTGACGCAAGCAAAACAGCCTTGATCGTTTGGTGGAATTCAAAAAGGCTTTTGTCGACAGGAAGTAGGATGTCTTGGCTAATCGAAGAAGTGCGTTTAGTTAGAATGATTTAACAAAGATGTAGTGTGAAGAGTGTAAATGCAAACTGAGACCAAAAGGGTAATTTCTGTCTTGGAGTGAACAAATGTATATTACTTGCCATTTGAAGCGTTGACACGGACAGACAGACATAGAACATGCTACACAGAGCTTGCAATGACTGAAGAAGGACGTTAGGCTTCAGCCAACAACACTCATCCTCGACTCCCATGTCAATGACAATAAAAGAATAAGACGAGCATGATCAAAGATAGCAGCGAACAAGTTTGGCAATTGTTTTTAAATTAACGCAGCAATAATCATGTATTCATGACTCATAACACCTAGATTAAAAAATCAATCAACTCAAATAACATTATAGAGATTTAGGTTAAAAAATGAAAGTAAGTTAAGCCTATTTCCTGATGTGTAAGATCTAAGTAAAACATATGTTGTACCTATAACCTGTTAATTGGCGTAATGAAACATACTGTACATATACTACAATACATATATTACTGGTACATATAACAACATTTCACAATAAACACAAGAAATAAATATTGACGTCTAAACTACACTAAGAAACTCACATGGGTCTAAGATCATCAACTGTCTAAGTATAGTAGTATGATATATAGAAATATCATAAAAAAAAACACGTGACTCTACAATCAATGAAATAACTACAAAATAGATCGGAATGTTATGCCAAATACTGTATGCATATAGTATGGACATCAAAGATTTTGAAATAAGTAGTTGTCTGGGCTACGAGGTGACGGAACTTTAAGTGTATATCATACGGCACATGTACCAGTTGAAACAGGTGTAGCTACAAAAAGAAAGTCTTATACACCAAGGTGATCCAGGACTCTTAATAAACAAATAATTCCTTCGACAATGGTCAAAAGAAACAGCTTATTAACTCATATTTAAACATCTGGAGTTCTGATCACCGCTGGACAAGAGAAATAGAAACATCTGTGTAAGAATCATATCATGATATAAAAAAATAGGTCACATCAGGCTAAGCAGGGGAACGAACATGTGGTTGTGAGTCAGTATAGCATGTGTGAGCCGAGGACGTGACTAACGTCCACTCGGGTTCAGCAGCGCGCTTTAGATTCTAGAGAAGTTCAAAGCTCAGATAAAACAAATTAAAGCTCCTGGCATCCTTAATGGCTTCATAGGGGCCTCATCAGTTACACACCGTCTATATGTGCCAATCAATATAACTACATATTTAACTGGATATTGTTGGAAGTTCAAGCATAAAATTTAGGGGACTAGCAAATGAACAAATCAAGAACTCAGGTTGACATTATACGATTCATTTTGCTCCTGAGGTCCCTTTATTGTTATTATCACAGACACCTAAGTCATAGTAAACACATGTAAGTCACCTTAATCCCATGAAGGTGATTTTGGCTCTCTGAAATAAGACAGATAACTTCCTTATAATTACTCCAGGACCAATAGTGGACGACTTACAAGGGGTACAAAACGATGCTTAGGGGATTGAAGGTTGTTTTGAGAGCACTCCTTGCACAGGGCTGTGTAGTCGGCAGTTAGAATGAGACTAGAAGAGTAAATGACATCTGTCCCACTACAGCATCATTTTTATATTAATTCTCCTTAAGATAGTCTCATGAGCCATATAAAACATCAAATGGTAAATGACATAATGTTGCAAGCACTGTATACACTATGCAGTGCATAGTACCAGAGGAAGTAAAGCTATACACTGCTATGGATATAGACCTGTACAGTGGTGGAAGTGTAGTTTTCACACTGGACATGGACTGGACTGGACTGGTCAGGTATTCTAATCCAGCATGTAAACATTTTTAAAATTATTTAACATTTTGGACACAAACTGATTCAGTAGTGAAATATGGAACTATTATAACAAATTTTGAGTTTTCTTTTGAAACAAATACTAATGTCAAAATAATTAATTAAATTAACTTATTTATTTATTAAAAGTAAACAAATAAGTTCATTATTTATCCATCAAACTTCAGACGCTCTTCTTAACACAAGCGCGGAAAAGTCAACTAAGATAAAATGTTAAGTAAATATATGTATATAATAGAATATCTATAACACTTACACTTATGAAATATCTACTAAAATATAATGTTAAGTAAATTTACGTATACAATATAATAATGTGACATATTTCATATGTGTAATATAATAATAATAATATATGTTACATATTAAATTCAATGTCCGGATCGGACTTTTTCAGACTCTTGATTCCTCTATTAAATTTAATCAGAGGGGATTTGATAATATTTCATAACAACACCGATTTTTCATAGGTAATAAATTTAGTCCCGGTCCAATCAATATGATGATTTTCATTATTTATATACAAGAACAAGGCGCTACTTTACAGTGTCTTTAAAGATTTAACAGTATAACCAATATAAATCTTATGGCAATTTTTCCACGGGATTTTATAAATACCACCGAACTCCAGTTCCCGGGGAGAGTTTATTATTAATGGATACGTCATTACGATTAGAAAACACTATATTAAATTCAAGTTTACGCATAAGCCTACTGAGAGGGTCCAAGAACGGGACTTTGTTGATATATTAGAAAATGGTTTTTTTTAGCACCCTTTTGTGAAATCCTGTTATATATATATATATATACTTAAAATAAACTGTGGCACATAGAAAGAAACATATGAGTAACAAAGACTTATTTTTTAATATTTCCCTCGTCATCCCTCCGTCAATTCACTTCTTCTCCTGAATACGGCCGCCATAAGGGACGAATATTGAAAAGTGAGTCTTTGTTATGTTTCTTTCTATGTGTCACAGTTTATTTTAAGTATAATCTGTCCTGGCGGACCGCATTTCGTTATTAAGTATATATATATATATATATATTATATATATATATATATATATATATAATATACGAGTTCGAGATTAACAAAGAGCAACACACAAAGTAGGGAAACACACTTACAGACTGTAAGTGTGTTTCCCTACTTTGTGTGTTGCTCTTTGTTAATCTCGAACTCGTATTGTGTCCAGTTTGGATCGTATTTCGTTTTATCAGTGAATATATATATATATATAAATATGCAAACAGACGAGTTCAAAATTGAAGAAGAGTAACACACAGAGTAAAGAAACACACTTACAAACTCAAATTTTCGGGCAATCTGTCTTCAGAAGAAAATAGAAAGGGAGACCAAGCACGTTGTAGACGCGACGGCAAATAACTGGCCGTTGCGCCTACACTGCTGACTCAGAACTGCATTCACCCACAGACTGACTACAGTGATTGTTGCTAGAGACCAATTTTATAATACTCCTACAACATGAGTTAGTGAGCCGTTAACTGTGAGTTAATTTGCCATTAACCTACAATTGTAACACTAACTAATAGTACAATTATTAATTGATCTTATCTTTAATTATCTTTACTAATTAATCTTATCTTAAAAATTAATTGAGTAAAAGTTTCAAGATAAATCCAGGACATCCCAAAACCCTATATATAAAATAAAACTGTTATATTCAGACATATCATGCCAGTGTTTACATCTAGAAAAGAAAATAGGATCTTAATCTTCAGAATTACTATTTAAACCAAGTTAACTATTACTAATAGAACTAGTAAATTCTATTTACCTTGAGAGTGATTTTCCTTAACGTTTGTGAAAAATAACTGGATTATGATTTCAAAATAAAATCCAAGAAATAATTATTACCTTCTGGGTATTACTACTCTCTTTTTACCGATACTTTAAAAAGACAGTAGTGATAATTTTATCAACACAAAATACAGTAGTTACTCAACCATGACCAGACATTTTATATTTCATGACGAAACTAATATAGAGAAATCATGGAAAAGTACAAAATTTATCGACACAAATTCTATATAAAAACTAACTTTCAAAATTGTAAAAAACTAGTAGTTTGTTTGCAGACCATATTTTTAGCGGTAATCGTAATGAACCGCTGAAGTAAATATATAAATTTTAATCAAAACCTGATTTGAAAACTTGAAAGCAGTGACTGACCTCTAGCCGCTGGTTCAAGTGTAATTGTAGCCGGAGTAGTGAAAGTATTGAGAACAGCCTCTACATTAACAGGTATGACTGAGTTTATTTCTTACAGACTCCCAAATCGAAAACCAAGTTAAACTGCTATATATCTTCAACAGTCCAATGCCTGACAGGAACTGTAATTGATTATATATCATTATTACACAAGGCCAATTTTTTCTTTGGTAATCGATTTCATCCAGTATTCATATAAATCTAAAATTTTTATAAAAAAAATGTACGATATATGAAAATGTTCATATATCATCAATATGTTGACTTTCGTCTTCTCACCGCGCTAAAAGTGAGTCCAGGTTCTAGTTTCCATAAGTGTTTCTTTCTGCTTTTAAAGTATATATACATAAATATGCATTAAAAAGAAAGAATCTCAAATGAAAACAAAACACTACAACTCACTTTCAGTGTTTCCATGATTCCTAAGGACTTAATAAGTTAAAAAGTATGAACTGTTGTTTAAAATATAGATTACAATGTTTTGTTCTGTTCTGTGGTAGACGTAATATTTAGTTTTATCGTTAGATGGACACCTAGACCAAATAGTTCATTTGCAGATAAACTCAATTTTCCTTCATGCCTGCCTATTTCTATCCTTGTTATGTTGCTCGACTACATTTTTTAACTGAAACCTAATACTGGCTTCTAACCCTCACTGCACCACATTTCCTTTCGAAACTATTTTCTCCTTTTTGTATTCCATGATATACTGTTAAGCATATTTTGGATTCACTTATGATTATTTCTTTATTTTAGCTGTTGTTTGTTATTTTATTTCTGCTCATTAGTTAAGACAACGCAATTGTTAAAGCAAGTAAAATGATAAATACATGTTTCGTAATCAATATACCTCCAATGTCCTTGGTTTGGATGGTTTTTATCAGAAGCTATGGGTCGAAATGGCGTCACTCTTTTGTGAATAAGTGACAGAATTGAAATTAGTAAATGATTAAGTATGAAGTGAGGTGGAGAAGTAGAATTGAGCTTGGCATTCCTGAGGAGGTAGGTAAGAGAGACTGAGTCAGGGGAGACCTGCTGACTCATAGAGAGAGCACTACGCACCTCTGCTCGGCTCTCGCTTAACTAGTACATGGCCAGTGCGACGAATCCAGACAGATTAGAGGCTTGACATTTATTTGACCTGTACACACCACTTTGGGTTCTTTCTTTGAATGAAATATCCATTTTAAAAAAAAATCATATATATATATAGCAGATTCAATAATATATCGACCTTTTGATAGAATAGGTGTGTCCTCTAATTGGGATTCGGTCAATTTTCTAGGATAAAAAATCAAACTCTCTTTGCCAACGTTTCGGTTTTATTTAAAACCTTTTTCATAGGCAGAAGTAAGAATTTTTTAACTAAGAAAATGAAATTTACATTATTTAAAGGAACAACAATGTTAACTGGACAAAACCTTCGACTACACTCTAAAGTCGAAGGACACCTTTTTCATAAGCAGAAGTATAAACTTTTGAAACAGAAAAACTAAGCATTACATTAGAGATTATTTCACAAAGAAAAATAGTCTGTGGATTTCAACAACAACTGTCTAGTTTGAATGAACACATGACACTGTTCATTCTGTAAATATTTATATAAGGTATCGTTTTCTTGACCACAATTTACTAATAAACACTTTTTCTTCTTCTTGGAGTTTGGTCAGAGGACTCTGAAACTCATATATAAAGAAATATATATTCACTTAAAAATCGGAAAGATGAAACAAACTAGACCCAATATGAGTCCAAAATCGAAAAAGAGTTACATGCAGAGTATAGAAACAGACATACAAACTCAAATTTTCGATCCGTCTTCAGCAGAAACGTGTTAACGGGTTACTTTCCGTTACGTCTACAACACCCTTGGTCTTTCTCCTTTCACCTGAAGGCTGATTACCGAAAATTTGAGTTTGTAAGTATGTGTTACTTTACAAACACACGATTATTTCACAAGGTGAAATAAAATGAATGTTTAAATGACAATAAGATCTTTCTATAATATATCAAAAAGAAATGGAAATAAGATCTTTTGAGAAAAACAAGGGCAGGAAAAGGCAGGGTAACGTGGAAAGCAGAGGATACTGGAGAGGAGCGAGAAGTAGGAGGCGTTTAAAAAGTAGTAAGTGTATGGTGAGAAAAGAACCAAAGGCGGGTCATGTCAAAGCAAACAACGAATTAGGGAAGGAATAAGAAAAACACATTATCTTATCTGGCTACGCATGTTATCTACCGGTCCCACAGAGCTGATAACAAGAAACAATAAGAACAACACAGAGAACAATACAGATTAAACTCACTTTTCAATATTTAGATCAATCAAACCGATCATTGTCGTTAAGCGAGAATACTGATCATTCCAAGAGGCAACTGTAGACAACTAAGGAATGGAAACAGTGAAACAACACTCTATAAAGAACCAGAGGAACGGGGAAGAAAAAGCAACTAGTGAAAAGAGGGAAGGAATAAAAATTATAAAAAAAATAGAAAAGCAAGAAAAACTAATAATAGTAAAATATGTGAATAAATTACTGGAGTGGTCTACACTCTATAAGTAAAACCCATAACATTACTGATAAGCAATTATTTCTCTTAGATTTATTTTGCTATTCATAGGTCTAATGTTTTTCAAAGATTGTGAAGTTTGAAGAAATAGACTCAGCTGACCCGAAGGCAAAAATAATCAGTAAAAATACCTTCATCGAATTTTATCACGATGCTATCAAACACTTTAGAGCAAAGATCGGCATAGTATACCACTGTTATTAATGAACAGAGAATTCTATAGAAAGGGATAGTGAAAGGAAGACAATTTAAACAGCCTTATTTCTGAATCGATAGTTGAAATAGAAGAGTTACTATTAATGAAATGGAACATTCAAATAATCATTGCTGAATAGTGCTGTTTACAGACAGTCCATAATCGGGAAAAAATAAAGAAATCATAAAGCATTATAATTGAATCCAGTGTTGCTTAAAGAGTATATAGAAAAATAAGAGCTATATGAAATAGGGTTATTATTGAACGGAGTGATGTCGAGAAATATTTACCAACTAATGAAAATAGGAAGCCTACATGTAGACTTGCTGTTGAGTCGTCTGAAGACGACTAAAACGCCCAAAATTCTGTTTTCATTATTACGATGCTTTGTAGAGCAAGTCTGTATGTTAGGAAGTAAAATACCATTTAAAGAATATACCTTATACTATAACTTTAGACCATACCATATTAGTATATTGCAGTATAAACAATGTTCGCCTATTTAACTGAATTGTTACATATAGTGCAGAACGATGCAATATGTCTGTCCAAAGTCAGGAACAGTGAACATTTCAAATCAAGCCTTGAAATTTATATTTCGGCATAGCATTTGCTATAAAATGTCACAAATGTTATACATTTGATTTCTCAAATTAACTTACTATAAGCTCTTGTGATTAATTTTTAAGCACTATAAATGTTATAAATCCCACATTTTAAAGAAATCATTTATTTGCTCCTCTAAACCTAGACAAGTGAAGTAGGTTTCCTCATTCCAAATAGTTTCCTGTATTTTGGCTTTCATAGTTCACCCAGTATCCCCCCTACGGACCAATAATCTGCAATTGTTTTTTCTTTGCAGCAGTATTGCCGAAAAGCTACACACCTCATGCTCAAAGAGCTATTTTTGAGCTTAATTTCATCATTATCCGTCAAATGGTATAGTCAGTATAGTCTTCACCAGCCTTTTTATCCGGTCGTAAGTCAACATGTTTACATTTTTGCTCAAAACTGGTGTCCCCTTTTATTAATAATTTTGATTTTTTTTTCAGTTAATGGTGCAACTAATACTGCAACATTTCAACTGTCTACATTTAGTAACTTCTAAAATAAAAAGTTTAAAACACATGATGAGTAATAAACTAGATTTCCCATGAGCCAATATTGCATACAGTCTATACTGATCACATACACTATAACTGCTATTTTTGAAATTCCTTTGGGTAAACCACCCACCCAGCATTATTGCTCAGTGCCACTTTCAGAGTTACTATTAATGACCATTCATATAGAAATATTCTTGAATGAAGCTTTTTTTAGAAAGTACTACTGAGTAATATGGACAATTCCCACAGCGTTATTGCTAATAGAGTGGATTTCTTTTTTAATGAGTTATTCTGGACAAAAATAGCGCATCCATGTAATGTTATGGTTGAATCAAGTTTTGTTTAATATATATTCTATTGAAGGAATACATGATTCAGATGCCGTTGTTATCGCGTTGAGTAATGTTGGGAAAGAGTTACTAGTGAAGCAAGTGAATCCTGGAGGAAAGTAAGGAGGGTAATGTTTTCTATCAGATATTCAATATTCCTGGCTTGTTTATTATGGAATATTCATATTCAAACAATATTTAATGGGGAAAAAAGCCACCGAAAATCAATATAAGAACGGTTAAATTCCAAACTAACCAAGCACATGATATATCAAACGGGACATCTTTTTACAATCCCAAGTATCTCTGGACAACACAAACAAGCAAGGGTTAAGGGAATCGAACTCATTTCTGTGTAAATGAGGCAAGCAACCTTACCGACCAAACCACTGATGCACTTTTATACATATACATACACTCCAATAAACAAAAATAACTCTATAAGTTGAGAATATTTAGTAGAAAAGAAAGTGAAAGTGTTTAGTAAAAGCGCAAGCCATGGTCGTGTGCAGCCCAATCAACAGTAATGGACCGTTATGACAGACCGCAGATTACTCCCACATAGGGGCTTACACTCGGTCATACCCACATAAACACAACTACCAAATGAACTTCTGAAAAACGTTCGCACTGTATTCAAATCTACTTGTGGCAAACAACAGATATGGGCACTGTAGAGTAATCAGTATGAGCAGGTCGCACATCGAGAACGTGTGTGTGTGTGTGTGTGTGTGTGTGTGTGTGTGTGAGCGTGTGCGTGTGTGTGTGTGCGCGCTCTTCAACAATTCTGAATGTATAGTACGCTATTGCAGAAAATCGAGAGTAAATCGGTGGCTATACTATATAAATGAGTGCAGACCGCACACTATTCTAGAATAATACACACTGAACCAAAGAAATAAGTAAAAACTTTACTCTACACCATAAAAATATGGGTATACCGGCCGCTGAACCAGAAAATCCATTGTAAATCATTGTATCACGTTTGCAACACCGTAAGACTCGTAATGAGGTTGGGTGGACTGCATAGTCCTTACCTACCAATTAAAGGTAACCGCACGCATTAGAGTACTGTAGAGAACTATATCACAGAACAGTAGAAGATATCGCGCTATACTATATACTGTAAAAGTATAAGTATAAAGCACAGTGTCTAAAAAGCTGAGAAGAGACCACACGTTATACCCGTAGGCAAGGAGACTTTTAAAATTTAACATCGGTCTGACTTTGCATCAATTATTGAAGTTAAGCTGAATTTCAATTACAAGTGGTGAAGTATCACTAGCTATAAACCACTCCTACTACTAACCAGTTTTTAAATTTCACGAAACGCTGCGAGATAGTGAAAGTGCTAAGAAAAGAGCTTATAAAACGTGAGGACCGAGGAATGTGAGATGATATTTTGTTTAGGCGAATACGAGAAGAAGAGGAGATGCGTGCGGACAGGAGTAGAAAGCAGTAATTACAGTGTGTGTCGCAGAGCGGAGGCAAGACATTGCATCACGCCGCCTCTCCACCCAACAGGTTTCAATCACTTTCCTCCCTCCTTTATCAGTATTAACAACTTTCATTTCCTGTTCTAGCTCATTCATTTCCTAAAAGCTGTTCGCGTCAGCAAAACTATCAGTTCCACTTAATGAAACATCTTTTTTTTTCTCTTTTTTTTTTTTTTTTTAATATTTACGTTTTAAAACTTAACAAGTGCTATAGCCATTTTATGATTTAGAATATCTGCTAAACCTAACACAAAAAGACCAAATGATTTACAGAGAGAAATTTAAATTTTTATTTCTCAGACTTCATTAGTACCCAGACTGAATGATTTCTATTAACTTACATCCCCAATTCTATAATACAAAAAAACCAGATCTTCCCCAGCAAAAAAATATGCGAAAACATATTTAACTGAAATTTTATACTTTCAAACCGAGAAATTCACAAATCTGAGAATAAGTAAAAGCAAAAAGAATCAGACTAGTTCCTTAACAAACTTAATAAAATTTGATACTAACCTAAACCTTTAAAACTCCATCATCCACTGATGTGCCATTTCTAAGTACACATAATTTGATGTTCACACATATGTTATCTCAGAAACATGTTCCATGTTACCTTCTTTCATCATTAGCACATTTTCGTCGCTGGTTCAATTCTAATATTATTACATTCGTTTTATCAACAAGTCTTTGATAGTTTTTAATACGATCATATAAGGAAGTAAGGAAGGTTTTTAATCTTCATTAACCTTCATTCATTAACACGATCATGTAAGGAAGTACCACTACAATCAAAAATTACTGCTTTCAGAACGGCGAAATAACAAGCAAGATATAACGAGGAATTAATATTTTCCCACTTCAATAAACAAGAGTAAATTTCATAGAGTTAGTATGCGTGTGTCTGTTAGTTACGTGGTTTCAACTGTAACAATGATTATGAGAAATGATTCCTCAATAAATAAACTATTACTTCATTAACCCAGATTTATACACCATTAAAATATTACTCTAGCTGAAGTCTTCCAGAAATAATCCCTCCGATCTAAAAGATATAAAAGAAATGTCATTAGATTAGTAACTCTAAACAAACATAGTCTTTCAGTGCTACTTACTCTCCTGCACTTACTTACGGGCCTGTAAATACAGCCATAATTAGACACATCCCCATATCATAATTTGATGTTTTCCATCAAATAAATTCAGAGGTTACCGAGTGAAAAACCTGCTAGACTGTATTCACGGGAGTTATAGTATTTACTATAACTACTATCTCAAGATATCCAAGATTTCGTAAGAAGAAGGTAACTTTCAGGGACAATAAGATGGACATTAAGAGAAACAATACAAGAAAAGTGCAATGAGCTGATTGTTTACACAAGACGCAGGAGTTGCGTCGGACACGGTGATTGTGACAGTGCTAACAGAGGAAGTGAGTTGAGATGGACGTCCATAACGACCGTCATAATGACACACCGCACACGCGCCCTTAGGCTCGCCATGGTATTCTTTTAATACACCTCATTCCTCCTTCTTCAGCACCATTACCTCAGAACACTGCTTTCCCTCCATCACCACTTCCTTGTGATGTACAGATTAAGACCACTGTGTCTGTCTCTACAGTTGTCCCGTTACACATTTCCATTCTAATAAACTGGGGGTATGGCGAAATAAGGATTCCTCATGTAAAACCAACTTAGTATTGTCGCTCACCCACAATTTCTTAATATAAATGGTGCTGAAGACAACCCACAGATTCACCTCAAAAGTGTGCAGCATTGAGGTAACTAGATAATTAATAAATTTCATTTTGAATACCTTTTCACATGAAAAACAGCAATTTCATTTTTATATAAAAAAAAAGATGAATATATGGGATGACATTCCAAATTAAATTAATTTATTATAACTCAAGGAAACATGACAAGAAGAGTCCTAGAAGAATAATAATGGTTTCCGTACAATTAAAGGCAAAGATGGACACGACTATAAACTATAAACACAAAAATCGTATCAACTATACACGGCAAACATACGACTATAAAATGAAATGGATTTCTAATACTTGAAGGGACACATGCCATGAGGGATTATATCGCAGAAGAATAATAGCTTTCATACAATTAAAGCAAGACATGGACATGAGGAAGTCCACTCCGGAAGATAACTATTATTATAGAAAATGATTACAGATATCTATATATGGGTACGTTGGATATTGTCTGATGGTAAAGAGTGACGTTGACTGGGACCCAGACCTAGCCCTGTTTGAGTGCTCTAAGAGGTTTAGTAAGACTAGTCATGGCTAAACTGAGAGGAGTATGGTGGAGATAAAAGCATAGTTTGGCTGCCCCTGTACTCGGGGTGTTGAGTAACAAGGGCCGAGTGGGCAGCGCCTCGTTCAGATAACGGTAAGCACCTTTCCAGTTGCTTTCCCCGTCTCAATGCCTATTTACGCCAGACCGATGACTGGTGCGACACGCGATTTCTCCGCTTTGCCATCATCTTTCTCCTCTAGCAGTCAATCATTGACAACTTCATCTTCTCTCCCTCTAACTGGCGTGACAAGTGCAATTCACTTGGACTGCACCTGGTGAACACTATCCTCCCTAATCTTGTCAAATCAGAACGCGTTTCACTGAGAAGCACTCTCCTCAAAAGTGGACATGATTACTACTACTAACGAGGACCAATAAAGACAACGCATCCACTGATGGCCATGAACACGGCCCTTGAAGCAATGTATCATTGCGATACTGGGCCTTGTTATACTAGTTTAGAGAGAGTTCCACCTAAATAACCCTCTCACACTCCCAAAATTACTTCCACTTTGAAATCTTGCTGCTCTGCACCAAATTTGAATTCTATTAAAGAACGAGTGAAAAGGATAAGGCTCACATAGCTATTAATTTCAAAGACCTGATATCCTGCAATTGAAACAACCACCCAAAAACCACCGATTTCACAAACATTTCGTTCTCAGAGGAATTAGATGTCGAATTGGAACTAGTATATTACCATATCGATGTTAACAACGAATTCAACCAAAAACAAAGTGTAGAAACACCTCTTTAAGGCTATATTATCTTACTTACTAACTAAATAGAATTCATAGCTTAACTGGTTTCGGGTGTAGTCCATCATCAAGAGCAAATCTTGTTACTAAGTTTGTATTACCTTCTGAAGTAAGATAATTGTAATAATAATTATTATAATATATTGATTAACTTGTTACCAGATACAAGAGCCCTACAGAAAGTTCACAGCATTACAATAAAAATAATTACAACAATAACAATACTAAAACATAAGTGAGCATAATAAAGGAGCATATAACACATACACTAAACAACTTTTTAAAAAAATACACTAAACTTTATCAAAAATAGACAATAATTAGCACATCCACTTGACTTAATAATCAATACTAACCGATTGTTTATCGATCAAGAGAAGGTAGCACTGAAAGCATTCAGTTTGCTGCTGTTGATTGATAACCCGAAACTCTTACAGACTTAAATTAGATTAGATAAATAATTAGATATTAAATTAGATAAAGGAAGATTTATTTAATTTAATCTCAGCCTCTAAAGGGGTCCTGCGAGTTTGCATGTTGCTAAAATTAAAGTATTTTTGTGACCTCATTTTATGACATATTTTGATATGAAAATTTCTTTCACAGAATACCAGTTTCATTCAGAATGAGTTGGACTTAGACAAAGGAAGTTATGCAAATGAAAGCACAAAGCCACAACATTCAGTTTGCTGGATGTGAAGAGGACATAGTATTCAACATTTTCCGCAGCACACTATCAGCCCTGTAACTTTATTAAAAGAAGCATTTTAGAGAGAATCTGTATGTCTGTATGTTAAAAAACAATCAGAAGCGGGAAATCTATCTATATTTGCATTTTACTATCATCTCAATAATGATGAACCAACCAATCATACAACAAATATGTCAATTTGTAAATTCTTTAATTAATATAACATTGCTATAAATAATTTATAGAATAAGGTTTACAAATGAAAGTGTTAAATGTTTGGTTTGGTAAGGAGGAAGGTAATGTGTAAAGGTGCTGCTGTTCCCTGGGAGCCTGGACCATTGCGACAGACCCATTGAGTAATGCTCATTCCAGACTGCACCATGAGTACCGCACATAACCAAAACAGAAAACAATAGACTTACCCTCTCTCTTACTCTCTGCTAAAAAAGAAATTTCGCAAATCACTTCGGAACAAATGCAGTTACTCCCACATGTTTTGACACGTTTTTTTTGCAAATAATCAACTACTCAGGTCCTTTCCCTTTACACTGAAGAGAATATAACTGCCAGTCCTAAAATCATCACACACTTATATTCCCGGGACCAGCGCATCTAGCTTTGACATCAACCATTTCATTCAGTGCCTCAACATTAGTGAGGGACCTTAACAGTTCAACTCCGCCCCATCCTCCTACATTTAAAACTAGAATAATTAATAACGGGAAATAATATTAATAATTGGGATTTAAAATAAACGCTTAAATTATTTCAGTAATTATATATGATAAGAATGCTATCAAATATATTCCCACATTGTTGATATGTTTATTGTTTAAAAACCATATTGTTGATCATTATTATAAAATATAAACATTTAACTGAAATAGTGTAATGTTCACAATCACAATTCCCAAGGAATAATGTGCAGAGGAGTCTGTCAACTAATAATTTAATGAGGAAATTGCAAATTTGATGTTTCTGGGAGACAGTATTTTTTTAGTATTCGCATTGAACTGATTCTTGATTCTAATGCACAAACTGTTGTATGTGTTGAAGCTTCTTTATTCTGTTCAACAAATGGAGAATGAGCTGAGGGAAACACCCCATGCTCTACAGCTATTTAATAAAAGCACATTATAATTATTATCATATAAGCAAACCTAAAAAACAACTTATTTTCATTGATACAAATACGGTGTAGAGGTGTGTGTATTGAGAAAATCTCGTGCACGCCGTCGCTCAGGAAGGAACTCAAGGAAATAGGTCCCCGTCACTCACTATGTCAGGTGTACTCGTTTAACATACTGAACGCCACCGCAAACCCAGAACATCGGCAGGAGTAGTTCGAAAAAACTTTCACTTTGGGCCTCAGACAGCTACCTTCCCACTAACACCAAAGCTGCTTATCAAGTTACGAACTCAGCAAAATACATTAATGTTTTAATTTGAAATTTCTTTTTAAATTATACCCTAGTTCATTCAAATGTAAAGGCTTGTACAGAGTTTTTTAAACAAAAGCTCACTAGGATATTACGATATCTGTCGTGAGAATTACTTTGTCGCGGCGGTTTTGATTTTGATACCTTGTTTGATTTATTGGCATGTTCCTCGGTCTTTCGACCACACCACGCAATAAAGCAGACCAGGCCGATGTTTTTTACGTGGAGCCCTTTAGCCACGCTGAGCAGAGACAACTGTCCTCAGCAGAGAACAGAGGCCTCATCCCAGCGCGCCCAAGGTGGACCTCACGGAGGCGGGCTACCACGACAGACATCACGCTAAGGATTAATAAAAGTCAAATAAGACTAGAACATGAACTTGAAAACTAGAGTTCCTAGGGGTACTTGAATATTCCCCCTAAGACAAAGACTTAAAACTAAATAAGAAATAACGATAGATATATAAATAGATAACAATGACTACAGACTAAGATTCCTGGGGGTACATGGATATTCCCCCCAGGACAGACTTAAGGCTAATTTAGGAAATAGGTAACAGTGACTTAAGCTAAGATCCCTAGGGGTAGTTGGGCATTCCCCCCAGGGGAAGTTTAAAACTGATTTCATAAATATATAAATAGAAACTTAGGCTAACATTTCTAGGTGTAGTGGGTAATCCCCCTAGGACAGACTTAAAGCTGATTAATAAATAAATAAATAAATAATAACTTAGACTACAATTCCTAGGGGTACATGGATATTCCCCCTAAGGCTGACTTAAAACTAATTTAATAAATAAATAATATCCTAGACTAAAATTCCTGGGGGGGGGAATGCCCCCTAGAGAAACAAGGAAACTTACAACTAAGGGCCACAACAAAAGGGCAGAGGATGACCAAAATCGAAGTGGAGATCTTTTAAAGGAGAATGGGAGGCGGGTTGCCATCTAATTTAAAGCGTTAGAGTCCTTTTAATCTTACCTATTTCGTGGACTAACGCCACGAAGGAAGGGTAGTAAGTTGTACTAAGAACCACTCCATACCTATTAACAATAAACGTCCCCAGGGCCATCTGATAGTCGAATCTCTGTCGGGAGAATGGATCACAGGACTCAAGAATATGTGCAACCGTCTCATAAGGTTCTCCACCTTAGTGGAGATACTTAACTATTGATACCTGTTTGATTCATAAGCATGCACCCTGACCTATCGGCCAATAACATGACTTAACTATTGATACCATAGTTGGCCTCTGACAGTGAGGTGTACAGGCAGTGTCCAGAGACGTCACTACCCTCAAGGCCTGCTTTGCCTCTCTCACAATCCTCCAGCCCCTCTGGACCACCCGGCTCTCCTCTCCCCCCTTTCTCTTACTCTACGTGTTTCACCTTTAACCCTTTCTAAATAGCAGTGATTGTTTGCGGACAGTTATAATTATAGTTAGTTAGTTATATATATTTAGCGTTGAGAAGACTCAAAGTTTGTGAAAATTTCACAAATTCGAAACCGATATTTACAGTTTATCGGATAGTCCAGTTACCAATATGTAAACTGTATTACAAAAAAAAAAATTGAAAATAAAAATGTAAAAGACATCCAAACGTAGTTCAGATAAATACCAAACCAAATGAATGATGGTCAATCTATGATTTAGAGAAGACAAATTAGTTTTTTTTTTAATTAGTAATGATAAACCAAAAGTGAAGTTATACTATTCTAATCATCAAAAAGGAACGTAAGCAAATCAAAAGGCTTTTTTTATAAAAATCAGTTTATAATGAATGATTGTATACAAATTTGAAAGCTCAAACAGTAATTTACAGTAACAGTCAAAGTACAAATATGTCCACAAATGGCTAAGGAACATAGTAATTAAAGTTTTTAATCCAAATATACGACCCACTCAATCAACAAAGGTCAAGTATTTGACTAATGTATTTTCATTAAACACTGAATAATTCAGATGTCGTATCTTTTGCATACACTCCAATTTTCTCAAATGCAGAGTCAGAGTATTATTACACTGGGAGTCGAAGGTTACCTAAAGAGAGGAAACCAGTGTCACTAGGATCGGAACAGTAATATATTTCAACAGACTCCAATGTTATTTTGTGGATATATGTACACAGAAATCTCCCTCTATACATTTGTCTGTCTGTTTTCTATGTATTGCCAATATTCCTATAGAAGTAACTTCATTTACATAGCATATATTTGAATAGTCATTATTTATCTTGCAAATTTCAAAAAGTTAATGTATTAATTTCAAACTATGATCCACAAAAAAGAAAAACCATTGAAGAACTACTAATTCTATTAAGGAAAAAAAACGACATTTAAAAGGAAACTATGAAGACAGAAAAATGAGACTATTAATAGCATGATGTTAACAAGCAAAAGAGTTGAGAAGCTGTTCATGGAGGAGGCGTCCAGAAGAAACTACAGAGTAACAACTAGAACAGTTCTATGGCACGTCGAAAACTGAAACATCCAGACATTATACATAAACCCATGATTGAAACATTTAAGTGTGTGATCCGTGACTGTTTTAGCATTGCGAGTTATAAAATCAGAGCGAGCCGACGAAACAACTAGTAAAGGAAATTATAACTAGACATTACTGCTGTATGTAGATTAAAGTGTGTTGTTGCGTGGGATCAAGACAATGACTTCCGCTATTTCCCACAGAATGCAGAGACCAAGTCCAGAGGGAAGAAGTAAGAACATGATTGAAAGCAGTAATGGAGGCTGGGACTGTGCCCAGTGCTCAAAGGACGCAAGTGTGTCAGTCAGTTGGCCACGTCGCCGGTATTTCCACAGCCTCGCAAAGGCCTCTCACCTCTGTCCTCTCACTTCCTCCCCCTTATTAACCGATTCCCCTTTATTTACTCACCACCTTACATTGACATTAGTCTGCCACAACAAATACTCCACAATGGTTTTAAACCAACTAAATACCCTAATTAAATGTTAAATCAACCTTGAAATTATTCCTTAATCATCAAATGTATGATTCAACCATCTGTCACTCTTTCTCGCTAATTCACTCTCACTCACCCATTTCACTCTCTTTCTCAGTCAGGAAAGCACACTCACTGTACAATAAAAACTAACTAAAAAAAACTATTTAACTAATATTGGTAATTTTATACATGCACTGAAAAAAAACGACTCCTTGCTCCATTAGTATGAGAAAGAGAAAAGCTTTACAGTCGCTACGTTGTTTTTTATCAAAAGAAATATTCTTGACAGAAGCGGATTTAACTGACTGCAGTGACGAGTAGAAACACGATTGATAAGATAGTATGGAACTCAACAATTACATTGAGTGTTATTTGTTATAAATTAAAATCATGTATTAAAATCAAATTTACAACCATCCTGATGACAAATAAACCAGAATAACTTAAAACCCCCAAATACATTCTTTAAATGAAGAAACAAAATGAAAACATCGAAGTCGTATCATGTATGCATGCTTTCATTGGGTTGTACTGACAAGTTCTATTCTAGCGTAAAGACACCACTGCGTTAGCCAAGGAGAAAGAAGTACACGGTTGAACAAACACCAAGAGGCATCCGCGTGACCAATTTAGGGTCTCGCCAACTTTCGCCCTCACGACATCGGAATCTCCTGAAGCATCAAACCAAAACCGAAGTACTAAGCACTTGGTGGATATATCGACTGAGGAGTGGGGTAACTGGAGACTAAAGTTGCGTCCCATAGGTACTGGACTGATTGCAGTATACTACGTGTTATAGGACGAGTGATTGTCGTCGTATACGAGTGATTGTCGTCGTATACTGGAGTCCGACTCGAGGGTCAACTTGACTTGCAATGAAAACTTATATTAGAGAGTCTGAGGAGCGGGCGCTCTGGAGGGTCGACTTGATTTAGAACGAAATTCTGAAAGACAAAGTATCTAGAGTGTTTCAGGAGGAATGAGACACCTGGACGGTCAAGTAGATATAGAATGAAATATTGAAATACACAAAGTCTAAAGTGACTAAGGGTGAATGGGGTCTAGAAGGTCAACTTGATTTGAAATGAAACGGTGAAAGTTGAATACAAGAGTGAGTGAGGAGGAGGAATGGGAACTCCGGAGGGTACACTTTGAGGGTTGAATGAAACACTGAGAAGGAGTGGGGCATCTGGAGAGTCAACTTTACTGTGAATGACATATGTGTGTCGCCGCATTCTGTGGGTGTCACAAAATAGCAGAGAAAGCTAGAAAACGGCTTACATGACCCACCATACAAGTAACCTTGAGGCGTTTACCTGCGCCATCTGTTGCGTAATACCTAATTAATATTGCGCAACAAGCTTATCTGCATATGAGAAAAACTTAAAATAGATGTAACAAAATGGTCTGAAAAACCTGTTACTCATCGCTTCTGATACAATTACCGAATGACTCTGTAGAGCTGTATCACAAATTACGGTTGTACATTGAAATTTATTAGATGTACTTACAAAGCACTGGTATCTACCATAAATATCAAATGTTTATTCTAGTAACACAGTATTGTAATGGTGGTACACTAACCTTTATTATTCCACAGTAAAAACAGTGCAAAAAAATCATTAATTGAAATATTTATTTATCTAAAGCCGGTTGTAAACATGTACTTAGGTGTTGTGTAGCAAACATATACTATGAGCATTCAAAACCAATATTGATCAAAATAAACAAAACTGATAATTACATTATAAATAATACGTAACATAAATTGTGGAGTGTACAACAAGAGCTAACTGATTCACGAGTGTAGGGACTACCATTTAGATGTAGAATACCACATGTGATAACGGATTCACATATGTAGGTTCTACCGGTTAGAGGTAGAATACTACGAGAGATCATCAATTAGAGGTAGTGTCCACAAGAGAGAACTGATTCACGAGCACATGGCTTATCAATTTGAGGTAGTGTCCACAAGAGAGAACTGATTCACGAGCACAGGGCTTATCAATTAGAGGTAGTGTCCACAAGAGAGAACTGATTCACGAGCACAGGGCTTATCAATTAGAGGTAGTGTCCACAAGAGAGAACTGATTCACGAGCACAGGGCTTATTAGTTAGAGGTAGTGTCCGCAAGAGAGAACTGATTCACGAGCACATGGCTTATTAGTTAGAGGTAGTGTCCGCAAGAGAGAACTGATTCACGAGCACAGGGCTTATCAATTTGAGGTAGTGTCCACAAGAGAGAACTGATTCACGAGCACAGGGCTTATCAATTAGAGGTAGTGTCCACAAGAGAGAACTGATTCACGATCACATGGCTTATTAGTTAGAGGTAGTGTCCGCAAGAGAGAACTGATTCACGAGCACATGGCTTATTAGTTAGAGGTAGTGTCCGCAAGAGAGAACTGATTCACGAGCACAGGGCTTATCAATTTGAGGTAGTGTCCACAAGAGAGAACTGATTCACGAGCACAGGGCTTATCAATTAGAGGTAGTGTCCACAAGAGAGAACTGATTCACGATCACATGGCTTATTAGTTAGAGGTAGTGTCCGCAAGAGAGAACTGATTCACGAGCACAGGGCTTATCAATTTGAGGTAGTGTCCGTCCACAATAGAGAACTGATTCACGAGCACAGGGCTTATTAGTTAGAGGTAGTGTCCGCAAGAGAGAACTGATTCACGAGCACATGGCTTATTAGTTAGAGGTAGTGTCCGCAAGAGAGAACTGATTCACGAGCACAGGGCTTATCAATTAGAGGTAGTGTCCACAAGAGAGAACTGATTCACGAGCACAGGGCTTATTAGTTAGAGGTAGTGTCCGCAAGAGAGAACTGATTCACGAGCACATGGCTTATTAGTTAGAGGTAGTGTCCGCAAGAGAGAACTGATTCACGAGCACAGGGCTTATCAATTTGAGGTAGTGTCCACAAGAGAGAACTGATTCACGAGCACAGGGCTTATCAATTAGAGGTAGTGTCCACAAGAGAGAACTGATTCACGATCACATGGCTTATTAGTTAGAGGTAGTGTCCGCAAGAGAGAACTGATTCACGAGCACAGGGCTTATCAATTTGAGGTAGTGTCCACAAGAGAGAACTGATTCACGAGCACAGGGCTTATCAATTAGAGGTAGTGTCCACAAGAGAGAACTGATTCACGATCACATGGCTTATTAGTTAGAGGTAGTGTCCGCAAGAGAGAACTGATTCACGAGCACAGGGCTTATCAATTTGAGGTAGTGTCCACAAGAGAGAACTGATTCACGAGCACAGGGCTTATCAATTAGAGGTAGTGTCCACAAGAGAGAACTGATTCACGATCACATGGCTTATTAGTTAGAGGTAGTGTCCGCAAGAGAGAACTGATTCACGAGCACAGGGCTTATCAATTTGAGGTAGTGTCCACAATAGAGAACTGATTCACGAGCACAGGGCTTATCAATTAGAGGTAGTGTCCACAAGAGAGAACTGATTCACGATCACATGGCTTATTAGTTAGAGGTAGTGTCCGCAAGAGAGAACTGATTCACGAGCACAGGGTTTATCAATTAGAGGTAGTGTCCACAAGAGAGAACTGATTCACGAGCACAGGGCTTATCAATTTGAGGTAGTGTCCACAATAGAGAACTGATTCACGAGCACAGGGCTTATCAATTAGAGGTAGTGTCCACAAGAGAGAACTGATTCACGATCACATGGCTTATTAGTTAGAGGTAGTGTCCGCAAGAGAGAACTGATTCACGAGCACAGGGCTTATTAGTTAGAGGTAGTGTCCGCAAGAGAGAACTGATTCACGAGCACATGGCTTATTAGTTAGAGGTAGTGTCCGCAAGAGAGAACTGATTCACGAGCACAGGGCTTATCAATTTGAGGTAGTGTCCACAAGAGAGAACTGATTCACGAGCACAGGGCTTATCAATTTGAGGTAGTGTCCACAATAGAGAACTGATTCACGAGCACAGGAGAGAACTGATTCACGAGCACAGGGCTTATCAATTAGAGGTAGTGTCCACAATAGAGAACTGATTCACGATCACATGGCTTATTAGTTAGAGGTAGTGTCCGCAAGAGAGAACTGATTCACGAGCACAGGGCTTATCAATTTGAGGTAGTGTCCACAATAGAGAACTGATTCACGAGCACAGGAGAGAACTGATTCACGAGTATACTGCCAACGAGCTGAGGCAGTGAAGCACATGAGCTAACTCGAGTATAAATCCCATCAGATAGAGCTGTTTAAAAAGTGATCGTTGAGAATTTATGTGCATATATATGTAAGTGTGCATGTAATGTACATAGGATGGCAGTGAGAATGCCCGCATGCACCTCTTTCTAACCTCCATACTCCATACAATAAGCCTGCTGCTTACCTAGCTTATCTAACCACTTCCACACCCAGTAGTCGAGAAACTCCTTCTCATACATAATATAATAGTTGCAAATTAACATATAATAGTGATACGTCAAAAAAATAATTGTAAGTAATGTTGCAAATGCAATTATTGTGGGTGGATGAGTCAGCAACAAAACAATTAACAGACTTTTTCTTGTTTGAAGGACATAGAGGATGTAATGAAAGGAGAAGTGTGCAGGATATGTGAAATGCAATTCAATAAATTCACATGGCAAACATTATATGACATTGAAAAGTTAACAATGCAGCAGTATTTTTTTAAGGACAGAACATTCGTTTTTTTTTAAGTCTGAACCTAGGAGTTTAATGTTAAATAAAGAGTAGCACACCCTGGCTTAAGGGGTAAATTAAAAATAATAATAATAAATTACTTGGAAGTATTTTTTGTTCAAAATGTAATAATATCCGAAATGTTTTTTTCTTCATTTCTACAATGTAGGCTACCTGCAATAAAATCGAACTGAATCATAATTTGTTAAAATTAAACGAGCAAATAAAAACTTATATAATTCATATTAACAGATAAAGGTTATATATGAATATGCTTACACGCATCAATTTAGAAAAATAATTTTTAACAACTCCTGTTAATTTAGTTCGTTAATTGGCAGATGTGAAACAATATAAGATGTGAAGTAACAATTAAATATAAAACTGCTCGCTAAGAGCACATGTATCACGGACAGTTTAATGGCCACATCCAAAAAAATGGCAAACGACCATTTCAAACTATTCGAGTTTTTTAAGATTTCGAAGGTTTAAATATCAGAGAGAAAAATGATGACAAAACGATGTAAAGAATAATATTTGTAATCGACTTTTTTCATGTTTTCTATGAAAGTAATTTGGTTTTAAAACAATATAATCTAAAGAGTTGCAACAAATGTTAATAGCTATAACTGACAGATTTAGATGTAAACGTAATATAAAAACTGATCGACATGAAGCTCCTATAGATAATTGATGATACCTACTTCGTTTATTAGTAGCAAACCCAAGGAGAGAAAGGTCTGTTGAAATGATCAAATTAATGCCACAAACTCGTTATAAAAAAAACATCGTACATAAGACGTCATTACGGAACTTACACATATAATGCACAACTGAAATATGCACTTCCCAGTAGCCTGGTTCATCTATTTTAGGAATTTATTATAGATATATAGTTATAGTATATCTCCCATTTGACATGTTAAATAAAAGCATGCACAAGCCTCGTGCATGCCTTTAGTAATGAGCATAATGAGAAACAATTATTGTATTATCTTTAATCATTTACTCTTGGTTAAGGCTACAAAACTGGTGAACTTAGAAAAGTTTTTCTAATTATGATAATATTGTTTGTCTTCCAAAACAGTGTCTCTTAATCTTTGGTCGAAAAGGGAACACAGCAAATCTCTGATCTTCAGATATATAATCAGAACATAAGAAATGTTTCTATTTTTGCTGAGAAACAACCACAAAATATGTTATACACTTAAAAAAACCCAAATAAATAACAAATCTATATTTTCAACGCTTGGATTTAGATAGAACAATTCAAATTTAAGGTAATTTTGATTTAAAACTATATTATTTATCGCACGGTATCAACTTGTTCAGAACGGCATTTAATTTATGGCTGAAAGCTTCCTGCTTATAAAAGTTAATGTTGAAATACCATCAATTTTCTACACCAATGACGTAGTCTGACTTCCAGTTTAAACATGTGGTAACATGCTTTCGAAAAGATGCTACATTTCACCTTTACTGATGTTAATCTTTATTGAGTAACCTGTATGTAAGGCGCAAAAATCTCGACAATTGTAATACCTATAAGGGGCGCAAAAAGTATGCCTTAAAATGAACCAACAGATGGAAAAAGGTTGAGAAACCGAGTTATAGAATTAATATAACTTTTTCTGATGGATTCCTGATAACCAATTGCTTTTATGATTGGTATTTATGAATTTAGGTCTTTAGGGTAGCCAAAATTAAAATGTAGAGTTATTTTAATTATAATTTTAAAACAACGTCATTATTTTAAGTAAAATATTTAAATGAATATAATATTTTATTCAAAACAATTTTAACAAAATTATGTAAACAAAATCGACTATTAGTAAAGAAGATTAAAAAATATTTTAGTTAACATGAAGGTAGTTAGGCTGCAAAAAATATTATTGGAACACGACTGCAAACTTTGATCATAGGCAAAGCAGCTGCTTTTTTAATGAATTCTGTATTTGATTTTGGAATAACATATCAATCAGATACCCATTAGTATTATTTGTGACTTGTATGCCCTATACATATGGCAAGCTCAAACATTTGATTCTATAAAGGTCTTTAATTTTTTTTTCATTTAGTTTTATTAACTGATTATCTGAAACACACACAAATCATGATATTTATCCTATAATAAACTCTTTTGTACGCTCTTAGACAAACCACCAATAAACCTGTTCGTTGCATGCGAAAACTTTCAGTTCCTTTCTCAAAGAATCTGTTTAAAACAACAAACATCCGCAGCACAAAGCGTCCTAACTAAACTGACAGAAAATAATTGCTGTAAAAAACAGAATAAAATGTGATTAGGGACTAGGGACTACATCTGTGGTGAGAGAGAAATGCAAGTTAGTGTTGTGCCATATAAAGCGACGGAAGGACAAATGATAGGTTGGAAGAAGAGAATGGAGATTGCAGATGGGATGCGGTTACGTATGGCTTAATTCCTTGACGTAAATCGAATTACGAAAGATTAGAAGAGAGTGGGTTTTTTCTTCGATGCCTGCCATAAGAATCTTAGGTGACATTTAAGGAAACAATCCCACAATATAGAGATTCTATACAGAAATATTAAGTGAATACCAAATTTTATATCTCAGACACCTGAAATCAAATTACTTGCAAGGCTAGATGCGAATCCACCCATGCATGAATTCTTAATCCCACTATTCAAGATAGAAACAACTTTACTAACAACAACGTTGAGAAATAATATAGCAAAAATCCCACAATTGCTAATAATATTAAATATCGTGAAGTTAAAAAGAAAAAGTTCCACAAAATTCTAAAGTTTAATGTTATTATGATCACTATAGAATTCGAAAATATATAAACTGAGAAGTATAATGGGTGAGGAGGCCATTCCGTGGTTAACATGTATAATCCTGCAGTTCATTTACTCACTCAGTCAGTTGAATTATTACAATGAGTCGTTTACAACAAACTCATCGTGATCAATTGCACTGTTATGAGAAGGACAGAGGAACAGTGAAGAGAAAGTGTGAGGGAGTGGGTTTTACTGCATTTGGATGTGTTTTATTGTATGTTAATGGGGGAGGAGATCTACGGAGAGAGGAGGTGAAAGTGGCCAGACGGGTGGGTCCAGTGAAAGGGAAGCGCTTGTCCTGGGTAGACGTAACAACCAAATACTCTGTACTGCACTCATTTTGTGTACTAACAATCAATGACAACGTCTCAGTAGGTCTAGCCAACTCAAACCATCTCTGTGAATATAACCTTCATCATTCACTGTAAAAAATCATTCAAAATAAAGTAAAATCTGTTTTAAAACTACACATTTTGCATGAGAACTCCAGGACTTCACTCCATGATGAAAGAAATAAAGAGAACTTTCCCCTAATCGGTTAAAACGAACAATAGAAGTACCATACGTCTCTAAGTAAACCACAAAAAATAAAATAAAAAAACAGTAAATTAATTTCTACAAACTACAATAGAAATTGAGTGGGTAAACACAGAACTCAGTGCATTTTACAATAACTGAAAATCATTGACATACGAATGAATAAAACTGGCATGCAAGGCATTCAAAACTTTGCTCAAAATTTAGGATATACTCTAAGAAGTAGAACTGCAATTATTTCGGTGTACATTATTTACAGTGAATTACAGCAGTTATCTTTACTTTCCTATATTTCAGTCTTAGTTATTATTTTAATAGGTGGTCACATCATAACATTATATTTTACTTCAATTTATGACTTACAAATATTACTGTCACCAATAGTATTTACCTAAATATGGTCATCAAAAACGATCTACACAAAAAAACTTACAGATAAAACCTTTCCATGTTAGTAATCTAGGTTAAATCACAGAATACTACACTAGGGCTGATTACACTCAACTTACAGTGAAAATGCATACTAAATAGTACAGGGAACAAATCGTGCAAAACCATAAAAAATTCAAATTGATTATTTCCATTTAATATACAAAATACTTAAACATGCCTAATTCTAAACAAAAAATGAATGACACTACCAAAAACATAGACTACCTTTAGAATGAATATCAAAACTTGTTATCATAAAATAATGTATCATTACCTATACTACATCAGAATAAAACAGTAACCAGTTAGCATATAATTTTAAGATTTTAGTTATAGAAAGTTCATGAAAAAAAGTTTCATTAAAACAAAATTAGAAACCTATTTGGTTAATTCAAAAGTTTTACAACATTACTAGATGAAAAGTAGATAACTTCCTCATCAGACCTGCTAGCTTATAATCTCTCAGGATTAAACACACAATTGATGAAGGACTAATACAAACCTTAAACAATCACTTAAATATGATAGAATTTTAAACTTTTTTTTATAAAATGCAAATACAAGAACCTACATTCAAGCTTATTTATGCGAAATATTTCCATATTGATATACAATATTCCTGTTTAAAAGTACAAAGAAGAACAACTGAAATAATTTCTTGCAGTCAACTCTGATGAGAAGAGAGCAAGTTCACCCAGCCCCATTAGGTTAATATCACAAACTTATTGGAATCCTAATAATTTACAGTAAACTTTCTGTTTTCAAAGAAAACTCAAAATAATTCTCATAAAACAGGTCAAGGCCAAACCTTATTTAAATGTTATCTATAAATGCCATGCGGCTAATACTGCAGCTTCAAATTACTGAACTGAATTTATGGTCATCCTGAAATTATGTCTGTTGTCTATACCAATTTCAAATAAAACTGAAGCTTTATAAACAGACAGGATAATCAACATCAGAAACATCCCTGGAAAAAATGAGGACTAAAGTAGAACCTAAGAAAAGTTGACTACAAAAACTGGAATATACATTTCTGAATATTTCTATATAGTTTACTCACCACCAATTATCCAAGTGTCTTTAGATTTAGCAATCACATTGTGATATGCACTGTAGATATAATTTTATAATAAATTGTTTTGTTTTTAGTTTATAAGAAAATACCAATTTTCCATAAGTTATAATAGCATACAAAAACCTATCCCATGATGATTTTAATCAATTTCGATTAAATTAAATAAGATTTTAGTAACTGTATACAAAAGTTGAAGCGGGCACGCTTAAATGAAACGTCCATGTTTTATGTTTCTACGTTGATATGAAACGAAGTAATGAAAAAATAAATCCTCTTTTACGACATACGTAATTTAAGAGGTGGAAAAATCAGAAAATTACCTTAATAATTAATTCTATTTCAGGGACGTCTCCGTTTCCATTCTCTGTACCATTATGATTTGCACTATCTTCAGACATGGTGGGGCACTGTTTTCACTAATATTATAACACCAATATGTTCTCAAAAATGATTAACCGTTTACAAATTTGAAAACAAACTCGATTACAAGATTTCAAGATGTTACATCGGCACACAATAACAGAACATCAGTGCAACTATAAAGAAAACTGACTGCCCAGCATAACTTGTTGGAGGGGGCAACACATACTATCACGCTTTGAAGGAGATATGGGCTTTGGCGCCCTCTATGAGTACCGATACAAACTAAAAGAATAACAACAATATTTGAAATACAATTTTGGCTGTGAAAATGAAAAGGTATTACAATCTAATTAAATTTAGTCATTCATTTAAAATTATTAAATACATTTATGGTATATTTTAATTCTTAATTTAACTGACTTTTATTTTTGTCAAAGTTTAATGACTACATGGATGATATGCACTATAAACAACTACCAAGAATCTAAAATTACAGTGCTTTAACTTCTTAATTATCTTTATAAGATTATGTATTATCCACTAATCTGTGTTTACTTATACAGAAATTAAATTGCTGAGTGAAATCACACTTCATTTCCAATTATAAAATTATGGTTGAATAATAAGATCACATTTAGTTATAAATAACATGTTTAGTACATTATGACATATCACTTAGAGGTTTTAAGAAAGTTCACTCATATTAACTGGAGTCATAGAGTAATTATTACAATACTACCATATGGCTGCCACAACATTTAATGAATTACATTTACCATGATACATTGTACACATTTTCCAACATAATTTACAAATGTACAATATTTTACTAAATATAGTTTAACAATATTACTTTTAATAATGATTTATATATCATCTAATTTATTCTGAATATTATTCTAATAAATAAAAAAGTTAATCCAAAACAGCTATCCACAAAATAAGTGTAAACTTTATGCACCATCTTAGCGGATTTGGCGTTTCATACGCTGCACATACCAACTGGTCCAGAAAGAAGTTTTATGCGATTAGTTTAATTTGTGCCGTAAAACATGCTCGGAAATATTTTGAGGTCGCATAAGAAACGACATACGATTTACTTACTTTGTTCACTGTTGCCATAGTTCATGAGATATACCGTCACTGAGATCAGAATCTAAAGAAGTAATTCTTAATATTGTTCATTTTCAATTGTTTATTTCACTTGTTCCATCTTTATATTAATTGAATGTTTAATGTTTATGATGCATATTAAAAAAAATCTGGAGTGGCCTACACTCTACTTTACTATAAGTAACTCAATGTCAAATTTCTTGAGTATATAAAACATAACGTATCATTTAAGCATAACATAAATATCTAAATGGGATATAATTATTAGCATTGCATTTGTGAGGTAGTACAGATAGCGATTGAAGGACATATCAATTTATAAGCTTATTTTTGTACATCACAAATAATTTATTATTTGCAAATAATTTCATTAGTATAACTACAGCAGTAATAACATTTTTGAAAAACCAATGTGAACATTTCTTGAAACGAAATATTATCCTTCAAGAGAACATGGCTATTGTTCAAATAGCCAGTAGATTTCTTACATCGTTTACTTGACATCCTTCTACATTGAATATTAGTGTAAAATTTTCAAATTTGAAACAGTAAAATACCCTTTTTTTCTCTGAAAAACATCTTAAACAGCGAAGAAAATGTTGTTTTAAGGTGATTTGTTAATTAAAGATGTACGATAATTACAGTTATTAATCTCTAAACGAAAGATTTATATTTTGAATTATCTATTACATTTTTGGTTTTTAACAGAATTATTATACTGGGAATTTTATGGCTTCTTAGTATTTAATAAGATCATTTTCCTTCCCCTTTGTCAAATAACATATATACGAATTTTTTTTAATGAGTGTTATCATTTTCCTGCACAATATTATTCCTCTTACATCTCTTATAAGTCAATAATATATTTTCCTTTTTCCATTAGAAACATCAATTTTATCTCAGTGGATTCGCTCAAAAAATTTCTAAGTCAATGTAAACAATGAAAAAAAATACAAAAAATTCGACAAGTATAGCAGGTGATCTCTTAGTCTAGGATAAACAAAGAGTTTTTATATCGTTATTGCTCTTTCCCGTAATTGGAACTTCATGATTTTTTTTTTATGAATTGCTAATTTTTTTGTTTTATTTTTGGTCAAATTTTCGTTATTTTTTAATGAGATGTTTAGCGTCAAAAAAATATTTTCTGAAAACACAAATCGTACTGCAACGCCCCTTTAGCGAATGTAATTTTAGAAAAAAATATCCCAACTCATTCTCCACATAATGTTCTATTTTTAGGCATAGTTTCATTTTGATCCATCAAACAGTATGGCTTTTATCGCTCTCACAAGGTTTGAGATTGAATTATAAGTCAAAATTTTTACATTTTATTGAAAAAAAAAATATTTCCCGTTGTTTAAAAATTCTGAATTTATTTTTCGTTTGTTGCATTTGTAACCTCAAAGATAATGTCAAAATTTCAAAACTCTAGAGTTATCAGTTTAGGAGAAATAAATGTTTTAAAAAAAACAGTTTTTGGCAAAAAAAGTGACTTTCCCATCAAGCATAATTCTTCCCAAACAATAGGGATCTTCGTCTTTATGAGGCCCATTTTTGTGTAAAATATCAACTTGATCCATCAAAGATTCTGGACCGTAGCGTGGTAACAAGCAATGCTAACACACGCACCCACCCACCCACCCACCCACACACACACAGACATCATCGTAAAAACGTCATAAAACGACTTCTGGGACCTCAAAACATGTAATTCTGTCAAAATCTCGAGATCGAATTTTTTCACGATCACTATACTTTACTTATAGTAAAGTAAAAAGATTGTTTACCAACCCAGTTAAGAATTTCCTACATTAAAAATTAAACAATTATTAAAATTGTTGAACAAATTTGGTATCGCTTGATTGTCAAATTGGATATAATTAATTTATTTACACAAATGTATTTGTTATTGTTTACGAATTTGATTTAAAATTATAAAGGGTGCAAGGCACAAGGGCAGGCTCTTTTCATCATCTCCGATGAATATGG
This sequence comes from Hermatobates lingyangjiaoensis, assembly GCA_026182355.1. Classification (NCBI taxonomy): domain Eukaryota; kingdom Metazoa; phylum Arthropoda; class Insecta; order Hemiptera; family Hermatobatidae; genus Hermatobates; species Hermatobates lingyangjiaoensis. The sequence goes on along the minus strand of JAPFBL010000007.1, from coordinate 911,354 downwards.
TTTTAATCTACAACGATATGGATTAACCAAGTAATACGAGTACTGCATTTAATCCGAGTAAAGGTCAACATATATTTATTTAGATAGATAGGTAGTGAAATCAAAAGAGTGTGACATATAGAATAAGTTCATATAAAACTTACCTCTAAACGCCAGTAATCTACTAGCCAGAACTTAAAATTAATAATCTACAAAAAAACATCATAAATTCCAATTACCTCAAGTGGTAATAATATGGCTACAAAAATTGAAAATTCATTTTGGAATAATGGATCATTTGCTATACTTATCAGATTACATTGCAAGACGATTTTTTTGTAATTGGGTGAAATAAAATAATATTTAATGTTTTTCAAAAAGAAAATTCATCTGTTTTAATAAGTATTTACTTGAAATATATGTTTAGTAGAAATAATTTTCAAACATTGCTATTACTTATTTTTAAACCTGATTACCCAACTTACCCTAGTAGGTCAGGTGGTTGTAGATAAAGGGATAGTTTGTTGATATCATACCAATGTAAATTCCAGGCATTTAGAAAAATGGCAAAGCACTTATTGCATATAATGAACATGAATCATCTTAATGCTTTAAACGAATTCATCCTTAGCTCTTCAAAAAGTTCAAATATTTTGTACAGGTTTGTTCCATAACAAAACGATTTTGTTCCATTGTTAGATGTCATAACAATATTTTTTGTAATTTTTATCACTAGAAGTTGTTATGCAAAATGAAAAAAAACATTTTCATTTGACAACAAATAAATGATAGACAAGCTATATACTTTATTAAAGAATTTACTAATGAATTGAAATGTCCTTAATTTAGTTGTTTATTTCATTCAGTTTCTAATTTGTTTTTAAATTGATTATTATCACATCTACAATTGAACAAACAAATTCGCTAAAGTAGATTACTTAAATCAAAAAATGAATTTTTTTACTTTTAAATGATTTTTTGGTTTTATTAAATATTCTTACAGTGGAATATATATCTTGAATCATGTTAAGAATAATATATCAAAGGCTTGTGGCAACATAAGAATCATTGTTTTCATGAATTAATATCAAGAAACAGCAACAGTTATTTCTGTCAATCATATTCAGTGAATGTATTTTATTAATTGCCGCTATAATTTCTTAACACTGAGTGAAACGAGGGGGTCACGTCTAGTATCACATCATATTCTTAGAAATGTAACAGTGCCTTTAATGTTACATTTTTCGTTATTTCCTGCAAGTTTTAATTTTTGTATATGTAAGAAGATTGGCATTCCAATTTTAGTACAAACTGAACTTTACTATAAGTAAATAAATGTAAAACTAATTTTCAATCGATTCAATTGATTAATTTTTTCAATTTAGTTATATCCATTTCGCCAATTCTGATAAAAATTGTAAGGTTATACTCTTAGCACTTGAACCTACAATTTGATATAAGAGCTATATTATACTGATTATACTTATAGTATTTAAAAAATTTCACGAAAACTTTTTATGAGTTTTAATTGCCAGATTATCTGTATGATCTACTTAAGTGAATTTGTTGGTTCAATTGTTCAGTTAGTTCATCGTGGTGAGAGCTATCACCTACGGAGCTTTAAATATGAGAAGCATGCACATTTTCTGGACTGTTGTTAATCTTTTCTAAACATATAATATTATTTTATTTTTACTTTGTAGTATGTAGATTATCACATCTATATGTGATAATATTAATTCACTTTTTAATTCAGTCAATTAGAAACTAAATCAGATAAACAACTAAATTAAGGACATTTCAATTCATTAGTAAGATCTTTAATTCACCATTACCAAGTGCTGTCTTGTTACATGTTTATTACTTAGCGAAATCCAGTGCCTTATGATTGCTAATTCTTCCCCAAGTATATCTCAATTTGTAGCATATTCAAGAGGAGGGGAGGGGATGGAGATAGTGCTTCCAAGTCACTATCCAGTCATTATACATAGCGCTTGGTTTCTCTCACTTATCTCTCCTGAAGATGGTTCAACCGAAAATTAGAGACTGTAAGTTTGTTCTTTAACGCAAAAATCTAGTTGGTCCTATAATATCAAAGAGAAAAATTAAAATGTGCTTTAATGAACTTCATACTTGTCATCGTAAATAAATTTATTCTCCGTTAGAATGTTGTTTTTAATTAACAAAGCCGTTTTCATAGCCACCTTTTATATGCTTTCCTTTTCATTTATTCCTCAACTGTATGCAAAGCTCATGTTCTAACAAAGAATTTCTTTCATTAGGACATTCAGTTAGTGATATCACTCAATATAACTGTTGTAGGCTTTTTCAGTTTAGCCTTTCAAGTAAACAGAGTCTTTTTATATCTTTGATATTTCTAGCATAATATTTTCAAAGAAATCCTTTTAGACATTACCTTTTTTACTTTACTATAAGTAAAGTATAGTGATCGTGAAAAAATTCGATCTCGATATTTTGACGGAATTAGACTAGAAGACGGCCCTAGAAGTCATTTTATGAAGTTTTTTCGATGATGTCTGTGTGTGTGTGGGTGGTTGGATGAGTGTGTTAGCATTGCTTGTTACCATGCTACGGTCCAGAATCTTTGATGGATCAAGTTGATATTTTACACAAAAATGGGCCCAATAAAGACAAAGATCCCTATTGCTTGGGAAGAATTATGCATGATGAGAAAGTCACTTTTTTTGCCAAAAACCGTTTTTTAGAAAACATTTATTTCTCCTAAACTGATAACCCTAGAGTTTTGAAATTTTGACATTATCTTTGAAGAGTCAAATGGAAGAAACGAAAAATATATTCAGAATTTTAAAAAAAGAGGAAATATTTTTTTTTTCAATAAAATGTAAACATTTTGACTTATAATTCAATATCAAACCTTGTGAGAGCGATACAAGTCATACCGTTTGACGGATCAAAATGAAACTATGCCTAAAAATAGAACATTATGTGGAGAATGAGTTGAGATATTTTTTTGCAAAATTACATTCGCTAAAGGGGCGTACGGTTAAGTACGGCTAAGGGTTACAGTACGATTTCTGTTTTCAGAAAATGTTTTTTTGAGCTAAACGGCTCATTAAAAAATAATGAAAGTTTGGCCAAAAATGGAACGAAAAATTAGCAATTCATAAAAAAAAAATCGTGAGGTTTCAATTACGGGAAAGAGCAATAACGCTATAAAAACTGTTTGTTTATCCTAGACTGAGAGATCACCTGCTATACTTGTCGAATTTTTACATTTTTTACATTGTTTACATTGACTTACACATTTTTTGAGCGAATCCACTGAGATAAAATTGATATTTATAAAGGAACAATTTAAATTGTTTATTGACTTATATGAGATGTAAGAGGAATAATATTGTGCAGGAAAATTATAACACTCACTCAGAAAAAATTCGTATATATGTTATTTGACAAAGGGGAAGGAAAATAATCTTATTAAATACTAAGAAGCCATAAAATTCCCAGTATAATAATTCTGTAAAAAACCAAAAATGTAAAAGATAATTCAAAATTGAAATCTTTCGTTTAGAGATTAAAAAATGTAATTATCGTACATCTTTAATTATAAATCATCTTAAAACAACATTATCTTCGCTGTTTATGATGTTTTTCAGAGAAAAAAAGGGTTATTTCCTGTTTTAAATTTGAAAAGTTTACTTTAATATTCAATGTAGAAGGATGTCAAGTAAACGATGTAAGAAATCCACTGGCTATTTGAACAAAAGCCACGTTCTCTCATAGGAAAATATTTCGTATCAAGAAATGTTCACTTTGGCTTTAAAAAATATTATTACTGCTGTAGTTATACTAATGAAATTATTTGCATCAGCTGTGTGATGTACAAAATTAAGCTTATATATTGATATGTCCTTCAATCACTATCTGTACTACCTCAGGAATGAATGACTAATAATCATATCCTTATTTCAATATCCTTATGTCAATGTGAAAAAAAAATCATAGTCGAAATATAACTGATTTATGGATCAATTCCTTTCTTTTTCTGTACATGTAAAATGTAATAAATAACCAAAGTAGTAGTAATAGTAGTGGTAATTGTAAAACAATCATGTTGTAGCCCTGAAGATGATATAAATATATGTCGAAGCGTCGGCAAAAGGACTAGTTTAAAATCATTAGACCTCAACCCTCAAAAAAAATTACATCATATAAATATTTGGTCAAGAAAACAAATCATGAATATCCATATATATAGTAATATAGTATAGTATATTATAGTACTATAGTATTATATACTATAGTACTATGGTACTATATTGATTTGTGTATTAAAACAATAACACATACCTATATTTACACACAATATGTCAAATTAATTTAAAATATAGAATAATGTGCGTGTTATTTATCAAATAGTATATATAATATAGTATATAGTATAGTATATAACATAGCAATATAATATATATATATATATATATATATATATATATATATATATTAATATATATATATATAGAAATACAGTCATCCATATATTTCCTTAAAGAAAACAAGTAAAATAGTGTTTTATTTAAAGAAATTAAGTGAACCAATAAATGACGTAATTGAAATGATTTTGCTTGAGTGACGTCATGTGCAAGTCATGCACATCATGCACTGTGATTGGCCAGTTCAGAATACGACTCTGTAGTGTTCTAATACATCCGCCATAATGAAATATTATTCTCTGAAAAGAACAATATTCCTGAATATTTAAACAAATCGTAAGTACGACCGTTTCTGCAACTATTTGTAGGTATATTTTTAACAATAAATTAGTTCAATAATAATAATAATAAATAAATAATTAGATGACAATTTCTTAGTGATTATGTTTAACCAAATGGCTACTTCAGTTATAGGTTAGCGTCCTTTCTTTAAAAAAATTATATTAAAATCAATAATGCATACCTATATTTATACACAATGTGACAAATTAATTAAAAATACAGAATAATGTGTTTGTTATTTATCAAAATGTCAAACAAATATCCTACCAGAAATAAATTATTGAAATAATTAGAATTTCATTTTAAATTATTACAGTTTAATGGAATATATTACTTTCTAATATTATGTGTAACTCTTACAGTTTGAATTCAATAATAGTTATCATTGTTTTTATGATTATAGTTGTTTCATGTTTAATACAATTAACTATTTCAATTCAGTTAGTATTAATTTTGTTATACAATGTAATGATGTATCATTTAACGTTCATTTTACTAATTACTGGCATATTCTTTTAATTAATAAATAAAAATCGTTCTTTATAATCATATAATGAAAAATTACGTTAACTAAAACTGATTTAGAAAAAATATGAGAACATAATACAGGACTAAAACCATGGCTACAATAACCTTGTCCATAGAACAAGCTCAGCATTTTACAACTTCCAATATTAATTTAACACCCATTTCATTTACCTGTATTATAATTGTTTACCTATTGAAATCATTATGAAGCAATGAAAAGAGTTGGGTAACTGTAAACTTATTTTTGGTTCATTCTTTGTTATCATATAGTTGTTAAATTCATTGAAAATTTTTAATATTTTAAAACTGTAGTTTCTATATATAGTCATATTTATAATTTTGACATTATGAATGGTTTATTATTAAAAATTATATCAACACTAAATGATAGGTTGAGCACTTTAAATGTTCATTACTTGTTCAATCTGTTATAATGTCATATTTCTTCCTATTGGTAGATTAATTAAGTTATTTACTAGTTTCATACTAATTCCTCTTGCTAAAAACCTCAATAGTTCAATTCAACATTCATATATTGTATTTAATTTCAACTAATTTAATATTAATTTAATACTTGTATTATATTGTTCACCAATTGAAATTTTTATGTAGCAAAGAAAAGATTTGGGCAATTGTAAACTTACTTTTGGTTCATTCTGCATTATCACATATTTTTTTTTCATAATTTGAAACTGTAGTTTCTATATATGATCAATCATATTAATAATTTTGATATTATGAAATGTTTATTATTAAAAATTATATCAACACAATTATATAAAAACTATTTAAGTATCTATGAAATTAGTTTTTAAATGTGTTTAAACTAAATTTAATCCTATATCTTGTTTATTAAAGAAGTAATTTGCCAAATTTCTCTAATTTTTAGACTTTTTAACACTTTATTTTGATTATTTGAGCATTTGTTTTAATGAAAATAATGAATTTTTAAAGGTAATTCAGCAAAAAGAAACTTTATTTATGGTAATAATTCCCTTTTAAAATTATTAAAATTGGATTTGCTTTATTTTAGTAATTACAGAATAAACTTCAAGATGTTTAAAACATTTTTCTTAACTTACTTCAGTATATTTGTTTGTGATATATATTTTATATCAAAGAAATATATATCACAAAGAATAGATTAAGATATGTGGTTGTGATTTTTTTTTTAGGATATTCATGTTTGTGATATATTTATAGATCACTGAGTTGTTACCAGTCTTCAGAGTGATTCTCATCTATTTTCCTGATGACGAAGCCATCAAAATATAGCAGTGAGTTTCTGTTTCATTTCTGTGTGTTCTTTTTTGTGAATATAGTTTACATATATATATTTTAATAGTTGGATTTTTATTAAATGTCATTTTTCGTTTTGGTTCTTTTGTTGTTGGCTTTGAAAAAGGTTTAGTTTGAAAAGGAACTTGAAAGGATATGGGGAGAAACATACTTTATTTATTTAAATAAGAAATGAATACCAGATCTGTGTTTTTGTTTGAATACCACATTTAGTTGTGTTTAAGCAAAACTAAAGTTTGTTTACATATGAAAAGGATGAACATTCCATATCAGTTGCATTTAATTTTTCAATAAATATTAAATATGGCTCCTGACATTACTTCACTATTCAATTTTGCCTTACTGAAATTTGAGGTTGACAACCTTCTGTTGTAGAAGAATACATGAGGGTTTTCCTATTTTCTAATACAGGCTGTTAAATCTCGATTTATTATCAATTTTTACTTTACTATAAATAAAGTATAGTGATTATGAAAAATTCGATCTTGAGGTTTTGACAGAATTACATGTTTTGAGGTCCCAGAGGTTGTTTTATGAAGTTTTTTGATGATGTCTTTGTGTGGGTGGGTGGGTGCGTGTGTTAGCATTGCTTATTACCATGCTACGGTCCAGAATCTTTGATGGATCAAGTTGATATTTTACACAAAAATGGGCCCTATCATAGTATAGAGGATCCCTATTGTTTGGGAAGAATTATGCATGACGGGAAAGTCACTTTTTTTGCAAAAAACCTGTTTATAGACAACATTTTTTCTCCTAAACTCCTAACTTTAGAGTTTTGAAATGTTGGCACTATCTTTGAGGTTACAAATGCAATAAAAGAAAAATATTCAAAATTTAAAAAAACTACAAATATTTTTTTCAATAAAATGTAAAAATTAGAACTTCAATTCAATCTCAAAGCTTAAGAGAGCCATACAAACCATGCTGTATGACCGATCAAAATCAAACAATACCTAAAAATAGATCATTGTATGGAGAATGAAATGAGATATTTGTTTTTAAAATTACATTCGCCAAAGGGGCGTTAAAGTATGATTTCTGTTTTCAGAAAATGTTTTTTTAACGTTAAACGGCTCATTAAGAAACCATGAAAATTTGACCAAAAACGGAACAAAAAATTATTAATTAAAAAAAAATCATGAAAGTTCAATCATGGCAAAGTGCAATAAAGCTATAAAAACTGTTTGTTTATCCCAGACTAATGGATCACCTTCTATACTTGTAAAAATTTTTGATATTTTTTTACATTGTTTACGTTGACTTAGAATTTTTTTGAGCGAATTGACCGAAATAATATACTGTTTATAGATATAATGACAATTTTGAAATGATTTAACGACTTATATGTGATATAAAAAGAATATAATTCTTATATGTAAAAATTCAACGACAATAGAGCGAATTAAACATATAATTTCTGATTCTTTTCATGGTATGATGAGTTAGTCTAACAAAATGTTCTAATCGATCTACATTTTGCAACATTCTACAAGGATTAATATCAGATGCTGATTTTTTTATGTTTATGAATGACATTATTTTTGGTTAATACTGAAGTTTGTGGAATGAACTTTTTCATCCTGTAAGAGACCTTCTATGTTTTCGACTAATATCCATTTTTTTCACTATTCTTGTCTAATAGTTACCATTATACTTAAAAATTTCAAGCTTCCAGCTTTTAAATTTAAAATTGTACAGAAAAGTCGGCTTCGAACTTGATTTGAGAATACAAAAGTCGCTATTTACCAACATATTTTTTCTCAATATACATTTACAGCAAAGTGTAGAGTACAGCACGTGAGAAAAAATAACATTCGCTCAGAGTAAATTGGATTTTTATGATTTTTGACTAAGGGAAAGAAAAGTGAGTTTTTAAAAAACTCTAGCATGCCATAAAATTTCCAGTATAATAATTTGATAAAAGACTAAAAATGTAGAACATTATTCAGTGTTAAAAAAAAAATTCTTTTAATAATAATAAATGATATTAACTTACATCTTATCTTAAAACGAAATTTTTTCTTACATATTTTTACACTTCAGACAAAAAATTTGTAGTGCTTTTAATATACTTAAAATATTTGAATTTCTAAATGGGAAAATTTGTCTTAAGTATTAAATGTAGAAGGAGGTCAGATAAACTATGTAAGAGATCCACTAGCTATTGGAGCAAAAGCCATGCTTTCTTGTAGGAAATTATTTCGTACAAGCAAATTTTTAATTTACTTTTTATAATGTTATTACTGCTGTAGTTATACTAATGATTGAACTGTTAATTGTGTGACATACAAAAAAAGTGGATCAATCACTACCTGTACTACTTCAGGAATGAAAGACTAATAAACATCTCCCTTTTAGACGATTATATTATGCTTAAATGAGACATTATATATATTATATACCCAAGAAGTTCGATATTATGTTTACTTATAGTAAAGTTGAGTGTAGGCCACTCCAGATTTTTATCCTAGCGAATGTTGTAAGAACTGTTTTGGCAGGATTTATGTCCAAATCTTTATCCTCTGACAATTTTTCAACAATTTGGAGAACATGCTTGTGAGAAAATACTCTATCAAATATGCTGAACTGTTTTATGCCTTTATTGCATTATTTTAAAATTTACCCATGTTTTTTATTTCCTCTTAGTTGAATATGATTAAAAATTTGTTTTAATTAGATCAAGTATTAAAACAAACAGTATGACAAATACATTATTGGGTATACATAAAACCTATTTTGATATGGTAAATTGCAATTGACATATTAAAATGTTTATTTTTTGTTATAGATTGGGGTGGGGTAAGTTAGACCCTTGCACTAACTTGCAAGTACGGCAATGGCTCCTGATGATGCATATATACAGTTCATATAAGTCTTAACTTAAAATTACTTAAAAAAAAAGAGTAAAATGCGAAGAATTTAAAATAATACTGTTGTATTATTCAAAAAATAATATTAATTGGAGATAAACTTTTACTTTGTCATTACGTATATTCTTATAGGGTAAAAAGCTAATGAATTGGTCTCCACATATAAAAATTTAATGGTATAAACAACGCGTTTCGAACACGTAGTATTCTTCCTCAGGCATTAACTAAAAAATGCGATGACTGATGACATAAACTCTCTCATGACATTGTATTTTTTAGTCTTTTTCGGAGAATATTTGTCTCATTTTCGGAGAATATTGTAACTTATTTTTCGAAATCGGCATTGATGGTCTTCTATTATGCCCTCAGAAGTTTCTTTACAAATATCTTTGCACAATTTTTTTGATGGTATGACTAATATTAAAATCTCTTTGTTTTTGTTGTTTTTTTGCTATGTATGAATATAAACTAGTTCCTCGTTCTTTAGGCATTCTCTCATGTATCCAAATTTCAAACATTAGGTTATATGTACAATTACCTAAACAGAATCTTTACTGTTTATAAGGAGTTTTGCAGTCAACATTTTAACTCTCTCTCAATCTTTATTTTAATAGTCCTCAGCACATTTTTCATGAGGGGTTTTAGAACATACTTTATTGATTACTTTGAGATAAAATTCAACCTTTATTTATTTTTTCAAGGACAAACATATCATCATTTCATACAAATTACATAAACATATTTTGACTGAATTTATGTTAAATAATGATTTATAACTTAACTAAAGGTTATTTAATAAGTAATTTGACAACTTTTATTACCTACATATAAAAACTAAAACCAAATATGAACTACTTTATCCTACACCTGCCTAAGTAGACCTAGCCAAACAATATCAATAATATTGGTTTGAAACCTGAAGTAAATTTATCAAGAGTTCAAAATCATTTGTAAAAATGATAATAATTAAATATTAATTATTGTTTTTCAAACGGATTATAATTGAAAAACCAATATGCAAAATTAACTACTGCTTCTACCTAACGTTAAGCAGTTGAGTTAAATTAGTTTTCTTATAGCTTGTTAGATAGCAGCACTTCTTAATCCATTTAATTGAATAGTATATCAATATATACTGCTAATAATTGTTACTAGAATTCTTAAGTTTTTTAATGCTAACATTTTAGAAAAATAAATTAATATAATGTTATATATTAAAGGGATGTGTCTAATTGTTATTAATTATACAATTATCCTATGTATTGCTATTTCTTATAATTTTTTTTAACTAATATCCACAACTTGATTATTTGATATTTATCAAATGTATCAATAAATGCTCATAAAATATTATATATTACGTATCATTATTTCAAGGGTCAGGTTTCAAACATCATAAATGTTTGAGTTTTAAAACTTCAAAATATATGAAGTATATATCTGGATATTTAAAGGTGCTATCAAAAGCATTACATGATGATATGATTTAGTTACATATTAAATGCATTTGGTCAATACCTGTGTCATTTAAATAGAGGAGACATAAAATATGTGTTATATAGTAAATATATGTTCTTATTTAAAGTTTCCCTTCTCATATAACTTAAACGGAGAAGTGATAAAAGTGTTGAAAAGATATCATATATTAATAATATATTAAATTATTTTAAGTTTACTCTATAAATGTCATAAATGGACAGGTATATTTTATAAATGTAGTTTATAAATGTAGAGGTATAAAACATGTTTAAATGACATATTAAATATATATGGTTATTTGTAATACACTGTCGCAGATATTGTAATTAGTGGTGGTATAAGACGTTTTTAAAAATGTAGCATCTTCATTAAAATTGTATGGGCTCAAATATCATAAACAGTCAAGGTGTAATACGTGTATAAATGATGTATATGATAAATATACATATATGGTTATTTCAACTGTAGTGTCTCAGGTACAATACGTGGATGGAGTATGTGAAATGTTAATATGATTTTATATATAAAATATATATCCTTACTTTAAGTTTACTGTCTCACGTACTGTTTCCATCATGACGGATGGCTATATAAATTAGAAAAATATACTATATTATATATATATATTATTATATATATATATATATATATATTATATATAATCACATCATGTGTACTGTCTGAAATATGATAAATAGTGGATATAAAACGTGTTAAAGATGTCGTATATTATTTATATATCATTATCCATGTGTACTGTCTCATAGGGCACAAATAGTACATGGATAAAACGTCCATAAAAGATGTCAAATATTACATACATATCGTGAATGCAAGTGAACTCTATCGAATATCATGAATAATGGAGTTATGTGTAATAAGACTTTAAATGATTTCACACATGAAAGGTTTAAAACCTTATATGAAAGGTTTTAATGAAGAGACGAGGAAGGAATTCCGGAAACTGGAGAAATTGTGTAAGAAGCAGATACAAGCCAAATATGGGGCGTTATTTAACAATATATGTTTAAATGAAGGACTGCTTCCAACTTTTACAAATATATATATATATATATATATATATATATATATATATATATATAAAATGATTTAGTCTGTACATTGCTTAGAACTGACTCATTTCAAGTTTTCTTTACGTTTCATACATTGGAGAAACCGAATCCACCCTTAGAAAAATTTCTGTCGGTTTGTCCACAAAATTTTGTCACAAGTAAACTCAGACACCATAAGACATATCAAGCTGAAACTTTTACAGTAGATTTGTCTATGTCTAACTTAAAATATAGGCTCTGGATTGATAGGAAATTCAACGTAGAAGTGAAGTTATCGACGTTTAAAGCAAAAACCATAAAACTCAGTCTCAGTTTAAACTCAGCCACCATAAGACATATCAAGCTGAAACTTTGACACTAGATTTGTGTATGCCTAACTTAACATATAGGCTCTAAATGGATTGATAATTCAGTGCGAAGTTATGGGGCTTTAAGCTGTATTTTGCTAACTTTACAGACATGTTTATTTTGAAAATACACAGGTGTGGCAAGTAGGTATTGTTGTTGATTTTAATTTCATTTGAGCATATGAAGCTTATTAGACATCATTGAAAAGGTGTTTCCCACAGTTGAAGATGTACTATCTATTAAGAATAAATAGTTTTGTGAACGAGCAATTCTCAACTCTTAATATGAACAGGGAGGAAAAATCAACAAACAAGTTCTTATGCTATATCATACCGAGGAAAGAACTTATAAGTCAGTGATTAGTGATGAAGAAGCAGTTCATTATCAAACTGAATTTCTTGACTATCCTTGACTTCGAATGAATTTCTTTCTCCTGGACTGCCTGGTCATGAGTAAAAACTTCAAGTAGGAGCACCATCATGCTGTGATTTAGTAGCAGTAACAAATTTCATGTTACGAAACTTGAGTGCCCCGGGAAATGTGTAACGGGACACGACTCTGAGTTCGTGCTCTGCACAGATATGCCATAGGTGTTGTATTATGACTGGGTGTGTTTTGGAGAGTCTGTGTGTATACCAGGCATACCAGTAATTCCGAGTCACTATCCGTTTTCGTTCAAACGATTGCTAAGTGCCGTCAGATTCTGTTTCGCAATGACGTTAACTGAGTCGCAAGGGGAAACTTTATCTAACGCGGGAATTGAAGTGAGTGAGACCAAGTTTTTCTCAAATGGTCAACTGTAGTTTGCTTGCCCAAAAGTCAGAAGTTCTAACTCTTTGTTCTTCCATGAACCTTAAGCACAGAATTCTATTCTACTATTCTATAACTATTCTATAGTTATAACTATATATAACTATTCTATAACTTTTAATGATATTTTAGAATACCAAGTACAATCGAATTTTTGATTCCGTCAAAGACGGGTAGGTTTGCTAGTATAAAATAAAAGTTTTACAGGACTCGGTCAGTTCTTCATGTTCAAATTAAAATCTCATTTCCAGAGTTTCGGTTTTTATTGAAAACCTTTTTCATAGGCTTATGAAAAAGTTCATCAGTTCTTCAGTTCTGAAGAACTGATAAATTTTTATTTTGTTTTTACTTCATGGTCGATACTTTCATCAATATTTCTATAAAATATCAGTGATCAAATCACGTGATTGTTGTTTCACGTGTTTATTGTGAAATCTTGTTTTATAAAATATATATAATACATAAATTATAGATTTGTAACATAATACATATTTATAATTATAATTTCAAATTAAAAATATTAATAACTTCTTAGCAGAAAATATTTAATTTTTATTAATGCAAAGGTCAATCATGATTACTGTCTCTTTTTAATAATATTCTGTTTACGTTAGAGATTTGGATACATAATATTGGCTTAAGTAGAGAAGCCATTTCATAAAAGGAAGAGTTCTTAGGTAATAATATTACGAATAAATTGATGAGTAAACGTAAATACATGTCATGGTATGACTTGCCAAACATAAGGTAGTAACTTTTTGAAATACTATAAGTTAGTGGGATTTAAGGAAAAGGAAGATATTGAAACACAAAAAACAATTTTTTATTAAAGTAGCATGAAGAAATAAGGAATGACTAGAAGAAGTGGAAGAGGCGGATTGATCACGAGCAGGGGATCTGCGAGTACCTGAGACAAACGCCGATGTTATCATCAGGGCTCTCCTCCCTCAAGCCTGGTCCGAACATCACTCGCAGGTTGAAAGGCTTGACCGAGTCTGCAACAACCTCGCAAAGTCAGTCGCTCTCAAATCAAGGCAGTAAATATCATATCCTCGGACTATCTGTCTGTGTGGACGTTCACACTACAGAAATGGCCAAATTTTAATGTAAAAAAAAAATATCAAAATTTAGTTCGTACATAATTAAAGAAAATGGAGTGGGTAATACTTAAGTTTAATAAAAGCAAATATAGTGGAAAATATTAATAGGGACGTTATTTCTCAAAGAAAGCAAAAGAGTACGAAGAGCAAAAATAAAACTTAGCTGTGCCCAAGTGGATGCCCAGTGGGAATATACACCAAAGCGGCTCAAAACAGCATGTTTCTTATAATAGCCAAATAATAAAGACTTAGTTACTCCAACGGTTGCCATTGATTGTATGCATTTTCTCATAGACTGACAGCTCACTCCCTACCTCTCTGCTGTTAGGTTTGCCTCCATTTGTCATATAAGCACCTAGACCTACTAGCTTGCCATGTAGGCTAGAGTACTATGTACTTTGATTTACAGAAGATGAACATGTTCATGAATAAAACACAGACACTAAACAACCAGATATTTTAAAGGCTTACTTTCAATTCTGCAGGGTTGAGCGGCACCAGTGCAAAATGAAGTGCCACAGCCCACCAGCTGACACAATCCTGACAGCCCTCCCACCTGTAACAGAAACATATTGACGACATAATACGTAATCAGGTATTTATATGATTTCAAATGAGTTTTAACTTAACTTATTTAACTTAACTCTTTAAGTTAGAGTTAAGATTGTATTCATTTTCAGAGAAGGTTTATATACTTATAAAACTCTGATGTTCTTGTTTAAATGTTTGCACACAAGTTAAACTTGGAATACCTGTTAATTCCAGTTTATGAAGAATTATTCAAATAAATATTAAAGAAAACAGTGAGTCATATATTACTTTACAAATAATTACATTAAAAAGAAAGAAGAATTAAAAATAAATTCTCTCAAATCAAGTCAAGTAAAATTAATGATTCCAGATGTAAAATCTATTTACGTTATAGAATAAACCTGTCGAGTTTTTCTATAAAAGATCTCAGTCCTATTTTTGGAAATCTTATTGTTGTTTAGATGATGGTTTTTTTAGTTCACTTATTTAAAATTAATTGTTTATATAAAACAAATTTTATTTGTTTTATATCAGTAATCGGTCAGGTTTTCTGGTCCAAATCAATTCAAAGCCAACTTTTTAGAAGTTAAGCATTAAACAGATGAATGAAATTCCAAAAGTAATAGTATATTAGTAATATTATATATAATTAACTATTACATTAGAGGTTTAAAATGAATAATTTTAGGAATATAAACTTAGGAATTAGGAATTTTCAACTAAGGAATTTTAGAAATATAAACTTCTAAATGCCAGCTTAAATACAAATGTTCCAAGGTAATATTATAAAGACACACTTCTTACATAAATATTATTTTATGTTGGGTAGAATAAATTAGTTATTTATAAAATTTCATGGGTAAATGAAATATTTCAATTTACAGGCTTTGTTAGTTTTTAAATATGCTTGATTGTGTATATACCTTGAATTGATATTGATATTTTATTTTTGTAATAAAATAAATGAAATTGTTTACTTTTAAATGTTTTTTTAAATATACTTATTGTGTATATATCTTGACTCATATTAAGAATCTGTACCAAAAGCTTTGACTATACAAGAATCTTTGTTTTCATAGCTTAATAACAAGAAACTGTAATAACAGTTATTCCTGTCAATCACATTCAATGAACGCATATTATTAACTGTTACTATAATTTCTTATCAGTGAGTGACATAAGGGGTCACGGGTCGTCTAGTTTATCAATAAATACGCAGATTTAATTTAAAGTAAAAATGGTTGACATATAGTGTTTATTAATAGAATATAAAAATCTAGAGTGGCCTGTATTTAACTTTGTTCTAAGTAAATATAATAAACTGGTTAACAACCAGTTCATAATGTTTTTATTTTAATGTGGTTATAGTGTAGGCGTAATATAATACGCTTTGGTAAATATGTATTATTTATCATACATATATAAAAATCTTGTTTGATTTGCTTAATAGTTTAATTAATTTTAATGTGACTAAGTTCATTTGATTAGTAATAACAAACTTCAAATCATTGATTTAGAACAGTGTTTCCCAAACTTTTTCGAGTGACCGCCCCCTTGGGTCCATAAACCTATAACTCAACACCCTTGAATAATAATCAGATTCCCAGACTAAATAACCAAATGAGGAGTAACATTTGTATATTAAATTAAAATAATTACTAATCAAATATTTATTTAGAATCCAATAGATGTATTGTTTCATAGCATATTTATGCAAAATAATTAATACACAATAAAAGAAACTTAGGTGAGAATATAATTTTAACATAAAAATGAATTATCAAAACCAATAATTTTAAGAAACTGTTTCCAGAAGTTTACAAGTCGTGTTTTCACTTAAATTTAGAAATTATATTAGATGGACATAAATTTTCAATTTATGGAAATAGAATCCCCGCTGCTTTTTGCATTACTGCCCCCCGATATCAAAGCACCGCCCACTTTGGGATACACTGATTTAGAAGGTTCTGATATATTATTAAACTAAGAGCCTGGGTCTCGTGAGCTCCCCTGTTACAGGGGAGTAAAAATGACATTTTTACTGTCACGCATCATTTTTTCCTTCTTACAATCAACTGAAGATTTCAAATTATTTAATGAACATTATAATGATCCTCAAAAAAGATGTTTCAGTTTTATTGGTTTTAGGTATGACTGAAGAAAATTTTTAATCTCTTAAAGGCAATTACCTCCGTACAGAATCTGCATTTATTATAACGTTAATTGCTCCTTTTTTAAGTGATACAAAAAAGAAAAAAATGTGTTAAATACTTAATATCACGATTTTTAAATTTCTTACTAATTTATATTCAGTTGGTTCAGTTAAAAAACTTTAAGCTTTTTAGACTTAAAGAGAGCCAGTTTTCGTAGCCATCCTATCACCCTTCGTTTTCATCCATTTTTCAAATGCATCATTAAGAAGCAGAGATGTAATGTAATGTAAATGTAATGTGATGCAAAAAGGCTACACAGTAGAAGTTTTGTACCTCTACTACTAATAATAATTCTAATAATATTTCTATACTGCAAATAAAAACCAAAAACGATTAGAATTTAATTAAATAAACAACTTCGATTCTATTAATTTTATTCAATTGAATATATAATGTGAACGTTATAATTTTAAATAATTTTTAGTGTAAATTAATATCTTTATTTATTTAAATTAAATGATATTTTCTTTAATTGGTATCATTGACGATATTGATTTAGTGGTATGAGGGTAATCAGTCATTGTTCAAAACGTGTTGTTTTATAAAAATTTCTTAGTAACATTTTAGTAACTATTCCTTTATTTAACTAAAAAAACTCAACACTGCATAAAACTGATTGTATAACTGTTGAGTCAATTTAAATTAACAAATTATGAAAATTAAGTCAGCTGAATTTGGATAATAGCTTATTAATAAATACATTGTTTTGATAGTTATAGTGTTTTAATTTTCTATTAGAGTAAGAATTTTCTACGCGGAAGTAGGTTAATAGTTTATTATGGGCTACACTGGTTTTTCTAGTTTCTGCAACATACTTAGAAGGAAGGTAATTGACGAGTTCTGGAACAGGTCTAATAGCTATTAACATTTACTAGATTAGATGATTATTCATCCGTTATAATAAGGTTTCAGCGTATGTTTGTTTTTTATCCCAATCCTTCGAGGATTTATATGAGAGATCTCATGCCGTAATACTCGTATTCTGAAACTGCATCAACCAGGATACTTGAAATGTGTTTCATTTATCCATTATACATGTGAGTTAAGTATAACGTTTCATTTGTTTGGACTTAATTTCAATAAATAAATTAAACAGGTAATTTTTAATAGTTTCTTCAAAATTAAAAACTGTAGGTCAATTCATAACCAATTTTTTAAAAGCTATTCTTTTCCTAATTCATGCGTATAGCCATAAATTCGTATATGACATTTATCCATTTAATTCTACATTCCAATTCACTTAAATTTTATTTTGGTGCTTTTCAATATAGAAATGGTAATTTATAACTATTCTTTAACAAAAAAATACAGTGAAATTTATTATTATTTTATGTACACCTGAGCAAACAAAGAGAGTTGATAGTACTAATAAGATATCTACTGAGCTGTGATGTAATAATGACCTTATAATTTGGTTTGGATGTGGGATTATATTTATATAACAATGTTGAGTGTAATGTAGAGAGAGTGACAGCGTGCAACTATGAATGATAACACTTTGACTAGAGAGAGAGAACTGACAAAGCCAAAGTCCTCGAGGTCACAGGGGATGACGACGCGGTCTCCACACGGGTCTGCCTGGGTGTCGCTGGTGAGGACCAGGGGCTGGACCTGTCGACTCAGAGGGATGGTGTTGAAGCGCAGCAGGCGCGAGTCCTCCACTTCTGGTCCAATGCCCGATCCTTCTCCCGCCAATTCAGGCTCGTCCTCTACCCAACTCACTTCATTAACAACCTTTCCCGCTCAATCACAAAACCTACTATTAGTGAAAGAAACAACTACACTCATGAAAGCATTAAACATCATGTACCGCGTACTATTCGTAAATCTATGTGTTTGCCATTGTGTTCACCACTAGACCAAGATGTTATACTCGTATGAAAGTTATATCTTATGTTTCCAAAAATATTTGCCCTTGGTTATCGGTACTAAGAGTATATTGTTGAGTATGTTTTCAATTTTCTTATATCTATTTGATTTAAGGAAAGTTTCGTTCAATTCAATGCAACTTGAATTTTCATGCAGACTAATTACCAATCCAGAAACTAATAGTTCAGTTAAGCTAAGAGTAAATTAGAATTTAAAACTAGTGTAAACTTAAATAAGTTATGAACTCAATATAAAAAGCCTGAAGAATAAAATAATTTTTTTCAATCTAAATAGAATACTTGCCGTTCAAAGAGTGGTAAAACTATAATCTTGAACTGCACATCAAATACTATACATTCCCAATTTCTGGCCTTTATAATTCAGTTATAATCAAGAGGGTTTTGAACAATTATCAAACATAAATTAAATAAAGAAAAACTTAATATATACATTTAATACACTTTTAAATTTAAGTATTTTGTAATTTTAGTAATCCATTTTGTAAACCCCCCCCAATGATGCAATATTGTCCATAAACAATACTGTTCATCTACACTAAAATGGCTATTTTTATGTATAATATCAATTTATTATTAGAAAATAAACTGTAATATGTCTACAAACTTTTGGGTGCACACCTAAATATTCATACACATCTTCAAAGAGGACTCAATAAACTTCTTTTTATGATATAATTTTCTCATGATTATTGTATTTTACTTGCAGTGAAATTATTATAGTTAAAATTAAAATACTTGACAATTAAAGTATTTTTTATACAATTTAGACTATAAAGTATGAATATGACACTCCAAAGTATGACCATTTCTCTCCTAAGGCTTGCTGCTAGATATTCGCAATATTCATTGTGATTTGAAAGCATTAATTTCTTTATGCTAGCTGCAGGTTTGTTTCACCTGCATGTGATGTACTGACCCTGGATGGACGAGGGAGTAGTGGTGGTAGTTAGGCTGGAGTTCTGTGGAGAGGGTCCTATCTTCAGAGAATTGGAGTCGCAGGGCTCATAGGCAATGGAACACATTCCTAACACATTATGCATATGTTTTAACGACCCTATGTTCTTCAGGATCAACAAAGGACATGATGAATTTTATTAGGAATAAAAATGTAAAAAACACACGGTAGTACAGATATAAGTATACTTACTTGCTTCTTGCCTAATGCAAATGGTATAATCCTGGTTTGCCAAATGTCTTCCATTTATTGCATAGTTCATACTTTGAATCACACCTAAAAAAATGAATTTCATATATTTTATCATATGATTAGTAAAATGCACTTGACCTATCAATCAATGTAATAAACTAAAGCATTAGCTACATTTTCTTCTACGATGAAAAAAATATAGTTAGTAACCTATACTATTTTAATTATGTATAAAGTACATTTTTCAAAACTTTATTATACCAGAACTTAGCCTGGAAAATGTACGAGAAAATTAATTTTTCTGATTTTAAATTGAACATCATTTGACCATTCGTTTAGTGAATACGAACTCACAGGTAAACACTTGATTTTTAAAAATATGAATATATATATATATATATATATATATATATATGAATTCTCAAACCACAATATGAAATGGGAAAACAAGACCAAGATCATTCAACCGTAAAAAGCGGTCTTCGTCAGAGCCAAAAACCTAAGTTGGGATTTTAACTCTGACGAAGACAGCTTTTTACGGTTGAAAGATCTTAGTCTTGTTTTCCCATTTCATATTGTGGTTTGATCATTGATTGTTATTTCACGTGTATATGTGAAATCTTTATATATACTCGTATATAAAGTATTTGGTAAATGAGAGTATATAGTGTGGGGGAGAGAGATTGTGAAAGAGTGAGAATAAGATGGGAAGTTGTGGAGAGGGAAAGAGTAGTGAGGTGTAATTAATTATCACAAACTCACTAGTTGTAAAGTCTTGTTTTACACGAATTATAGGATAAAGGGGATTTCAAAACAACTCACATGACGATGTCTGGAAGAGTTGAGAGTCACTTGTTAACAGTAACTGCCTTATTGATAATAAAGTCAAAGAACTTGGTAATCTTTACACATCTAATGATCTATTAATTAAATAGTGATGAATCAATTACTGTTTAGTGTTATGATGTAGAATTGAACACTCAAATCATTCTGATTAGATTTACTTGCAGAAATAAGTTACTGAACTTGATTTTACCTGAAGGTCCTCTGAAGTACTGCATACAACCAGGGGGGGTTCTTCTGGCAAATTCAATTTGAGTCACCTTCAACATATCAACAATAAAATATATTATTAAAAAATTCTTTAAATTTTTTTATGCATTATCTCTTCAAATATATATATATAAAGAGTAAATCTCGACTACTGAGAATTTTAGAAGCTCTTTATATTAAGGCAAAAGAAAGGTTTATTAGTTGCCAAACATTGGATATGTTTGTTATCTCACGGACCGGCGTGCAGAATATTGAAGCTTGCTACTTTATCCATCTATTTTAATTTTTTCCTGCATCTCTTTAACCTGTATATATATAAGTCAAAGTTAAGGGTAAACTACCCATGCACAGTAAGGTACATGCAAGTAGACAGACATCTTGACCTTTTACCATGATGCCAACCGTTCGCCTATATTTGTAGAGACCCTGAGGTCTACTCTATACAGATGAAACGTTGGCCTAACTTATTGGTATATATTTAAACTGAACAAACATAGAGAAAATGAAAAAAATACTTTAGAACATATGTGTCTATGTAGTATATTTATACATATCTATAGAAATTACACAAGATATTCAAAAGAAAACAAGTTACTCGATAAAGTAATTTTAAAACAAAGTTTGTTGTTAGGTTATTAGTATTGAAGAGTCGTTAATATTATCATCGGAAGTGACTTCACTGTGGTGTCCTGCGAATTTAATAATTGGTTAAGGTTTCGTTTTTCTTATTTTTAATGATATATAGACTAACGTACCAAGATCGTATGAAAATTGATTCCTTTTTTCGTATTTTGTGGGAATTTTGAATTAAATTTAATTATTATATAAGTAATAGTTTAAAAATTTCAGTTTGATTACCAGCTGCTTTCAAAAATGAAGTTTCAGAAAAGGTTACACCAATACAGTTATTACTTAAATGAAGTTAAGGGAAGTGCAAATGAGAAGTTATACCTTGATTTCCCATAGCCTCAATTCCTCGCTTCCTGTCAGATTAAAGGCGATTTCTATTGGGCTCTGGACTTTTTCTACGTCATAGTAAACTGAAATAGAAGGTTCAAATTGAACCAGACATGTTATTAATTGAAAGTTTGTTTGACCATTTTGGGGCACTGACCATGCTGGCCTGAATTGATTCCGCACAAGGGGGGCAGAGCGGTCACTCCTCCGGTCACGAGGAACACGTCCCTGTCACACACTCCCGTCCTTCTGTTAGGTTGTGCCTGCAACAGTCAGCTTATAAATCTGTGTCCGCATATAAAATAGGTCAAATCAAATTTAGCTCAAAGAGGTAATACACGGTGAAGATATAATTTATCCTTAACCTGCTGTTTATTACTTGCCTATTATTCAATGGGACATTTTGAACGGTTTGGATTGTGATGAAATTTCATTTAAACAACACATATTTTCATTGCTTTTATTGATCTACTATTAGAAAATCTTTTTTCTAATTCTATTTAAAATAAAAAAAACGACATTTAATATGAAACTCTGAAGATGGAGAACTGAGACTAGCCAATAATAACGTAAAGTTACCAACCAAAGGATCTTTGGACATTTTTTGTGGTAGAGTTGTCCAGCAAGAATTACAATTCAATACCAAATCTCCAGTGCGCTTCAAATCTCCTTGCTTAGGCACTCAAGCCAAATACTAACCTTCTCCAAGTTTTTAATCCTTGAAAGATACTTAACCCACCAAAAGATAAATTTGCCCTACATTTGACTAATAGTGAAATAAGCCTTTTTAAACATTTGGGACTATAACGCCATACGACCATGAATACAGTTACACTAGGCTAAGTAACCTAGCTTTCGATAATTTTCACAGATCCTTCCACTTATCACGGCCCAGTGATTTAGCAGAAGTGGCCATGTGTGGAACTGCTAATTAGTGAATGGGAATATTCGTTAGTTGTCGTTTAGTATAATATTGTTGACAGATCCCCTATACCGTATATACTATATCTATCTGTACTCTAAAGTCACATGTGCCAGGCTGCTTGAAAATGCATGATTCTTTTGAGTGCTCGTATCTAAATGTGCTTTGAGTAATGACGTCATAAGTACGTTTTTTTTTTATTAAATCTAACATTTTTTGCTCACTTGGCACTATTTTAGCTCATTTTAATATGTCTTTCTCTCAATGTCTTATTTGGCTACTATCGAACCAAATGGGTATGCTAAATGAGTTGAAAAACTGTATGCGGAAAACTTTTTAGATCATGTCGGCATCTAAATCTGTAGAAGATATAAAAGAAATAATTGCAAAATATTCAGGTTAAAATATTTTGGTAGCCTTGAAAATGTTAAAAACTTTGAGGGTGCAAACCATTTTTTACATTTTGACATTCTGTTATTGATGAAGGTATTAAGATTTTTATATTAACATTTTTAAGAGAATATTTCATCCATTAATCCTTTGTTCTATTTTTGCAATTAAGTACTACGTGTATTTAGGAGTGATTGTTAACAATTATTCGTTGACCACTATTTAAAAAAAAACGAAACAAAACTGTGGTGTTAATTATCATAATTATTTTTGAACACCATTAGGGATGAATATTTGAGTTTCAATAAATGGATATCATTAGTAATACAGAGCTTAGTTAGCGCGCATTAAATCCTAAGTAAACTTAATCTGCAACCGGTGGAACTCCATCCACAATGAGCAAGCTTGAACTTTACAAGCATTCATGATTTCACTTGCGCATTTGTACTTTACTTGAGAACGAGAAATTCCGCCAATTAGTTATTATCTTTCTAAAGGAACATTATAAGTTAGTAACCTTCAAAAAAAGGAAATTCTTTTTGTCCATCATAAGTGAAATACCACTGATAAACTGATCTAAGTCTAAGGACTTACCGTGGTAAAGTGTACGAAATCCAGCCTGAGCTGGCTGATGCCACGTCCTGATTTCTTGACAGTGATTCGACATTGGCGTGCTTGCCGAATGAGTCCCGGGAACCCTGGGCTGACGAAGTAGGTGACGTTATTGCTGATAACACCGCCGCACGTCTCAGTGACTGGAAGAAACAGTCTTCGTTTAAGATTAAATAATACAAAATAAATAATTATTGCAGAACTGTATTGAAGATGCACGAGTGGTTAAGACTTGAAAGGACTAATCCCCCCCTTAGGTTAATTGGACCGGGAAGTATGTTTCTATAAAAGCGTTTATTCAAAAATAAATCTTCAAGCTTGAAAAACCATACAGTTAAAATAAACGGAAGGAAACTTTTAAACATAAGTAACAGACCACAAGTACAAACAATGTTTTTACTTTACTATAAGTAAAGTATAGTGATCGTGAAAAAATTCAATCTCGAGATTTTGACGGAATTACATGTTTTGAGGTCCCAGAAGTCGTTTTATGAAGTTTTTTCGATGATATCTGTGTGTGTGTGGGTGGGTGGGTGGGTGGGTGGGTGGGTGGGTGCGTGTGTTAGCATTGCTTGTTACCACGCTACGGTCCAGAATCTTTGATGGATCAAGTTGATATTTTACACAAAAATGGGCGTCATAGGGAAGAAGATCCCTATTGCTTGGGAAGAATTATGCATGATGGGAAAGTCACTTTCTTTGCCAAAAACCGTTTTTTGGAAAACATTTATTTCTCCTAAACTGATAACCCTAAAGTTTTGAAATTTTGACATTATCTTTGAGGTTACAAATCGAACAAACGAAAAATATATTCAGAATTTTAAAACAACAGAAAATATTTTTTTTTCAATAAAATGTTAAAATTTTGACATATAATTCAATCTAAAACCTTGTGAGAGCGATACAAGCCATACTGTTAGACGGATCACAATGAAACTATCCCTAAAAATAGAACATTATGTGGAAAATGAGTTGAGATATTTTTTTTCAAAATTACATTCGCTAAAGGGGCATTATAGTACGATTTCTGTTTTCAGAAAATGTTTTTTTGACGCGAAACGGCTCATTAAAAAATAATGAAAATTTGACCAAAAATGGAACAAAAAATTAGCAATTCATAAAAAAAAATTCATGAAGTTTTAGTTACGGAAAAGAGCAATAACGCTATAAAAACTGTTTGTTTATCCTAGACTGAGAGATCACCTGCTATACTTACATTGACTTAGAAATTTTTTGAGCAAATCCACAGAGATAAAATTGATATTTATAAAGGAATAATTTAAATTGTTTATTGACTTATATGAGATGTAAGAGGAATAATATTGTGCAGGAAAATAATAACACTCACTCAGAAAAAATTCGTATATATGTTATTTGACAAAGGGGAAGGAAAATGATCTTATTAAATACTAAGAAGCTTATTATTATTATTATTATTTTAAAGATTAAAATTCCCAGTATGATAATTCTATAAAAGACCAAAAATGTAAATGATAATTCATAATTGGAATATTTTGTTTAGAGATTAATAAATGTAATGATCGTACATCTTTAATTAACAAAGCACCTTAAAATAACATTTTCTTTGCTGTTTAAGATGTTTTTCAGAGAAAAAAAGGGTATTTTCCTGTTTTCAATTTTAAAATTTTACTTTAATATTCAATGTAGAAGGATGTCAAGTAAACGATGTAAGAAATCCACTGGCTGTTTGAACGAAAGCCATTCTCTTGTAGGAGAATAAATCGTTTCAAGAAATGTTCACTTTGGTTTTTCAAAAATGTTATTACTGCAGTAGTTATACTAATGAAATTATTTGCAAATAATAAATTATTTGTGATGTACAAAAATAAGCTTATAAATTGATATGTTCTTCAATCACTATCTGTACTATCTCAGGAATGAAAGGCTAATAATTATATCCCATTTAGATGTTTACGTTATGCTTAAATGAGACGTTATGTTTTATATACTCAAGAAATTTGACATTAAGTTACTTATAGTAAAGTAGAGTGTAGGCCACTCCAGATTTTTGTACTGTTACTTTTGTTTTACTTTGTTAAATGGAACTTTGTTTTTTGTTTTATTGTACATAGATACAATAAATATATTGTAACATATATATTAAGTTGATGAGAAATAACATAGAAAATACACTAACATAATTCATTTCAATATTTTGACATCTGTCATCATCAGGAGTAAATGATTTCCTGTTTTTTTTTGTTTTGACAATTTCAAGTTTTACATATTATTTTAAGCATTTGATTGAATATGTTATATTTTATTTTTTATTATTGATGTGATATTCGGTAACTAAGACAAAAAGGCGGTGCTAATTGCTGAGTTGGTGATGAGGTCTTATATAGTTTGAAATAGGAGAGAAAGTAAAATAATATGCTACTGTAAATCATTAATTATTAATAAAAGTGTATTAATCATTAGATTAACTCTATTTAATTTAATAATTAATATATATAAATAGTATATTCAAAAGGAATCTAAACATGGCTCAAAACTTGATCTGTAGTTTAATTGAAATGTACCAACAAGAATGAAGAGTGAATGAAGAGAATAAGAGTAATTAAGAAATGTAATTATAAGAAATATAAGCAAACTGACAGAGGCAACAAATGCCGAAGCCGAGGGCGCAGTTACCACTGGGAGTGCCTCCCTCCTGCCTGCACTGGTATGCATTCAGACAAAGACCTGCAACATATGCATCACCACGCCAAGTTAAAGTCAATTTCCAATCTCAAGTCCTAGCAGACACAGTACAATAAAGCCATTGTACTTTATTCAATAAGTTTAAATTCTTTATGTTGAACCCTCATTTT
Source organism: Hermatobates lingyangjiaoensis (assembly GCA_026182355.1). Lineage (NCBI taxonomy): Eukaryota > Metazoa > Arthropoda > Insecta > Hemiptera > Hermatobatidae > Hermatobates > Hermatobates lingyangjiaoensis. The sequence continues at coordinate 884,560 of JAPFBL010000007.1, read as the reverse complement.
CTACTTGGCAGAAACACTTTAGATTGTTTCGATTTCAATAGGTAATGCATAAATCATAGACGAAAGGTTTAAGTAATGAAACTACAATTAGATCTCTTAATCTGAGTGAAAGATATAGTGAGAGAAGAGAGAGATTGAAGAGGGAGGTAAAACGAAAAGAGAATAGAGAGGGAAAGAGTAAGTGAGAGAAAGAGATGGGGGATAGAGACAAAGAATGACTGAGATATATATTCAGTGAGAGAGAGAGAGAGAGAGAGAGAGAGAGAGAGAGAGAGAGAGAGAGATGTGAAAGAGTGAGAGAGAAGTTATGCCACTCTTCACAACATCGTGCAGTAAGTGCCACCAAAAATAAGTTTACAATTTTAGTTTAAACCATAACTTTCACTTTCTTGATATAATCTACATTTTCTACATACAGGAATAAAAGTGTTTTTTATATGATTCAACTTAATTATATAAATTAAGTTGAACTGATGTGTTGGTTTGATTATTTTATTTAACATTTATTAATTTAATAGTCATGTGTGTATGTGTGTGTGTGTGTGTGTGTGTGGATGGGTTTATATATATATATAATATTCAAGATGTGCATTTTTATACATCGTAAATAATACAGTATTACACATTATATATTGCATATATAAAGCTATTTATAAGATGTCCTAAGAATGAGATAATATTAATTTAAATTGTAAATATTAAACATTCATTGTAAATTAAGAAGGTGTAATTATTAAGTTACTGATAATTAGTGAAGTTTGTACGGCAATCGTAATATAAAATAAGAAATATATTTTATTTTTGTGATGAGTATTGACACATTAATAGTGTTGAACATTATTTGATAATGACCACTCTAATTTTTTTTCATCAGCTTGAACTATTAATTACGTTTTCATTATAATCACTAAAATGCTTCTAGGCTTACTAAAATAAATCAATTAAATATGAACTGTTATTGTTGCTCTAGAAGTGAGACCCTAACATTACAACTAATTTGAACGCTTAAAGATCCCTCTATTGGGGATGGAGACTTCCAATGACAAATTGCAAATATTTTTCAAAAATCCATAATTACTTGTTATATTATCTTCATAATTAAATAATGATGTCATCCAAATTAGAATTATTATTTATTAATTTGATTATTTATGAATTTGATAATATATTCCCTCAAAGTAAATGTTGAGTGTAGATTACTTCAGTTTTTTCATGTTGTGTACAAATTATACTTTGCACACTATTTCTGTTTATAGTCATTCATTTAATGAGATTTTATTTCCACAGCATAATAATTTATATTAAGTAGTTAAAACTACTCATCTAAATGGACGTACTTATTAATTATATTAGCGATTAATAGAGGATAGCATTTCGTACATGAAAGGCAGTCAAATGTATGAAGCACACATTTTTTATTTTCAAGTTTAATATGTTTAATAAATGAAGTAACACCTCACATTTTTTTTAATTTTACTTCGAGCACTGATTTGATTGTTGCTAATTTTTTTGACATTATAATTATAAATTAATGTTGTAAGAATCTGTGATTCTGACAAGTAATCATAGAAGGAAGTCTTGTTTAACTGTCTTTGTCTTTCTAGAATCTAAAACAAAATTTGCTTTTTATTGAACTTAATATTGCGATGATGTTATATACAAAAAGACATGTTTGTGTTTTTGGTATAAATTATCATAAAACACCTTTGTCATGGTTTGCCATTGACAAAAATTATACAGTTCTTCTCCTGATGAGGAATTATTTATATCAGGAATTTCGTAATTTTTTATCAAACTTTAACGAATCATTCCCACCACATACATTCAGATGTCATCAAAAGAATGTGGGTAATGGCTTTAGAGCCTATCAGATGTTTAAATCGATCGAGATTTCAAAATACATTTCTTTTATTATCACTGTATTTTACTTATAGTGAAGTAAAATAATGTTGCCTAAACCCATTGATAAATCTTTAAGTAATAACTTATTTCTGGAAGTTATTTAAAAAAAATGCTGTATTTTAAATTTAAATTATAATTATTGTTTTTAATTCCTCCTTGTTGTCACAATAAGCATTATAGTTATGATAGAACGGTGCAGAAATAAAACTTTTAAATAAATAACTAGGAAAGAATTTCAATTTTTCTCCCTGCTTTAATGCTTTTTTCTCCTAAACACAATAGTTGGCTTTATACAATTGCTGTTATTTAAGAAATTCGTTTGATCTTTTAATGAAGCAAAAACCAGTGATAGAGGGTTGGCCATTTTGTTTTAGCACTATGTAAGTGAACTTCTGGACTCTGCAAAGCTCTTTGCCAAGTCTCGCACAGTTCGCGACTGCTCTTTGTCAACGAAACATGGCGGAAAATGCACTGGGCCATATGCCAAGGTAACACTAATCATTTCTCTTTGTTTATAGATAATGTCATTCAATGTCAATGTTGTTTTATGTCAACACTAGTCTTTGTTATATAGTTAAGATTTATGATGCTATGTCTAGTATGTCTAGTATATGCAACCAATTAAAAGTTAAATGGTAGCTAATTTCCTTCTTTACTTCTCTTAAGTTAATGATTTATTTTTGATTCACCAATATCAAACAAACCTAAAATAAGTGTTATTATCATACAATTTAATTTAAAAATATGTTTTTTTATTATTACTGAACCGGTCCACCTCAAAGAAACATGGCCGTAAATACACTGTGACATTATGCTAAGATAATATTTTTGAACAATTCCTCTTTGTTCACACATACTGTCATTTGATATTTTATGTCAGCTCTAATATTTGTTTAAACAGTTAGGATTTATGATATCATGTCTGTTATATACTATAAATTTACTATTATTAAATTAATTACTTCTTTTTGATTCACCGATATCAAACAAACTTGAAATAAGTGTTATTATCATAGAAATTATCGTAGAATTTAATTTAAAAAAATATATTTAAAGTAAAAGTTTATAGCAAAACTTAATGTAATTGATTACATAATGAAATAAATGCTTGGGAATGAACTGACTGACTAGTTTGCTAGGTGGGAGTAAACCGAACTGTAACCCCCTGCAGCCATTGGTAGAGAGCATCTAAATAGAAGGAAATTATATAATAATTTTACTATTTCAGTTTTGTGAATCAAGTTTAAGAGAGTAGCCTTACTGAGAAACAGCTGTCAGTTATTTATATGTATACTAGTTTGGAAAAAAAATTATATTTCACTCATTATGAAGAAAGTCACAATCCCTAATCCTTGTTCAAAGGGTACAATCAAAATTAGAAATAGAAAGATCCATATATTTTTGAATCTTTTTAGCCCATGTTGGTCACTCCTTTATTGTCCTAGTGTTTTATATACATATAGTGACAGGAGGTATCATGTAAAGAAAAGATTTTAATGATTATCATTAATTTATAATAATATCAAAGAAATATTTTAAACTATTTGATAGTTGTGTTTTATTAATAGAAATATTTTCCTCTTCAATTTTATCTTGTAGTATACTTTATAATGAATGTGTATATCCTGTAATAGTATACTTTAGTATTAGGAATAAACAATACTACCTTTGCACTACTATGCCACTGACTCTAGGGGGAAGACATAAGATTGATTTAAAAACAAAAAAAAAATAGATAGGGGAAATATGAGCTAGCAGGGGCAGAAGTTGTGACCCTTAGCAGTTCCTACTTGACTGCTTGGAGTTCGCGAAGGTAAATGAGTATTGGCTGACATGTAGGAAGGAATGATTTGAAATCTTAGAAGTATAAATATTTAATTTGTTTTGAATAATAATAATTTAATTAAATCTAATAGAAACGAAATTTAAAGGAAACGATCTGAAAATTGTAGGTTTTATGACTGATTTAGAATAGATGCTTTAAATCAATATGATCGTATTGAAGAAGTGTGGGAGCAGATGTCAATTTTTTTTGTTCTGTGGTTCCAAAATTCGTTTTGGTCCTCAATGGTTATGTGCATTCTTTTATAGTAGTAAATGGTATGGTGTATATTAACTTACTAATGTAACAAAACAGACTTCATTGTATACTGTAGACATTGACAACAGTGCCGTAACAAGGCCACTAAAAAAGAGGCATCACAAGGGTGCGATGTGGGTTTGGGGACGAAAAACGAAGGATACCAACCCGGATGACGGTTCCATGTGCGTTTATTTTTCTTACAGTGACTGTCACTGACGAGTTAGACTAATGCCATAGGCGCTACATACCTTCGTGTTGGCATTGATTGACATTTAGTATGCATTGTCATAAGAAAAAAATGGTATTATTTTATTATACCTAGTCACAACCACGACTAACAGTGAGTCTACATTATTCAACATTACCATTGAGTTAATATTAACATGTGTGTACTGTTTCAGGTACAGACGAAAGGATACCTGTACACAGGTAAGTGGGCATGTTTATGTTTTTATTGCATGTAATCATTATATGTTTATGTGTTTAGCTTATACTTATTATAGTAACCAATGCTGCTCGGGTTTTCATTAGTTGTTTACTGTAAGGTACAAGTATGTTTATATTGATAAGAGTGAAAGCGGATTCGACATTAAACAGACATCCACCCTCAGACACTTTTCAAAACCCTCTTACTACCACTGATCGTTTTAGCCCTATCGTGATCTATTAAGTCTGTAGAACAGTGATTCTCAAAGGATATCCATAAGATTTCTTATGTGAATTCGTTTTACCAATGGCGAGATAAAATTTGTTCACCACTTTGACAAACAAATTCTATTACTTAATTATTATTCCTTATTCAAAACAGGCTGGAAATAAGAAATGTTCAAAGTATTGAAGGCGAAATGCGAGCTCCCTATCCCTATCAAACATACCATAAGCCCCAAACACTGAAGAAGACCCCGAGACTCAGCAAGTTCACATTCTCTGAGCTTGCATAAACTCAAGGTAAGTTTCACTTTTTATATTTTTTAAGCATTACTTTTTCGTATAGTATTTGACTTAGTATTTAAATTCCCCTAAGATTCGTATAAAATTATTTGTAGATTTAAGAACTTCCCGCTTTCAAACAGTTTTAAACCACTGCCCTAGAACATGATAAAGGCTACAAACATGAAATCATCTAATAGGAAGTGTGTGTCCTGAATATAGATTAGTAATGAGACCTTTATCATTGGGAGCCGGACATCGTTGAGGTATTTCAAGCCTACTGCCTCATGTATCCGAAATGCCTCATGATGATACAAAAGGTATGTAAATATCAAATATTATATCTCAAGTCCACTGTGTCATTTAATTTAATATATAAAGGTTAAAATATCGTATAAAGAGAAGTACTGTTTAAAGAGTTCAAACTAATTTATAGTAATTGAAAGGAATATATATTTTATGATATTTAAATCTAAATTACACAACCATTGCTGTTGTACTCCTCATGTAACATATATGGTTTGAGGGGTAGAAAAGCTTTTAATGTATATAAAGAAGAATAAATGCATTCATATTTTAACTCTACTTGTGAGATAACTTACAGTTATTAAATAGAACAGGTGTTTTATGCTCACGAGCTATGCAAGCAGTTATTTTGTGGTGTTTACTCATGATACAGGATATACATTAAGTCTTCAACACAAGGATTTTATTTTAAAACGCGTTTTGACCACTTAGTGTTCATAATCTGGTAAATCTACAATTTAAACACAAAAATGTATAACAAATTTTGAAGTTAAAGAATTTTGATTTTAAAGTCTTGCCTTAGTAAGACTGTGTTCAGTGATCGGTGAGTTAACGGGCACTATTGATGTTTAGATTATAGATATACCTGATGATGAACACTCATTGTTCGAAACGTGATGTAAAATAAAATTCTTTTGGTGAAGACTTAATATATTTTCCCTCACTATCAGGTGTTTTATGTTTTCAAACCTATATTTTTATAATTAATCTCTTCTACTCTCTATGTTACTCATGTAATTTGGGTAGAAACCATTATGAGTATTGTTCAACAGGACAGGTCTTTCATGGTTATTTAGTCTATGGATGCCCATCTACTTTTGGTCAATTCATCTAGACAACTCATTTGGTTTGAGCTAGAAATACTTTTGAAGTAATGAAGAGTTGTTATTCTATTTTATTTTAAACTTACTGTATATTTTAAGTAATAGTTTTTGAATACAAAATGTTTTATCATCATTAAGTTGTTATTTACATAATTATTTTTATTTTATTTCACATATAACTTGTATGTTTGAGGGTATAAACTCTATTCAATTGTATAAAAAGCTGTGTTCCATTATCATTTTAATTTTATTGTGTATATTTAGTTACAGCTTTTAAAAATGTATGTGTTTCATTATTTTTAAATTTAAAATTACATATGTATTTCTATTTTATTTTCACATACAACGCATATGTTTTGAGGGTTGAAACGCTTTTCACATCTATCAAAAGGTATGATTCCATTCTTATATTAATTTACGGTGTACATTAAGTTATAGTTGTTGAATAGGTGTTCGTTTTTCTATCGTAAAGTATAGATTTATATAACTCTATCTATAACTGTATCATTAGTCTTTCTTATAACTTATATGTTTTGAGGATTGAAACTATTTTGAGATGAGTAAACAAGTGTGAGTACATTCTTATTTTACTTTTATTGTGTATATTTAGCTATAACTGTAGAACACCTGTAGTTTTAATTACCTTAAAGTCTAAATTTACATAACTATTTCTATTTTAGTATATCATATAACTTATATATTTTGGGAGCAAAAACGATTTTGAGATGTGTATGCAGATGTGATTGTATACTTATTTTAATTTTACTATGTATATAATGCTATAATTGTTGAATAGGTGTGTGCTTTTCTATCTTTAAGTCTTCATTTAAATAACTGCGTTAATTTTAGCCTTATATATATATGTAGAAACACTTTTCAGGGACTTCAGTAGAAACAATGGCAAAAAAACTCAAGTTTTGTTTTATTTTCGCCTAAACTCTTCTGTGTTGATATATGAAAAGCAGGCAAATGTATACAGAGATAGCCCATTTTGCAGCAGTTTGTTTAGTTTATTGGGGATTGAAGTGCTGTTGGTTTTAACTGATGAGAATAGTTCTTAGTCTTGTAAGATATTGTTGTTGATCGAGAGTTAGAAAAGACTTCTATTCTAGATGCAAGTGCTGAACGTCAATAGAAATTTTACGTAATTTAAAAAAGTATATACTTTTATTTGTGCCACTAACCTTTATGTTTTGGTTTACTTTTAGGAATGCTTTACTCTATTCAGCACTGGTCTTGAGATAATGGAAATGTACAAACCAAAAATAGACCGAGCAAGGCAGTTTTGGAGAACATTTCAAGAATCTTGGATGTAACTTTATTACGCAATTTATCCTACCATAGCTATAATCCATGTAAGTCGTCAATTTTGTCTCATGTATTTTATATTCACATTACTAGATACTTTTATTTCCTGTTGTTTTGGTTCATTTCAAAATTTGAATGTTCGTTTTTCCTTCAGCATTCCTGGACCTGTGTCTAAAAAGATGTAATTTTCCAAACCCTCTAAAATTACAATCCAAATATTTTTAATAGAAAACTCTTGTACATACCGTATACCCGACAAAATAATTACGAATATTCCAAGGTGCCCTTTATTCATAACTTATTTCATAGCTGACTGCCACTCATAAATTGTTATAAAGAATGTATTTCATAGCAGGCTGTTGAATCATCCATATTCATTTGACCAGTCAAAGTTCTTTAAACCCTTTAATGTGGGAAAAACAGAACGTCGTCATAGGACTTCCTCTTATTTTGTAGTGCTCCTCATTTGTACTACCTCCAGGATTGAAAGACTGTTTCAAAGCACAACCGTAACATATTTAAAGACTGTTTCATCTCCCACTTAAACGCATGTGTATGTCAACAATTGTATAGTGAAACGTTATTGAAATAGTCTCCGCATAACAATTTTAATAATCTAAACAAGCTGTTTCAAATACGTAGTGTTCTTCTTCAAGCATGAACTAAAAATATTAGTTTTTTTTAAACTAAAATTTAAAACTCGAACTCGGAGTCTCAAAGATAGTTTCTCAAACATTTTAGTATTACCTGTTCACTATTATTTCAAGATTTTTTTCAATAATTTGTCGGTCAAGAGGTTTTAGTCTCAGTAAGTTTTTTTTACGAGTTTCATAGCTAAATTTACATAATTTAGCTAATTAATGCTAAAAATACAATAAGATACAATGGCATCAGAGTTATTTATAGTATGAAATAAATGGTACAAAATAAGGAAACAGAGATGGACATACTAAAACTTTAGAGTTTGTGGTAGAACTAATGGGGAATAGGATGGAAGTGGATGTGGGTGGGGATATGGAGCGTTTCATATTCTTCTGTTTCATATTGAAAAGCAGGTATATTTCTTTTTTTTTTTCCAAAGTTTTTTTTTTAAAAAAAAAGGTTACCATATTTATTTGACCAAAATATAAAAATTACCCAATCAAAAACTCAGAAATTGGAAAATTTTAAGTCTGCAAAAAAATCCTTGTTTACCAATGACTATTTTAAAAAAAAATTAGTACTTTGTGTTTAAAGAGAGTTTGAATTTTAGTATGTGCAAAAAAACTTACCTGAACGGCGACCATCTTCAGCAAGGCATTCTTCAGTTTCAGGAACAGGAAGAAAGTTGAGAACTGTAATGAAAAATGTAACACAATTTGGAATTTGTTGCTGAGATGAATTAACATACAGTATAGAAAGTTTAGAAGGTTTCTGTAGACCGGTCAATGGAGCGTGCAGGTGAGCCCCATTGTCAATTTAAGATCTCCTTGCTATGACCTGCATGAACTCTGAATCTCAAAGATAGTTTCTCAAACATTTTATTAGCTGTTCACTATTACTTCAAGATATTTTTTAATAATTTGTCGGTCAAGAGGTTTTGGCCTCAGTAAGTGTTTTTTTACGAGTTTCACTGCTAAATTTTCATCTAATCTGCATTATTTTTACTGAAACATGGACACAGACAAGATAGTCAGCCTACTTTGATTCAAAATAAACTTTTTTTTTATGATTTTAACTTTAACAGATAAACAAAGTTTCTTGTATTTTCTTTTTCACATAAACTACTTCTACCTTTTTGGTAAAAGAAAGTTCAATTATTACTCCTTTTTTTTTTTTCAAAAATATAGTCTCTCTAATTTAAAAGGTTCCTCGATTATGCAACATGTTTTATCCATTTACAAAATGTTGTATCATGCTTATAAGAAAATTTTGTTGCAATGAAAATGATTTCTATTCTTAATTCAGCTTTTATCTAATATATATCTCAGAAATACATTATACAAACCCATACACATTTTTAAATTATTAAAGATAATTTAAATTTATTTATCAATGAAAAGTGGTAAAGTACACTAAAATTAAAAAAAAAATGATGTAGATTTTCTAATGAGAAAGTTGAAAGTGACAATCTTATAGACGCTGCTTTGAGTCATGAAAGAGTTGGAAGCTTGACAAAACAGTCAAGTAATGAAGTTATTTCGTTTCGAAGAATGGTAAAGGGATTAGAATATCAAAGAGCCGATGTTGGCTCTTACACTCTCCGACATAAATATAATAATTATGATTCTAGAACTACCGGTAAAAACAGAAATATGGGAAATATCAGCTCAGTTTGATTAAAAATATTAAGTCATCGAAATAGGCACCCTGCGCGCCAGCGTGATATTCCACACGACAGAATGGACTATGCTGTACATATAATCCTTAGCATTTTATCTCTGTTATATGGTTGACACGAAAAGAAACAAAGAAGCTTGTGAGAAATATGTTCAAAAATACATGATAATCATTGGTTTTAAAAACAAGAGAGAACCCTTCTGGCCCAGTGGAAACTATTTTTAAGAGTATAACTTAAGGAAAACACTACCCAAATGAAGTAATCCACTCGGGATAATATAAAACTAACCAGAATGCCCGTGAGGAAATATCCTTCTAAAAAGAAAGAAGCTATAAAATATACCAATAGTAACCTTTAAATTACTGAAGTGATGATGTCTTGGTAGGCAAATATGTAAATGTAGAAGACTGAAAAGACTTGAAGGGAATATTTTGAATAAAAGTTTATAGCGCAAGATATTCTCAACAAAACGAGCCAAGCTTTGGATGGCTGCTGTTGTCGAATCACTATAAGCCCGGCTTCCCATCATAACTACTGCAGAAAACGTGTAATGTGAAGTCAGTTATTGGCTTCTTGAAAAGTGTAGCTTTCATTGTCGGTTTCCATGTGACAGAATCACATGATTAATTATATAATCATTAATTACATCTTTATTTTATTTGTATAATTTTGTACCTATTGTTGTGTGGATTATACTTTTACTATAATTCTGAATATGATTTTCTTTAATGCTTTTAGTATGGATCTTTTTATTAGTTTTCTTTGAATATGGTTTATTCTCTTGTAATAATAGTTTTAATTCTTTTAAATAATCTCAATTATAATATTTAAGAATTAATTAATTGTTTTTACTATACTCAAATGTTAGGAGAGGAGGGGAAAATTTTCCTCGTCAACAAAGCATTCGGTTAATCCAAATCAAAATTCTTTGTCATTATTAATATCATTTCATTATTATATTATAGAACTATATTAATAATAATAATAATATTACTTTTTATTAATAATGATTATTTCTATTTATTTTATTATTAATATCATTCAATGTTATTATTATTAAGCCAAAAAAAAAAGAAAAAAACAGGAGCTGGGTCCCTCAACTATACTATAAGTGAATTTATTATCAAGTTTAATGAATAACCAATTTAATTAATTGTTTTAATACAATAAGGTTGGCACCGTTTGGAAAATTCTGATAAAAACGTAATCAGTAGTTATAGGTCATAATAGCATAAACAATTTGTGACAGGAGAAATCCACTCTTTTCATCAGGGTTTCAGCATTTTTGCAGTATGTTAATTTGAAATATTGTGAATCTTACTTATGGAAACAGTAACTGTGTTCTTCTCAGAGTTTGTTTTTCGGAACCAAATTGTAGGTTGAGTTCTTCACTTGTGTCAAGAATTGTTTGAAGTTTATACATTGTGACTTCTAGCAGATAACCCTGAAGAAGTAATTACATGTTCATTACTCGTTTTATTAGTTAAACTTGTTTGTGTGCAGACTTCGGTTATAATAGTTTACTTGGCGCGTATGGTAGTGCAGGGGCACACTGCCTTACTAGCGACTGGCTAGCCGCTCATCCAAATACCATGTGTGTATAATCATACTAAAAAATATTAATTAGAATAATCTCAGAATACTTGCTTTATTCCATCATACTAAAATACATGTTTTTTTCATTTTTGTACTATAGAATATTTAAGCTAAATTTTATATGAACCGTATCTATGAATTTAAGATTATACGCATAAATTTAGAAAAGAGAATTTGCAGCAATTACCACTAATCCTGTAATGTGGCTTGCCCATAAATAAAATGGGAGTCAAATGACAAATTAGCTGAACTTTTCTTTCATAGAACCCCTTGTTCTATGAAAAAAAACAAGTAAGGCACTTGTTCTACTTTACTTGTTACCTTACAGTTTCTCATTTCAGCAATGAAATAAAGTGCGAAGGCATCAAGTATTACCTGAAATTAAATAAAAAAAATGAAACCCATTCTGCAAGAACATCATTTACTGTAACCATGATGAAAAAATTTGATTTTGAGATTTTGATGTATTTTTGAAATGATTTCTGTATGTGTATGAAGAGGAGAGTCGTGGTCTCCAGACTGTACAGCCTACAGGCACACCGTTTGATAGATCAAATATATATTTTACCTGACCCTATAGTGTAAATGCATCCTATAGTGTTTTTAGCAGTATTCATTTTTAAGGAAGTCACTCTTCTGGGCTGAAGAATAGACAGGGACTTTGATTTTTTATGAAACTTAGATCACATTCTATGTGAAGGCAAATCAATCACTGGTTAAAGATTGTTTTTAGCAAACTATTGAAACCAATAGAAGTCAGAGGTACATTATATCTAAGGTCATGATAAAGTTCATTAAAGAACTTAACATCTAAACATGATTTTAAAAAGGGCAACGAGAAGGTGACTAGGACCGATATGGTCGCAGTGAGCGTGAGTGAGATGAGACTCACGCCTCAGTTTTACATCAGAATAATAATAACATGTCAGATTTATTGATTAAAGATTTCATTTTGAGGTAACTCATAAGATGCATATAGTAACAAAAAAACAAATGAAAAATTTGTGATAAATCTTTCCCAAATACATTTAACATTACGTCATAATAACTAAAAATACAACAATAAGAACAATGATCCATATTGAAACAAAATCCAAATTCAAATGATTGCCTTTGAGTTTAATATTATATTAGTCATGGTAAAGTTGAATGTAAGTCGCTCCGGATTTTTTACTTTACTGTATGTAAAGTATATCATGTAGTGGAAATCAGGAAAAACATTGATTTCAAGATTTTGAGGCATTTACATGTTCGAGTTCCCCAAAGTACTCCTTTGACGTTTGTCGATGACATCTGTATGAAGGTGGGTGATTGTGAATGCACAAGTTTGTTAGCACGCTGTACTATAAGCTACACCGTTTAATAGGTCAAGTTCGTATTTTACCAAAAATTGTGTCCTAGATAGACCTGAAATTGTGCAGATGTGTTTTTAGGTTATATTGCATAATGAAAGAATTTTTTTGGGTAAAATGTAATTTAAGATACGATTTTTTTCACCTGAATTACTTCCTCTATTGTGTTAAAATTATTATGAAACTGTCAGAAGCTATAACTGAAAAATCCTCGGATTTTCAAAACATTGGAAAAGATATTTTTATAACAAAATGACAAATGTTTTACTAGTTTTTTATTTATATTGTTTTATTTTTTTTATAGTTTACCTATGATTGATTGCAATAGCTTGCAGACACGGATTGACCGATTGCAATGAAATTGTACGCAAAATTGATACTTTTGCCGGCATGATCTGAATACTTTTTGTTGAATTACATGGATGAAAAAGCACGTTATAGTTCATTTCATGATTTCAGAAAATATCTTTTGTTTTTAACATAAACAGCTAACTATAGAAAAATGAAGTTTTTTTTAAAGAAGAAATCAACGTGGAATCAGTAGGCTATAAAAAATATGAGTACATTTCAATTATCGCAAAAAGCATTAAAGATATAAAAACTGAAACCTGATATTGGTTTTGATAGCCTGATTTGTTTATTGATTTTTGTTTTCATAGACTTTTAAATTTTTTAGCACCATGCAGTCAAGTCGATTGTTATTTATTGGTTTGGGGGTCAGGCTAGCTCAGTGGTTACGTGCTCGCCTCTGAACTGATAGGACCGGGGTTCTATCCTCACCCGGCCCTCGATTTATTCACGCGGGAGGTGAATAAATCTGAGTATGTCGTCCCTCGGAGAAGGACGTTAAACTGTCGGTCCCAAGCCTGTACGTTGTCAGGTACTCGTTAAAGATCCCTACTCTAAATACACTTGAGTTAGGCAAAATTTAGGACTCCCACTGCAGAATCAATCTTCATTGTGTGGTATCACAAAGGGCCAATGCTCGGCCTAAGTGTGTTCCCTTGTGGGACTGCCACTGCAGCCTAACCTAACCTAACCTATTTATTGGTTTAATATAAAAAAAATTGAAGTTATTTAAATAGTTAAAATTATACTCAAGCAGAATAAAATTCCTGAGACGGATGGTTGTCTAACCAAAGGGTCTTAATCAGCTTACATGTACCCTTCAATAAATCTTAATGTCAGATATATACTATTGGTTTTTTAAGGACTTCATCGTTGTGTAATATTGGAGAATTGAATAGTTACCTCTTCGCTCTTTATGACTAAAACTCAAGTAATTTTAAACCACTTCTTTGGTGATTTCATATACTTACAATTTGTATTAGGTATTAACTTTTTAAAAACGTTTCACGAGCTTCTTGTATTGAAAGAATAATTGGGCACTAAAAATTATTCAACTATTTGGTTATATTAGTAGTAGTATGAAAAGTGTTGGTAAATAAGTATCTGCACAAGGGGCAAACAGGAAGGGTAAATAAACAGAATAAACTAATTATAATCAATTACTTTTACTATTTTTTGGGATTTTCAAAGTTTTAAAACAAAAATTCGTAACAATTTGCACGGTCTAATCATAGAATTATAATTTTAATTTTAAGACTTTGACTTGTCCAAATTTGAATAAAATAGCAACCTGTTGCAATGAAAATTGTACTGTTAGGTAACGGTGGGACTTCACAATTAAAGTAGTACTTAAGCATGAAAAAGAAGTAGAATTTGCCTAAAAGTAAACATTCTTGTGACATTACGTATGGGGAACTGATGATTCAGCTGAACTATGGTAAAATCCATATATTGATCTAGTTTAATAATTTAAAAAGAATTGTGAGTCACGGTGCCATAAATAACTCATACACTCAATGTTACAAAATAAACCCCTGCATTGTATTTATAATTTCGTTTTATAAATGAAGGTATTGAGTGATTAAGAGTTTCTATGAATAAGAATATTCTTTTTTTTTTAATTTTTAATACTTCAATTTTTAGTGTTCTTTTAAGATTGTGATCTCATAATTTAACTTTCAAACAAACAAACTGCATAGCTACGGCTCAGTCAGCCATATTTACGACTAATACAGCAAGCACCCAAACAAAGAGTTAAGTGAATTCAACTAAGTCTCTGGGACTTACTGACTAACCAACCTCATTAATAAGCCACCGAGAAACCTAACAAAGGGTGAAGAGAATAGAAGCTAAGTCTCTGGGACAGAATCAAACTGCCTAACCGACGAAGCCACCTAGTTAGCTCATGTTGCTGTATTTTAACAGTTAGAGCTAAATGACAGTTATGACTGCATTGCTTTTAATTAGTTGGCTAATTTTTATAAATAACTAATTTTATGTACTTACTTCCTCTTCAGTATTATTAAATTCAGTATCACTAAATATTTTACCCTTGAAAGCAGCTCTCTGTTTATAATTTCTTTCAAATTTTTTTTGGAAGTTTATTGTCTTTAGAATGATGTCAAATCCGTTCATGTTGCACTAATGTAAAAAAAGAACATTAAACACCTCCTTTATGGCTAAGGCAAGCAACCGACTAGGAGTCATTGTATCGTACTGATGTGCTACGAGGACCCCACTTCTCCTCCGGCTTCACACGGAAACAAATTTTGTTATAAAATACTGAGTACTCCTCTTGGTACTTCTCTATTGTAGAGTATCCTCGCTAAGTTCAATTAACGAAATTCGTTAGAATTCACTCAAATAAAAACGAATATTACTTATATTAATGAATGGTTATCAATGCGTTTATTGTTAAGGTAATAACTAATATTAATCAGTAAACTGTCTTTAATTAAATAAATAGTATGGAGAGGAAATAAATGAAACATTGTCAGCAGACATATCAATAATCAAGTGTTCAATAAGAATACAACATTACTATCAGCTTAATGTTAAGATAAAAACAAATAGCAAGCCGCAAATTTATACTTTTACAAGTTGTTATCGTTTTGAGAGGTTACGTAATGTCACAGGGATAAATGTTTTGAATAGAATTTGAAATCGATTATGCGGTTTCATATTTTATCTAAATTCTTAAAATATTTTAATGAGGATATATTGCTATCAACTTTTATATCTTTTATCACTAATACCCTGTGCAGATTTGGATATCGACATGAACTAAAAAGTAATCATTAAGAAGAGTTCTTCTAGATGTATTATTTATGTGGTGTCGGTGATTTAGTTATTAGGAGTATACTTACAGGCTGCAGCCAAAATAGTTTGAACAATCAGAATCGTTCTAAACAATCGTTCATATGACATCATTACGCATTTCAAACTTTATAAAATACGTAAAAGAAACATACATTTCATGTAGACTGGTTATTATAATTTGAATATATGTAGTTATCGCGTTTATTTTTTAAACCGTAAGATCTATTAGTTTGATAATAGATAAACAAACTCAATATTGTTATATTAGACATTTCAGTTGTAATAATTTATAACTATACAAATGTCCAAATGACATTCAGTTAGAAGGCGTTTAGGTCTCGCTATAACGAGGGCTATGTACTCGCTGTGTGTGCGTATACACAGCGAGTACACACTCGCTGTATTCAGCGTATATATATTTTCTTTACTAGTGCCAAGCAGAAGATGGTAGTGAAATATAAAAATGTAATATTTTTTTCTATAATTAGTTGGAGAAAGCTAAAGGTTGTTATGATATTAACAAAGACTGGTGTAGCTAAAATTTACTTTTACGAATTTAGTTATACATATGCACCCTTAATAACATCTCCGACTTTATTTTAACTAATTTTAAATTATCACTTTTTTTTGAAAAATAGTTTAAGTAATACGTAAAGGTAGGTACAATGCTAGGAAGAGAATGGACTGAGTGGGTTACCTTTGGGAAGGCGGAAGGCGGGCAGGACTCGGAGGTGGAGGCCGAGGAGCAGAAGCACCGCCGGTGTCAAGGCCATGACTGAACAGGGTCACTCTTGCGGATCTCAGACCCACTTCTGCGACCCCCAACTCTCACTCGTCCACATCTCACACCTCAAAAAAAAAATACTTTTCCACCAATATTTCATCAACATTTTTGATTTTTATATTTCACCAATATTTCAAGTTGCGAAAGTTTCTCCTTTAGCAATTGAAATTTACAGTAAAATTTTCAAATACAAGGAAGATTTAAGGTTTGGGCTTATAGCGATTCAACTACCCTTCAGGATTTTTAAAAATATAGTTAAGAAAACTATACTGTTTTTTTTGAATGACTTTGATTATGTAATGGTAAGAATGGTTTAGTCGAAGTGTGTTGTCCTTCAGTACCGGAGATTACAGGTTCAAATCTTGACCCTAAATGTTTATCACTAGATATGAAAATCTTGTCCACTCTGTTCTTTGAAGGCGGCGTTCCGAGATTGTACGGTGTCGGTGCTCTTTAAAGTTCCATTCTCTAATAAGCTAGAGTGTATCAAAACTTAGGACTCCTGAATGGAATCAACTTGGTAATGTGGCCGACTCATGACTAAAATGGAGGACAAATGACAAATGACCCACACTTTCCATTTCTAGGACAACACAGAAAGTGAAAGTCTACAAGCGTGGTAGTTAGAAAGAAACAGTTATGCGGTTAGGGTATAAGAGAAGTAGAAGTTACTACTTTTTACTACGTAGTTTGGATATTTTGTGTCCGGCGGAGGATTTTGAATTTTGTAATGACTCTACAAGCCCACCGTTTGACAGATATACAGTTCTTGGTATGGTAAAGAACCCTTTGTTTGTGGGTAAAATTGAAACACGAGAAAGCTGTATCAAACTTCAGTCAATATGGGTGCTAAATTCTTCTTTTCTTCTTTTCTAAGCATTAATAAACTTAAGTTTCGTACAAATGTTGTGTTAATATGATTATTTAGTTGTATAAAAAAAATCTCCTAATCAATGTCAAGAAATACGATAAGTACAGCAGGTAATCCATAATCGAAGTTGAGTTTTTGTCTTCACAGCTTTTTATAGTTTTCGTTTTTAGTGGTAAACTGAGTTTACTACAATTTTTTTCATAGAATACTAAGCATTTTAAAATTTTTAGAATTTTTAGTACATTTTTAAGTAGATTTTTTTACAATTTTTTTTACTGTAGTTAGTCGTTTAGCGTAAAAAAATTTTTTGAAATCATAAAATGACCATATCATCCATTTTGTCCATGTCAATGCAATTTAAGAAAAATATTCTTGTCATAAGAATTTGTTTGTCTTACTACATCTATTGATTACATAGGAATCCCAAAATGATAATACTTTAAAGCAAGTAGTTTAGTAGTAAGAAAATGTCAATAACCACACTGTACCAAAAAAGTGACTTTCCCATCATTCAATATTACATAAAAAACAACGGGACACATGTGAACTATAGAATACAATCATTGGAAAAAATCATCTCCGTTCGTCCATTGAGCGGAGGCCTGTAGCGTGCCAACAAACTTTGAATCATACGCACTCACTTACAGATATCATTAAAAAACGTCTAAAAAGGACTTTAGGGACTTGAATATCGTCAAAATCTCAAGACAGCATTGTTTCATACTTGTATTTCATTTACAATAAAGTAACAAGAACCCTTTATATCAGCGTTTGTGTAGTTAAATCAGCTGTGAAGTGGATAAATATATTAGTATCTGTTATGCCGTAAAGAAAAAAAAAGACTTTTCCCAATCTTCACCCAGACTAAATGTTGAAAACACTGAGAACTGAGAACAAGTGTAGTTAATTGTACTTGTACATTAAATGGTGCAACTTGTAGATTGATTGTAACCTTTTCGCAAAACAACAATCCTTTACTCTGGAAAACATCATAAAAAATATATGATTATGGCCTTTACCTTTATAGTTTTAATATTTACAACCTCTTTGAGAGGATTATATATCATATTATTATCCCATATATATATATATATATATACATGTTTTGTTAAACACGACAGAGTAGTTCCTGTCTACAAGTTTCTTCTGGAGAACTTCGATTTGCCGAAAAACTGTTTTTCGGCAAATCGAAGTTCTCCAGAAGAAACTTATAGACAGGAACTACTCTGTCGTGTTTAACAAAACATGTATATCCGAAGGACTGCTACCAAAGTACACTAATATATATATATATATATATATATATATATATATATATATCACATATTACCTTATATATCATATTATTTTATTAAAATATCATCAAATTTATTTTTTTGAACCTTTAAATAACAATCCCAAAAATAGCCAGTTTATCGAGTTCATTAACTCAATTTTAAAGAAAAAATTCTAAGAAAATGTACCAAATCTGAAAAGTACAGTAGGTCATTCATTAACCCGTCATTCATTCATTAACATTAAAATCAAATTAAGTTTCAGTTTTTAGAGTTGTATTGCCTTTTTTCAGTAAACAAAATTTATTGAACTGTTTTTCATAGTCTACTGATTTTAAGAAAATTTTAGTCATAAAATTTCTGCAAGAGTTAGAAGTTAAAAAATATTTTCAAAAGAAGTCAAGAAATATTTCAAAACACTCCTTTTCTATCATGTAAAAACGTGTTAAGCTCATCCTCACAAAGGGTGCTATTTCGTGTTTGATTTTTTATGATTCTTGGAAAAGTGTGACCTATATAATGTATTGTGTCCACAAACTTTCTAAATCAAGCATAAGGCAACAATTTTATAGTTTATTGGAAAACTGGCCTTTTCTGGAGAAATCTAGATACTCCACTTTACTATAAGAGGAGTTCAGGCTAAATATAAATACAATATTTAACTTTTTGACCATCAATTCAGAGTTTTGTTTCTTTTTTAATGTTCTATAGTATACATAAAATATTAAACGTGGTGGTTCTTTGTTACTTGAGTAACAAAATGTGCACAAACTGCAGATGAAGGATAATGCGTACGATGTCTTTTGACTCGATTCGTATATATTACCCCTTGGCTTAAAATAAATTTGTACTGCCTAAAACATTTCCAGAACAATCTGAATTGCCCTGTAAAAAGTTTGTCAAATTAATATAATAAAGCCATAAAAAGATTTCACATAAACACGTGAAACAACAATCAATGATCAAACTACAATATGAAATGGGAAAACAAGATTAAGATCTTTCAACCGTAACAAGCTGTCTTCGTCAGAGTCAAAAACCAACTGAAACAGTAGATGCAGAAAACATCTGGTGAGTGATTGAGAAGAGTGGGAGGGAGGTATTTTTTTAAAATACCACTTTAAAACATTTGCATAAAAATCACAAAATTATTCTTTGTTTTTTTTTCCTTGAACAACACTTTTAGCTCCATTGTGTTAAAAACAGGAACACAGGAGTACCGAAGGAACAACTTTTGGTCTTTTATATTTGATACAGTAAAAAAAAAATATTTTGAACGAAATTCTTAGGATCGAACCTTAAACTATTACTAGACTGAAACTATGAACACTTGGCTAATAATACACTGGCTAGTTCTCTCGTCGTTTTAACGATATTAGCCTTCCGAGATTTTAAATACTCTTTTGACATCTTTAAAATTGTATTGTGATCTTTCATCAGCATTTTCAATTATAGCTTTTCTTAATTGTGTAATTACAAAAGACAAAAAAAATTAATTTAATTTATTAAATGAATAATGATAATAGTCACAAAAAATTACTTTAATGGGCTGATAAATATGCCAATAAATTTGTAATCTTGGTAATGTTTTAATTGTAAAAAATCCACATTAGTGTTAAAGAAAGCAAGACTTGTTTTCCTTAGATAGTGAATTTTAAAAGAGTGGTGTCTTTCAGCCAACTGTGAGGCAATCCTCAGACTTCAAACGAATACATGTTATTTTAACAGGTGAAGAACTCTAGTTTTAGGGATAATGTCAACATTTTTTTTATATGTAAGTTTGAAGTCTGAAGTTTGAAGTATTTGAGGTACACAAGTTTTGTTTTAATCAGTACCTAATCTGTAATATAATTTTATGTAATTTTTTCAATATTTATTCAATCTTTAGCTAATATATACCAGCATAAACTTATTGTTTGACAGTTTTGAGTGCATGAGCTATCAGATCCAAGTTTTTTCTTTGGGAATAATTGCTTTTTGATAATTTGAGGAAGGCGGAGTATTAATAAAGTGTTTCTGTTTATATAAGCCATCCTATACTAGATAAGCACATAATGCAGGAGAGTTCAGGATTAGTAAATCACTTCTCTATACCAAAATATTTCAGATAGTATATTAAAACAATATTAATGAAATCAGAATTTTTACAAAAACACTTTTTACTGGCGCAACTATACTTTTTATACAAAACAAGCCAATTACAGTAGTTGAACAAAATTACAAAAAAAATAGTCATAACAAAAAAATAAACTAAAAGATATATACACTTACAATTAAACAATTGTTTTTTTTTTACAGTTTTATGGTGTTAATTTGTCATAAACGAAAATAATTATTTCTAAGTAGCTTAATGTTAATGGAATAAAATGGAATAGGAAGACTAACAGGGTAGGAGACCAAACCTAGGGCGTTGTAGGTTATACATCAAATGTTATACTTGTATTATTAAATTAAGGCTTCTTAGAAAAGAAAGATTATCAAATTTCCTTTCCTTATAAATATATTACATACAGCATTTGGACTAACTATTGAGCAAAATAAACATCATTTCAATTAACTCAGGTACTATATAAGAAAAAAGAAAATGAAAAAATAAATAAAGGAAACTACGTAAAAATAAGAGGGGAATTTAAAAAGGGAATGAAAGTCAACAAAAGCAAATAACAATTATGAAATGTATTTCAGTAAGAGATTTACTTTTAAAGGTAGCAAAATGAATAGAAAGGAAAAACAAGTCCATCTTTTTATTTTTTTGTTATTTGAGCAATTGATTTTTTAGTAAAATAAGCCCGATTTGTGAAAAAAATTAATTACTGCTAAATCTTATAGATAAAAATAAGACTTCGTGTTTTTATAATTATATATATATATTTATCAATGATCAAATCACAATATGAAATGGGAAAACAAGACTAAGATCTTTTAACCGTAACAAGCGGTCTTCGTCAGAGTCAAAAACTCAAGTCTGACAAAGACCGATTGTTACGGTTGAAAGATCTTAGTCTTGTTTTCCATTTCATATTGTGGTTTGATCATTGATTGTTATTTCACGTATTTATGTGAAATCTTTATATATATATATATATAAGTATCGACTGTGAAATAGAAACAAAACTAAAGTTTATCTTGACTCAGTTAAATCTTCAGGTTCAAATTAAACTCTCAATACCAACGTTTCAGTTTATATTTAAAACCTTTTTCATAAGCAGGAGTATACATTTTCAAACAGAAAAATTAAGTATTTTGTACTTCTGCCTATGAAAAAGGTTTTAAAACCGAAACGTTGGCATTGTGATTTTGATTTGAACCTGAAGAACTGAATGAGTCCCGATAAACTTTAATTATATATATATACTTTACTATTTACTTTCACAGTACATATCATACAAGGGACAGTATTAATTCATGCCATAAACCTTTCTTAATTTGTAATGAGATTTAGCATTAATTATTTTTTTTTTTTGATGAAACGGAGTTATTTTAGTTTTAAAATCATAATAATCTTTTACTCTGATTGGTGTATATTTGTCAAACACTTGGACAAATGAAATATGTAAATAACAGGGGCGTCTGGTGATCTTTCTCGCGGGAAGGATTGAAAAAATCTTTACCACAAAAATATAATAACTTAGAAATATTTTGATTTAACTAATAAAAAAATTACAATGTTTCCAGAGGTAATTGTTTAAGAAGAATATGCAAAGTAATAACGTTCATCCACTTCATTTTCTTCATTAGTGTTAAATTAATAAACAAAAAAATGAATTAAATTAATAAACAAGTGTTACGTTCCCAGATGGAAACAACATTTGAAGTAGCTCCCCTTTTTTTCTATATATAAATTTTAGTATACAAGAGAGATTTTTTGATAGGTGTTTTAGTAATTTGTTTATTTATCTCATGTATAGAAATATACATTCATGAAATGTACATTGAATATAAAATATTTCAATGTTATATTCTGACCTTTCGTTTATATGGGGTGGTCCAAAATTCGGTATACACTCATATTTATTTATTTAATTTAACAATAAAATAGAAAACATGTAAAATTTAAGGAAATTAAGTGATGATCATGAAATATATATGTAACATACTTATAATAAATCCATTATAAAGTTATTAAACATAAAGATACCATTTTTATGCCTAGTGTATATTTACATTTGGACCACCTTGTATAATAACAATGATTTGTTTCTTCATTTAAATTATTGATAAACAATGAATATTAAAACATAAATGAAGTAAACAGATTAATTAGAAGTGATGTTGGGTGAGATGGGTATTCAGTGATACGACGTCCATCTGGATTTAAGATGGTTTCTTTCAATCAATGATAATCAACGACTTATTGCTAAGAGTATTGCTGGTAATCAACTCAGACAGTAACAAGGGACATACAAAGCATTAGCTACAAAATCAATGCATCACATGTAATAATGAATACATAACGGATATTGCATTTTAAGGATGTAATATCTAAGATTAACAATATTGGAATCTAGGTATCACAATGTAATATAATACTGTATTTGTCTAGCTTAACTATTAATACCTATAATTGACTTACTTTAATAAGAGCAGCTCTTTTCAAGTATCTATAAATACAATGAACTAAGTATTACTGTACAATATTAGATATGTAGTAAAACACAACTTTTCTACGAAAAATAGACTAAGAAAATTTAACAGTAAAAAGGATTGCTTTACTATATCATATATATATTACCACCTTTGACCACTAAAGAGAATTCAGGATTTATTAGAATTTATGGTTCTTTCTGACAAACCTACATTAATACCGGCTTTATAATATTAATACATATAATTCATTATAAATTTATACAGATACAAATTGGCGAAAAGACGTTATATTACAGAAGTAAAATGTGTACCACTGTTATAATGGGGAACATATCTAATAGGATATGCAAATAATTATCCATAAGCACAGATATGCCTATTAACAAATGTAACGATTGCTTATTGATTTCTATTTAAATTGAAGCATTTTACTTTGAATTAAATTTAAATATCTGCTAACAGATAAGTCCAGGTTACTGTTTAGTTAAGCAGGTATCACTTAGAATATAATAGGAATTTTTCGGTTTGGAAGGCTTGATGTAATTCTTCTTCCACTGTTATTGTCACGCTGATTTCTATGCTTAAACGCTGAACGCTGAAGTTAAATAGTATATTTAAGAAGATTAGAAACGTGATGAAGAACATTCCAAGGGCAACTCAACACAGTAATGTCATACGAGGAGGAATAAACATAGGAGATCATAGTATAAGGACAACTATACCAGGGCCGCCCAACACAACCAATTCTACACAGAGCAACTCCACATGGAACACCAAACATCAGGACAACTATACCAGGGTAACTCAACAGAATCAATTCTACACAGAGCAACTCCACACGGAACACCAAACATTAGGACAACTTAACATCAGGACAACAATACCAGGGTAACCCAACAGAATCAATTCTACACAGAGAAACTCCACACGAAACACCAAACATTAGGACAACTAAGTCCCAGGATAACTCAACATAGGACCCCTCAACACAACCAGTTCAACACAAAGCAGCTCCACACGGAACACCAAACATAAGGACAACTAAGTCCCAGGACAACTCAACACTGCCAGTTCAACATAGAGCAACTTCACACGGAACACCAAACATTAGGGCAACTAAGTACCAGGACCACTCAACACTAGGACCACTCCACACAACCAATTCAACACAGAGCAACTCCACACGGAACACCAAACATAAGGACAACTAAGTCCCAGGACAACTCAACATCAGAAACCCTCAACATAGGACCCCTCAACACAACCAGTTCAACACAAAGCAGCTCCACACGAAACACCAAACATTAGGACAACTAAGTAGCAGGACCACTCCACACAACCAATTCAAAAGAGAGCAATTCCACACGGAACACCAAAATTAGACAACTGAGTTCCCGGGACTACTCAACACTATCAATTCAACACAGATCACCCATACCAAAGGAGGAAAACTCGCCACTAGTTCAACTCAACACAAGGACAACTCAATACAGAGTAACTCTTCAACTGGATAAGTCAACACAGAGCAAATTCATTCGAAGGAAAGTCAGTACTAGGACAATTCAAACTCATTTCAGAGCAACTCAAAACTACTATCCAACACAACCTTAAACCAGCAAAACTCAACACCACCGATTCAACACATAGTAACTGCTCACCAGGTTGCTTAATACAGAGCAATTCGAAATTAGGACAATTAAACACAGAGTAACTTCACTCGAGGGCAACCTTAAGATTCAACAACTCATCACAGAGGAATCAAAACCACGAATTCAACAAAGAGAAACTATACACCAGAATAACTCAACACAAAGACCTCCACACTGGGACAACTCAATACAAATGAACTGAACACTATCGAATCAACACAGATCAACTACAAGCCAGGACAACCCAACACCACAGATTGAACACAACCTCAAACGATTCAGGATCAGGACAGCTCATCACCACTGACTCAAAACATCTGATATACTGCTGGACATCCAACAAAAGGCAAAACAAAACAACAAAAACCAGAATAACTCAACCCCTAAAATTTTAGTATTAAGTTATTTATAAGTTTTATTAGTACCTTAATTATAAAAGTTGTAAAAGTTATAAAAGATAAATGGCTTAAATTTTGAAGAAAAAATAGTGAATAGTGTATTTTATAAAGAAACAAACTAAAAGGAAACAAAATACAAAGCAAAAAATATATTAAATAAAAAGTTTACATTTTGAAATCAGTTTTTAAAAATGGAGTATCGGTGATTCATTAATATTTATAAACATATAGTATCTACTTGTACGTCTACTCGCACTTCATAAATGGCTAAATTGCACCCGACATGGAAAATTGATTTTTTGCAGGAAAGTGAACAATTATGAAGTCTATTTGTACTGACTTTTAAGATTACGCTGTAACAGTGATTAAATTTTCGTTGTAATTAATATAATTGTGATATTCACAGTTAAAGATAGGAACAATTAAACAGTGAGTTTGATAATATGCTTAATTATAGTGAAATGGAGTGTATTTTTTTTATTTAATATTTTATAATATCTGTTCGTTTATACTTTATTCCATTGAAAAATCAGGACTGTAGAATAATTAATAGTTACTAACTTCAACTGCCACATTTAAACCTTTTAACATTAATGTTGTTTTAAAGTAAACAATTTGGCTAATTTGTTATTTGTCACCTATCTGAGTTATGGGTGTGCCCCATTACAGAATTAATAGAAGTTATTAAACATTATTCGATTCTTAATTCACGAGTGTAACTATATATTCGTGGAAACTCATCCATCTCTTAGTAAAATTATATTCGTTTTTAGTTGCTGGTTTAATTTTAAGAAATTCTTATTCTACCAGATTCTCTAAATACAGAAATAACCGAAATCATATACCAATATTTTTGAAAAAGAACTGCAATTATTATTATTATTATTATTATTATCCAATCCAATCCAATTATTCTTACTTTATACTCGGACAATAGGAAACATTTTAACAAAGAAAATTAAGATTATTACAATTACCATTACATGTTCTGGGAGAAATCGTTGTCAAATTTTTTCAATGTGATTGTGATGACCTAACCGGCGAGGTACTCCTCTGCTTCTCTCCGACTTCTACGGTCTAACACACATTCGCCATATTCCGAGGTACTCCTATGCTTTATTCAAACCTCTACAGTTGAACATGGATTCGCCATATTGGAGGGTATTCCTCTGCTTTTCTTAAACTTCTACAGTTTAACACGGATTCACCATATTGGGGGGTACTCCTCTGCTTCTCTCCGACTTCTACGGTCTAACACACATTCACCATATTCCGAGGTACTCCTATGCTTTATTCAAACCTCTACACTTTAACATGGATTCGCCATATTGGGGGGTACTCCTCTGCTTTTCTTAAACTTCTACAGTTTAACACGGATTCACCATATTGGGGAGTACTCCTCTGCTTCTCTCCAACTTCTACGGTCTAACACACATTCGCCATATTGCGGGGTACTCCTCTGCTTCTCTCAAACCTCTACAGTTTAACATGGGTTCACCATATTGCGGGGTGCTACTCTGCTTCTCTCAAACTTCTACGGCCTAATACGGATTCGCCATATTGTGGATTGCAGCATCTCAAAGCCGTTTTTTGTTATTTCAACATTCTCTCTCACCCCTAGAGCCAAAGCATGCGCCTTCCCCACTCATATGCTGAAAGCCCTCAGTTGAATCGGTGGTCTTGGTTTTCCACAATTCAAACCGCAACTTTATTATTGTAACTCATATGTGAATAACATTTTTTTGGCTATGTATTGTATGGCTATGTAAAAACGTATTAAGATGATGCGACGTTATGTATTAGTATACCAAGTAACATAACGTAATATGCACGGCATTCTACGTTTATTATGCCTAGTAGCATGATATTTCAACTTTTTACCAATAACTTAAAAAAACAATGGTTACTTTGTTTCGTTACTTGGATAGAAAAATTATATGTTGAGAAGTGTTTATAACATTGAGTTTATAGTTATCAATATAGGTGTATAGGAATCAGGTAGAATTCTATTGGAGCTGCCTGCTGCATGATTCTACGAAAGCTTGTCGATTAAGTCTGAGAGAAGGTACCGATCAATACTCCTCACCTTATTCAGAAGCTTGATTTGATTTGGGTTGAGAAGAGATGAGAGCTTCTCTCAATAGTTTTTAGCAATCTATTTTAAAGTTTCAAACAAAGGTAATTTTTTACGAGTGATTTTATTTTGGAAATAAAATGGCATGAATAGGAATGTTCGAATTTCGGATTGAAGGCTTGAACCGACTAAAACTGACTTGTTTATTGGAATACCAAAGTGTCATAAATTTAGATGGAACAGTAAAGTATTACAGCTAATAGTAGATGTACAGTTTATAAAAGTACTATATTCAATTGAAATTTTAATTTTAAAAACATAATAAACTCCAACGGAAGAAGAATTACACTTATAAGATTCCATTTTATTAGGAGATAGTTTATAAAATGCAAGGCAAGCAGAGTTTCAAATATCCCAAGTAATCATCTTTACGTAAATACCTTGTAAATCTGTGTGGCAGTATTTCTAGTTACATATTAGTTTGTGTTATTAAAACTGTACTTTACCTATCTATGATGGCTACGTAGTTTATAAACTTCGTACCATAGACTATACAAAAGGAATCGAGGTGTGCACGTCCTGAAGTGTGCAAATTGTACGGAAAGGGGACGAAAACATGTACCTCAATTCAAAAAGAATTTAGTATAAAAAATTAAATAGAAAAATTTTTTTAAATCTTTCAAGGTAAATATTGCTAAAACTGAATGTTTTTTGTCAAAAAGGATTTGATATTTTTCCTAGTCAATTTAAAATTACATCGTATTATTATAAGTATATATATACTTATATATATAAGTATAAGTATATCCACTTAAAATTCGAAAAAACGATCCAAACTGGACGCAAATCAGTTCACAAACGAAGAAAAGCAACACACAGAGAAAGAGACACACTTACAAACTCAAATTTTCGGATGATCCGTCTTCAGGAGAAAAGAGAGAAAGGGCGACCAAGCACGCCGGAAACACAACGGCAGGAAACCGTCCCGGCAACCGACCGTGCTGCCACGCGAGCCCGGTTCAGGAAGTAATGAAGTAGAGACGATCAGAAGAAAATTAATATTAAAATTAAAATTAAGAATTAAGAAAAGCAGTTCTGGTTGATTGAAGGTAAAATAAACAGCAGGAACATAAATGAAGTATAAAAAGGAATACCGTGAAAAATACCTAAAAGCATGAAAAAGGAAGATAACAGAGAGGAAGATAACTATCCTTGTATTTTCATTTGTTTCTCATCGCCTTACCAACTCTGTTATCTTCCTTTTTTATGCTTTTAGGTATTTTTCACGGTATTCCTTTTTATACTTCATTTATGTTCCTGCTGTTTATTTTACCTTCAATCAACCAGAACTGCTTTTCTTAATTCTTAATTTTAATTTTAATATTAATTTTCTTCTGATCGTCTCTACTTCATTACTTCCTGAACCGGGCTCGCGTGGCAGCACGGTCGGTTGCCGGGACGGTTTCCTGCCGTTGTGTTTCCGGCGTGCTTGGTCGACCTTTCTCTCTTTTCTCCTGAAGACGGATCATCCGAAAATTTGAGTTTGTAAGTGTGTCTCTTTCTCTGTGTGTTGCTTTTCTTCGTTTGTGAACTGATAAGTATAAGTATATAAATATAAGTATATAAGTATATATATATATACTTATAATAATACGATGTAATTTTAAATTGACTAGGAAAAATATCACGTTGGTAAGGTGGCTGCACTGTGTCATTGTATCGCGCCAGTTTACAACGGCCAGTGGACGCATTTACGTCTCCGTTCCTTCATTCTTTCTCCTTTTATTTTCTTTCTTTCTACTCTCCTGAAGACGGCAAGACGCCGAAATTATCGAGATTCGTGAGTGTTCGTCCTTTTTCTTGTGTTCTCTAGCTGTAACGTTAATTATATATATATATATATATATATATATATATATATATATATATATATATATATATAATACTGAGAACAACAGTTAAGAAGAAACACATAGAAGAAGATCTCACATAACTCACATCAATTTTTTGATAGAATCGTTATCAGGAGAAGATAGTCGGCTAGATGGCTATGTACAGACAGAAAAATAGTTGCACTATTAGAGATATCAGGGATACCGCCAAGCGAGAGATGGAAGGGGAAGAAGGGAATGAAACGAGAAATGAAGCCCAAAACAAAGCTTAATAAAAAAATGCTGTTTTTTTTATTTCCCGTTTTTTTTTCCTTTTACCTTTATCTTTTCGTGTCAGTGGCATAACCGACTAGCTGTTTGTTGATGGGTACATAACCAACTACTTCTTCTCGCGATTACGCTTGGGTCATGTGGTAATGGGATATATGGAAACGAGTTATATTAGTTACTTGTGAATCTGTTCCTTCATAAATGCTTTCTGTATAAGAAAAAACAAACAAAACTAAAGTGTTCCTAAAATAGTCCTAAAAGGAGTTACAGTACCTGATAGTGGTGAATTGTGAATCGGTTTTTCAAACATTTTCATCAATTATATTTGTTAAAAAGAATAAAAAATCGTTTCAGTTTTAACTGTAAACGCCATGTTGTAAAACTCATTCCTCGCTTTAAACTCTAGATAGGTTTTAGAAAAATTTATTTCAAAGCAAAGAACTTTATAAAGAATGATTTTTATAAAACCTGTACAAATTGAAAAGATTCGAAGTATTTACTTAACTTCTTAGCTGCACACTTCAAATTAGTAATACCTATTAATCAAGCACTGACAATTACATTAGTTTTCTTTCTTTAGTCTTATACTTCATATACTTTTATAAATATTTAATATAATTTAAACCCCAAGAGATTGCAATATCAAATTCTTAACAAACATTTCAATTATTTTAAAACTTTACACTTCCTCTATTTGGAATAAATACTTTGAACTGTCCTGTTGAAATACAAACTAAAACGGTTTTAAACGAACGTAAAAAATAAATTCTCTATCTTTTTAATGTAACCTGAAATTTTAATAATAATAAAAAATGTATTTTTTCCTATCAGTTTATGTAAGTACACTAAAACAACATGCTGTAAAATATATAATATGTGCATTATGTATTTCATATGTTTAGTAGTATAACACAACATTTTGGGCGATAAGTGACACTTTTAATAACGGTCCTTATTAGAACAAGCAGTATGAAGAGGAACCGGTGTAGCGAGGAGTGAGCGTTACGATGAAACAGTCTGCAAGCTTCTTAATTTTCATCCATTACACAAAATTACACTAAATATTGGTGTATGTTGACTTTGTAATGATTTGATATCAATAATCGAGAAATACTCTACAAATATAAGGAGAAGAGTATAACTTAGAAAAAAATAACTTAGAATGAAAATTGAAAAACAAAGCGTTATTATAGGAATTTGCTTAAAGATTATTTGAAATGTTTAATGTTAGTGAAATGCAGTGATCGTTGCGGAGGGATGAGACCTTGGCGCTAGAATCATACATTTACACCTGCTCAATAAAACGCCCAATTTTCAATTAAAAGCTTATAATAATCTTGAACGAAAAAAAAAACGAAGTAAAGAGTGGCAGAATGTATTATTAAATATTTATTAAGATTTATAGTTATTTGAAACTCTGCTCCTCGTCACATATAAAAGATAATTGTTTATTATAGGAAATTAATTTATTTGTCCAATAAATTTGGAATAATAAACAACTTTATTTAGTTTAATAAACTCACTATCATTAGTGTGTTTTATTCTATTATTGCTTAAAATCATTTCAAAGTAGAATCATTTATTGTATATAATGACTATATAATAGTTTTGAAATTTGTTTATGATTGATTTGTGTATATTGAAAGAGGAAGATTTGAAGACCAGTACCGTGGAGGAATAGAAGGGGGTCGATGCTGAAGAGCTCTGCACACTGTCCACCTGCAGACAAAACAAATCATCAGCTTCCCTTCATCTGTGTATTCCGAGGAATACCTACTTTAATTGACTCAAATTAAATGAAAATTTAATTGACTTAAACACTCAGTAAAATCTAAATAAAACGTATACAAGTTTCGCTGAGTATTTATAATCTTCAGAGTAATAAATAAAGTAGATATAAAATATAATCATTCACTTTTTTACTCGTTTATTTTTCTCATTGCCAAGCAAAGTATTTTGTTGCATTCATAATATTAATGGATTAAGAGTAAAAGCGGCATCGTGTATTGGTGGGCTGCGAGATGGTTTCCTTAGGAAACCATATATTCTGGAATACATTTTTCTATGATTTTGTCCAAATAATCCCCTCAATTTCATCAACGTATTCTTTTTTCCATATATAAAATAACTCTTCATTTTGCAACTCATACATGCCTTGATAATGACTGGGGACAGTGGAAATATGTTTACAGTTGGAAGTGTATATGTACGAGTATCAAGATCCTTATTAAGGAAAATTGAGAAATTTATAAAGAAGTAAGTTTCAACCCAATGTGGTACTGTTGACAATGTTTGTATACGGCAGGGGTGTCAAACATACTGCCTCCGTGACAGATCCGGCACATCCGGGGGTTTGTCACGGTCCGGGGGATAAATCTGCATTATAAAAAATAGAATGAGGTTACTCTAATTTTTTTA
The DNA here is from genome assembly GCA_026182355.1 of Hermatobates lingyangjiaoensis. Lineage (NCBI taxonomy): Eukaryota > Metazoa > Arthropoda > Insecta > Hemiptera > Hermatobatidae > Hermatobates > Hermatobates lingyangjiaoensis. The sequence goes on along the minus strand of JAPFBL010000007.1, from coordinate 852,554 downwards.
TACCTGTGATTTTATATTGTCTGCTAGGGGTTTAATTAGTTAAACCTGTTAATTTAAAATATTTGCACGCTTAGATAACATGAAGCAACATTGTTGCAGAGCTAACACAAGGACGTGGTAGAATTGAACGTCTGTTGGCGCATTAACCACTTTTCCATTGTCCTGGCACCTTCACCAGCGGAATATCTCAATGAAAAGAAGAAAAGTGGATACAGAGAGTCTGATTTTCAAGAAAAATGGAGTTGTTCTTATATATACACGGAAGTGAATGAGAAACCGGTGTGCCAACAGAAAGTTCGGTGCTTAAAGAAAACAATTTAGGGCACCATTATGAACCTCAGCGAGGTGAAAAAACAATAAATAGCACAGAGAACAGAGATAACAGAAGGTAAATGAAGTGATGGTGTATCTACGGAAACAACAATCTGTTCTTACCCGGAGTCGAGAAGCCAGTCATGAAAGCCACTAAATACATTAGCATCAAAGCCATACTGATGAGTTTGACACACCTGGTATACGGAAAGGACTGCGGAATGGTAGATATTTAAAAGATGATCTCCTACCTATTTATACCATTATATATATAGGAAATTTCCACAAATATAGTATAGTAAAAAATTGCTTTTTATAACGGGTAATACTCAAAGCACTTAATTTTTTTCCATTTCTATTGCTACTGTTAATTTTTTTGATTAATAGAGTCATATACTTTTATTGCAAAACTCGTGCACATATAATATATATACATAGATAGACTTATGTTATATCTGACCGAGAAATTTGATCTTAAGAACTAATTTCCTGCTATTACGTGATAATGGAAAACGAAATTTTTTTATCCTCTTTTCATAACCATTATTAATCCTTATGAACAAGTCTTAAAGAAGATCTGCTACCTATGTATACAGTATACTTACTCTTAATGTACGCACCTACAGTAGTTGGTTACAGCAATAGGGTATTTGTTATTATTTTACCACTTTACTAATAAGAGGCTGAAGTAGCTTACGGAGATTCAAAGTTTATTTAGTACTTAATACAATAATTACTACTATAATTAATACTGTAGGTACCAATTTATAAATGTTACATTTCAATTGCTTTGCCTTTAATGAAGTTAAATTAGCATTACCACTTTCTTAGTCTCTGGAGATATACTTGTACAATAAAAATCACTGGTTCTCTCCAAGGCTCTAGGATCTAATGACTAAAATATAATGAAAGTCGTATACCAATAATTGTTTAACTCACAGATATAAGGGAGTTCTATTTGGCCGATTTAGAGTCTTTCTTGTTTGCTTTCTTTTCTTTCTTTTCCTTCTTCTCAGCCTTGCGCTCTTTCTTCGCTTCTTTTTTCGCTTCCTTTTTCTCCGCTTTTGTCATTTCCTTTTTCTCCTTTTCCTTCTTTTTGCTTTCCTCTACTAATTTCTCTTTCCTGCTCCCGCTAACTTCCCTTTCTCCTAACCGTCTCCCTCCTGCTGAAGCACTCCTAACCATTTCTTTTGATTTGCTTACTTCTTTACTGTTGTTCTTACTTTTATCCGTTGAAACGCTACAATGCCTCACATTACTAGTAACTTTCTGACCAGAGCTTCTTCTACTGTTGCTACTTCTTCTTATATGTGGCGCAGTTTCCAGTTGAGTTACAATCTTTTGAGCACACCTGAACAAATAAGCAAATATTGTTAATTTATTACAAAAGTTACAAACTTATATAATATTATATTTGTCTATACATAGTTGTAAATCTCTCTCTCTCTCTCTCTCTCTCTCTCTCTATATATATATATATATATATATATATATATATATATATATATATCTGTGTATTTTGGGAGCCAATTTTTATTCTTGTCCTTTTGCGAGTGAATGTATATATATCCGCCACTGGCGGTTGCCGTGTCGGTTACTAGCTGTTGCGTCTACAATGTGCTTGGTCTCTCTTTATCTTTTCTCCTGAAGACGGATTAACCCAAAAATTTGAGACTGTAAGTGTGTTTCTTTTACTTTCTGTTCTACCTATCTTAAATTCTGAACTGCTATATATATATATATATATATATATATATAATATATATATATATATATATATATATGATCAAACCAGAATATGAAATGGGAAAACAAGACTAAGGTCTTTCAACCACAACAAGCGGTCTTCGTCAGAGTCAAAAACTCAACTAACTAACTAACCCAAAACCTTTTTTTTTCTTTTTTGAAGATCTTAGTCTTTTTTTTCATTTCATATTCTGGTTTGATCATTGATTGTTATTTCACGTGCTTATATATATATATATATATATATATATATATAGAGAGAGAGAGAGAGAGAGAGAGAGAGAGAGAGATAGGTAGATATGTTAACACTAAAGCAACGGTTCACGAGGACACCACATCAAATTACGCAGAAAGAAATATATAAAAAGAACTGACACCATTCACCTCGATATTTTGACGAATCGTCGTCATCGGGAAAAAAGATATGATCCGCTTGAGGAGCGAAACCACACTGAAGGATCCCTTCACCTTAGTACCAGTGCAAGTGCTGCCAACACACGCAGGGAGGTGGAATGATAAAAAAATAAAGTAATTAATATCAGAAATTATAAATATAAACTTAGAAGAAATAATAATGATTAAGTAAATCTTAATAATATTTAAACATAGTTGTAAAGTAAAAGACGATATGCATATCTCAGCAATAAATTTTCTTTTATATGAATGTATATATGCAATATTATTATTACATTTAATAATAATCATCATAATTATAATAATAATAATATAATTTTATACATAATCAGAATAATTAATGAATGGAAATAAACCAGGATAAAAGAAAAATGAATTAAATAAACGCTGATTAAATAAAATTAAATAAATTTGATGTGTTTCTGTTTTAGGTCACTAGAGAGTAACGAAGTTAAATATATGCACGGGTATATATATATATAAATACGGTTATTTAGAAGCAAAAGGAGATAGTGAAAATCAACCGTTAAAGGGAAGATTACGACCGCACAAGTAAATGAACACGAGAATGATAAAATAAAAAAAATCAAATAAAGATTAGAAAAAAAACAATTATAAAACAAAACATTAATTACAGAGACCGAAGAGTACTTCGGTTGGAGTCCATGGTATTATGATTCCGTTATAGGTAACAATTGGTCCTGGGGTTCGATCCCCACCTGGTCATCCATTTATTTACGCGGGAGGTGAATAAATCTGTGTACGTCGTCCCTCGAAGAGGGCACTAAGCCGTTGGTCCTGTGCCTGTACTATGTCAGGTACTCGTTAAAAATCCTTACTCGAATGAAATGGAGTTTGGCAACATTTAGGATTCCCAATGTAGGATTTGTAGAATCACCGATCAAACAAAAAGCCGGTAAAGAGCTGACGTTATCACTCGCTAGGGGATCGGGTTAAACAGTAAAAAAAAAAAATGAAAAAAAATTAGTTCAGTTCGCTTTATTATTTCTTCCATTAATATACTATCCAATCGAAAGAGTCCGGAGCTATTTATTACTTATTTAAATCCGTTACAAAGCTTCTTTGGTACAAAAAAAAAATCTCTTTAGCCTAACCCTATTTTATTGTATGATGCCTGATTTTGATATGCTGAAGCAAGGTAACCATGCCTTCATTTTATTCGTTAATACTAAATGTGATAGTACTCATCAGGTCTATTTAATATATTGCCGCAATTGAAAATAAATCAGAATAAATAATCTGGACCCAATGGTAACATACGAAAGAATCATATTACCGAGGACTCCAACTAAAACGCTAATTAGACCCCTTTAACAAAGTGCTCTCATTTATCATTGTTTGTTTAACTTTACCTTTTTTGTTATCACCTTGCTTTTATCAGCTCTTTCCATTATCTTTCCTTTGCTTCTGTATGGCCTTATTGCTACTTTGTTCTTTTTAACTCTAATTGCTCTCTGATGAGATAAAGTGAAAGCCATCACAGCGTTTATATATTTATTGTTCTTATTTATTTTATTTCATGGACTCTTATACTTTTCATGTAAATACTTTTAAAAAATGGAAAACGATCTGTTGGTGCAAAAAGTTCAAACATGAACTAATGGGACTCGATTGGTTGATAAGCACACTTACAGCTCTAATATATATATAACATAATAGTCATCAGGGGTAAAATGGGAGGTAAGGGTAGCAGGGCTGAGAGTGGTCGATGTCATCACCCTCCTTCTGACGGTGGAACCAACATTTTGAACTGAACCTGTGCTTATCTTTTGAATATCTTTGTTTAGTTTAGTTTTAAAAATGTACACAAAATTCCGTAGTTGGAATTACCCAGTATATTCTCAAAGGGCTCAATTAATTTGAATAAAATTGTACACGTTAATTCAGGTTGACTCTGGGAAGGCTGTAGGTTAGTCAAATTCATTAAATATCCAACATTTAACATACCAGTGAACTTATAATACTTTTCTGCTTGTATCTACAGACAGTAATTACGAAATTCTGGATACAATACCAAACAACCACTCACTCGAATACACACTTCATTATAAAAATATTAAAAATTCATTCATGGAGTTTAAAAACGTTAAATGTGTTTGTATCTCAAAATTGATTTTTTTTTTTCATAATGACCATGATTAGAGTAAATTATGCATGTCAAGTGTGCAACAGGCTTCGCTAGCAACTAAATACTGAAATTACAGGAGTTACAAGGTAAAAGTAATTTTTCTAATCTGTATGAGGGATCACTTGAAAATTGGAATGATTTTATGTTAATGAAATATAGTGTCACAACAAGAAAATCTTTTAAATCTTGATACGAATATTTTCATACCCTACAGAACAAAATCTCAAGCGATAATAAATAAAACCACCTATTCTTCATGATAAAATTTCATTTAAGTGATTCCTTAATCTTTTTAATGTCAAATGAGTTTTTAAATGAAACAAGTGTTAACTATAAAGAATGGTAAAGTAAATTGTATTTGCACAGTTTTACTATACAAGAAAAAAGCGAGTAATATTAGATATTTATTCCTTTTTTATATTTATTTATTAACAAAATTAATTAATTCAATTTTATGAGAAAAAAATTAGAATAATACATCAGTTTCATGTTAATAATAAATTCTGGAATTCATTTCTTCAAGTTAGCAGAAGTTGGGCTAAGAACATTAAATATTCTTTTGTAGTTGTCAGATTCATTATGGCTGTAGATATCATATATGGCTGGTAAATGCTAGTTAATTTAACCTTCATATAGATTGTTCAAATTCGCGTCTTTAGAATTTAGGATATATGGAAAGCTAAAATACATTGTTAATTTCTTTCTCTGCCCGTCTGTGTATCCGATTGCACTATGGAAATGACCAAACACATCCAGTTTCAATCGGAGAGCTTTCAAATTTTCAAGGTTAAATTTGTAAAAAAAAATTCAAAAATTTACTTTATATAGTATAAAAAAGTCTTACGTATAGTAAGTTACGTTTTCGTACTTTTTTTGATCACTTTTAATGGACCATACTTCCTATGTGTACTCTAATAATAAAGCAAACTGATATCGTTAAATACGTGTAGAGGAAGAATTTCTAGATCCTGTCTACGTGTAAATCTCTAGGCGTTATATGTCAAAAACGATTGACATTTTGAGAGTAAATATTAAATTTTAAGTCTTTTAAAAATAATAACTTTACAGAAAATCTGAAAATATATGGTTAATTAAGAATTTCATTTTCTATAACTTTATTGAAAACATTTCTCTCTGATGGGAAAATGCAATTTCAGGATTTTTTGCAATGAAAGTGATTTATGACTTACTTGATTCCAACAGCTTATGAACATGATAGAAATCACACTGCTTAACAAATTCTGATAAAATTGTATACAAAATAGTTCTCTTTGAGTTCATGGACTGAATACTTTTTTGTTGAACTTTTATGAATGGAAGGGGTGTTATGGTACATTTTATGATTATAAATTTTTTTCATCTTAAATGGCTAAATACAGGTCAATGAAATTTTGCCAAAAAACCAATTTAAAAATAGTAAGCTTTGGAAAAAATCACAAAATCACATATAACTATAAAAGCTGAAAACAAACCCAACTTGGAATACTAAATAACATGCTGTACCTGTTGGATTTGATTATATTGACTTACAATTTTTTACTTTACTATAAGTAAAGTATAGTGATCGTGAAAAAATTCGATCTCGAGATTTTGACGGAATTACATGTTTTGAGGTCCCAGAAGTCGTTTTATGAAGTTTTTACGATGATGTCTGTGTGTGTGTGGGTGGGTGGGTGCGTGGGTGGGTGGGTGCGTGGGTGGGTGCGTGTGTTAGCTTTGCTTGTTACCACGCTACGGTCCAGAATCTTTGATGGATCAAGTTGATATTTTACACAAAAATGGGCCCCATTTAGACGAAGATCCCTATTGTTTGGGAAGAATTATGCATGATGGGAAAGTCACTTTTTTTGCCAAAAACCGTTTTTTTTAAAACATTTATTTCTCCTAAACTACTAACCCTAGAGTTTTGAGATTTTGACATTATCTTTAAGGTTACAAATGGAACAAACGAAAAATATATTCAAAATTTTATATCAACAGGAAATATTTTTTTTTCAATAAAATGTACAAATTTTGACTTATAAATCAATCTCAAACCTTGTGAGAGCGATACAAGCCATACTGTTTGACGGACAAGAATGAAACTATGCCTATAAATAGAACATTATATGGACAATGAGTTGAGATATTTTTTTCTAAAATTACATTCGCTAAAGGGGCGTTAGAGTACGATTTGTGTTTTCAGAAAATGTTTTTTTGACGCTAAACGGCTCGTTAAAAAATTATGAAAATTTGACCAAAAATGGAACGACAAATTAGCAATTCATAAAAAAAAAATCATGAAGTTTCAATTACGGAAAAGAGCAATAACGATATAAAAACTCTTTGTTTATCCTAGACTAAGAGATCACCTGCTATACTTGTCGAATTTTTTGTATTTTTTTACATTGTTTACATTGACTTAAAAATTTTTTGAGCGAATCCACTGAGATAAAATTGATGTTTCTAATGGAAAAATGAAAGTATATTATTTACTTATAAGAGATGTAAGAGGAATATTATTGTGCAGGTAAATGATAACACTCATTAAAAAAAAATCGTATATATGTTATTTGACAAAGGGGAAGGAAAATGATCTTATTAAATACTAAGAAGCCATAAAATTCCCAGCATAATAATTCTGTTAAAAACCAAAAATGTAAAAGATAATTCAAAATATAAATCTTTCGTTTAGAGATTAATAACTGTAATTATCGTACATCTTTAATTAACAAATCACCTTAAAACAACATTTTCTTCGCTGTTTAAGATGTTTTTCAGAGAAAAAAAGGGTATTTTACTGTTTTAAATTTGAAAATTTTACATTAATATTCAATGTAGAAGGATGTTAAGTAAACGATGTAAGAAATCTACTGGCTATTTGAACAATAGCCATGTTCTCTTGTAGGATAATATTTCGTTTCAAGAAATGTTCACATTGGTTTTTCAAAAATGATATTACTGCTGTAGTCATACTAATGAAATTATTTGCAAATAATAAATTATTTGTGATGTACAAAAATAAGCTTATAAATTGATATGTCCTTCAATCACTATCTGTACTACCTCACGAATGCAATGCTAATAATTATATCCCATTTAGATATTTATGTTATGCTTAAATGATACGTTATGTTTTATATACTCAAGAAATTTGACATTGAGTTACTTATAGTAAAGTAGAGTGTAGGCCACTCCAGATTTTTTTATAAAAATCAGTGAAGCAAAATTGTTATTTAAATGTTAAAGTATAGCGATCAAGAAATTTTCAGCAACAGAGGGAAAAAATTAGAATAACTGGAATATTTCAAAATTTTTCAGCAACTTAATAGTTATAAATCTAATAAAATTTAATACCTTACGATGTTTTACTTCATAACTAATTTTACTTCAAAATTAATTAGGTTTTTACTTGTGATTGATTCTGAAACATTCTGGCCAGGATAAAGTTTGCACCTTTCAACGGATCAGAATGAAACTGTACCGAAAAATACAGAACATAAGGAACATTTAGCATAAAAAATATAAAAATACTTTTATGAGAGAATGTTATAAATTTTTTTTTTAAATTTATTAGCAAAAAGTAGCGTATGAATACAAAAATCATACCAATCGTAAAATCATAAATCATTTTTGTTTTTATGTAAATGCTACTGAATATCCAAAATGGTAAGCAGCACTCAGAAAGAGGACGTAAAGCTGTCTGTCCTGAGCCTGTATGATGTCACGTACATATTAAGAATTTCTAATCTAACAAACTTAAGTAAGGTAAAAGTTAGGACTTGTGATGTAGAATCAGCCCGGTATCGTGGCTCAACCTTAAGTATAATGGGTAGAAATGAAAAATAGACCATACTTTCTACTCTTAGAACAACACTAAGGTGATCTATGAATGTGGACTTTGAAAACAACAATAAAAACATTTGCTAAGAATGTAGACTCCATTATTATATGGAAATTTAGGACATATAAAAGGAGCAGAATGAATGATAATATATACTCTTATATACGGAAACATGAATTAAATTCGTCAGTGGGGATGTGTGACATTAATTTGTGATTGTCTAGTGGTTGTTTTACCGTGGAAAGAAAGGAATTTAAAGTTTCAAAAATTAAATATTGCTACTTCTTTATTTAGGAATTTTGTAGTATAACGAGTATGGGAATAAAAATTTTATTTTATAACATGTCTCTAGTCTACCTTTGAAGATGGTCTAGTAGTCATAAATGTCACACATTACTGATTCTGCCGTCCATGTGGCGACATTTGCTTGGATTTATTCTCACATCACCAGATTAAACTTGTCAGATTGATAAGTGGGTGTATGCTATTATGACTGTAATAGTAGCAGAAGACGCCGAGTATGTACCTGATTCTCGTTGAGGATGATGAGGTATTCTCCTTGCCCAGTCGAAATTCCCTTTGGAACTCTTGAATAGGGGTCAGCCGTGGGGGTTTGTCTTGATTCCTTCTCGTCAATTTGGCTGGTTCTTTGTACTCTTGTAGGTGGTACTGTAACAAATTGAATCGTAGAAATAATGATTGCTACTATTGATATATCACTTAAAGTCATATAGGTGTACCTCATATACTAAACTCAATATTTTTAAAGAGTTCTTTAAGCTTAGGTTTTTGATTGTTTACCTAAAGTCTGTTGCCCTGGATTTGGGGCCAGCGACCTGAATACCATTTGTCAGGGACTGTCCACACTGACAGCCACAGTAGTAGAGTTTGCAATCTCTAGCTACGGCTGATGATAACCAGAGTAGCCTAAGGCTGTGTAACTCTTTTCATACAAAAAGTAGAACTCCAGAGAAGGCTGAACATGACTGCCCTCTCCTTGGTCTAGAAGTACAGTGGCTACAGAACAGCAGTAAATTTTACGCTCACGTACGCATGAAATCCCAGTCTTCTTGATAACGAGCGTATTTAAAGTGTATTCGGTTGATAAACCCAGTTGATAGGAACTTTAGTATGCTAAGATGTAAGAATAGATGCTAAGGTATGTTATGAAAGTTTTAAAGTGAGAATGCCACTGTTTTGAAGCTCTGAACAAAACTTTTCACCTAATAACCTAAACTTTACATTTTGCAGGGTTTACCTCTTTTGCTCTGGTCTATTCATTGTTCATACATAGATAAATATTTGGTGTATTACTGTCGATAGCAACCATGTAACTATCTTTTAGTTAAGATTGTGGCATAAAGACCATCTATAACTTCTAATCCGAAGTACCGATCTGCCCTGTTCACGCAGTGCCATGCTCAGTGGGATGTAGAAGTCCATATAAGTAACACCTGAGTGACGGGTGCTGCCGATCCAGCCTACTTTACATAAACCATATGGTTCACTTTCATTTCGACATGCTCCAAATATTATTTAAATTCATTGTAATCTAATAAAATTATAATTTAATTTCATTATAATTGTGGTACAACCTCTTGACCACACATTAAATATGTAGATAAGTTATTAACTTTGGTTAAAATACAGTCTGCTTTTTTTACATTTATATGTTCTGGGAATAGAAGAACTATAGTGTAATCTTAACTTAGTCATAGAAAATAAAGAACACGACTATAGAAAGCAAAAAGTATATAAACAAAATTATAGAAATAAGATATATTTTTAAGGAATAAATATGCTAAATAATGGGTTGGCTTTTCAAGTAGGCTCGCAGTAAGAAGTTCACTGTTGAGGTAAATTATACAAAACATTGATTGAACCAAACCAGTCAAATTTCTTTCTAAACGTCTGAGTCAGACGCCATACAGAGCAAGGTCAAGGAGAGTCAGACGCCATACAGAGCAAGGCCAAGTGAGTCAGAAGTCATATAGAGTGCATGCCAAGGTGGTTCAGACGCCATACAGATCGAGGCCAAGGAGAGTCAGATGCCATACAGAGCGAGGCTAAGACGAGTCAGAAGTCATATAGAGTGCATGCCAAAGTGGTTCAGACGCCACACAGAGCGAGGCTAAGACGAGTCAGACGCCATACAGAGCGAGGCCAAGTGAGTCAGATGCTATACAGAGCCCTGTCTAAGACCATTGAGTCCTGGTCAAACCTCTGGGTCGACTTGGCTTTTGCTCTTATTCGCTCATATCATAGGTTAAGATTGATAGGACAAGTTTAATGACTCTTGTTTGTCTCCTTCTGAGTTGTTGATACACATTTATGAGGAATGAAAAAGATATTGAGTGTAAAATACTAACATTTAATACTTTTTTAATACTTTGATTAAAAAAGTATTGTTATACTATATTTTATTTGAAAATCTACGAAAGAGTGAAGACTGAGAGACATTCACTTCACTAGTGAATGTAATTATAGTCAAATATAACACTACTGTTAGTAATACAATATATTACATATAAATGATTGTGATTATAATTCAAAATTATAAGCAATAGATTAACTGAAATTAGTTCGTATTTAAGAAAATGATGAACCTTCATGGAATGTGTTTGGCTCCGCCGCAGCAGAGAACCTGAAGGCTGTCTCAAGTGTATTCTTGAGGAAGCTCCTGACTTGGACCCAAAGGTACTTCCTGTAGAACTGCCTGAACTGGAGGAACACCCTGAAATAACATCTTTTCTTTTTAGTAACCTCCTTTTAGCATCAAACCTTGATGTGAACAGTTCCATATTTCAATGACAAGGCCATGTTGACTATACTGGTTGCACTAGATAATCTAAGCTAAGCAACATTGTTAGCTTGGATAAGAGACCTACAAGCCATTGTCGTCCTCACCAATAATATGTCTCATCCATTGATAAAAGAGTGCTTAATTATGAATGAACTGCTTGTAGAGCTCTAAATACATGAATCAGAAAACCTGTCTATAAGTGTGAGCGTTGAAAGAACCTTTGTAGAATATATTGTTAATGAACACCAAGTGCAATTAAAATAACATAGTGAAGTTATTTAGCATTGACATTGCATAAATAAAACTGGTTTCATATGAATACGTTAGTTTAATTGCCCCAAGGATCATTAAAACGTTAATATATTCTGACAGTGATCAGTATTAATTCCTTATAAATAATTAAAAATATAAATAAGTGTGAGGACTAAAATTTATTTTGTTTACATATCAATCATCTATTTCCTGCTGCTTTTTAAATTTTCAATTTAGAAAATATCAATTAAAATTTGATTTATTTGTTAAACGTACAAATTACCAATAGAGTAAACTGAGTAGTTTGAATTAAATACTTTGTTATCCACAAATAATAATAATACCCTAAATATATAAAAAAAATCACATTTTATCCGTACAGGCCTTTTTGTGGTAAATAGGTTGAACTATAATACTTTGGTTTTTCAACAAAGTTAAGGCGGACTCTTTTTCTACGAAAGACGTTCAAATGAAGCAATCTATGAACCAACTTGGCTGATATCTTCAGTCACCACTCTGTGTGTTAAGGAACATAAATCTTAGTCTCGCACTTATAATAATTTACATTATGAGGTAACTGTAATGGATTTCCCCAGTAAGAGTTATAACCGTTAAAGTTATATCAAACAGCTTATTCAATACTCTGTTTTGTCTTACTTTGAAAGATGTTTCAAAAATATGGTACCTTCTTCAGGACACGTGAAGAGTTGTGATAGGTGAAAAGAAAGGCGTTAAAAAGTTCTTTTCCTCCGCCGTGAGAGTTGAAGTAACAGAAGAGGAGCACTAAGTATTGAAACGCATTATTTGTATTAGAACTTATATGTGAAGACTTTTAATATATTTCTCAAATATAGTTAGTGTTTAGTTTCCTGTTAATCTGCTTTGTTCTCATAATGCCACTCGTTTCTTTTACATATTTTAAAATGACTACTATAAGAATGTAGACCTACCTTTTTTTTTTCAACTTTCAGAAAATTTAAGAATAGCGCAGCGGAGATATATTGAATAAGACTATTTTGCTGCGGTTTTGTCTTGAAAAGAAAAATATAAACTTAAATGAAGTTTTGACTGGAGTCGATAGTGCTTTACCTATATTATTTCAAAAATAATACTATTTTATTGAATATAATTATATTATTTATTTGAATAAAGGAACCCATAAAAATTGTATTAAGGAAAATACAAACCTTCCAGTCACAACCATTGTAACACCATTCTCCACAAAAAACTTGTCACAAGTTATCACAAGTTTGTTCTTTGTTTGCTATAGTCAGATCGTAGAATGCTTAGAGCAAGTTATGCATTTTTCACCTGAAATAGACGAGGAAGTGGAGGCCATGGAGTAAAGGGAAGCGGAGTTGCGGACGGTGTAGGCAGAAGCCGAGTTGGGAAGGGAGGCCAGCTTTAGACGGAGGATCTTGGCGCGGCAGATGACGCAGCGCAGAGGAAGCAGTCGCTGGGCCACGGCCACCTGGATTGTCTTCACGAAGCACCTGCGGCACACCACTCGGTGTCCACACGGCCATGTTTCCATGGTTGCTCGGGCATTCACGCAAATGACGCACTGTAATACATAGAATGCAAGATGTGAAACTGGAAAATGTAAGAAAAATATTTCAAAACACATAATATCCTGTAGGTAAAAACATCTGTATTGTTAGTATAACAGAACTTGGTCAAAATAACATTAGTACATGACACGGATATTATATACTGTATATACTGGATACAGGAGTAGAATTCGTTTGACCACCTTAGAAAGTTATCTACAATATCTTCAATTAGAACTGAAAATTCCTCTTCTCGAAGACGGAGAACGTCCGAAACTGGTCGAATTACTCCCGCACTCTTCATCCTACCAAACACTTGAATTTATTGAAACAATAAAGAGCCATTTATGGAGTAAAGATATGTTACACAGCGATCACATTAGCAAACGATACCGCCTTACTTAGTATACGGACTGTCTTCAAGTGGAACAATTACGTTACAGAAAACAATCTTCAGTTTTCTTGAAGATGTTCAACATCCCAACAACTCCTACTCCTGTATATGAGATATGACGGTATCATCTATAGGTGTGACTGTATACATATAGTAAAACTCATATTTCTATATTTTTTTTTTTAATAAGTAGTGGAAGTGCCTGCTGTGCAAGTTTTCTAGCAAAGCAGGACCAACAGCTAAAACACCACCCGTCTCTCCCTAGCAGCAACTGATCTACACATCTACGCCTTACGTAGTGCACTTAGTATAAATAATAGTATCTAGCAGGGTCGTTCAGGAAAAACATAATTGCAGTGATTTGTACTCAACACTACTCTAAGGAATTTCATTATCAAAATAATGAAGTCAATTTAACTAAGTGATTTATTTTAACGTGTCTAATGCATTTTAGCGGTTAAAATGAACATTTAATTAGGATGAGTGTTCAAACAATCATGTAAAAACGCTTGCAAGATATCCTGATTATGAATGAGAGTGATTATGGAAAAATTCCGGGTAACATTGGCAGCAATTTGAATCTTATTATTTAGCAATTAAAATTGCCAAATATACTATCAGTTAAAAAAACATAACTAATAAACTGGGTTTTGCATCATTCATTGAAATTCTGTGTACCAATTATTTATTGAAATAGAATATATTTAATACTGACTTTATTGCAGTATTAGCCAAAGGTTAGGAAGGTAACAGGGGAAAAGGTTATTAAGTTCGTAGAGTTTTAGGAGGTTATATAATTTATTTATTGCCTGAGGATGATGAAGTATATAACTTGTGATAATTTTTCAAGTCTTGTTTGCCTTTATTCTTGTAACATTAAGTTACTCAAGTTAAGTGCGACTATTCAAAGTTAATCATGTTTATCACAGTGTTGGTGCAATAATTCAATAAAGTATTATTTATTAACAAGATCATGACACTTCCTTAAAGAATCGGCGTCATCGCGAGGAAATTCTGATCAACAGTCATTACAGCTAGCTCCACATCTCCGTCTCCGTTAGTGCAAGCATTAAACAGCAGGCCCGTAACTGTCATTCAATTTTTGTTCTTACTGAATATTAAGGTGTTTTTAAGACAGATGTAAACAAGTATTTTTAAAATTTTGCTAATTATTACACTCAGTTACTGGCTTCACACGGAAAGATAAGTTTTATAAATTGTAACTTAATGAAGCACACCTTACACACTGACTGATTAGATTATGTATTTTAGGTCAAATGCCTGCATGTTTCAGTTATGACTCGTAGTCAAGGCAGCTAGTTGTTTCTCTGTAGTTACTTCTAGATGGAGAGCTACACCTCCAACAGTTGCTAAACCTCTTTTGCTTGACATCTTCCCACTACTAACAGCAACTCTCGCTTCTCTATATTCAGAGATTTATTTTAAATGTCTTTATTTTTTTCCTAATAGACTTAGAAGAAAGTTTTCCAATAACTTATCATTTTTTCGGATCGTTGTTTAAACTTCATAAAATTAAATTTTGATAATATAGAAGATAGGTAACGGAAATTCGAATATGTATTATTTAAATGAAATTCCTTAAAGTAATTTTTGTCAATCACAATTCCATTGTTTGATAGCAGAGTAGCAAACTGTAATCAAACAGCAGGTAAAGCCACTAATTGTATCTTCACTATGACGTAAACTCAATCAAATTGAACTACTTAAAACCTTTCCAGGTCAACCTGAATTGGCATGAAACATTTTATAAACATTAATGAACACTTTTAAGAATGCATAACAAACATACTGAGAATTTTATATATATACATATAAATATTATTGAAAATCACACCAAATTTAGCTGATACCTGTTTCTTAACAAGTTTCTCAATTTTTCTAAATAACACTCTCGTTATTTCGTCTACACAATAAAGTACATCTCCAATAGTTGACATGTTTCGAATGATCAACATTCATCATCCGGATGTGAATAACATCTAAGGTGAATTATCTGGTTTACTATATATACACGGAGAAGGTAGAAGGGGCTGTTTTCCATTATGTTTAAGAAAAGATAGGCGTTAATCCTGTGGGGAAACTTAAACCAGATAATTCACCTTAGATGTTATTCACGTCCTGATGATGAATGTTGATCATTCGAAACATGTCGACTATAGGAAATTTACTTTATTGTGTAGACGAAATAACGAGAGTGTTATTGAGAAAATTGTTAAGAAACAGGTATGAGCTAAATTTGGTATCATTTTCAATAGTGTGTGTGTATCAAGGAAGGACTGCTACCAAAATTTACATATATATACTTTAAAATCGTAAAGTCAATCCAAACTGTACATAAACGAGTTCAAATACGAAGAATAGTTATACACAGAAAAAGAGACACATTTAAAAAACTCAAATTTTTGGATAATCAGTCTTCTCTTGGTAGTAATTGTGTTACTATTCTTTGTTTTTGAACTTATGAATATATATAACATAATAGAAGATTAAATCAAATAATTATTTTAAAATTTAGGCTGGGTAATATCACCACTTTCTTGTAATCTTGCCTGTATTAAATGCAGTTCATGGTCTAAATCAGTGGTTCTCAACGTGGTACACATGGACCCCCAGGGTTTTGCAGAGGATTACTGGGGGTCCATGAGAAAAGTAGTATTCTGAAGGTCCATGACACGTGGTTAGGGCTCTATGTTAAGTTTAAATGAATTCATCAGCAAACCAAAAATAAATCAAAGCGTAGTAAGCTTTGGCCGCACAATATTCACACATCATTAAAATATGAGGCCTAATATCCTCGTCAGTTTTGTTAAAATGTTCCAATGTTTTAAAATTTTCTATTGCACATCTCTTTATGGTACATTCAAAAATGATTCTGTTACAATTTATTTCAGGGTTCTTTATAAAATGTAAATGATGAAATATTTTGTTATTGTTTTAAAAACATTTTTGTATTTTCGCATGCGTTGTAGTTGTAATGAAATTATTTCATAATTAACGATTTTCATTTACCTAAAAACAAATATTTATTTATAAATTCGTATAATTATGTTTTTTAAGTATCCGGGGGGAGTGGGGGTCTAAAGTAGCTTTTAGGGGTCCACAAGTAGCTTTTAGGGGGTCCACAAGCAAACAAAGGTTGAGAATCCCTGGTCTAAATGGTATACTAAATACGTATAAGAGGAGCAAAATAAAACTTTCATTTTCATGAATATATATTTACTTTTTTTTATGTAATTTCTATTTTCTATTAATGATCTCTATAATGTTTTGAGATTTTTTGAGAGTTTCTATAATGATATATCTCAAAGAAAAATTGGAAGCATATGCTTACAAATTGAAGATGTTAAATGCATAGGCCAGTTCTAGAGAGTGCTAACAAGTGAGTCTGTGCCCGTAGTCATTCTTAGGCTCAAGCTTAAGTTATCATTAAGAACAGATAGGCCACAAGAATAACTGTAGGTATTCAGTTATTTTGTGTCGATTATCTTTATTGGAATTGTACTCGGAACGGCAAGCTTAAGAAGTTGATCAACTTCCTATAGGGAAAGATTCAAGAGGTAAGGAATAGTGCTCGATTGTTGCTGGTAATTGGCCGATGTCACACGGAGAGCACAAAACAAAAAGTATCCGGTATTGCGAGGAATTTTTATCTATTAGTTGATAAATTCTAAATAACAGGAATACATGAAGAACACATATTTTGTTTTCAGTTGAAGTTGTTATGACTTTGGTCGTGTAAAGCAAATTTCAGTTAACAAGCACAAGTGAATAATATTAGGCATTCATTACAATGAGAAGTTATAACCTATTCTTTAATCACTTATGGTGAATATGACATTGCAAGGACACATGAATGACACATGATTTGCTCCTTTCAGTTAAGGAGTTGTAACTTACTTTCTGGTCACAAAGCGTACATTTCTAAACTCTTATTTGTCCCCTCCTATTGCTGTAGAGCAGAATACACGGTAGTGAATCTACGACAACGGGTTAAATAGATAAATCATCTTGTGTTTATTTAATCTATTATACTTAAAAAATAATTAAAGAGATATCTGAAATTGTTGGGGACATGTAAACAATCGATGGGTATCATAGTGCTTCGAGTACAAGTTTGAGACCCTTGAGTGTCCAGGAGTGAAACTCTGCCCTGGAAAAGAGGTCAGTTCCAAAACTGGTCAAGCGATGACCATCTAAAGTTCATGTCATCTTACTATATTACCGATCTACAAAGTTTTGACTGAACGAGTTTTGAATTATTCATAGGAAATTGTGAAAGACAAAATAAATATTAAATGTATGTAGCAGAAGTCGTAAAAATGACATTCCTACCTCTTCTTCTTGACTCGAGGCAAGTTCAGGCTCATTCTCTTCTAGTGAGGTCAATAACTTGTCCTGAAACAGAAGAATTAAAGCGTATAATGCAAGCCAATCTGATAAATTATTCTGTATTTAAAGAAAGAGATAATAGTAATGACAGTAGATTAAGCTTTTTTTTCAATAGAGAAATTTGGAACCATTTGGCAATGTTGGTGAAAACAATGACATGAATGTGACAGAACATCTTATTGTGAAAATATGATAAGAACATTTGTCAATAGAAATGGATTGAATGAAGAGAGAGTTTTAAGAGGAATAGTACGCATGAATTGCATACCATGCGCTTTGTCACATACGATATGCGCAAAACACGAAACTGTATACACAGTAAGGTAAACCTAAGTGAGAATAGAATAAATAATTAAATGAAAAATATATATTAAATAATATAAAAAGATAGAGAAAGTTGAAAAATCAAAGGAAGTGTGGTATATATAGAGGATTTGTTAAAGAAAATAATGAAACAAAATACATAACTATCACTTTATGTTTAAACCGTTTGGTGTAGAACAGGCTTAAATAACCCAATGTGAGCTTCTTCAGAAGGTCTAAAGGTTAATTTGGAATCATCAGTGCCTATTTCTTTGAGTATTTGTACCTTAAAAAGTTGTTGAAGGAAAGACTTTTTACCTTCTACTTCTTCTGTTGATGGTGGGTATTAAAATATGATATTGAGAATTTGTCTTTTCTTCTTTGTGTTTTCTCTCAACAAAGTCATTTTATTTAGTTTTTAAACCATTTTATGTATGCAATATATATGTTCTTTATAGTTTATATATAATACTAATGTATAATCTATTATATATATATACAGAAAAATCACAATGAATAAACACGTGATGCAATCAATGAAGTTTAAAACACAGTGGAAAAAGGAAAACAATAGAAATAAATGCTCTGAAGCCTTTCAATTTATGTCATCAGAGAGCAAACAAAGTAAAAAAAATCTTTTTTTTTTACCACGGGAAAAATGAACCAATTGAACCACGGGACAAGAGTGGTTCAGAGTTTCTTGAGAGAGAACAAAATGAATGGAATATGGAAAGGCCTATGCTCAGAAGTGGCCTATTTTCACAATTGAAAAAAAAACTTTTTATAACGTCATATACTTGTATATACAAGTTTATCAAAAGAAATATGTTATTTTATTAATAAGTTTTCGTAAAATAAATGGTTATTATTATTAATAATAATAAATTTCCATATGATATGATATTTTCAGTTGTTTTGGAGAATTGATTCGCAAGTGAGTTGTAACAAGTGAAAGTAGTCCAGTTTCACAAATCAATAAGGATGGATCTTTCTTTAAGGGATTGGTTTCAAAAAATGAAAAGTAGAGTGTTTAAAAATACATACGAGAAAAATATTCGACATTCCAATCAGATGACGTCTGCCTTCAACCCCAGTGGAAAACCAATTGTAGTTCCTACGGAACCGTTAGAGAACAGGAAAATTTTTGAAGATGTATACTTAGGTCTTATAAAAGAGGTAGTGGATTCGATACATAGTAAGAGTTGTGAAGGCGATCTGTGCGACGGCACATTCAACGACCTGCATCAGCTCAAAAGTATGCTAGAGAAATACAAAATGTGGACTCCTTACACTTTAGGAAGCCTAAGGAAACTCTTTATAACACTCGATGAAAATAAATCACTGCTAATAGACCACGAGAAATTCATCAAAATGCTCAACTTGCTGGGCGAAGGTTCTACAGACTATGACCGTGCTCTCAGACTTAACCAGCTGAATCCCCAGGGACTTATGGACTTTGATCAGTTCGTCGATACAGTTTACAACTTTAGTCCAATTAGAGAAGGCTGTCTTGGTGAATTGGCACATAGGGTCTATATTTATTCCGTTAAAGAGTCTTGTATCTCTCTGCTGGATGTTTCAGACTCGTTCGCTCTTTGTTTCGTATAATATTCATTCCACAACAAACAATTAATAGAAATATCGTTCATGTAATACAATGTTTATTAAATAAAAATAATTTACCATTTTGTTTGGTGGCTACGTTGTGTTTCAACCTCGTTCATCATCTAAATCAAAGATTCTCAATAGAAGATCAAATGATGTCCACTAATAAAAAAATCTCGGGACCTCAAAGCATGTAATTTCGTCAGAATCTCGAGATACAATTTTTCACGATACTATGCTTTGTAATAAACTCTAAAAATTACTATACTAAAAAAAGCATTCAATTTTGCTAAAACATTTGACAAAAAATTAAGATTTACAAAAAGAAATTCATGAAATTTCAATTATGGCAAAGAGAAATAAAAATATAAAAACTAAATATACTACATAAAAAATTAAATATAAAAAACTAATGGTTTACTTGCTATATTTATCGAATTTGTTTTCACTTATGTACATTGTTTACATTTCCTAAGAAATTTTGAGGGAATCCACTGAAATAAAACTGATGCTTCGTAGTTTAAGGGAAAAATTTTATTTTACTAATAGTTTTGAATTAGATATATTCATTAGCTCCAAATATATCTGTAGAAATGGTTGGACATTAAATTCCCTGTTCTAATCGGTCCAATATCAGCATGTTGGTTTAGGATCAGATAAGTAAGTTTCATAAACTCTGGCTGTATGTATATGTCTACAAAAAAATTACCTGATTGGCCATTCAATTAGTTGTTACTAAGTCTCGTTTAATTGTCACTATAACTTATATTGATTTAAATAACTACACAATAAGTTTTTTTCTTTGATATTGTAGTTACGGTCACCGCAAATAAATCCGCATTTTGAATAATAATTTGAATATTGATGACACTTTTTTTTGCTGCTCATGCTTATACACTTTGGGTTTACAAATTTTATAGATACAAATCAAACTCAAAAAATACGGAATACTTCCACCATATCACTTCCAGTCATACACTGCTCTAACTTTATAAGCACCGACAGATTACTAAATGAATTATAAAATTTTAATTTAAAAAATATATTTTAAAATTCATTTATAACATTTTAATTTTTTGCCGTATTAATATATCAGCAAATTTAAGAAACTATTGAAAAAAATTGTTAAATATCAAATATTTTTTAATCAAAATTGTGTTTTTTTCCCATCATCTGGCATCTGCAATTTTGGACTGACCATTTTTTTGAAGTTTAAACATTTAACACCCCCTAAAAATAGCACCCACCTACCACACTCCTGAACACATAACGCCCCCCAGGAGGCTGTACAGCCCCCGTTGGAAAACCCTCTGCTAAGGTAATGAGAAGCTGTCCCGAATGTATCCCGTCTGTGTTTTGATTCCCTCTTAAGACTTAGTGTTTTTTCTCACAGTATAGCCATTCCTTAGTTTTGAAATGTTCCTTCTATATGATGTAGTATTGTGTAATCATTTATAAGGTGATCTTTGCACAAAAAGTAATGAATTTTATGAATATTTATCAAACTGGCGACTTGAAGAGTTATTGCAAAATGTGGATTGCACCCACTCACAGACAACACACACACACACACACACACACACACACACACACACACACACACACACACACACACACACACACACACATACATTCACTAGCCAATAAAGCAACAAATTGAGGTACTATGAGGAGTTTACAAAGTAAAAACAGGATTGTGTCCACATGGGTAAAATCACATTGAGGTATTAAGGATAATGAAAGAGCAGACGAGCTAACCATGGAGGCAGCCAAGGAAGAAAAGAGTCCAGTAGAGTAGGGCTTCACCGATGCACTTATTTAAAGTAGAGGTAAACGAAAATATTGAGTCATTGGCAATAGAAAACAATATGGCAGACCTCCGTGACAGGTCAAATAACGAGAGAATACTTTCCTACAATGAAAGGCAGAATTAATCAGAAGAAACTCCCAATACACGGGACGACGCAAATTTACTCTCAGCATGGCAAATTAAAAAGCATGACAAAGTCCGAGACCTTGTTATAGTATGCAACGAAGACCTTACTTATATGTTATCTAATTAACAATGCTAGAGGCATGCAGAATTTAGAACAAATTTATGAAGTAAAGTTTGCAATTTATCTCGTTTAAGATGTTACAACCAATGTTTTCTTTGTAAATACTTATTGGTAAATGCGTACTGCCATGGGCGTACAGAAAAAAATATTCTTCTTTCATCAATAATACAATGACGTAATGTTGGTTTGGTTTGGATGCAGCATTGCGAACTCATTTGACTTGTATTGAAGGGCGGAAGCATGGCGTAATGGGAGGTTTGGAAGGTAGTGAGAGGGGGAAGTGGTGACGTGTACAAAATGACCTGAAGGGCAATGACGTCACGGCTGCCCTAGAATCAGATATCCCTTCTGCAATTCACCACCTCCCTGTAGTTGAGTCAAGTTTTCATCAGATGTGCTTCGCGTCTACCTTATCTGAATGTTCACAGACATCTCTCACTGTCATAACAAGTTTACCTGCCAGCCTGTCAGACGGCCTCAATTAAACTAAAATAGTCGAAAAAATATTACTCTGTTTAATCAGCAAAGTTATGCCAACTCATGTCTCTGCAGAAACATAAATTGTTACACCTTTATCATATACCAGATAGTTGTGATGTATAATACCTTGAATAAAAATTAAATATATACCAAAAAATAGAAATCAATGTACTTTATTCTGTTTAAAATTTAACAGATAAAAGATAACAATTATTGCTGAAAATAGTGAAATATGCACGCTGAGTAATAATGAATAACCATAAATAATTAATTATAGAATATGGGGAAAGTAGTGCTTATAAAGAATTTTAAGGTTCAATGGTGGAATACCCAGAACCTAGTTTGCTAAAAATAGATTAAAGCTGCAGCTTTAGATGTCAACAATGCCGAAGTTTAAAACAGACATATTTATACGTTTTGTTACTTATATTAAGACAATTTTAAAAGAAAATATCTTAGTACAATTGAACGGGAATGTAAGACAGGCGTTTTAACGAAGAATCTTTCCCGGTAGTTCATTACAGACTTTATGACTAGATGTTTTGAAAACCATTTGAAATTCTCATAGTTTCCTATTAATATGGTGTATTTAATGAATGACTTTATTTAAAATAAAAAACAGTCCCACTTAGCTACTTGTAACACCATGGTCACCTGACGCAACATTGCCCTTTATGGCAAGCCCAAAGGTCTACCCTTCTAACAAATATTATGTTGCAAGCACCACCTGGCAACAATTACCAGTTGGCGTCAGAGAGACCATTGATATATTCAACGGATATATTCTATTCAGAATTGCTTTAAACAAATACAAATAGGTTTACCTTCATGAATAAATATTGTGCAAAAAAAAACTATTGCAATGAAAAAAAGAAAAGTAAAGAGTGAAATGATATAACTTGAATAAGACGGTTTGCTATCATCTCGTTAACACATTAAACTCCTCCCTTTTAACATGCATTTATTGTCTCATTTGTTCTTAAATAGATTGTTTTATGATGCTATTTTATTAATGATATTTATTATTGTAATAATTCCGTTTTATAACATATAAGGTTAGCTATTATATTATGAGTATATTCGACTAAGTTCTGCAATAATTACAATATAATTAGAGTTTCAAATTATTATGTAATTTTAATAATTACACAATTATAATACAGATTACTGCTTCCAATACACATAATACTGTTGTGGCACATGCAGAATGAATATACTTTTTACAGAAGAAAGTAAAAGGCTTTATATTAATGACATAATTATGGGCTTTATGTCCTTAATAGCTGACAGCTTAAGGGAAATATGTGCACAGCTTTCACGAATACACCCAGAGTTCCACACCCTTCCTGGTTACTATACTGCAACTGATGTTAGATGTTTGCCTTGTTGGCATGGCAGAATCATTTGTGAATCACACTGGATGCAACAGTTCTCTCAATAATTGCTAGGTGCACTTATAACCACTTCGGAAATAGCTTGTTTTGAAATGAACCTGGGTCTTTCACTTGGAAACCACATGCGGCTCTTCATCCTATCGAAGACATGCATTTATTGAAACATCATAAAGTCATTTATAAAGTAAAAAAAAGTAAATAGATATAACATTAGTAAATACACCTTAACTCGTATACTGTACGTCTGCAAGTACAACAATTACAGTGCAGTAGAACAATCTTCAGTTCTCTTGAAGACTAAAACGTCCAAACTGGTCGAACACTCCTACTCCTTCCTTCCGTCGAACATTCCTATACACATACGAAAATCCTATATACGTATAGGATATTATATATATATATATATATATATTATATATATATATATATATATATATATACTCCTCTATATATATATATATATATAGGTGTATAATGTAATCGGGATTCGGTCAATTTTCCAGGATCAAAATCAAACTCTCAATGCCGACGTTTCGGTTTTATTTAAAACCTTTTTCATAGACCTACAAACAAAGGA
This sequence comes from Hermatobates lingyangjiaoensis, assembly GCA_026182355.1. Taxonomy (NCBI): domain Eukaryota; kingdom Metazoa; phylum Arthropoda; class Insecta; order Hemiptera; family Hermatobatidae; genus Hermatobates; species Hermatobates lingyangjiaoensis. The sequence goes on along the minus strand of JAPFBL010000007.1, from coordinate 828,285 downwards.
TGACAAAAAATCATATATAAACATCAACATATAACCAACATCAAAATGGAATATTACAGTTGTGAAAAAACAAAAATATATATACAAGTAGAAGTAATAGAAAAGCAATAAACATTTTTATGAACTTACAGAAGTCAGAATTTTTGAATTAGAAAAATGATGAAATTTACATTATATAAAATGAAGTAACAATAGATAGTTAGTGAACTAACATCTTAACTGGTCAAAAACTTGGACCAGACTAACTGATTACAATTACATGTAAACCGAAACACTGTTCACTCAAAGAACACAAAAAGGAACTAAGGAAATTAAATTTCACTAAAATCAACTTAACACTCCTGAATAAATAGTGTTCAAATTGGTAATGTCACTTCTATGATTAACTGAACTTAGATCTTTTTTAATATATACTTTGTAACTCCTTTGGTATTTTTTTTTGTTTCAAATTTGAAAATAAAGACTTGACTTTTCATACGGAAATACTTGTATTTCATACGGAAAGTATTTCAAATTTCCGTATGTTGAGGGCTTATCACAATCAATTAGAAAAGTTTTCAAACGAAATGTACCTGAAGTTACATTGGCATTTTATAACAAAAGAAAAGTCAAGTCTTTATTTTCAAATTTGAAACAAAAAAAAATACCAAAGGAGTTACAAAGTATATATTAAAAAAGATCTAAGTTCAGTTAATCATAGAAGTGACATTACCAATTTGAACACTATTTATTCAGGAGTGTTAAGTTGATTTTAGTGAAATTTAACTTCCTTAGTTCCTTTTTGTGTTCTTTGAGTGAACAGTGTTTCGGTTTACATGTAATTGTAATCAGTTAGTCTGGTCCAAGTTTTTGACCAGTTAAGATGTTAGTTCACTAACTATCTATTGTTACTTCATTTTATATAATGTAAATTTCATCATTTTTCTAATTCAAAAATTCTGACTTCTGTAAGTTCATAAAAATGTTTATTGCTTTTCTATTACTTCTACTTGTATATATATTTTTGTTTTTTCACAACTGTAATATTCCATTTTGATGTTGGTTATATGTTGATGTTTATATATGATTTCTTGTCATCCTTTGTTTGTAGGCATATGAAAAAGGTTTTAAATAAAACCGAAACGTCGGCATTGAGAGTTTGATTTTGATCCTGGAAAATTGACCGAATCCCGATTACATTATACACCTATTCTATCCAACGGTTGATATATTATTGAATTTTATATATATATATATATATGATTTAAGTTGGGCTTCATGTAAACCGGTTTACAAAACAAAGCATTATTTTTGTTTATTTCAGATATAACTTAAACATATTTTGCACTAGTAGTTCCAAATTAGACTAGTAAAAACTAATATCTATTCCAATAGCTAATATATTCAGTCGTTTAGTCTTTCTTAGTTTCTTTCGTTTTGAAAAATCACTCAGGCAACCCTATCTTCTACTGAATTTAAATTTATTTTGAGGGACCATAACAAACGACCGCAACTGTCACAGACGGCTCTAATTTACACCGTGGCATTAATTAATGTCATCTAGTAAGTTGTACAATTCTTGTATTTATCCCAAATGATTTTTGCATAGATAACTAATATCAAGGTCATTATATTAATTGTTTTTTGAAAAACATTCTGTTTAATTATAGTTACTACAAGGTTTAAAAAGAGTTAATCCATTTGTTAAGTAACTATGCTTAGCTAGTATTCATAGATAACAGAATATAATTCAGAAGTTTATTTCAGGACACTGAAAGCCATTCTTGTTGGTGTTTGGCACCAGTTTAGAGTTATGGTGTGGATAATGCACAGACGCGAATGTTAGATCGACAGTTAGAATTTTTGTTAAAGAACTCTAATTTTGCTCTTAGACTGATGCAGAGCTAACCTTCGCGTGCTTCCTTAACTAAGTAGTTCTCGATTAGTTCAAACTGCTCTAAAGAGTTTCCATTTAGTGAAATAACATCAACTAGTCATTTGTAGTCTAATACAGATTAATACATATTTTATATAAATTTGATGAATATGTATTTCATTTATTACACTAATAATGAATACACAATGGTCATTTTTGCAGTGCAGACTCAAAGGAGAAAAAGAAAAAACGGAACCAAGGAGTCGAGATCAAAGAAAAATTTTTTTAAAAGGAGAATAAAGATAAAGAAAACAAAAAATAAAGGAAATATGTAAAAAATATTAAAAAAATAAAAAAAATGTTTTTTATATTATTATTTTATATTTTTTAAAAAAATATATAAAATGAATAATTGTGAGATGAAAAAAATATAAAAAAACTCCATTGATCTCGACTCCTTGGTTCTATTTTTTATTTTTCTCCTTTGGGGCAGCACTGGTTTAGACCTCACTCAGTGAGTTCTTAAGTTGACTTTGTCCCTCCGTCAATTCACTTCTTCTCCTGAGGACGATGACCATAACGGTCGAAATATTGAAAAGTGAGTCTTTGTTTTGATTTTTTCTATGTGTCACAGTTTGTTTCAAGTGTATCTGTCCTGTCAAACCGTTTTTCATTTATCAGGTATAAATATATATATAAAGCTGGCTCTTAGTTCATGGCATTTACTCTTCAAAACTATAAAATAGTTCTTTATTAGTTTATATGATAAAAAAAGAAAGAGAAAACATCTCATGAGAAATATAAACGAAATGCCCAACAGGTCACGTATTAAGCATATTGTAGTTAGATTCCCATCTCATTTTGAGCACTATATATATATATGTTGAGGAAATAAATACAGGGCAACAGCTTCCAAAATATTCTGAGGCATGTTTTATGGAAGTGAGGTGAAATATCTTCTGTTGTAAGGAGTAACACTCGACGTTAGAATTATAATTACAAACGCACTGTAAAACGGTCATATTCTATTTGTGGGTTTATTTCTATTAGCATGTTTATTTATGGGTTTCTATACAAGTGGATATTGTAGGATTAAGAACTTTAAGATGGAATTGAAAAGAGAAAAACGTAGCAGAAATTATAGATATACTTGGGATATTTAAATAGATATAAATATCTACGAAATATCAAAAAATAAAGATACTAACCATGAATTAAATTTGGCCATTGATTAAAGTTGGAAGTCAACAAAAATATTATGGGAATTTCTGACGGTGAATCAAATGTAACACCATCAATTTGAAAGATTATCAAAGATATTAATCAAAAGATATGGCATAGTAAATAAAATTTTAAAACAATAGTGGTGTAGGAACTAGTAATAACTATATAAAATTACCAATGAAGATTTAGAAAACACAACAAGATATAGAGGTTTTTGAAACTAAGTGTAATAATTGGTATACGATGTATTACCAGATTAGATACTATCCAGAAATTTCACTTGACTATGATGATTTAAGAATTTTCATAGACTATCATGATACAACTAGCCTATTATAAGAAAACCCCTTCCGTTTGTGGTGATGTAAATAAGAAGTCTCGGTGGCGCCTTATACTTGATTATTTTTATCAAACACCCACATTGGGAACGAAGTCAGGTTTGGCGCAAAAGTCAAGGATTGAAGCTGTGGTCCAGTTCATGGTCTGCTCCAGTGACCAAGGGTGTACAACAGTAAGCAATCACCACGACTTTTTTGCCCAAACCGATTTTTGTGCGTTAGTGATCTACCGTAAAGCGGTGTACTCAAATGTCTATGGCGGATTTTAAATCAGAATAAGTTAGGTTTATAATTTATTAAAATCATAATTTTATTAATGATTATTTAGAATATTTAAATCATAATCTTTCAGAAATTCTCTATATTAGATATTCAGCCATGCTATAGGTGTATTAATTTAAAATTAAAAACATCTGTTAATTTTCTTTACAGATCTAAAAAGTGCCAACTACAAACTATCGCAGTTGTTAAGTGTTGCATTCACCTTTCATTGGGTGGTTCCTCTTAATGAAAAAATATTTCTTTTGTCAAAATCTCTTTGGAGCAAGTTAGGGAATTTTTCATAGAATTATTAATATTTTTTACATATATAACTACCTATTGCTATAAATTCTTCATCATAAATTACTAATCTATCTGAGCAGAGGTGAACAGAAATTAAGAATATTTAACTCATAAATGAAACGTATAAGTCGAGAAATAGAAGTTACCTGCTCACGTATACTTGAGAAAGTGCTAAGTTTTACCAAACAAAGTATCAGAAACAATAATTCAATTATGGTAATGAACATTATTGAATAATGCTGCTGAATTCACAAAGTTTTACATTAATTTGTAAAGGAATGAAACAGACTAGCAGTCACAACTGGTTTAGTTTACAGGACTGTGCATTAAATTTCTTGAGAAGCACTCTTCTTAAAATTATTTAAGCACTGCAAAGAAGTTAGTTTACTTCTTTTGTGAAAGTGCGAGGTCAAATTGAACAAATTCTGTTTATTCAAACCGATTAAAACAAAAGATAATAAGTACATAAGTTAGATTAGATTTAATTTTAAAAAACAAATCGTAAAAATTAAATTTTATTGTTTTTCTCCTTTATGCAGCAGGCATATTTTATTACTATTTCATAATGCAATGGTAGGAATTTCTTTGACAGTTTTTAACAATACAGTTGATAATATTCAAATTGTCTATCCTTTCATTTTGGGGGCTGACAGTGTTAGGAAATCATTTTTTTTTGAGAAAACAGTTTTATTACAATTATTTAGGGAATGCTTAAAAAATCAAGAAATAAGCGCTGGTTAATGGTAATTAGTAAGTGTTGGTGTTGAAAGACTGGATGGAATACTAAATACGATGTTCTGGTATTGGGTGTTGGAATGGATTGATCCCGAAATAGACAGTTGAGGCCTGCTAATCAGAACGTCAATAGACGTGGCTGTCTTCGGCCGACCACCACCCTCTGCCATCTCACCCTGTCACTTAAGCGGGTGTCCACCTTTCCAAGCCGAAACCACTGAAACCTTTTAGAGTCACCATCAATCTCCAACTGAATGAAGCCCAACAACAGTTTTCAAGTAAATATAATCTTATTGTAATTCAAAAAGAAAGATCAACTTTCATTGCTTCATCTTTTTACTAGAAAAAGCAATTGAAAATTCAGATAACTCATATTTAATTCTACATTCAATAAAGTTTTATTTAGTATTTCAAAAGTAACCCACCTGTTACATGGGTTGTCATACAGTAAGAATGGCTCCAAGATGTTTATAAGCATATCACAGTCTTTTGGTCAATCGCTGCTCCTATTCGCCGTTTGAAGTCATGGGTACTTATGAATAGTGGTGGAATATCAACAAAGTCTTCTGCAAAGTCCCACTGTTGTACAATGATTGTGCTTTATTCTCAAAGCTCTTCCATGCTTTTCTTTTGCTTTAAACAACTTCTCAAGACGTATAAATCATTTTGAGAAAGTGCCAAAGTATTTTCTAAAGGCTCTTTAACTAACTTGATAACTCAAGGAGGCTTTGCTTATATATTGACTTCAAACTTTGCTATTATAGATGTTCTTTTTTATTTTTTTTATCAATGTTTGGAGATAAACAAAACATGACTTTACACATTTCATACCAAAGTACAAAGATTGGAATTTCTGAGGGAATTTGGATGGTAGGTTTTTGCTTGTTCTGATAAATCCATTTGTTGGCTTTCGCTTGCACCCATTCGAATTTGAAATTGTGCCTTCCCCACATTTACAAGAGATGATATTAGAGAGTTTTTCACATCGAAGCCTCGAGACCAACGGCTTTGTGTCTTTTTTAAGGGATGCAAACGATTCTGCATTTTTTATAAAAAAAAAAAAATATGTAGAATTGAAGTCTATTTCTTCAGTGCTGTCGGCAAGAACACACCACTAGGACCCGTTCTTACATGGTCATCTTGGGTATAACTACGGGCACTTCATGGACTATTACCTATATAGAGCTGAGGAAGAAAAACACCCCTAACTTTAAGTGAAAAGTGTATATTATTTTTGAAAATTCACAAATATAAACAAATTCCATCGGAAACAAAAGATTGATGTTACAAATACAAAGTGAATACAATAAAAAGTTTAATATAGTTTTTAATACATTTTAAAAAAGTTTGAGACAGGAGGTAGGAGAAAGGATGATTTTTTTTTGTCTTAAATATTTTGATGAAAAATGACGAGAAAGGCCAACAGGTATGACCACAGAACTATGTAAGAAGTATTAGAATTAGTAATAATACATTCCGTCATACCTCGTAAAGTCTCTGATAAGCTCGACCGGTTTCGGGTTCGCCTGGATCCCATCTTCAAGAGCACCTAACTGACTGTGAGTGTTGTTTTCCTATAACCTACCTATATATAGCATCTACATTGTGTAATCAGTGTTGTGTGTGTAGTTAATTTTTTTTTCCCATTTCTTTAATTGCTATGTTTTTTTCTTTTATTGCTTATTTCATTATCTATTTCCAGTTCCTTGTGTCGTCTTTTAAATGTTTTTAGTGGTTTTGTTAAAATGTCGGTTTGGTGGTTTGTTTGTTCATTGATTATATTGTCTGTCATTTTATGTTTATATATTTCTATTTGTTCCTGTATGTTCATTCGTTGTCCTTTTTGTCCCGTCTGTAGTAAGTCCATTGTGTTTTCCATACTGTCTGGGTTATGTCCAAATTTGTTTAAGTGGTGTGCATAGTTTGATCTGTTTGTGTTGTTGGTGTAGTCTTTAATGTGTTCTTTGAATCTGTCTTTTAGTGTCCTTCCCGTTTGCCCGATGTAGTTTTTACCGCAATCTTTGCATTTAATCCTGTATATTCCGCTTTTTTCGAATTTGTTATCTTTGTTTTCTGTTGTGTTGTTTGTGATTTGGTTTATAGTGTTATTCGTTTTATATCCAATTTTTAATGAATATTTTCTTAGAAGAGTCGCAATTTTTTTGCTAGGTTTACCTATGTAAGTTAAAGATGCGTATCTGTTCGTTACTCCCGGTGTTGTACTGTTAGTATTGTGTTTATTTCTTCTTTCGTTTATTATTCTTTGTATAATTTTGTCCTTATACCCGTTATTTTTTGCTATTGTTTTTATGGTATTTAATTCCTTATTATAGTTAATTGCATTCATGGGTATGTTTAGTAATCTATCAATCATATATCTATATGCGGATGTTTTTTGTTGTGGTGGGTGGAGTGATGATTTATGTATAGTTGTGTCGGTGGTAGTTGGTTTGCGGTATATTTGAAAGCTGAGTTTGTCTTTAGTTTTTCCTATTGTTAAGTCAATGAAGTTTAATTTGTCATTTGTTTCTATTTCGTGGGTGAACTTGATTTTGTTGTTTAGTGAGTTGAGATAATCCTTTATGTCTATTATATTTTGGTTACTAGGGTTATTGACTATTAGGAAGGAGTCATCAACATATCTGCAATAGTAAACAACGTTAAATTTTGACTTTAAAACATTTACATAGACCTTTTCGAGTTCTTGGAGGAAAATTTCTGAAAGTATCGCAGATGTTGGATGTCCCATTCCCAATCCATCATTTGCTTTGTAGAAATCATTGTTAAATCTGAAGTAGTTCTGTCTGAGAGTTGTTTTAGTCAGTTTTATTAGTTCTTCTGTACTATTGTCATGTTCATGTACATTAGTTATTTCGCGTATGATGTTAAGTGTTTCTGTAACGGGAACAGAAGTGTATAAGTTTTCAATGTCGAATGAAACAAGTTTGGTTTGTGCGTTTATTGTTATGTCTTTCACTTTGTTTATTAGGTCAACCGTGTTTTTGATGTTGTAGTAAGACCCATTAACTATATGTAAGAAGTGTTTTATGACGATGATCAACATTCAATGATTTCTGTTCCTTTACTTTTTGATTGCCTCATGGTATATATTAGAACACTCCAATCTTACAGTTAATAAAATAAATGTTAATATTTCAATAAATATGTCTGCATTAAACTAATTAAATCTTATCTAACTGCACTTGATAACTTGGCTAATACGTACAAACATAATTAACAACACAAACTTAACAAAAAATATCTGAAAAAACAATTAATGAGATTGTTCATAACGAATTATCTTAGCCATTTGGACAGAATATAACTGGACTTATGATGGGTCTTGCAGAAATTTTTATGAGTTTTAATCAACCCGTAGATGCAAAAGGGATTTAAAAATAAAAACAATCATCAATTCATCAGACTGACTTTTCTTCTTTTACACCTAAGGTCTAATGAAGGACTGTAATTTTTTAAATTGTCCTAGCAAGGAAAAACATCCACTTCAACTAGCTACAAGCTTATTATCTTATACAGTCTACAAACTATGCAAAAAATTATTAAAAATCGAATTTTTCTTTTAATGACTTAACTGGATCATTTTTCATGAGACATATTCTTTATACTTACTGTTTATTAAAAGTATACTTAATTCATGCAAGAACCTTTTATCTGTCAGTGTAAATTTCTTTAGGTGTAAAACGAAATTGCTATAATAATAAACGAAACACGCAAGGTAGTTACTATATGGCTGAGTGTCTTTCATACAAAATATCAAGTTTTTTGTAGTATTCTTTGAAAGTGTACACCTCGATAGAGTTGGGACTGTTTTAATTTTTTCATTCTTCTTTGTTGAAGAGTCAATTGTTTTTATTGTGACATTTCTTGGAACATGTATAAAATATGTAAAATTACAGTACAAGTACCTACTAATCTATTCATACTTGAATATATTTCAGTATCTGTACTTTTTAAGAGTAGAAGTAATGCGTTAGGTGTAATCAGTGACATACTTAAGATGTCGAAATATTGAGAGGTGAGGTTTTCATTAGTCCTCTAGTGTTTCTTTCTTTGTGTACGAGTTGTATTTGTGGACTGTTTCTCCTTTTTTAGTTTTTTAAAACTTTTAATATATAAATCACAGTATGAGGCTCTAAAATGGCTTTACGATCTTTTGAACTATGCGATTTTTATCAGGGCAATTAAAATAGGTTTTTTTTTAACTTTGATGAAAACCATTACTGGTTGGCAGATGTTAGACCAGGGTTTCCCGACGGTGTCCGTACCACCCATTAGGGAGTCGTTACGACACTTCAGGTGGACCTTGGTCAAATTTATCGAATTAGGAATCCCTGAGATTCTTTAGAGGGGAGAGATGAAAGACTGAGAGCTTCTACTAACATTACTAGGTGTTTCTCAATCCACTCGTCCTTTCTTTAGTTTCTTAATTCTTGTAGATACTGAAAAAAATGAATAAAAAAATGAATATTTTTTAATCATTAAAAAAATGAATATTTTAAATTTGCAGCTGAAAGGTAGTAAGTTTAACATGATACAATGATAAGAATTCACTCAATAGCTTTATTAGTAAAATCAGATTTTATCAACAAAACTTGGCAGAAGGGAGTTTTGTCAATTTCCTTCTATGAAAAGTATTTCTCATGTACTTAGAGATGTTTAATATAAGAGTCTACTGTGGGCACTACAACAACTAAATTATGACTTTAAGAAAAGATTTCAAGATTTAATTCAACTGAGTATTCCTGACTGGGTAATATAGAAGAAGAAAAATTTCCGCAATAAACTATCATTGAATTACAATATGACGAAGAAGTGAAGATAATCTTTGAAAAACAAGGTATAAATGAAATGTGGTTACACTGCAGCGCTAAAATTTTCACTATTTTGGAATGAAGTGAATCATATATCATCATCATATTGGAGAAAGGATTTAGCGTTGTAAACAATATTCTAACCAAAAATAGAAACCGAATGGATTCAGTGAAACGTGGTGATCTAAGACCTTTTCTATCAAATGCGGAATCAAGTATTCCAACACTTGTTGCTGGTCATCAACCACAAGGTGCACATTAATCGGAGAGTCCTTTGATTATTATTCTGATTTTTATCTTATTGATATTGGATTAGCAATGGTATTGTATATGAATTGACCAACTTGGATTTATGGTTGTTACTGTTAACATTCGATCGACAGTATACTTTTGTTGACTAAACTATATAAAAATTCAGTTATTTATTTTCACTTTAATTATTTATACTTCAACTACTAACATTATTATATAAGAATGCATGTAGGGACGGAGGTATGCAGTAGGTATTCCAGTGTTCCGATTCTGTAAGTTGGTTACACTGATTGAGTCCCTATTCAATGAGACTTCACTTCTGTCTTCAATTCATTGCGGCACAAAGTAATAGAAAAATGAAAATGTTTTAAGGTCTTTATAGGTATGACATTGTCAAAGATTAAAGAAGAATTGACAATCAACTACCTTGAAAGGCCTTAGAAGTTTTTTTTTTAATTTTTCTGTTGATGTTCTAGAATGTAGAGTCACTTGTGTTTATGGTGATATTTCTGCATATGCAAAATTCATTGTGGTGTTCAACCAAATGATGTTAAATCTGAAGATCAAGGATTGAAGTATAAGGCAATGGGGCGTCTAAGCTGACCTGGTTCAAATGGCTGTATTTTGAGAGTAACATTATTACTAGAAGATGAAGTTGCCATTGAAAAGCTAATAAACGCGCTTTTTAACATTGACTCATAAAAGGTTGTGAAAGTAAAAGGAGGCGAACATGCCATCCTGATTAATGAAAGTCTTAATTAAATGCGAGCCCCTACAAAAGAGCTTCTTGATTGTGTCATCAGTCCATTCACAGTTAATAACTCAATGAGCAAGGCCGTCCATCAATCAGCCGCTTTCTCCCGCACGCCGCTAATATTTCAAATAAATAGACTTTAATCTATCTTATCAATCACACTTTTATATTTCTTATTATTCCAGTCAAGTTCATTTATTCTTTTAAGTTTCTTGTTCTATATTTAACTTATCTTTTTATAGCCAACAAAAACCATCCATATTGTTGTTATTAATAGGAAATATAACTACATTTAAAACTCATATCGCATTAGTCTATTATTGCCTTGAAACACAGAGAACTATTTTCTAATTATGGTTTAGCTCTAAATTCGGTTGGATATATTTGACCGATGTATCGTCAAATAGAACAGGACTAAAATGAATCATGCTTCCGTAAGTCTTCCAGATTTAAATCAAACTCTCAATGCCAGAGTTTTGATTCTTTTTCAAATTTTTTTCATAGAAAGAATAAAGTTGTTACAGAAGTACGTTAGAGAATAATAGTCTTATTTCATAACATTATTCAGAGCATTTCATTCTCTGTAAAAAAAAAAAAAATTCTATGTAAATCCTTTACCTACAATGGTTTGAACATTGAACTTTTAAAAGTTTGTTTAAAATAGAAATGTTACTCTCAAAAATGAACATAGTCTGAGGTAATCTCTAATGGAATTAAGGACCTTTTTCAGGTTATTTCCGAGTTTGTAAGTGATGAATAAGCAAAGTTTTCATAGTTTGGTAGCACCATGTTGCGTGAATATCCTCAGCAATGTGGCTCTATTCTTATCAATAGTTCAAACATTACTATTGTTATTTTAAATATTCACAAAAGCACAATCATAAAAGTGATTTTCCACAAGAACTAAAACATCTATCACAAATAGCTTTCTGTATGTAATTAATTATATATTGTTACTTTTTTCAAAACTGTTAGATAATAATAGGATTAGTGTTTTTACTAATGACTCTAAGAAGATGCACTTATTGAAATAAAAATATAAAATACATATAAATAACACTAAATAGTTATTATTTATTATTATTTTAGACTGGAAGGCTAAATATTTCACCAAAAATGTTAGACCACATTAAACCACACTAAAGCTAACTGTGCTTTATGCATTTCTTAACTTAAACCAGTATTGTTTAAAAGGTCTTAGTCCTATTATGAATTCCTTATCGTGGTTTTTACGTTTATATATATATATATATATATATAAATTCAAAACAAAGGAAACACACAGAAAGACACAGACATAACTCACATTGATATTTCGACCATCGTCGTCATCAGGAGGTGTGAAGAGCAAAGAGTTCCGCAGGAACTTTTTATTTAAAAAGTCCGCTGGACCGTTTCTTTTAATTGTATATATATACAAGATTTCACATAACACGTGAAATAACAATCAATGATCAAACCACATTCTTTCCCTCCCCATTTTATTTTGTGATTTGATCATATATATATATATATATATATATATATATAATGATCAAACCACAATATGATATGGGAAAACAAGACTAAGATCTTCCAACCGTAACAAGTGGTCTTCGTCAGAGTCAACTCAGTTGAGTTTTTGACTCTGACGAAGACCACTTGTTACGGTTGAAAGATCTTAGTCTTGTTTTCATATTCATATGAAAATATGAACCACCATTTCATATTGTGGTTTGATCATTTATTGTTATTTCAATTGTTATTCGTTTATTTGAAATCTTTCTATATATTGTTAAGCAACCCTGGAATAAAAGTATACTATAGAACCCTGGAATTAAGTATACTCTGCAATGATTTTTTCGTTACTGTTAAGCTATCATTCAAAATTTGATAATTATTGCTTATATACTCTATAAGCCCATGAGGAACACACTTACTTTTCTTCTTCATATATTCGGTAGCACACAACGGGTACGAATCGTTAAAGTGATCAGTATTCCATACGTACCAATATTGCCACTTCTTATACAGCAACGCATTTTTCTCAATTTTATATAAAATAATTTGAAAATTGTGTTTCGCCTATGAATTGGAGAAGGAATTTTATACCCTTTTACGGCAAATTGGGTGTCAAAGAGACAGATTTGATTTTTGTATTTATGGATTCATAATTGGTTCGGTATAACAGTGAGTTTGTAAGATATAATATGTCTAAGATGCTCAGTAAGGTTGGTTATAATGATGAGGGAGGCACTAGGATGTGAAGCAGAGGGGTTGCGAGTGCAGTGGCGGAGGGGTGTGGCGCAGTGAGAGTGCGAGGGTGGCTGATGATTAACCTTGCTCTGTTAGCCCCAGCCGGCCTTCGCCTACCCCTTTAATCTTCCCTCATTTCATATTCCCTTCTTCGCTATACCCCCTTTCACTTTTCTCTACTTTCTTTCCCATTTCAATCTCTTCTCTCACATGTTCTATTATTCTCAAAACACCTTCTGCTTTATCCTTCACAATACACCCATCTCATACCTCATTAGTTTTTTTTTCAGTCCTAATAATGTTTTAATAATAACATTTCGTCATAAGTATTTATACTACTAATCCCCTTCGTATTAATGATCAAAAGATTCATTCATCCAACTTTCCCCTTTTATTATCTCATTAAAGCATACATTTGCTAAAACATTAGAAATGACAAGCTACTTAATGCTACGTTATAACAATTATTCTTTTGCTCAACAATTGTTATTAATCTGTTATTAATGCAGTTTTACTGATGGTTTTTCTAATATGTACTGAATAAATGATATTTAACTGTCCATTTCGTCGTGTACTGCATGGTGTAAACAAGTGTACATCAATTTAGCTTTCAACAGAAACAGCGTTTAGTCAAATTTCTTTAACACTTTTCAAACGTTTAAAGCTAATATTCCAGTTAGCAGGATGTAATCTTTGCATTATATTAGATTGATATTGAAATACTCTCTAAGGTTGCTTAGTCTTCTACCTATTTAGTACACATTTAGTACATATGATAAGAAATGCGGGTTGAGGATCAGGTTACTAATTGAGATGCTTGTAAATGTATCTACTCTGGCGTGGCGTGTCTACTCTGGCAGACTAAGGTCAGGGATATTCGATGCCCATCAAAAACAATCTTGATGCTGATAACACGCCCTCCAAAGTGCTATTTCAGACAGAGATTGAGGATTGCTCTACCCTCCTAGAACTACAACTCCTCCATAAATGAACAGTACTGGGTCTCAATCACCCTTGTAGTATCGAGGACCTCGACGTACTCATCAGAATTGATTCCCCTTTTCTTTTCGTTACACTGTATTAGACTACATTCAATAAAGAAAAATGAAACCTATGATTATATATAAAATTTATTATAATAATGAATTATACATAAAGAATAAATTATTTCTCATTAATGTTTAAATACTAAAGAAAGAAAGAAAATCATTCTTAGGAGTTATAAAATAGGCCTTCAGATAAACACTTTTATGTGGAGGCATCGTTTATAATTCCCAAGAATGAGTAACCACATGGTAACTGACTGAACAATTAATGAAAGTAATATCACATCATAGGGCCGAGGTTAGCTCAGTGGTTAACGTACTCGCCGCTGGACTGGTAGTCCGGGGTTCGATACCCACCAGACCCTCGATTTATTCACTTGAGAGGTGAATAAATCTGAGTACGTCGTCCCTCTGAGAGGACGTTAAGGCATCAGTCCCAAGGTTGTCGATATCAGGTACTCGTTAAAGGTCCCTACCCGAAGTGCACTTGAGTTAAGCAAAATTTAGGACCCCCAATGTAGAATCACCGATCAAACAAAAAGCCGGTGAACGGCTGATGTTATCACCAGCTAGGAAACGGTTTAAACAAAAAAAAAATCACATAATAGTAAAATATTTATCACTCTGAGGAGTTTATTTGAATAACTATCTTTTAAAAAAATGTTTGCAAAATGTCTTCAATAATTTAGACGGTGTTACTTTTTGATGATTGTGGTGTATCTGTTGTGGATTAGTAAGAGTATGCTGGACTCGAGTTCTGAGGATGCAGGTTCGAATCTTAACCATGGCATAGATTATTCATGCAGGGGCTGGGGGGTCTCGTGCATCTTGCAGACGTAGATCTGGCAGTGCCTGCAAGATGTCAGAAACTAGCTAAAGGGTTTAAAATTCAGAAGGTAGAATCAAGCCGGTAACGTGGCTCATCCATAGCTAAAAATACCAGCCAAATAACAAATGAGCCACATAGCACTGAAGAAGAAAGTATAACTTTGAAAGTAAAAAAATAAACTTTAATAATCGTCTATTAAAGTTTTACTTGCTAAATAGCACAGTACTGTGTGTGTTTGTATAACATAACGATGAAATTTTAAAAAATAATTTTTTTAAGGGATTTTATACGAGAAGAAAAATCAAGTATGATTTGCAGGTAATATTTTTAATATTTACCTCGTAAATCTGATTTAGCTGTTCATTTCATTAAGAAAATGTTATAGAGCATGGTCTATCCAACGTACAATATAGCTCTCGATTGGTAGAAATATCGTTGGTTGAATTTCATTAACGTTTGAACCCCAAAAATGACATGGGTTGGTATGCAGCTATTAGCTAATTTTGGGCAAATCAAACATTGCTTGTTGTTGGTTCTTGTGTTTCTTAATCACTTAGTAACGTTTGATAGTTTCTGGTTCAATAGTATTATTCAGTATAATAGAAAAAAAGGTTACATCCGGTAAATTTCATATTTAGTGCATGTAAAAGCTGCTTTTCGGTAGAAAAAGTATTAGCTTTTTGTTTTCAATATCAACACATTAACTTACAAGCTTTGATTCACAGTCGTTAGTAAATAGAAAATGAACAGAACCCTAACTTACCAGGAATAGGTCAAGAAATTATCTTAATCAGTCTATTCCATAAATGATGTACAACCAATAGCGAAAATCATTGCACGCATGCTCTTGAATTATCTTAACAGAAACACAACTTAGAGAATAATTTAAAATTTTAATGGAATAAGAACCAAATTGGAATATTTCATAGTGATTTAGAAACATAAAATTTCCATGCACGGGTAACGCTGAAAATGTTACCCGATTTGGTCAATCACATTGTTAAAATTACTCGTAGAATAAGATCAGGTAAAAGGAAACAAAACATTGGAAAGAATGGTAAAGACAAATATAAAAGGTCATGTTTTGGAATAAAAAAAATTTATACTGAACATAAATTCATCATGAAGTGGACAATTGCATTTTTTGGTTGATTAAGATATGGTTAAAAAGATGTACGAAATAATTATCGTGATGTAAAAATGTCATTTTTAAATAAAAAGATAATCTTATTATGGCATCATTATGGAATAGACGCTTAACTAGGAAAAAACTATGGGAAACACTATAATGTTGTTTTGTTAAACCATTGAATGGAACAATAACCTACTAGATAACAGTGATCTATCATACCCTGAACATGAAGTTAGCCGTTAAGTCTAATAACAATCGAGAAAGATGCATTTAAACAGG
The DNA here is from genome assembly GCA_026182355.1 of Hermatobates lingyangjiaoensis. Lineage (NCBI taxonomy): Eukaryota > Metazoa > Arthropoda > Insecta > Hemiptera > Hermatobatidae > Hermatobates > Hermatobates lingyangjiaoensis. The sequence goes on along the minus strand of JAPFBL010000007.1, from coordinate 812,210 downwards.
AATACAAACTGAACTTAAAAATAAAGCTCCCCAAATTATTGAATGGGTGAATATAGACTAAACCAAAATATAGTATTTTATTGTTTTTTTAAGTGCTATTTTCAAATGAAGTCTGCAGTTCAGTTTTTTTTTTATTAAATCTTCATTGTTTTCGAGTTATCCAGACAAGCCACAAACATTTAATCTTGGTTTGTTTTATTGAATCAGCTGTTTCTATGTATTCTGTTCACTGTGGGGAACTTTTTCTTTGACAGTATGAAGCAAAATAATGAATATATAGCATTGCATCAGAGTATTCAAGTCTATATTAACAAAACTGCGCACATATGTATGTAACATATGATTTGATCATGCGTATGTCATTTCACTTGATAGCATTAACTATTTAACTGCAAATTAACCGATTTATTTATTTAATTTAAAAACGCCAATTAAGGAAAAATTATTTTTTTTAAATTAAAGTCACATAAAACAACAATACAAGACTGTAAAACAAAAGTTAGACTTTGTATCTTATTTATAAAAAAACACATCAATTATTCTGTAACTATATTACACATAGTATAAAACTGCCAAACATAGATAGCCCTATTACAGCTCAGCATTTTAAAAAATGTTTCATTTTTTTTTAATTCAGTATGTCCACTGTAAGGAAGTTAGAGGTGGACGTAACTTTCCGTGACTTGGTGTCCACCAAGTATTTCAGATGTTCACTGGGAATTCAAGCACTAAACATTCTACGGTACTTTATTTCACGATTTACACCCATCATTGCTATACACGGGTAGAAATAAATACTTCACGGTTATTCATGCTCCAAATGTACACACTCCAATGGTTACATAAAATGTAATGTGACTACTGTGTGAAAGTTCCGGTGATAAGAGATAAGAAGTTACCTGTGTTTTTCATATTAATGACAAAGCCAAAACTTCTAAATTATTTTTTATTACTGGGATACACATTTGTGTTTTTTAAAATCTTGTTGCATAAAAAAAGTTGATCCCACATAAATGTTAAAAACTCTTAGAATTTACTTAAAAGCTAAGGTTCTGAACAAAAAAAAACAGTTTTAGAATCTGTAGTTTAGAGTTAAAAAAGAGTTATGAAACTGTTTTTTATAATCCTGGAGTGGTGAAAATATACAATTCGTACAATCATCTTGAGTGCAAGATATTGAGAATGATAGAAGATTCTCTTTCAGGAGCGTGCCACGACTGGCGGCAAGGTACTTCTCAAGCTGCACATCGGAAGAAGTAATATGTGCCGCCCAGGGTCGCGTCCCCAACAGAAGAATGAATTACGAAGCTTTGACCCGCGTCCGTGTGACGCTCCTGGGAGCTGACACGGAAACAGCAACCACTGCAGCGCTACCACTAAAGCTGGACCCATTGATATCCGAACTACGGCTTCATGGGTCTTCAGAAGAACTCTCTCTGTTCGCCAGGGACCTTGCGACACTACCCTCCCCTGCCAAAGTGTCCTCCTTCACTGGCCCGAACCAGCTCAAACATGCCCTCAAGGTAAGAAAACAACTCATTACCATTGCTACTAAACTACGGCTTGAATTAATTTAAAGAATCACCATTTACATTTACTAAAAACAGAAATTAATAAAGAATGCTGTCTTTCTAAAGCCAAGATTAATGGGGCAAGGAAGTACCAGTGAATTTACGATATCAAGAAGCCAAAGAGATTAAGCAAAACTTTTTTTCTCCTGATCTCAATAAATAAAAAACACAACAAATTTTGATTTTGAATCTCTGTTAACAGTGTGGGGAAAATAAATGGACTAAACAGGTTCTTGAGTAAAACATCTACTTCATTTTTTAAAAGTTTTAGTTATAAATCGTCAAAAACCGTTCCTTTACATTCCCTTAAAGTTTAGATAAAATTGCTAACAGTTATTGAAAACTTTTTGACAACATCCCGAAAATAAGAGTTAAGTCCTAAAAAAAACTTGCAAGTCTTTAAAATTTCTAGGGATTGTATAATCTAGTAAACATTTAATTGGATGTCAAATATGATGAATACCACTTACAGAAATAGCAGTAATTAAAGTGCTTAAGTGGTTTACTATTATATCCTGACTTAAAAACTGATGAAAAGGAAAATGAATATACTGAGTGTCTCAAAACCGTTCTAACTAGGATAATTCCCTTGATTATTTGTTTATGTTACATGATGAAATGCATCCTTAAAATCTAAGCTACTACAGTAAGACATGGCAACATAGTGCATCCCATTGATCTTTCCATGACAAATGAGAAAATTATCCCCTTACTGTAATGTTGCTAAGCTATGGATAGCGTTCAATCTTTTAAGTAAATCTTTGACTGTGATTTGTCTCATCAAATATTTTAATTTAATTGCTATTTAATTAAATTCTCTTGAATTGCTATAAAATGAAAATACTCTATAACTTTATCAACGGTTAAATCAAAAAAATAAAATAGCTTTGAACAATATCAAGTTAAAAAAATAAAAACTCACATGAATATTACTATAACTTGAAAAAAATGTCACATTATTGCTTATATAATTTTTTAATTCAAACCGCCTATTATTTACAATAATAAAACTGTACCTAATAAATCAATGATATGAAAACGAGTCGATTGAAACTACCAAAAATGTTACTTAAACTTCAAATTCACAGAATTTTTAGTGGAGTTCACCTGAACATTTAATATCATTTCATTGATACCATTGAAACTCGGGTAATGATATTTGGGCAAATAAACATACCTATTTAACACCTTGTTACAATTAATGAAACCTGACAACATGTATCTATGATGACAGATACTGTAAATCAAGCATTGAGTTTCACAATGCTACTCAACAGTAGTCTGAAATGGCATCTACGAAGTAGACTTATGCCTTTACTGTGTGAGGACATTGTAGTAGATGATGTGGGTTTGAACCACAGTCATAACTACTTCCGTTCGTCTCGTAGGATTGGCATGATTAAGGAAAAATGACTAGGCTAGCTGCAGATACATTGTTGTATCTTCACATTGTGTTTATAATTAGCGTAATCATGCAGAATTTTTTTCTGAAAAACTACATCTGGCAACTTTGTATACATCGAACTTTTCTTTGAATTCTCGAACATATAAAACTCCTACAAAATTCCCTTCTGTGAAGGTTTATCGGGCATTATACCATGATAATCCAACATTTTCCTGGCCAGTTCTTTTATTTGTAAATAATAGTCATTTTTACCTCTTTTTAATTTTATATCTTAAAAGTTTTGCATGAATTTCTTCCGCAGTTTATTATTTACTAAATTACTTTAATATATTCGTTTAAGAATAAACTTCTCAATATGAGCCATGAATGCACTCCTTTTTCAAAGTTAAAAATTTTTGTTATACAGTCAGTGAGTGACAGTTTTGTAAAAATAAATGTTTGTAATTCAATTCAACAAAAAAGAACTGAGGTCTTCAAACTCGAACACACATTGTTCAACGTAAATTATACTCGTATTCTTTTCCTCAATGTTACAGAATGAAAAAAAAACACTGACGTTTTAACTGAGTCAAAGCCCAGGATTTTCCACCTCTGTGTATTATAATCATCTCGGTATATTACTGGCCTGCTGCCTTATTCACAAGGTAGAAGTTCATTCTATTTTGCTTGATCCAATAATAAACACACCTTCCTCGTTTTCTTCCTCTTTGTTTCAATTAACACCTGACTTCAACAACTATAATTTTATTAACATAATTTTGAGGAATTTTTCATCAAAAGTATCCATAAATTCATTCCGTTGAATTCCTCTCTCAGTCATCTCAATTTTATTGTCTACCCTTCGCAAGTATGACTGCAAAATGAGATAAGCTACTTTATGGAAGCAACCAATTTAATAATTAGTTACAGCAGTACAAGATAATGGATTTAACTAACTAAAAGGTATACTACTGGTGCTGGCCGGTACAGTCAAAACATTATACAATTAGCATACTACAGTGAGCAATGTGTTTTTATATAAAAACCTAGTTATCCCACTGATACAAATATTCAAAGTCAGAAGATATTTTTTTCTGAACTTGAATATTTGATAACTAAAGACATATCAAATGAAATTCTATTGATAATAGTGAATAGCAATTCTCAAGCAACATTTCTCAATCAAGTCCTCAAAGAATTTCAAAATATACGTGAATATTCAACTCGGCTGTCGAAGGGAAATGAGGAATCGGGAGGGATTTGTTGGAGGAGTTTGTATTGAAGAGATTCCATTCTAGAGAATCGGCATATTTCGTGGCTTTCAATGGCTTATTTTATAAGGGTTTAACTGTCTTCATCCCAGTTTTATAAAGCATTCATGGTGACCCAATTTTTTTCTGTTGAAACCAAAATATACAGGAACCTCCTTGAGAGGATGTTACACAGGCTATATATAGACAGAACAATCCTATGATGTCAACATTCTACTTTTACTATAAATAATTATATGTATGCTTATAGAGCGCATATTAACTGATAACTCTTTCATAAACTCGTCTGCTATTTCTTAATATTTTAGCGATGTTATCTTACGTTTTTGTGGATTTAATAATAACTACAGTTTTATTAACTGTAAATTATCAAATTATTAATAATGGAATTTGGTCAAAAATTTTCTACACTTCCACCATAACTTTACTAACATTGTGTATACTAATTCCTTCCTTGGCTTGTTTTATTTTTGTACTGTTAGTGGTAATGCTATTGAATTTGTATGCTATGGAAAACCCTTCACTTTTCATCCGCGGTAAGTCAATCATAGTCGCTTCATTAGATGTTCATACAAAGAGAAAGAGTGAAGGATGATCCAAGTAGACTATCGCCTCAACAAGGCGGAAGTGCGCTTATCGTAAAATTGCGTTCTTTTTATTTAGAAAAATTTAAAAGTTCCATAACAATTGCAACGTATGAATAGAGAGAAATTCCGCTATTAACTTCCACGACAGACGATTCAGACAGCTAGCGGGGTAGTTCTGACAAAAAACGTATTACCATCTACAAGATATCAGCTTTAAGCATTACTTATGGTTCTGACAACAAAACATCCATGAACAGCTCAGATTTTTGTACATCCTCACTGCCTGCTTCTTGGGTCCATACTTCTATGAAGCATCCCGAATACAACAAATAGAGAATCAGACACAAACTTGAACACTGGTACAACATTATAACAATAAAATAAGCGAGAACACAAGCTATTGAGCTCAGTGTTAGAAGAAGTAAGGGAAAAGGGCAGACGATTCTCGATTCACCCAAGTGTGTTTAATATTTTATTAAAATATAAACCCATCTCCTCTAGCTTTCTTCTTTATTCGACTGAATTTAAAGCCTATCCATTATCAATAGTGTAACTAATTACTTTTTAACGTTTATTCTTTATTCAATTCAGTTCATCTGTTTGTTTCTTTTTAAACGATTTTAATCATTCAAATAGTATTATGCATTGTTACATGTTAAATAATTGTTTAAAGAAAACTAAATGTCGAGCTGAATTGAAAAAATTGAAGAAAATATAAAACAGTAAGTTAGAAAGTAATTAATAACACCGACTGCCGGTATGACGAACAGAAGTGGCTGTCGTAAATCATACGTTATAATTTTCAGTAAGTTCTTGACAATGGATACTTTCTGAACCAGTTAAGAAGAGACAAAGACATTTCTTTAAAAAAATATAATAAAACGTATAACCAATAATACACCTAATAACGTTAAGGTATAATAATATTTTGTATCATGGAACATAACCATAATATATTTCATAACCTTTGTGGAGACATCAGGAAACCTTATAACATCGTGTTCTCTTCTGGACTGGTAAATCCGGGGTTCACACCCACTCTGGCTCTCGATTTTTTCACGCGGGAGGTGAATAAATTTCCCGTCATTCCTCATAAAAGACGTTAATCCGTGGATCTCGATCCTGTACGATGTCAGTTACTCGTTAAAGACCCCTACTCAGAATATATTTGAGTTAGGCAAAATTTAGGACTCCCAGTGTAAAATATTCATTGTATGTGATGAAAAAGGGCCAATGTTTGGACTATGTGTTTTCTCTTGGAGGGCTGCTACTGCCACCAAACCTAACCTAGATTGTAACCACTGATATATTTAACAATTAGAACTCAGAAGAATTTCCTTTTAAATACACATTTCAATCAGTTACATATTTGGAGAGATTGCATGGTAGCATGAGTTCCGGTAAGTTTGAATTTATTTCCAAACATTTTATATACTCTTTATAATTATTTTAACTTAATATTTCTAAATGAGTATGTATTGCTCTTCTAACTTTATAAATTTCTTTATTTTTCATTTCTGATTGAACTTTATTTTTGTGAACTGAACTTTAAATTAATATTATAAAGGACAATATAAATATATACATGACTTAATCAGAGTAATGGGTCAACCTCCTTTATAAAAAAAGAATCATGATGTAATTTTGAAGCCCAGCACAAGATTCGATTTTTCAGAAATCAATAGAATAGTGAAATATTTTCCAGGCACTAAGCGAGATGGTTTGGATGATACGGCTTGCAGAATTTGAAATTGCCACAGATTATCTTTAAATCTTAAGACCACGTGCCAAACCTTTGATCAATGGGAGAGGAAAGAAATGATTACTCCAGGTTTTGAGATTGCACGCTCACCATGAAAATATCATTTGAGTTATAAAAGTGAAGTCAGTTGAGTGCGATAAGGTGTTTTCATCACATTACCATCGCTTTGGGGAACGCATGCGCAAAGTTAAAGGAGTTATCTCACAGGCAAAACAATTTATCTGGAGCCTGTCAAATCCCTTCATAACTTTTTGAATGATACTGGTTTTCTTGACAGGGGTAGCTCTGGTAGCTATAGGCGGTGCAATATTCCCATGGGTAATCAACACTTAAAGCTATACCGACCCTTCTATTTTCAAGAGAAAACCCAAAATATGATTTTATTCTTGGATCCAATTGGTCCTTCTACCTCCACAGATACATTCACAATGACTGTTACTTTTCTCAAGTATCATTTAGATGCCCATAAAATACAATCACTACTATGGGAGTTATATTGTACTATCCAGTCTGCACCCTTTTCATTTCTTGTTCGACTCGTGGTCATTGTGGATAAGATATGCACAACTAGTTTCAAATACAAAACTCTGTACGAGAAGTAGTTATCTTCTTGAAATATTACCTTCTTAGTAACAAAGCTGATAGAGAACATCTACCAACAGTTAAAAAATTACATAGTACGATTTTTTTTCTTTTTTTGAAAAATGTTCGTTCTTTCTTTTTCGTCATTTTCAAATTCACAAGGAATAACTTTCTTAAATCTAAAAATTTTTTTTCGGTTTTTCTTCTTTGAGTATCGATAAAGTACACTTTGAATCTGAAATGTTGTTTTAATTGATCCAATTCTGTTTACTGTGGTCTGCGGATACAAAATGTATTCATTTTGTGAAGCAGTTATCTTGAAATTTGAAGTATTAATACTGGTCCACCTTCGTAAAGTGGTGCTGTGTGACGCGTGGAAGCGCACATTCTACCAAGTGAATTTCAAATTTGATTTTTTATTGTTACCATCGAGATTGACTGAATTATCTCTATAGATTATTACACGGTATTAATCAGCTCCAGAGTTGTTGCCTTTGCATCCTGAGTTGGTTGTTTCACTTGAAACCTCTAGAAACACATCAAGATAAGTATCTACTAAGAAGACTGGTAATATGATTCTTCAGCGTCTATTACTGGCAAGGCTAGTTCATACTTGGTTCACTAGATGCTCTCGTATATTTTATATCCTTAAATGACGTATCTAGATTCTTAGTTGCATGTACAATGTTAGTCTGGAAGACAAAAGGTCTTCCCAACTTTATCAGTGTTCAGTAATATATTCAATACTACTGAATGTCGTATTGAATATTGAATGTTAACTAATGCTATACTCATCAGTGGCTAGTATGTAAGATGTGACTAAGATTTCTCTACAACTTAAATTATAAAAAATCAGCAAAGAAATCTTTTCTTAAAATGAGTAGACTGTAAAATATTAATATAAGTGCATTTCTTTATGTCTTTATCAAAGAAAATAAAGATAAAGTTGTGAATATGTAGCGTTTATTTAAAGGAATGGTTGCAAGATAACTGGAAGTGATTTAGGGCATTGGATTGTTGTAGAAAGCAGACATCGTGGTGGTCCAAGGAGGAGAGACTGAGGTGGACGAAAACTCAAAGGAGTCGCTGTTCAAGGTGAACGCTCCTCTGGTCATACAGCTGGCTGGGGCCACAGTGACCTCTTGTCCTGATGCCATCTTCGTCGTCATGATCGAGCCAGTCAACGCCACGCTACCTCTCTTTGTTGAGGTTACGACCCCTTTCTAATTTAATCTACATAAATATAGCATTAAGTACACATTTATCTGTACTATTTCTGCTTTTTTTTTTTAAATTACATGGAGGTAAATGGTGATGTTATCTATATTAATCAAACACCGGATGAATATTTATCAACGTCTAAATGAAAGCCACATATTCAGAAATCAATGTCTAAACCGCAGTAAGAAATTGTGACATGGGTCAAGATATTTTGACCAAGCAATGGTCTTCTTCAGAGTAAATCAAATGAATAATGATTCCTCTAACGAGGACTGTTGATTCTCTAATGTTTAATGTGTTTAACGTCAAATCCTCTTATCTGTAATTATATTTGTTTTTTTTTAGTGTGTTGAGGGTCTTGGCGGTTTGAGTGACTACCTGCAAAAGCTCTGAAAAAGTTTTAATATTTTGTTACCATTTTAAGTTATTAAGTAATTAAGTTATTTATTTTGTTAATATTTTTCAATATGGTTTCCGTTTTCGAATGTTTGGTGGTTACTTGCTTTTTCTATTATTTTTGTATTTGCCACAAGTTCTCGAGTTAATCTTGTGTTGTGCATCTCTTTTTTATGTTTTCCGGATGCTCTAACCTGTAAGTGTATTTTGAGTCTTCTTGATAGGGAGTTGGTAGTCACAGTAATGTCAAATGTTTTTGGCCTTTACAGTCCCTTAGTAAACGTCCATTAATATACTCATACATTGGACTTATGTCTGTTGAAGGCGAGTTGTTGACTTGGTTATTATATTTGACAAATAAATTACCGACAGGTGACCTTTAATAATAAGTGACCAGTGTTACTTTTCCATTTATGTTTTACACTTTACATTGCTCCTTACTAAGTCTGTCCTTAGAAATACCCTTTCACTCGAAATACTCTTTTGTCAAGCATGTGCTGCTCCGAATATTTTATGATAAAATTTATATACTATTGCTTGTCTATCATGATTAATTTGTTTTTCTTTTCTTAAATGAAAGTATTGTTTCAAATTTACCGAAATTTCCATTACAGTAACCGTTATTAACAGATGCTTTCTTTGTTGTATTAATGTTTGAGTTGATTATTTCCCAATTTGATGCGATTTTATACGCTTTGCAAATTTAATTTGGTATAGTACCTAATAATTATGTACATAATTATGCAATAATTGTATAGTACATAAATTATGTTGATATATATTGGCAGCGGATCTTCTCTCAAGCATATTTTATTGAAAATGATCGCAGTTTCTGCATTCATAAAAAGGTCGTGAATGCAGAAACTGCGATAATTTTCAATACATAACTTATGTAAAGGATTATAGTAGGTTAATTGTAATTCCTTGCTCTAAAATATAAACTATTTCAATTAATAAATTATTTAAATTGTTAATTAAATAATGGTAATAATAATTTATTTAAAACAAATTATAGAATTCCAAGATTTATACAAGACTGGTAATTACTCGACTTCGCTCAAATATAAGTTTTATAGCTAGCAATACTAAATTGCAAATTTATCGCACTTAACGCGCAGTGAATATTTTAGGTTTTAAGTAAAACACCTGCATGTTTTAGTTTTCGACGATCATCAAGTCTGATAGCTGGTGCTCTGTATTTGTTACTTTATAGGCGGGCAGCTATACCTTGAATAGTTTCTCAAGCTCTCTTACTCGATATCCTCACGCTATTTAAAGCTAGTCTCTCATTTCTCTATATTTTGAGATTCATTTTAAATGTTTTTCTCTTTGTAATATCTTTAGAAGAGAGTTTACCAATCAGTTTTCATTTTTTGAAGGACCACCGTTTAAACTTTATAACAATAACTTTTTAGAGATTTGGAAGATATTAAATAAAGCCAATAGAATATGTGTTCTTTAAATAAAATTAACTCATAACCATTTTTATTAAAAAAAAATTGATTGTGTGACAAATAAATACAAAATATAAACAAACAGCAAGTAAAATAAATGTAAATTTTCCTGAATATCATTTATGTTGTTTATCAATGCTTAACACATACATAGCCAGTTGATAGTATGTCGATAAGTCAAAAACATCTTTTGAAGGTCCACTGAAGTCAAAGATGTTTTTGAAGATGTGCACTGAACATTTCATTAAACTTTGTTATAGTCTTAAAGAGTAAAAAGCTTTATATTTCTATATCAGGCAGTAATGGGCATATATCTTGTTTTAAAGAAGGGAGAAGGAAAACGTTTACCCTCATGTCAGCACAGGGGTGCTAAATAGTCTGCCAGCACTGACAAAAGCAATTAAGTTACAATTCGCTAACCTGTTTCTCCTAACGAACTTGTGCCGCTTCACCGAGCAGTCGCTTCTCTTTAGTTTGCAAATATTTACTATAACTCATCCCCAACAATTTTTATATACTCAGTCATTGATTGTGTTAAGCACATTAAGCATATTTGGTTTTTATTTAAAAAGAATAAAACCTTAGCACTTTAAAAGTATAGAGAAACAATTATATCTGGAATTTGTTTGTTTGGTTTTCTACATAATCATCTCGCATGACTCCAAAACCAAAGTTTTATTTGATATATAAATAATAGAATCTTTAAAATTTATATAAACGAATACATCTCTGTACTGAAATAAAAATGTAGTTCATTTTATAAAATACAAATTTTATATTATTATTATTCTATCAGGTTGTTGATATTTAAAATTTTTTATATAAATAAATTTAAGAACTTTCTAATAAATTATCGAAAAATTACTTTTTAACAAATCATTCCTTCATTGTAGTTTCTGGATACTACTAAGCTTTCAGCCAAGAGTGGGATATTATCAGAGTTTTTGAATTATATTTATAAATCATTTGTACAGAAATAAATACATAGAAATAACTATATATCACTATTCCTACATGTTTCTCTCTGTGTAATTTTATGTTGTATCCTCAGGGTAGTTAATTTTTTGTTGTTACATGTGCATATGGCCTGCAAATATGTGCATATAAAAAAATTACACTTTTACAACAAATTGATCCTTTACTTTTAAATTTACTTATTAACTCTTGGTCGAACTTGATAATTAGAATCTAAAATAAAGGATTGATTTTTTAAAAATGATAACATTTTGGGATGAAGGCATCGTATTTAATAGTCTGTTTATCTATCATTTAGTTAATGGCAATATTCAGTTATACTAAAGTGACTGTGGCCATGTCTCATAATATAGTGGTTTTCTTGATGGTCCTAGGAGATTAGATTGAGGAATTCGATTGGAGTGGTCACAGGCAAGTACTGATTGAGGTGACCTTTGAGTGTAGCTGGCACTGCCATACTGCAGAATACCAACAAGTCGTCAAACTTCATTTCATTTTATTAAAAACATAGCTAATATACTTTTAGACTAGTTTTCACATAAACAAAGCATGTTTATGAAGACAAGACTCTGATAGCGTAGTGTTGTTCTTCTGGTTTGTCTATTTCTCTTAAGAATTGACTGATTCTGAAGAAGAACATAATGTTTTCGAAAGGAGTTTGTTAACGTAATACAGCTTTGTTGTCAACATTGGAGTTGTCAATGTTGTATACTGACAGTTTTGCAAATGCTATTAACGAGTATTAGAAATGCCTACGAATATTTTCCTGCTTTCACTTTTCCCGCTCCTAACTTATTTTTTATATTACCAATTCTTCGTAAAATCGTTTTATAATCAACATTATGCTGTTAGGTAGTAATCCATTCTATCTTATATGTAGCAAATTACATATAGTATTCTTATAAATAGTTTACATATATCTTTATATATTTTTTCTTTAGTTTTTCTTGTTATTATTTTCCTCCATCAAAAGATAGTTCACATAGAATGTATGAAATCTGAGCACCTATCTAGGTGTACAGGGCTCCAAGGAAGGTACAGGGTGCCTTGTGTGTATCAATTCTGCTTGGTAAATCACCTACGATCTTCCAAGCAAAGATACTTGCAATCCTTGCCTTTATATAGAAAAGCAAGGAAGAAGGCTTAAATGATTGATGTATACGATCTGGTCAGATAGCCAGGCCCCGTTAGATGGAACTCAAACTGGTTTCAAGCTGGTGCTTCAATGTCGAGAAGGGCTGACTGATTTGGCTCGTCATAATAATGTGTTAACAGGTTTGCTGGCCATAAAGTGATCGAAGGAAACGAGGAGGCTGCTAAGCTTGCCAAACAAGCAGCTATCACCCCTTTTATAGGACCGGAGCCTGCGCTACCCATACCCTATAGTAGGATTAAAGGTGAGGTGCCTGGGTCACAAATGTCACTCTATTTCAGGAAAGATGTTTTCTTATTTTCTTTAAATCATTGAATTGTATTATTTTCTTTGTATCAAGATATGATCCAGGCAAGTTTGTTGAGATATTACACATTGTTGCATGGGAACCTTTCCACAGACGATGAAGCAGAACGGCGTGTTCTGTCCGAATCGCGTGGTGGGGAGCGTGAGCGAGGCGGTGTACCGCGCCCGGAGGGTCGTCGCCAGCAAGCTCGGCCTGCCGGCCAGTGTCGTCCACGTCCCCGTCACCGGCGGCGCTTCCCCCGACACCATCCTGCCTCTCGTGTCCAAGGCAGAACCTGGAGGCTTCTTTCTCATGGTTGGCCATTTATACTCGTATCATTCTTATTTCAATGGATAGCTTTCTTTCAATAAACAATAGTAATTAACTTAACAACTATATAACCAATTAAATGGTATTAACATTATTTCCACTGAGTTTGATATTTAATATTATTAGAAAACATGCAATCTTCTCTCGAGCAGTATAAAGCTTTGAGTTTAGTAGATCAAGCTAAATGTTATTTAGGTTATGATTTACAACGCATAAAAATATAAAATTAACAGATTGGTTTAGAAGAAAAAATTATTTATATAAAATAAGCTACGGTTAGGAAGGCAGTAATTAACTGTAGAGGAGGTATGAATACAGGACAAACAACACTAGTATTCGACTTGCCATTGATTTGAACTATGTCAGAAACCAGCTTAGTTACGGAGTAAGACGGTACTTTATCAATTGTGTATAATAACATTAATTAAACATAAAATCATTATTACTATTACATAATTTATTGTTTACCATTAGAAAGAGACGTAAACCTCGATACTGAACTATGTTGTGTTACTCATTAAATATACTTTTTCAAATATACACAAGAAAGACAAATTTAATTTCCATACAGCTAACATGGATGCCGGTTAACAAATGAGCCACACTTTCCACCAATAGCAAACACTGAAGCCGAAAAACTATGGACCATACAATGGAAAAACTTACAAACCCCTAAATAATTGTAACATACACATTACCTTTAAAACATTTCTATGAGAAAAATGTAACCAACAAATATGTATCTAAGACTAGAGATATAGTCTTATATAACATAAAATTCAGTTGGCTGGGCATTATGTGTAGGATGCTTAGACTTAACCTTACTAATAGAATACAAGTAGAGTCACTAATGAATATATTATCTCCTCTTTTTATGCAGGTAACTGTACAGAATAAATCTTAAATATTTCCATTAATCATTCGTACATGTATGTCTCTTCTCCGCATGAGAGGTTCAGACACATTCCAAGAGTAAATGCTCAAAGTCTTATGTTAGTGCTTAAGCACCTTCCCAGCGTGGAGTAGCTCAACATAACAAAAGGCCAGAGGTACAGTTCCACTATCTTAAGATGCTGTCATATTCCAACCATATTTCATACGACGACATATACATTGATAAGGAAATACACAGCCCAATTGCTTATAATAAGGTCGTTAACTATCTAAATTACTGTACATTTTAGTTAAACATGAGGTAGAAAAAGATACCACGTCTACTTATGATACAATTTAGTGAGCCAGTACCGATAGAGGAAAAAATACTACACCTACTTCTCCACTTATTTTAGCAATGGTTCTGAAAACAGTAAATTATACTAAGCCTAGATTGTTGTATATTTTAGCAATATATAGTTCATATACTTTTGAAATAGTGTTAAAAACGTTATAAAAGTCAATGCATATATGTATTTTGTTTTAATTTATGTTTGGTAAAGTAAAATGTAATTTTTTTAGAAAGAGTCTGAAGAAATAATAGCAAATTTACGAAAAGAAATGGAGGCAGCGAAAAAGAAGAAGGAAAAATGGCAGCGGGTATCGCGTTAGCTGAATTCGTCAACGTGATAGCAAGAGGTGAGCAAAAAGAACAGTGATAATAGAAATAATTACTCTTAGAAAAATACATTTTGTTTCACTTATAATTGTATCCCGAAATTTCATGTCTAGGGGAGAGGGAGGTGTAGCACTCTTTTCAGCATTCTGGGTATTACTGTAACAGGGACGTAGCACCCCTTTTATCTTTCTGGGCATTACTGCAACTGCAAGCCCTTTCCTAAAGTAAGGACACTGCAAAGTGCAAAAGTAAATATGGAGTAAGCCAGTAGTTGTATATAACATGATACATAACCACTATACCAATCTTCTTATATTATATTACTATAAAAAGATTTCACATAAACACGTGAAATAACAATCAATGATCAAACCACCATAAGAAATGGGAAAACAAGACTAAGTTCTCTCAACCGTAACAAGCGGTCTTCGTCAGAGTCAAAAACCCAACTGAAATATTCTCAGTTCTAATTGGGTTCTCTCTCTGAATTCTCAGTTGGGTTTTTAACTCTAACGAAGACCGCTTGTTACGGTTGAAAGATCTTAGTCTTGTTTTCCCATTTCTTATTGTGGTTTGATCATATATTATATTACAAAAATCATCACTTCAGGGGAATATACTTGTTGAAATAAAAATTTACGAACATTGAAGAATATTTAGACAGAAGTAAATATAAGTTACTTAATGTTTATTAAAATTAATTAATTATATATGTGAAGTAATTTTTTGATTCTCTGTATTTTACTGTTTTGAATGAGGACAGGTAAGTTTCTATTTTTGTATTTTTATTGTAAAAAAAAACTCTTATTTCAGTTGTACCTTGTCATTTTGATTTATTTGTTAGTTATAGTGCACACAATAGTGTTGTGATTTGATGAATTCCTATTGTTTTGTGAAGACCATCACCTCATATGTTTTTGATATATTATACGAATTCTCATCTTAACCTTATCTTCTCCTCAGAGCTTCTTTCAACTCTCCTCCTTTCCTAATATCGCCCCGTTAAAAACAACTGTTATTTAAGAGAAGTCAACCAAAAGTTAAAATTAAACATATACAAATTAACTTATGAATGTTATTACATATCAATTGGATAATTAAAATAAAATATGTTATTGTTTCTGTGATTGAAGTTGATAATAACATAATTAACTAATAAATCCTGAAACTAGTAAGCAGAGAAGGAAATATGGTGTGTTTTCACCAAGAACATTTAAAATTAATAAATATTTTTTGTTGAAATTAATACCATTAAGTATATATGGTATCTTCCTGGATTATTGATAGATATATATGTAACTCAAAAAGTCATAATTTGGTTAGAAATTGTCTCCATATTTCATACATTGCTATTAATAGCTGAATGAGTTTCAGGAAGAAGTCGTAACTTTTTGAAAATCGCTTTTACGTGGAAGGGCACTGTATGATGTCGAGTATCTGTGTTGTTTTCAATACGCATTCATCCTTTTATCCTGTTATCTAGCGACCACCTGTCATTCATGCTGGCTTAAGTCAGTTTGAGTTACACAGAACATTAATAAACTGTAAATGTCGTCTCTATTAGGTATGAAGGCAAACAATCTGTTCTTCCCCTTTTAATTACCATCAGATGAAATGTAATTATAGAGTGGTTTAATAACCAAATTAAAAACTATTTAGAATTTTACAACTTACTTTAACATCATAGAAAGATAAACTGCCAAGCTTCTAACAAGCAGGTAACATTTCGAGTCTCTCAAGTAGATATTTGAAACCATTATGTATTTAAACTACGAGTATACTATATTCACAGCAACTGCTTACCTTGAGTTCATCTCAGAATACTGACTCCTCTAGTATACTCAGTTATAAAACTTGTATTATTGTTTTTAAAAATTCTTGTTTTTATTTACTCCATGTATAAAATATAGTCATTTAAATACTACGTTAGGGTCAAAATTTCGATACCAAGTTTTCAGATCTACAATCTTTTATTTGTAACATTTCACTCTGTGACGTCATTCAAGCCCTCAAAATGTCAAAAGTGTAAAATTGGTGTTTGCCATTTGTTTACATTTTGTTACTCATCTGTCATTGATGCAGGCTTTCTTATCGAGTAAGTTTTCTTCCCATCAAGATCTGATAATGTTTCATTCGTTTGAACTGTTTTCCATTTTTAGAATAAAGGGCTGAAGTTAACCACATTTGATTATAAACATAAACCTGTTACTATGAACCTATTACCATAACCATATCACTATTAATTGTATTAATTTTAATTTGGTAGGTTAATTCTAATAAATTACGATTCAAATGAATTTAACGCTGATACCCTTTCTTACACAAATTAATATAGAGGCTTAAAATATCTTCAAAGAAAAAGCCTGTCAAAAGAGTTATTATTTGTTGCCACTTACGAAGTTTTTGTTGAGCTACTGCTTTATAATTAGTTAAATGAAAGTCGTGTGGCGTGCACGCCTTATTTTTGTCGATTAATCCCATGTCTTACCTTGAGGGTAAAAAAGGATAAACACTTTGATAATTTTTAAGAATTTTCCCGTCATACAAACTCTTTTACGTCGCTTTTGCTTACTATAAACTGTGATTCATTAATGATTGGGTGATCATTTTAATATGAATGCGCCACATTCCCGGGGCGCTAACTGAACATGGTTTTCACAGCTGGTCACCGATGGAAACCTACTCAAGTTGGCCATGGGCATATGCAACCAGAGGATATTCTGAAGAATTCCATCCAAACCCTAGAAACGATACATCGAAACAAAACCAATTTTAATATCAAAAATCCTGTTGGTTTTAATATGTTATAAATATAAGAGATATTTATATGTTTCTCCAAATAACCACATGCAAAGTTAATAAAATTAAATCTTTCCCTATAATAATAATAAATGAAACACACCGGTTTCATACGCTTCTCTTCAAAGCTCTCTCGTTAAAAATGGTGCCTGGATTTTATTTCATACCATTGAAATAAAACATTCATTTTTATTTATTTGTTTTTTTTTGAGTTATCTAATTTGATTTTACTTATTTTTTCCACCATTATAAATTCTGTCAAGTGGCCTTTTTATTTTTATCGAATTGAAAAAAAATAAATAAACAAAAATTAAAGGTTGATAGTAATTAGGGAATCTAACCTGGGCACCTGTTAGAGGAGGTTATAAATACTTACAAATCATATGAGTTAATCAGTTGCTGTTGAAGATGGATATGATTGGAAACCAACTTGACTTGTACTAACCTCTGTGGTAATTACATTATGCCTGTGGGATGACACACTGCAGAAAAAGATACTAAAAGCCTTGGTCATTGTTTTAAGGTGTGAAGGGACGTTTACTTGTGCAGGTCTGACAGGCCGACCTAGCGGATGGTACCCAGTGCTGCTTCGAACCCGAGCCGTGGAACTTCTCAACTATCTCGTACTTCCTGTAGAGTGGGGCTTGGCAGGAGTGCAGTCTTGGCCTCAGATGCCTGCCATGTCGCGCAGTGAAGGGCTTCTTCTGGAGGACGCAGTGACTCTTCTTGAGGAAGAGCAGGCAGAAGCGACACTGCACGCCACTAAGACCGCTCCCAGTCTGGCCCACCGCCAGCCCCCCATGCCTGCTTTCGACAAGTGCCACGCCTCCAGCAAGCCCTGCTGACCCCCCAAGTATCCTACCGCTCCAGTCATCGTCTAATACACTTAATCCAGTAGTCTTTCTTTTTAGTATTAAGTTATTTTTTCGAACATCTTTTACTGAAATACTCTGCTACAAGTATCCTTCAAATTGATGTTAAAATGATCCTGTAGGTGTTAACATCAAATAGATGTTAAAATATGTACGTACAGTTAAATAAATTAGGAGGTAAACAGTTAATTTAACAAATTTGGTAAAGTCAAGCAATTAAGAATATAGTATAGTAATGTAGTTACACCTCTCTGGTTTTGACCATAAGAAAAGGACTATTTTAAAAAACAAATAATCTAATATTGGTAGGATTGTGAAGTTTGTCCACATAATAATGAAAACTGTCTTTAAACTGTTCCTTCTTGATTCCCTAATAGGTTTTGGTTAATCCAAATGATAAAGTATGAACTATTAATACTAGACATTATGATGATGGATAACGTCTTTTCGAAAACTAATTTGTGTTTAGCACTGTGACCCCCGTGTGCCAACACTGATCTGGTGGCTGGGTATTTGAAGGCACCTATGCATGCCAATATAAAAGACTGGAAAGGAACAATCTTTGTTCGATTTCTACTTCTGATTTTTGCCTAGCAGTTTACCATTATTCAAGTTAGTTGATGACAACGGTTTAAAGCTTCTAATCACATGTTATTTTAGCAAAGGATTATCTTGCATGAAGACTCCTCAATCGATTTGGTTCAGCGGAGGCCTGACTTTGTTCGAGTGTCTTAGTTCAGCATCGACCAAGTCATGTTGATGCAGATGTTCTGATGCAGGTGCTACTGTTAGTTAGGATAGCATGAGTCGCTAACAGCATAGATTGCCACCCATCCATGTGCTCCAATCCCAGTCATGTTGATGCAGATGTTCTGATGCAGGTGCTACTGTTAGTTAGGATAGCATGAGTCGCTAACAGCATAGATTGCCACCCATCCATGTGCTCCAATCCCAGTCATGTTGATGCAGATGTTCTGATCAGGTGCTACTGTTAGTATGATAGCATGAGTCGCTAACAGCATATTACCAAGATTCATGTGCTAAGACTCCTCATGTTTGCAGATTTCGATGCGGAGTGCTACTGTTAGTTGATGCATGAGTCTAACGCTAGATTGCACCATCCATGTCCCAATCCCAGTAGTTGATGCAGATGTTCTGATGCAGGTGCTACTGTTAGTTAGGATAGCATGAGTCGCTAACAGCATAGATTACCACCCATCCATGTGCTCCAATCCCAGTCATGTTGATGCAATGAATTCTGATGCAGTGCTACTGTTAGTTAGATAGCATGAGTCGCTAACAGCATAGATTACCACCCATCATGTGCTCAATCCCAGTCATGTTAGTGCAGATGTTCTGATGCAGGTGCTCTTTATTAGGATACCATAGTGCTAAAGCATAGTACATCTTAGTCCATCGGTATTTTAGAAGACGTTTGAGCAGTGCTACTGTTAGTAGGATACATGTAGTCGCTAACTACGATAGAATACATCATGTCTTCATCCAAGTTTAATGTAAATTATAAAACTATACAGTAACACATTAGTGACTTTTTTTTAAACGGTAGAAAGTAAAGGTTTATATGACTTAATATAACGGTATTGAAAATTTCCAATAATCTGCTTTCAATGAATGCTAATTACTAAATTGCATGCCAACCTGTTCAATCACCGCAATTTCTAATGGCTGATTAGCATTGCTGATAAGGAACAATCAGCATAGAGTTGCATTTAATTAATAAATATTTAGAAAATATATATCCTATAGATATTTTATATTTATACATTTGTGGAATGTATCATTATTTCCTTTTTTTGGTAGAAGAAAAGTTGTGTTTGCTCAGGTTTATAGATATTTTAATGCTGATAATATAAGCATGCATTATAATATAAGCATGCAGATAAGAAGTGTTTAAATGAAAAAAAGAACACTTTTTTAACTGTATAAAGTAATTTAGGAGAATTCAGTATAATCAATCATAGTTTATCAATATCGAAAAATAATAAAATTATTATTAATTTGATAATTAAAAGCAAGTGGGTTGATAAAGAATGAAGGTGCCGTGAGCAGTGGGGCTGGCGGACGTGATCGTACGTGGCAGTCGATATAGTTGACAACTACGAACTGCATTTCAGTGGAACGGCGGCACAGCGTGTCATCGATCCTAAACACAACGCGAGCAGTCATGTCTGTAATCACAGTAAACATAGTCATTGCTCTCACTGTCCCAGACAAACAAGCAGTCCCGCACTTGCAAGAACCACCTTCGACATCGCAATACAACATTGTTACTTCACTTATCCCCAGAGTTTTGGCCCACCCAAATCCACTTGTCTTTATTTGCCTTATAGTTAGTCTCGCATTAATAAATTATAATTTATTTTTGCAAAAATATAGAAAACGAATTGGTTTATTTTTCTTAAAATACTTCGATTTTTTTTTCTAGCTACTGCAAAACAATAAATTGATTATTTATTTTCAAATAATGAAATCATTTTTTATGTTTCTACGGTGATTGGTCTAAGTCATCGCTTTGACTCCTAATTTCTTGTAATATGACGCCAGATGATCGTGCGTATATTAGAACAGGTCGCTAAATGAAGATCGATATTTTAATCAGCCATTTTGATTTCTTCAATTGTTTATTCTTAAAAAAAAAAGTACTATACAAAAATCTGGCATTATGAACCACAGAACTCACATTTATTTAATTATCAAAGCATATTTATTAGGGTAATAGTAGTTCTATCACCGTAGTGCTGTTATTGCTTTATACTTCTTATTTTCCAAGGACATGCTATTTCTCTCTCTCTCTCTCTCTCTCTCTCTCTCTCTCTCTCTCTCTCTCTCTCTTCTCTCTCTCTCAGTTGAATAAATTTTTAGATCCAATTTAATATTAATAAATGTATTTCCCATCTATTGTTTAATGTACCTATAAATTTAAACGAGAGTTCTTCAAAGGTTCAGTTATCGCAACTCAAAACAGTTGTTTGTACTTTTTGATTTCAGTGGACAATTTCTTTGTATATCACACCCTATACGTGTATTGAATTAACGTGTAACTTAAATTCAGTTAACTATTACATTAATATTAAATTAAAGGCCAGAATCAAATCTTCTTTATCGGAATCGTTTGGACTGATTTTTAGGAAAACAAAAAAAATTATTTTTTTCGTATAAAGTACCTTAAAAAAAAAAGGGGCAAGTTGGTAGCAAGCTTGTTATTTCGTCTGAGGAATAGCACGAACCTAAATATGACATTGGATGATTACAACTCTTTTCATTTTTGAGTCATCTTGGACGGGGACATTCAGAAGGACCAATTTACGAAACATATTTTAATCGACTTGGGAGACCTTAAAAATTGTTTTCTGTTCAATATACAATTTTTATACTAAAAGAACAAATATTGTCTTGAGTTTTTACATTTTACAAATTTGATTTAGGGACTTCATAGTTCGATAATTCAGCTATAACTTTTACATGAAGAAATCACAGTATATCATTCTCTAAGCCATTATAACTGGATTATATTTTATATTCATTAATCTAATATATTTCTATTTGTGGAAAGTTGCTTAGTAATTTTGCTCTATCTGTTGACGAGTAATATTTTAATGAGTTGATTTTTGCAGAATATTAGAACGTTTTTAAACATTCACAGTGGGTAATTATAAACAGTATTGATAACACACATACACACGCACAATTACAAATATAACGAAATACATATAAAACGTAGCATTTATTCGTATTCACTCTCTGGAAGTGTTTGGTTGGGAACCTAGGTTACCCACATATCTTGGTTACTTGCGGATCTATCATGGCATCCTATAAAACTTACTTCTGGCGGATAATTTTCCATCTGATGTCAGTCGTGGATGCCCGCCTCCGCGAGGTCCACCTTGGGCATGTGTTCCGGTAGTACCTTTATTGGTCCGCTGTGTTCCCCTCCGCATGGCAAAAGGGGACCACGTTAAAAACATCGATCTGCTCTGTTTTATTCCGTGGTATAGCCGAAAGGCATAGGCACACGGTAATAGACCAAAACAGGATAATTTTCCATGAAAACCTCCTTGAATCCACTTACATCGTGTCGCTGATGGAACACATTACATTCAAATAAGTTAATCATATATATATTCTTTGTAGTTTACTTGCGGTGCTCTCATAACCTCGTAGTTTGTGAGCTTCGTCGGAGGAATTGACGTATACCCGTATAAGGGTGACGTCATAGTGAAGTGACCAGACACTACTGACAAACTCATCAGAGATTCATTAACTCTCTTTAAATAGATGATATTTATTTAATATATTAATATTCTAATAAAGATAGTTAAGGAAATCCGATTCGGATTAAATAATTCGATTTCATTTTAAGAAAATAGATGTCATCGAGGAAAGAGAAACTAAGGGAGTTTTATGATCCAGAACTCCCACAGTTTGTCTACTTAGCATTATCTAATAATTAGTGATAATAATAAATAATAAGTAATAATAATTCAATTTCACAAATAATAATAAATGATATTCCTATAACATTAATATTAGACTAATAATCATTAGAAAAAAATAAATAAAAACCAGTTAAACAGAAGGTAGCACACAGATACACAAACGAATGCCTCACTTCTATATTTCGATTAAAGTATTGAAAGAATTTAAAAATAATATTATACTCGTATAACACTATGAATTAGTAGGTTAAGCTCATCAATACTATGAAGTCTTAGTTTTATCTGTAGTTAGGTTATTGGTAAATAATCATCTATAGAAGGAATAACATCAATATAAGAAGAGTAAATCAACAGATTAAGTTTGTTCCAAAAATGTTGCTTTACAAAATAGGAAACTCTTTTATTCTTGAAGAAATTAGTCTGGACTGCTTCATTGGTTTTGAAGAGACTTTCAACAAGATCCACTCAAATCCATTAAATTTAATACATCAATGTTAATCTAGGAACTTATAACTGATTAAAACAATAATGAAATGCAAAAATAAGTGTGAGATCCACCTCAGCTGAAATTATGGTAGATGTCCGTACTGGAAGGTAGTACATCTGTGTTTATGCAGTATGCTCTCCGAATTGTTGAAAGTTTAACAAAGATAAAGTGAAATTTTGGAATACTGTCAAACTGACAACATCATTATTTTGGAAAAAATTAAAAAAATTTCAATAATTACAGAGGTTAGTTTTACGATAAAAAAAATTGATTTATCATTGATTCTCAAATCTTATTTGATCTCATAGAGGTGAGACCAATTTATTGATGAAAAAAAAAATATACTGTAAAATCACACCTCAGAAGGATGAGTGGAATACTTTTTCTTATAATTAAATGGATAAAAGAACAGTCATGCTAAATTTTATGATTTCAGGTATTATAACTGATGGCTAAATATAAAAAAAGAAGTATGTGGAAAAAAGCAACATGAAATTAGTACCCTGGAACGAAATTTTAAAAAAAATTCTATTTACCCCAAAAGCAGTACTGCTGTATAAACTGAAACATCAATTCAGCAGGATTACCTGCTATACTTGTTGGATTTGTTCTCATTAACAGTAATTTATTAACAGAATTGAGTCAAAAATAATTGCTATTCATTTTGATTAAATGAAATTTGAAAATATTTTCGAGTTAATATGATGTGTAAGAAGATTTAATTGTTAAAGCTATAAAAGGAAAAGCAGACCAACCATATATTATTTTGTAATCAACGATATATAATGTAATCATGTCAAAATAATTCTTACTATACTACTTAAATAAAGATTTAATATTATAAATTTGAATTATAAAGAAGAAAAATTAAAATGATTAAGAAAAGTTAATATGATTTCTAAAATAGGTAAGAAGAACAAAATAATTAAAACTGTATAAGGAAACGCCAGGAAATCAAATATTTTTTGATACTTTCCGGGGTGAAGGATGTTTGTTTTGCGAGGGTTGTAATCAATCTATATGTGCTCTCTTTAACAAATCATAATGTCGTATGTAGTCTTTGGTGTGTTAAAGAATGCCATTCTTTCTGAGTAATATTGAATCATGGAAAAGGTTTTTTCCCTTTCGTTCTAATAAAAAAGTTACTAATTTTAAGCCATTTTTCTGGTTAATCATTAAATTTAAAATGTATTATTAGGTATTTTCTTAGTGCGAATGAGCTAAAATAATGAGCTCATTCGCACTATTAAATGTTAAATAGTGTTCGCACTCGTTTGTTTTGTTATTTAACAAAACAAACGAGCTTAAAATATTGGCTGAGTAATATGACACCAAAAATGAAAGCTGTTATGTTCTATCTTGAGTGACAAGGTTTTAGTAAATAAACATTTTCGAATGAAATAACATTACTGACAAAAGGAAAGGTCAAGAGAATCGGCTTTTAAAATTTAATTACATGCATATTGTTAGTGCCACAGAGGTAAGTAAATAAGATATCATTCATGTTATTAACCGTCATACCTCGTCTATCGCTGATGAAGTCACTCGATCGGTTTCGCAATGGCTGCATCATCAATGGGACTAACGTTACCTTCCAAAATCACGGATATAAATACCTATTTTAACTCAATGGTGCCAATATATGCCTAAATTTCCTATCTAATAGTTTTATTTTATTTAATCTGTTTTTTGTCTTTTACAATTTAAGTCGTCTCTGTCCTGTACGTCCTGTCGTCCTTTCATGTTTTTTATTGGTTTAAATATTATGTCTACCTGGTGCTTGATTTCTTCGTTTATTAGGTTATCAGTATTTCTGTGTTTATATATTTCCATTTCTTCTATTACGTTTAATCGTTTACCTTTTTGTCCTATTTTAATTAATTGAGTTAAAATAGGTATTTATATCTGTGATTTTTGGAAGGTAACGTTAGTCCCATTGAAGATGCAGCCATTGCGAAACCGGTCGGGTGACTTCACCAGTGATAGACGAGGTAGACGGTTAATAATGATATCTTGAATTTTATAAAATTTGTTTAAAAAACAGAAAACTCTTTAAGTATAAAGAAATGACTCAGGGATCATTCTAGGATATGATGCAGTGTTGATAACACGTTTACAAAGCCGTTCAATCAGAACTAATAAATTAACTTTTAACCCAAGAATTATAGAAGAGATTAGAACAATAATTATTCTAAGTAGAATATCTAGCACTATAGAAATGGTGCCCACTGAAGGCTGTCCTCAGGGTGTCGTGCTAATCTAAATAATCAAGGTTACGACATGCAAAAATCGTGTCATTATAAGAAGAGTAATGCTTTATGATACTTCATTTGAGCTTATGTTGCATGTCCTCTGAATCCTTGATAGGTGAATAACGGAGAAATGTCTGGAATATAAATCGAGCTAAAACTGTTTTTATAATTTGTCTAAGAAGAAAGTAAGAAGGTTTCAAAGTCATGAAGGCCTGCTCATTAAAATAGTAACATACAACTCTCTGATGGTGCAAGAACGTAAGAATATCATTAGATGATAACCTAAATTTGGGAAATCATAGAAAGTACACATTGGTTAACTCCACAAAGCAATATTCTGCTCTAAGAGTTTCCTTGGTAGAACATAGTTTAATAATATTAATATTAATAACATGTCAAATTGTTCTAGGCCAATGATTTCAATCTTACAACCACTAATAAAATGAATATAGTCATATTAAAACAAATGAAATCATTATTGATTGATTATCTATGAGTTTGATTTTAGGTCTACATAATAGTCATATTAAAATAAAACAAAAACTCTAATGGGTGTTAACGATTTTTACAATATCTTTACTTATCGTCAAGTTAAGTGTTAACCACTAAAGATATTTTTACGAGTATTAATCAAAATTTCAATTAATGTTTCAGTTGATCATATTTGGTATTGAAAGTATCCAATCACAGTTCGGACACCGTAGACACACAAACACACACACACACACACACACACACACACACACACACACACACACACACACACACACACACACACACACATAACCCACACATTAAGAAATCCAAACACTACAAAGCAAGTATAAACAAACACATACGCCTTAACACTTTCACTCACTTACACAAACACACACATGACGGACACATAACTTTCTAAAAACTTAACCACCAAAGGACATCCACATCACATATACATAATAGTAGAATAGGTAAAAGAAATAAAATTTGACGTGCTTGTGAAAGAGAAATTATATGAAAATAGACGAATCTATTCATGGATGTTCTGGTAATTGAGAATAATCCATGCACATATTCTGTGCAGTGACGTTTCACTTTATTAAAAATTCTATAGTTTAAATTGTACCTTTATGTTAATATTTCTCAACACTAATAATATAAATATTAAATTAAATGCAGCTGGTTGTTATATCACAGTCATAGAAATCATTCAAATAGGTTCTAAGCTTTCAAATTTATGTTTAACAAAAGCATGAGTGGAATTTAAATTTATAAAATGAGAAAGAAAATTAGCTGTCAGAAACACTGCTCAAATTGCGTAAATATCACATTGTGACTGACTTCGTGACAGTGACAGTTAATTTACATCCATCTGAATACTTGTTTATTTTGAATATAAACACATTAAAGTTGATACAATAGATATAAAAAGTTGTCGGCAAATAGATGGGAGTTTCCGTTTAATTATAATTAGAAAAGGAAAAGTTAGTTTGAAATTTATTGTCATTGGAATTGTGTGATTGATACAGTTGGAGGTCTAAAGTGACGTGATGTGAGTTCGACCTGTGAGACCCTCCTCCGCGTGTGCCACTGACAAGGAATATAGGAGTATGATACTAATCTGACTTAAGGCGCGAGCCGAACTAACGACCAACTAAGCTACTAGAACGAGTCTGAAGTCACACTCTCGTACACTCATTTGTGTAGGCCTGGTCCATGAAGTGAATATCTTTTAAACCATGATTCTCACGGTGTATGAGATCTTGTCCATGGAAACGTAAGGAAATATTTCAGGCGGATATTTCTTGACCACTGGTACTCATTATGTAATCATCCTGGTTCCTATAGAAACATAAGGAACCTATGTAGGGTTTAGTTGCTGTACGGTAGCATTCATTGCCACCAGATGAAATCTGGCCCAGCATGAATACAGAAGAAAATGTTTGTGGTGAACAGTTCTTAAACACTGATATTTATCTTGTGAAGTCCAGTAAACGCAAGGAAATGTTTGTTTGAACACGAGTAATTATCTTGTTCAAATCTATTTCATGAGACTATTTCTTGAATAATAGTATTATCATGAATCATATATGGTTCATGAACACTTTAATGTTAACCAAGAGTGTATCAAAGAGTTATCTGAGAACTGTTTTTTATTATGAGTGATTCATCCATCTTTATTGTAGATCTTGGGCATATTGGACTATC
Organism: Hermatobates lingyangjiaoensis; assembly: GCA_026182355.1. Lineage (NCBI taxonomy): Eukaryota > Metazoa > Arthropoda > Insecta > Hemiptera > Hermatobatidae > Hermatobates > Hermatobates lingyangjiaoensis. The sequence continues at coordinate 784,632 of JAPFBL010000007.1, read as the reverse complement.
TAATTTTCGATATTCAAACCACTGACATTTTCGTTTTGAACTTTACTAACTCTAACTTAGTTTAGGAACTACTTAACTGTTTCTTGAAGTTACTAAAAGGATTAGGCAATTAAATTTAGCACTAACAACAATTATATCTGAAAATGACATAAGTTAATGACAAATAACAGTGAACTTGCTAGGATTTATTCTAGGATTAAAACAACATACAAGTGAGTATTAAACAAATCACGCTAATTTGCAATTACAGATATTCTCTGGGCATTTTTAACTATTTTGCTCCAACTTTTTAAGAACTATTATTCATTTAACATATATATTGCAGTTATCAATTTTGTTGTTATCTGAGAAACTGAAAGTTTAAACTGAAGTTTTTTTATTTTATCGTTATTCTCTAGTAAAAAATTTAGTTTTTTTATTTAAAAGTATATAAAGAAAATTACGGTAAATTTAGGGAAAAATTACAAATAGAATATTGCCATTTCAGGAAATAAAAAAAAAATAACAGTGTATCATTTTTTTATTACCCGATTTGTAACTTGAGGAGGAACTTAAAAAAATAATTGAAATAAACATTCAAAACAAAATTTAAAAATCAATATTTTAATATCAAGAGGATTAGTTGAAATTCATAAACCAAATGTAATTTTTAGATAGGAACAGTGAGAAAGCTAAAATGTTTTAAGTTTTAAGAGCTTGTAAATCAGCCTGACTCGTTACCACTGCATTGCTTTACTATCATGAAATAAGGCTTGTTTAAATCAGAGTAATTTATAGCAAGTAGTTTTATATGAGGAGCCATGAGGTAGAGAAGATCTTTTTATTGATGACGACGTCGTATTTTAAAGATGATACTGAAATACTATAAGCTCAAGGCGACCTTACTATTAACACGATGTGCTCATTCCAAAATCCTTCCAACGTAGCAACTTTACGATCGGAAGAACCTTGTTTAGACCATGTTAGCAAGATAAATCAGTCCCCACTTACAAATGTATATAATCTATGCTCTTCAAACGTGTAACGTGTAATGCTTTTCTTTAGGTTACATCAGTACACTTGATTTAGCTAGCAAAACACTATGCACTATTTACATAAAAAAACTTTTGTATGTGATGATTTGAATTAGTGAATTACTTGTTCAACATTAGTAAATACCACATATAAATAATTGCATAATTTTATAAAGAACTAGACTACCCGTTGGATCATCCATCACCTTCCTTTTTAATGCAATCATGTTCGCGTAAATACAGATAAACTATAAATGGCCCTACTGAGATGAACCATTCATATCTCATTCAGACTTAGGAATAGTCATGGCAAGTGCTAACTGAATTGGAGATTGAATCTTTGAAAAAGAAATGTTGTCTCCTGTAGATAAACCAAATTTCAATCATGGAATTAAAACTATTTCTCCTTGAAACCGTGATGCAGTAATTTTACCAACAATGGCTTTATTGTGATACTCCTCAGTTATTAGTCTCGTTTCATTTTATAATCGCGTTTTATTAATTAGATCAACATTTCTCATACAGATGGCAGGAGCTCCTTTTTGAAGTCATGCTTATGTTTTGGAAGTGAATTGCAAAAAGTCCTCGTGGCACAAAGAGAAGCGCCAAGAATTAAAAGTAAATACGTGCAATAAAAAATACCTTGGTCTAAACAACAATAAGATTTCAAAAATGGGACTAAAACCTTTCCTAAAAAAAAAACTGGTTAGGTTTATTCTATAACAGAAATATATTTTACATCTGGAGTCAGTAATTTTACCTGACTTATGTTGAGGGAATTGTTTTTTTATTCTTCTTTCTTTTTAATGCCGCTATTTGTAAAGTCATATATTACTCACTGCTTTCTTTAATATTTATTTGAATGATCCAGTTGAAACTGAAAGTAACAGGTATTCCATGTTTCACAGTGCACAACAATATCCAAGGGCTTCATCTTTAGCTGGGTTATACAAACCGTACGTTGTTTATATCAGGTTTTTGAACAGTACTATAACACAGGCCGTTGAAGTAGAGCTGGACCTCCAATGCAAAGGTCGTGGGTTCGATTCCCACAAAATGAAGTAAATTTTATTATTTATTCAGATAATGCTCGCTAACAAGAAACAAATAAACAAGATCGGTCATCAGAGTTTTCTTAGGAAAATTAATCGGTCATCTGTTCTTAGGAGCTTTGTCCCTTAACAGCAGATTTTGATAGTTTGACTCTAAACTAAAATAAAATTTAACAAAATAACAAATAAATAAATTAATTTGAAAAAAAACATTGGTTTGCTTTACTTTTTCCTTATTAGGAAATAAGAGCCAGTGGTTACCAAATTATTACACATAATATATTTGATTTAATATTAGAAATGACTAGTATTATGTACTGACTATTTTGTTGTTGAGATGCGCAAGCTCGCGCTCGGTGACCTTTCTGCGAGTCTGCTCCTGCTGCTGTCGCTTGTACTGACTGTACTTGTAGAACAGATACATGCCAGGCAGAGCCAGCACCACGAGGGGCTTCATCAGCCCCGAGGTCCCGCCAGCGCTCACTGGCATCCCCCTGCAACAACCACAACGCTCATCAGCAAATCTCACACCCTTCGGCTTTATCAGCCCCGAGGTCCCGCCAGCGCTCACTGGCATCCCCCTGCAACAACCACAACGCTCGTCAGCGAATCTCACACTCTTCGGCTTCATCAGCCCCGAGGTCCCGCCAGCGCTTACTGGCATCCCCCTGCAACAACCACAACGCTCATCAGCAAATCTCACACTCTTCGGCTTTACCAGCCCCGAGGTCCCGCCAGCGCTCACTGGCATCCCCCTGCAACAACCACAACGCTCATCAGCAAATCTCACACTCTTCGGCTTCCACTGGCCATCGGCAAGCCGCAACCCGATGAGGCAACACCGCATTGTGTCGCCTATCCAACCTCCAACACTGTGCTTAGCTTTGCCGGTTTTAACGGGAATTGCTTATATCGTGTGAGAACAAAGGGTTCGGACTGATAATCTTAGTACAGGGACTGTCAAGGCTGACGCTTCTCCTAATTCACCTGGCCTCATACAATGTTAGTTTGGATGAAAGTTATAAAGGAAAAGTTAACACTTTGTTATCGTCATCTTGTCTTACCTTAAATCATACTCTATAGTATTGTAAAGAAAAGGATTTTGTTACGTAAACTAGGGTCAGTTTTACTTCAATCAAACGAAATCATGTTTTCAAAAATTTTTATACATCGCTCTGACTCTTTGAAAAAATTACAGTTTCTAGTCCAAATTTATATATTTTTTATTCAAAACACTATTAATTTAATAAGTTTAAAACTGACTAGAATTATAAATATAACTTGATATTTATGTTATACTCATATATATTATATTTCCAATGTATATTTAGATTATTATTTATTGTCATTGTGTTACATTTTGTGTTAGTCCACTTGCGCTAATGCTCAAACGGAGATGTGTTTAAAATACATAAAACGTAATATCACGGAATGGCTCCCTTCTTTTCATTCAAACACAACTCCAATATCTTGTCGGCACAAATCAAAATATGTTTAGTCCTTGAAGTTCACATATTTCTAACAGAACAAAAAACTTGGAGAGAAAAAAGTTTTCACTTAATAAGGGTCTGGGTATTAAATTTCTTAAAATATAGATAAAATTGTATTTAATAGTTGTAATAGTTTTCTCGAAAGTTACAACCTACTTAAACTGATAGCATTTGTATTGTTTTATTGGTAATTCTGTTATCTGTATTCTATTGGGAGAAGATGTTTAGCAACATGAAGGTCTCTAAAGCAGTGGTTCTTAACCTGTGTTCGATCGAACTCTAGGGGTTCGAAGAGTTGGTCTCAGGGGTTCGGCGGAGCCTCCACCAAGGAGGTCAACAGCAAAAGTCACACTGATTTGCACGTTTGTAATTTGTTGTGATTTCATGTATTGTGTTGGTTGTGTTCTTTGAACAAGATAATATTAATGCACGGTTCATTTTTTGGAACATAAAAAAAACATACGCCTATGACTGGAATTTGAAAAAAATCATATTTTATTTTTCACTAAAGAAGGGTTCGATGAATGCACTTATGAAACTGGTGGGGTTTGGTACCCCCAAAAGGTTAAGAACCTCTGCTCTAATGTAATCTGGCAGCTTAACTGACGTTGCATGGATTCAGAAAAAACTGGCTGCCCAGCTGACATCGAAAGTAATAGTTAATAGTTAACTGACTGAGTCAGTAAAGATGCAGTATCGCTGAGAGCAAATAAGCTCTAAAAGTAAACTGCCAGAATAGCTGAAATCATAGAAACTCAGAAAGTAAGCTCACGGCCTAAACCTTGTATACGAATATTCTTTCTTTCATTGATCTCTCCCTCAGATAAACGAATTTGAATATATATATATATATATATATATATTTCGTTGAACAGCTGACCGTATTTCGCTGATGTCATTTTCTTCACTAGTTTTTCAAGGTTTCTGAATACCTTCTTCTTTCCTTCATCCAAACGTTGGAGAATGTTAATTAAGTTATAACCGACATGTTTCGACTGGCTTCCAGTCATCTTCAGGGTGATTAATTAAACAAAGAGGAAAATTATTAGTCTTTGGAGTTGGTATTAAAACACATTATATAGTAGAAGTTTGAAGTAGCTGCTCTTGGGCCTGATTCGCAAGGGCTACTGACTGAGGTGGGGTGGATGGTGGGGTGGGGGTACTGACAGTTAACGGTTTTTTCATCCAATCAGGCGCGTATAGTTTAAGTACTCTCTCGCTACTACCCGTTTGAATATTTATTGTAGGTTTATTCTGTTTAATTATTATTGCTTCTGCGATTTGCAGTCGATTGAAGTTGTTTTCTTTTCTAATTATTTTAGTTCCACTCACGAGTAGGTCTCTAGTTATTTTGGTATTATGCTTGTCCTCTGAATGTTTCTTGGGACCGCCTATAGAAAGGTGCATGGTAAGTCTTCTCGACAGTGATGTAGTTGTCATCCCAATGTATGAATCGTTGCAGGGCTCACGGTCCCCGATTTGACAGGTGTATTCATACACGAGATTAGACTCCTTCAGTTGAGAATCTTTAACCTTATTGCTATTTCTCATCACTAGGGTGCTTATGGTGGGGCTCCGATAATAGGTTATTAAGGCGACCTTATCCTCGGGTGAGGTGCATTTTATATTCTTCTTAATTATATCCTTGAGTACGCGTTCGTCTATTTTGTGGTCTTCCGAATACTGATTTCGTATTCGGAAGACCACAAAATAGACGAACGCGTACTCAAGGATATAATTAAGAAGAATATAAAATGCACCTCACCCGAGGATAAGGTCGCCTTAATAACCTATTATCGGAGCCCCACCATAAGCAGCCTAGTGATGAGAAATAGCAATAAGGTTAAAGATTCTCAACTGAAGGAGTCTAATCTCGTGTATGAATACACCTGTCAAATCGGGGACCGTGAGCCCTGCAACGATTCATACATTGGGATGACAACTACATCACTGTCGAGAAGACTTACCATGCACCTTTCTATAGGCGGTCCCAAGAAACATTCAGAGGACAAGCATAATACCAAAATAACTAGAGACCTACTCGTGAGTGGAACTAAAATAATTAGAAAAGAAAACAACTTCAATCGACTGCAAATCGCAGAAGCAATAATAATTAAACAGAATAAACCTACAATAAATATTCAAACGGGTAGTAGCGAGAGAGTACTTAAACTATACGCGCCTGATTGGATGAAAAAACCGTTAACTGTCAGTACCCCACCCCACCATCCACCCCACCTCAGTCAGTAGCCCTTGCGAATCAGGCCCAAGAGCAGCTACTTCAAACTTCTACTATATAATGTGTTTTAATACCAACTCCAAAGACTAATAATTTTCCTCTTTGTTTAATTAATCACCCTGAAGATGACTGGAAGCCAGTCGAAACATGTCGGTTATAACTTAATTAACATTCTCCAACGTTTGGATGAAGGAAAGAAGAAGGTATTCAGAAACCTTGAAAAACTAGTGAAGAAAATGACATCAGCGAAATACGGTCAGCTGTTCAACGAAATATGCTTAAAAGAAGGACTGCTTCCAAATTTTACAAATATATATATATATATATATATATATATATATAAAGATTTCACATAAACACGTGAAATAACAATCAATGATCAAACCACAATAAGAAATGGGAAAACAAGACTAAGATCTTTCAACCGTAACAAGCGGTCTTCGTCAGAGTCAAAAACCCAACTGAACAAACCGTTCAGTTGGGTTTTTGACTCTGACGAAGACCGCTTGTTACGGTTGAAAGATCTTAGTCTTGTTTTCCCATTTCTTATTGTGGTTTGATCATATATATATATATATACGTATAAATAGACTTTGTGTCGATCGGTGGACACTTCCACGTCTCCGCTCCTGTGGTCTTTTCCCTTTTCCTAAATTCCCTGAGGACGGCGTGATAGCCGAAATGATCGATAGTAGTAAGTGTTAGTTTCTTTTTTGTTTTCTTATGATAACTTTAATTATATATATATATATATATATATATATATATATATATATATATACATTGAATGTCAACTAAAAGACTGGAATCTCAGCGATATTAGTGAAAACCGTATGTACAGAGTTTAAAAAAAACGAAAGAACCCGATTGTTTTCATACAGAGTAGCGTAAACAATGTGCAGTTTTGGTGCTGGACCTTTTCGTCAATTCAGACTGGGAATTTGGTTCCGCTCAGAGATATTAGAAACTGATGTAAAAAATTTTGTGATAATAGCTCTTTTTGTTTTTGAGATATCTATAAACACTTACTCGCGCACGTAAATACGTACACACTGACTGACCAATTTGGGAAACTTATATTATTAGATTTAAGGGACCTGAACTTTGGATTTTCGTTCAACACATATTGGAACACCATAAGGAAATAAAATTTAAGCTCACTAGAGTTTTAACTGTACTAAATAAATAAATAAAAAAAAATTACTTAATTTACCACTTACTCACAATGGGGGTCAACTTACTCAGCAATATATATCACAATTCATAATCTAGAACGGCATTTGTAATGAGCGTTTTTGTCATTAGTTGTACATATAATAATTACTCATAAATTGAGTAATTATGAGTATATATCTGTCCTTGAAATATATAGGACAGATTTGTACATAAAGCTGTTTTACTATAAAAATAAAAACTACGCCTTTGGTTCCAAATTCGGAATGCATACGGCTCTTACTCTGACACTTTTATCTGCTTAAACCTAAAAAATCATGAACTGGACCTTATGGTAGTTCAAGATTCAGACACATTCTTGTTCTACCTTCACGCTATAAGTTGGTAAACTTGATCAAGAATAGTACTTCTTGAAAACGCGTTGCTTTGATTTTGATAATAATATTTTTGTGTCGAAACTTGATATATAATTTTCAATTATGAGGTTTTACTTTCATTTACACTCTACATGAAATAAGGAGAAATTAAAGTACTGGATTCGGGTCAAAAATATGAAATTGTGTTGCTAATTGAAATGCCCGTTTTAAGATCTCCTGAATCCAATCACGTTTTGGAAATTGCCCCAATGAATGTGTTTGTGTGTGTGTGTGCTTGTGTGTGTGTGTGTGAGAGAGAGAGAGAGTGTGTGTGGGTTTGCTTGAGCAGTAGATTTAAAAATGAAAGCGCAATAATAACCAAATCTTCATTGTTAAGTTATCATATTCCTGACATCAAAGAGTAAGCTCGATACAAAAATAGAACTATTTTTTGGAGTATTTTATGTGAAATAAGGTTGGACGTTTTCATTTTTCAAAAAATCTTTTCACACTAATTTGATTAAAATCTGTGTTATTCTCGCCTTTTAGATAACATTTAAAATATATGTAAGATGTGATACTTTACGTGATTTTAAGATGTAAGAAATTGTACTTCAAGGTCATGAATTCAATAAACTAGTCCGTAAGAGTGAGCGAGTTAACGACGAGTTAACGTTAAAAGAGTAAACGACTTTTTTAAGAATTTTTGTTTCTATTGATACAGATATTAAACAATAGACGGTAAAATATATATTAATATTAAATTTGTTCGAAATTGATTAAACTTAGAGAGAGAGAGAGAGAGAGAGAGAGAGAGAGAGAGAGAGAGAGATAAAAGAAGTTACATCCAATGAGCTTATTCTTTCTTATTATTATTATTTGATTTAAAAATTACCAGATTTATTTATTTAAGTTGCAATATATTATGCTGAAAATATAATAATTCTGAGGTATGAAGGGTATTTCTCTATTTTATAGTGTGGAGTTAGGGATATAGAAGGCTGACACTTTCAAAGTGCCTTGTAGCCAAACTGAATAGCAAGTGGATTGCTGGAAAGCAAACAGAGCATGGAGCAAGGTACAGATGAAACAAGTCGGCTTATTTATAATAGGCATTTAGTAAAGGTAGGGTAACAAATCTCGAGGGTTGCCTTATAATTTGAAAGTAAGGCAGAGTAGCATTAGACGGCGGCTTGGCCATTCTCCAAGGGACTCCCTTCTGACCTTCCCCTTCTCTTGCAGAATTACGTGCTCACACTCCGTCTAATCAAATCACGCCGCTCTCTATAAAAATATCAAGAGATATTCAGAAAATCACCAAAACCGACCATATTAAAATATTACTCCTCACCAAGAATTAGCTTCAAAATATTTATCATAATTTTTAACTTTACTTTGGATTTGTTTATAATGAAATTGACTTATAAAAAAATGTAATATCTAATCCTATAGTCTGGCTTCATCCAATAACCATCCAACCGTTTCCAACCTCTCTGAACCAGTGGGCTTGGTTTCCCTCTGTTATCTCTCCTGAAAACGGTTCAAACAAAAAATTAGAAACTGTAAGTGAGTGCGTTATAGAACTATATATATATATATATATATATATATATATAAAGATTTCACATAAACAAGTGAAATAACAATCAATGACCAAACCACAATATGAAATAGAAAAACAAGCCTAAGATCTTTCAACCGTAACAAGCGGTCTTCAGTTGGGTTTTTGACTCTGACGAAGACCGCTTGTCATGGTTGAAAGATCTTTGTCTTGTTTTCCCATTTCATATTGTGGTTTGATCATTGATATATATATATATATATATATATATATATATATGTGTGTGTGTGTGTGTGTGTGTGTGTGTGTGTGTGTGTTTCAATATATGTATTCTTTGAAAGAATACAACACGATTAGAAAATATAAATTAGACTCACTTTCAAAAAGTACACCTCTTTAACAGTCACTCTCAGGAAAGGAAGAAGACGAAAACCAACTTCTTTATATATACCAATTAAATGAAACGGTTTCACGAACTAACGATGTTCCAAACTGGAGGGCAAACGGACAAAGCGGACTGGGTGTGTTACTGGGGAGTCTGTGTGTATACCACGCACACCATTGATTCGGTTTCCACTAAAACGGTTGCAATTTCAGTCAGCGTTTATTTCGCAATGACGATAAATAAGCCGCAAGGGTAAACTCTAACTACGGCAAGAATTGAAGTGAGTGAGACCAAGTGTTTATCACATGGTCAACTGTATGTTGCTTGCTAAAGAGTCAGAGGTTTCCACTCCGTTCTTCCAGCACCTGAAGGACAGACAGCAAATGTGATGTATATAGAGGCACTTACTGAACACTTAAGTTTTTGAAATATCACGTGTCCTCTCTGAATTTTTGTAAAAGACCCGTCAAAGATGGGCACGTCTGCTAGTAGTCTATAATATGATTAAAGTTTGTTAGAAATAAAATATTAATACTTATTAACACTTTTGTTTGGCAATAAAAAACCAAAAAATATTACATTAAATATTAAAAAATTAAAAACATTTTTAATTTATTTTAAAAAATATTTTAATTATGAAATTAAATTAATTGTTATATTAATTTTTGTTATTTGTTTTGACAGTGTTTCTAAATTTTCTAGTTAACCTAATTACTAATGAAATTATATTATTGTAGCACATAACGTTGAACAAACTAATTGCGTAAAACCAGGCTATTGTACATTGCATAACTTGAAAAAGAACTCTTGAAGAGCTGAAACAGATATAAAGCTTCTAATTCCAACTATATGCATAAAGAAATATCTCACGTGGACATTTAAAAATAAATGTCCAACCAGAGTAATATTCCTTTTAAATTTAGGTGTAAAAAAAACTATCTTCCATCAATGACGGGTCACTGTCAGTGGAATATGAAATGTAAATAAAAGGTTTAACTTAGCATTGAACAAATTATACATTTTTGTGCTTACTTTTTTTTATTGTCATATATTTTTCTAAATCGACAAAGAAATTACACTTATTTTTCCAGTTGAATTCAAATTGGAGCCATGTAGAGTTGGACACACACACACACACACACACACACACACACACACACACACAAATACTCATAAATGTAATGTATTATGATTTCAAACAATTTCACACTCACATATCATTGAAGGTAATATTTGTGAATTACTCTGTTCCTTTCCCTACATAATTAGAGTGAAATAAAAAGACTTGATAAAATGTCTGAAGATATCTTCTTCGCCTCAGAGAAGTGCCGTGGACATGCCACTGTAGGGATGTACTTATGGAACCAACACTAGTACGGTGCTAAGGATAGTTTCCTTTCAGTCAACTTTGGATGTCTTATGAGAACGAATGGCATTTACGTCAAGTTGGCGCCCTTGGATGGAGGTCTGAAGTGGTAAACATTAAATAAGTTCTAATTTAAGTACTAATAAGTTCTAATTTAAGTTAAATAAGTTGTTATGTTAAAATACAAATTTCTTATTGTTTTGAAAGGGTTAGCCACTTTTGGAGGAGAACGACATTTCGAGACAGTGGCAGCCCTATTAAATATCCGTCTTAATAACTATAACTACAACTATAACTCCATATTATCGATAATCGGTACTACCTTAATCGCTTCCGTTTAATTGAAGACCCAGTGTGCGAGTGCGGTGCGGGTCCGGAAAAAGTCAGACATGTTTTTGAGGAATGTGAAAGATATGCTGATTTGCGTGTTAAGTTTATGTTAAGCACTGGAGAGGTCATATGGAAATGTTTTTGGTGGTAGCAGCGGAAGTAGTAAGATAGTGCACTCCTCCTTCCTCGAATATGTGTACAGCGTTGGTAGAGTGAAGAAGGTTTTGACCATCGCATCTTGAGCCTTGAGTTTTTTATCCCCCTCTTACATTAGCCTTCTGTAGTTTGTCTTATGTGTCTATTTATATGTCCGGTGTTACGTGTTAGTTTTAGTTTGATCCACAAGGGAATATTGAGTACCTTGTGGGAGTAGTTGTAGTTGTGTATGTCCTTTATGTCTAATTTATATGTCTTTCGTCTTTGGTTTGATGTCTGTCGTGGATGCCCGCCTCCGCGAGGTCCACCTTGGGCGCTTCGCGGAATCCAGGGGGAGGGGCTGTATGTCGTTCCGTCTGTATTCCGTGGAGTGGCTAAAGGGCACCACGTAAAAAAACATCAATCTGCTTTGCTTTGTTCCGTGTTATGACCGAAAGGTTTGGGTACACGGTAATAGATCTGTTTATTATCAAATGCCATTGCGACTGTAATACATTTGTGGGAATACCCCTAATGGTTCTTTATTCTATTTTTCAGAAGGGCTCTGTAGTAAATCTAACACTGTTAGTGTTGCTCTCTGTTTAGGCAAAGAGGGCGCCTTCCCCTCGTCAAAAAGAAACAATGAGTAAGTCGGGTGTGCCCGATTCTCAGACGGTTTGTAATTACAGCTTTTGGAAGGGATAATAGTCGTCACTTTAGGGAGTATTCACCGAAGATGTCTGTTACGTCTTCTCCAAACAATCACTCTTCTCAAATCCGTGCAGCCCAACCTGCTACATCCTTGGCAGCTTAGATACCTATTATTATTATACTCATATCACACTAATCTTCCATTTTTACCGAGGTCGCAGAGGGACTTATATATTTCTAGAATTTTCCTGTATTTTTCCTTCTATTTTTTTTACTTCCTCTTTTTCCCTTCTTCTTCTTTCCTCTCTTCATTCTCTCCTAACTTTATGATCTCTCTCATCCTATGATCTAGCAACTTCAAGTATAAAACCCACTCAGTTAATGTTTAGTTAAATTTCTAATGATAAAATATTAATATTTTAATATGAATAGTATTAAAATTGACACCAGAAGGTTTGAAATACTTTTTCGTATGAAAATGTTTTTAGTATTTATGTTTACAAAAAAACTTATTAATACAATTTTTAATCAAACTAAAGATTTAATTAAGTATTTCAGTAGAAAGGATGAATTCAATAGAAAGTTTTAATCTTATCTGTACCATAGAACTTTCAAATATTTGTTTATCAATTTTTATTATATTTCTCCAGTGGAATCGATATCACTTGATTACTTAAAACTAATCAGTACACCATTTCAAATGTTTCAATTTCTGGCTAAAATACATGAATTGAGAATTTCAAAAACTCCATATTTCAAAAAAGTTCATTTAAAAATGTTATAAAATCATCTAGATTTAGAACTTTCTTTCAAAACACTAGTAAATATACGAGTATATAGTTTTTCAATATTCGTTCGAATTTACTATCCAGTATTCACAATGTTTATTTATACCAGTTTCAACCAAAAAATATCAGCAAACCTTTCGAATGGGATAATGATTTGAGTGTGGAAGATATCCAGTATAGCCAGCCGGCGGCGGCCTACTGAGAGGGGTTATATCTTCTTTGCTGGCATTCTCTTAGTTACCTACTGCATACTAGTATTAGTCGAAGCCAATTTGTCAGTATTTGTTTATAAAGTTCATTTTTGAATAAAAAATAAATAAAGAACATAAGGAAATAGAAATTGCTATGTTAAAAAAATATTAGACCTCTCTCTGTGTGTTAAATCTGGAATCTCTGTTATAAGTTCTGGAACTGTTGAACCGAATTCTTTGGAAATTGTGAGGTAGACGACTGATCTATTAATGAAGGTTTTATTACGTGGTTAATTCGATCATGTTGAGAGAACTGGCGTAAATTGTAACAGGACACTAAGAGAGACAGAAGACCTCTCCCCGGTTAAACTTAATGTGTCGATGAAAACCTTATATATATATTACATATCATTTATGAAAAGTTATCAAAATTCTAGCTCCTCTGGAGAACATGACGATCGAAGACGATGCCCAGTGATTGATAGGTTTGCTCCTCGGGGTCACTAAGGATCATAATAGATTAGCTATCCATAAACAGGATTGCCAGGAAGGCAAGACAGACGCCACAGGGTGATCAGTCTGCAAATAAGCCTTCGGTTTAGAAGACAGACTCTTTTGTCACCAGTAGATAACTCCTACTGTTTCAACTCATGTTCTCTACTCACCTCAATAATCCACTCTACTGAGAAGTCTTGCTGGATTTTCTCGTCATTAGCTTCTTTATTTTCATTGACAACACTTATTGGACTTCATTGTTAGTGGTGTTTCTTTCCTTTGTTAGTATTCATATTAGTTAAATTGAGCCACATTGTTTGGTTGAGTCTACATTCGTAGTCAGAAATTTTGTTTTATACAAATTTATTAGAGTAGGGACCTAAATGATATCATACAGGCTCGGGGCTGACTGCTTGCTATACGCACAAAATTTCCCTTCTTCTATATGAAAAATGTATAGACAAGACTAGGATTCGAAAATCCAATATTCACCAATAGTGACAAGCTCTGTACTAGTATACCGCAGCACATTCTTTTCGTTAGTTCCTGTGTTGTGATTATTTATTAAATTTGAATTGGATAATAATAATATTAAAAAGGTAATACTCTCTTAATGTAACGTATACCTAGTCAATTCTAGTATTCTTGAAGCAGAAAAACAGGTTTCATTCAAGTCTCAACAAGCCTGATTTAAATTAAAATGTTTTGGTTGTTTTTGAAGATTATTAAGTCTTCAATCTCTGGATGCAGTTACTTTGTTGCAATTAAGAACATACATTCCCCGACTGGACTGATGCATAGTTGGTTCCTCAGGGTATTGTCGTTTGTCCAATCCTGTACACCTTTGACATTTCCACACACCCAAACCCCCTTGTATGATTCAATAATAAAATATAATCATCCCACCATTTCAAAACTTAATTAAATAGAAGCGTTGCTAGGATTCTTCACTGATAACACTGCGGCGGCCTGTAGGTGTTCCACTGTTGACTATACTACAAAGGACTATAAAACTTGTTTATGAGGCTTTACAATGGTTTAGAGAATAAGAACTACATTTTGTTTTGCAAGGGTGTTTTTCACCATCCAGGTGTCCATATTATCCCTCTACCAAACTCAAGTTAAATATCTGGATGTTATTTTGGATTCCACCGGAACGTTTAAACACCACCTCTGTAGTAAACTTCAAATATGAAGTTAACCCTTGGGCAATTTCTACTCCATTCTCAAATCAAAAGTACTCCATTTGTTGTGATTTTTTCCCTTTGTTTTAGTAATATAAGGTAGTCATTAGTTTAACTATGATCTATGGATTTACGGTTTGGTTCTATGACGCCAAGACGAACAAAAGTGATATCCAAATTGAACAGAATAACCAAATTAATTCTTATAGTCAGGTCCTCTTCATACGCCAGACATGTGGCATGATTTGGGATTGCAATCCACTGATAACATTACTCAACATACGACGAATGAAGGCGAAATCGGACCTCTCCATCCAAATGTCCTTGTCCAAGAGCTTATATTCAAGTATCATTCTTCCTCAACCCTTCCGAACACCATAGAATAGAATCGTTTTACTTCCCGTTCAACTCTTTTCAAGACACCTGAATACTAGTACCATTGACCATTTCATAACTCTTGAACTATAAAGTTTTAAACTTTGAATTCGAAATATAAACAGTTTTATTATTGAGCTTTAATTGGTCAGGAGTGGTTAGGTTTTAGCGTGCACTCTTTTAGTACTGAAGACAGGTAATATGACGTTGGCCATGAAGCTACATGTTCCCATGTGAAGGAAGAAAACTCTTAATACACACCATCCCGCGAAGAAAATGCAACGCCATCGAGTACTTGTTAAAGATTCCTTCTGTATTAAACTTGATTAAGTCAAAATGTCCCATAAGAGACTGGCTAATCACTAAAATGAGTTTCTAAATGCGCCACATTCCCCCCCTAGCCCTAATATAAAAGCAGCTCGATTGGGAACAGACAAATATTAAACTTTACTTAATCGGATGTCTCCAAAGACTTAATGAGTATGATCAAGACAACTACTGATATTTATTTACATAATCTTGAAAAAAGTCAAACAAGATGTGAATAAATTAATTTAAAACAATGATACATTGAAAAGCTAAAAAAATTGTCTGTATTTTTCATCCCAACGTAGAAGTCCATTTGTTTATCATTTTCCCGTTTGAGAAAACTTGATTTATTATTTCGATAACAAATTTAAAACAAAAAAGATAAAAGTTTATTAGAATAGTCCTAACTAACTGGCTTAAAATTTATAAGCCATTCGCTAAATTTATTTCCCATCTAAAAAAAAGACTATTTTATTCCTTATATGTTTATATAAAACTAAAAACACACTTTTCATTATATCGGTAATATGACATTCCAGCCATTGCTTATTCAAACTCAGCAAGTTTTATCAATAAAGCAATAATTTCTCGCTTTAAATGGTTTTGTGTAAATTCTGATTATTGATATAAATCAAGATCTTGAAAATTTCACTAAAATTACATTGTGATATGAATTAAACAAAAAATTAATTTTACGTACATTTGATAGTATGGATATTTATTTATTATATCATGTTGTTTTACTATTTCATTTTAGTTTACTTACATTAATTATCTTTTATATAAATTTTGATTTTTTTCATTATTGCAAAGATATTTCGTTATTATAGGGTGTTAATGTGGGGAAAAGGAAGAAATGTGGGGATTGTAAGGAAGATAGGATGGGTATTTTATGCTATATATATATATATGATCAAACCACATAATGAAATTGGAAAAATTAGACTAAGATCTTTCAACCGTAACAAGCGATCGCGATCTTCATCAGAGTCAAAAACTCAACTCTCTTTATATATATATATGTTAGAGTAAAAGGAACTTGATGTCCTTTGTTAGAGAAATACAATTGAAGAAACTGCTGTGAAATAATGAGACATCTATGACATTGGTATGTCTGGGATACGTTTGGAAGGGGATTAGTTTGCTAATGAAGTTCATAATAGCGGATTAGAAGTGAAAGAAAGAAATACCAGTGACCCGTGATTACAAGGCATGATTCTTAGATAAGTGCGGCTTGCCTCACAAAGGGTGATTGTAGTCGTCTAGTTTCGTGCGTAGTGGATCTCCAAGTAGAGCTGAATAAATCTCTACTCAAATCTTAAAGTTCTTCCTAAAGATGCACTACGTGTAAAACAGTCAGATGACTATAACTGCTGTTTACATGGCAACACAAATTTATCTAATAATCTGAATTCACTAACCACTTTGGTATGCACTAGCAATACGCATAAACAAGGCATGAGTCAAAGGAAAGTGAGTTCTAAGACGGATTTTACTAATAAGGTAATATGTGTATAGTTGTAAGTGTTGGGTAAGATGTGTGGAAGCGATCGCTGGTTACCTGGCTTGAAGAGCTGAGGCCGGGACAGGAGCGAGACGCACTGTGCTCCACAGATGGACTGCCGCATGCGCCGCTCAATACAGCAGCATCCGCCCGACAATGCCTCGGCCCACAATTTGCCTCTATTACTGCCGTCGCTCCTCCAATTAGACTTCCTTCAAAACGACCCCATTCATGTCATTCTACTACAAAAACAATCTTCCACCGCTCATTCTATAGTCGCATGATGCAAATCAGCCAAAGAAAGCCCGCAACAATCCCATCACAACACCCCAACAAACAATTGGTTCCGACTATCATTTCACGCAATAAAAGTACTTTACTTATTTACTTCTTAAAGTGAGCTTACAATGTTTTCGACGTTTCAGTACCTCTGCTGCAAGGGACAAAATTCGGAGTAACTGACACAACCTCATTATAATGAACAGCAAGGTAACTATAAACTAAGTCAGCAGTTACTTCTCAGCAAATCCTCTGGTGATCACGCAATGCAAGAAAAAGATTTCATTTAAACAAAAAGATACAATAAATAAAAATTCTTATTTTGCAGGATAAGGATTAAATTACATCATTAAATCAAATCAGGTTTATAGAAAGTCCCAGTTTTTCCACAATTGTTGTTTTTTTATTTGGAAAGGCCACTCTAGGTGTAAGCAGTTAATGATCTGATTCGGTGATTCGGTAATATTAATTATGTATTAATACAAGCAAAATTTATTAAAAAACGGTTAATTTTAAGGCTGAATTTAACATTTGAAATCAATGTTTTGATTACTAATTTAAAGCATTATTTATATGCCTACAATTTAGAGGAAGTATATAACAAGTTACTTATATAGACTTTTAAACTTTTACCAATGGAAGAAAAACTACACCTTACAAAATTGGAAAGGTGTAATAAAAAAAGTGAGAAGACTGACTTACAGAAGTATGAAATTTGGAACAAGATAACTATTATATATCATATTAGAGGTTTAAAATGAGTATATTTAAGAAAAAAATGTTAAACACAACTTGTTTGAATTGAACAAACACGACACACTGGCATATTCATGACCAAAAAACCAAAAGTAATTCAAAATGCACTAAGAAATGTAGACAACAATTAATTATTTAATTAACATACCTGAAAAAAACTATTTTGTTTCTGTTATACATTTTTAATATATAACATTTTTTTTTACATTTTCTTTCTTTAACTTTAAGTTAAGTTAAACTTATTGTTAAGTAGGATAGTTGAGGTCAGGTGCAGTGGCCATCCCCCGAAAGAACACATATAGTCCAAACCCTTTCTGATGTCACACAGTGAGCATTCTACATTGGAAGTCCTTAATTAATCCCAACTTAGGTGGTATTTCTTCCTGAGGTAGCACAAAGGTGTCTTTTGTCGCTTCCTTTGGATCCTCGTTCTCAGGATGGGCTCTGTGGGTGGAAAGTCCGCTCAGCCACATTCCTATTTGGCAGCTGTGTCCCAAAACCCTCTTTTTCCTCTTCTGGTTCGCACCTGTCTTTCTTAACACTTTTTCTCTCCTCTCAGTGGGATCCAGGAACTTTGCTTCCCTATCAGGACTTTCACTTTCACCACGGTATAGCCAAAAGACCCGTGTACATGATTAAATCAAATCAGGTTTAACATCCTCTTAGAGGAACGACATGATCGGAATTTTTTTCACCTCCCATGTGAATAAATCAAAAGACAGAGTGGGTTCTAACCCTGACTAATTGCATCAATCTTTATTCTTGTAGAGTATATGTACTGATAACCCTGCTCTTTTAAAAAACAACTTGTAAAGATTGTCTGAGTGTTTACACTTAATTGGATAAATGAAATACTTTTTTTATTATATGGTATACTCTTTGAATGATTACTTTTGAAGATACTATTTTATTTTTTTCTTAATCAAATTAGAACCAATGAATAATAATATATTAACACAATGAGCACAAAAGTAGTTGCACTCATACAGCTTTTGTGTCCCAGGCGACCTTTCATTGACCAACAGATCCACATCAAGAGTAGCTACTAAGAATCAATGAGGATACATAACTGCTGGCTAAGAAAAGACAAGCAACTCCCTTGTCAAGTTGAGCGACCTTTCGAATGCAAGTTAGTGGAGGACAGAAACTTAAAAACGCCCTTTATTAATCGAAATAGAGAAATTAAAAACTATATGTAAAAAGAATATTTAATTTGTGCACATAAAAAAAGCTAAAAAAAATTTTAATTTTCATAAATATTCTATTTAAATGTATATCATTTAGATATAGTGGAATAAAATAACTGAAAATTATCAAAAGCATATCTTTATACCACAAACATTTACAGACCGTCAAATATTATTTTCCATTCGTGTAAATTTTTAATATTAACTTGTGCGTATTCCAATAGTTCTCGACTTCTTGTTTACGGGCACCAGTTGATAAACAACTGTATTTCTATTAATCTAATATAAGGAAACTGCAGCGTCTATTTGTCTGTTTGTTATTAACCCCCTGCTAGGGCTTTAGAAATAGACCCCATAAGCATATATATTCTAAGTCTACATAAACAAAGCTACTTGGGAATGTATGCTTCATGTACATATTGAGCGTGTGGATTGCGTAATGCCATTTAAACACAATTCTTTATAGAAAGTCCCAGTTTTTACACAATTGTTGTTTTTTTTACTTTGAAAGGCCACTCTCGTTGTATCCAGTTAATTAATTAATGTTAATTATGTAATAATAACGAACTATACATGAATAATTTCTTTTATTGTATCGAGGGTAATATTAATAAATATGATAACAGAATATTCAGATTGAAATATTTTAAAAACGAATCGCTTTAGAGGAAATCCAAAACCACATGGTCGATTACAAATAATATTTTCTACCAATACCTTACCAATTATAACTAAACCAACATAAAACGTATGTAGTTTAATTATGTATTATAATCGATTTATGTATTTGTATAATTTTAAGTGGAGTAAGTTTTCTTTAACACTGGAGTCTAAGAATTCTATTTGTGGTGCTGCATAAACCTAATATCATTCTTTATTTAATAACAGCAGCATTAAGACAATGTAGAGTCTGTGATAGCTGAAGTAAAATTTTATATAAAACTGAACTGTATAACAATTATATAAAGGGACTCTGTTATAGCAACCGGCTAAATGAATGAACATCGCAGATCCCTGTAGGATTTCTTTCCCTAAAGATAATCCACTAGCTTAATTAGATCCCTGAATAATCTATGGTGGACAGAGGTCCAGGCAAAGAGGGCAGTCTGTAATTGCTCCGACTAATGCTGAAACCAGAAACATACCTCCCGCAGGAGGCCTAAACTACGCTCTAACGCTCACTTAACTAAACCTGCTACACAGCCAGCCAACTCATTATCATTTCACCTGCAATTTAAACCTGCTAGAAATCTTGAAAAAAAATTAAGGTTTTTACTTAAAATATAATAGCTAAGTTGTTTGTAACTAACAATGGTAAAATAGCAAAATGAGTTTAATATTTGAAACGAGTACGTGGTGCGTGATGGTTGTAAAGACTTAAACAGAGCATGAGCACTCAGTCGAACACGCACTGGGAACGCTCATTGCAAGTTTACAAGCATGTGAAAGAGAGAGAGAGGAAGAGAGAGTTCTATTCCGCTTTCAGTAATTAAACCACTTGAGGGTGTATGGACTTTGCCTTGCACTTCCCCGTCTGCTTTCCCCCGTCGAGATGATAGACCTACACCTGCCTGGCTGATCCTTTGTCTCAAGCCAGAATGGCAGCCTCCTGCCTGATGGAGCAGACCCTGCCATCGCCGGGCTTGCATCACGGGTGCAGCCTGCCTAGCCTCACTTATGTTTCCGTACTTTCTCCTGGCCTCCTCTTTCTTTCTATTGTTATCTTACATATGATTTGGCAGGGTTTTAGTACTAAAGCTTCTTTAGCCTTCGTTAGACCATTAAGTATAATCTTTTCTCTGACGTAGGTTATGGTAGCACACCTTCCACTTTGACCACATTCAGAGTTCAATTCGTATATTCAAGATTCAATCCCGAGAAGTGAATAAGGATTCAGCCTGAAGCTAACTTCATTAACTTAGTATCGCTGAAAGACTCGGGTACAAGACAAATCTATGGGAAAAGTGAAGAAATTCCTTTTTTTCAATCTAAAGAGAAAAGGAAGATGAAAATTTTAGGATTAATATAAGAAGTTGTAATGTAGAAACACGCTAAAGACTTAGGAATTCAATAAATTTGATGATACTTAAGAGGTAAAATGTTTCAGACATGGTAGAATGACACCCGGGTCATTAATATTTACAGTAATTGTTGGATTAACAATGAATTATCTTAAATCAAAAACTTATTGTATAACTTTACTCTTTTCCTTGCGTTAAGCTGGACTAAATGCATAATATTGGCAACAAACTAAAAAAGAAGTGTTAATTTAAATAACTTTGCAACAACTGGTAAGGAACCATTCTTAACAACTATATATTAATATATATAAGAATGTTATATCTTAACATTCTTAACAACGTATATATTTGTATATAATAAATGTATATATTTATATACAAATACTATACAATACAACTACTATACTACTATAGCTGCTATATATAACCCAAAACCCTCTGTTAATTTTTAAATTTATCCAAAATACACAAAAATTTATTAATATCACTATTCAAAAGATATTTTTCCAGTTAAATTTTAATATCTTGTTTGTAGAAATCTATGAAAATAAATTTTTAAACAAGAATTTTTGGGAAAGACTTGTCTTTATAGACTAATAGTTTTTCATTGGATCATACTTTATCTTCATCACTCGGTTTAAAATGTCTTCAAAAATCTTATATAAGCCTTAAAGAACGAATTATTATTGATTAGATACGGTTAAAAAACTTCTGTGTCAATATGAACAAATCTGGTAAAGACAGCAGGTAGCTAAATATTCTGAGTTAGGTTTTTGGAGTTTTTATACCTTTATTGTTCTTTGCGGTTTTTTGAAATTCTGGAAAGTTTTTAGTAGATTAGTAATGTTTGGTTAATTTCTTCACAACATTTTCTGTTTTCTATAGCTAGTCGTGTAAGAAAACATTCAAATGCACCATAACACCCACTTTACTCTACATACTTTCAATAAAGTGGCATTAAGCTCATCTTCAAAACAAATCTATTTTGATATAATTTCTTTACGATCTGTCAAACGTTGTGACCTCTACCGCATCAATTAGAAGTCAAAAATTTTAAATTTTACAGCAGAACTGACTTTTTTTGTTATTGACACATAGTGTCTTGATAGTTTTTTCTGTTAAGGCTATTACCTTTTTTATAATAGTACTAAAATATGAATACTCTAAAATTAGTTTTAGGTGAAAAAATGTCAAAAAACACATTTTAGTAAAAAAATTACCTTTTTTATAAACAGTGGGGTACTTCTGCACTTTAAGGTCAATTTTTTGGAAATATTAATTTGATACATCAAACAATGTCGCTTGTAGCGTTTTCACAAACACCTACTCATTTTAGATAAACACCTACTCATTCACACACATGCATCGTCGAAAAAACGTAAAAAAATAATTTTGGTGACCTCCAAACACGTGAATCCGCCAAAATCTCAAGATCTATTTTTTCCATGATTACTATACTTTACTTAAAATAAAGTAATAAATACTGCTTAAGAGTGTCTGCACTACTGACTGGCATGTACTGGTCAAAATGTTAACAAGTTATATATACTAATTTTTTACTTCTATGGCTTTTTAACATTTTGAGGTCTTAAACAGTATTAGAGGAAAAAATTGATTCATATTAGTAAACTTTTCAAATCTAGACAAATGGAAAATGAGGAGAAAAGACTTTTCCATCCATAACGAGTTTTCCAAGTAACCTATCTGGAATTGGTAGAGGGCTAAAACAAAATTGCATACATATTGGTTTAGTTACCCATGGTTTCTAAGAAACATATATTATGTATATATAGATGCATGCAGATGAATGGCTGAACTTTAGAATTATAGACTAGTTCTTTCTCATTTCTTGCAAATATACTAACAAAGAATTTGTTATTTTTTAATTTATTTTTTAAACATCTTTTATAGGTAGAAATAAATGATGTGACGTAAGGAAATGAAGCGGGAAGGGTGGAGGGTGGATTACTCAGTTCCGACTGACCTTTGGTCACTGGAAATGGCACCCGAGACACGAAGCGACCTTCTCAATGACCTGCAAGTTAAGGGGCAAAAAAGATCGATTGCTTGCAGACTCTGAATGAGGCGACAGCAACTTTGTACAGCCCATTTAAAAAAGGATAGTTCAATAAATGTTTACTTTTCACTGAAATAACTAAGAGTGTAATAATAATTAGTTATTACTCTCTAGTCAAAAAGTTTAAAAAGCAGGTTTTAATTAAAAAAAAGGAAAAAATTTATTATCAATATACAAGATGGGGACTTAAGGGACAATAGTCAAAAAGAAGTCTTCTGCATATTGAGGAAGGATGTTTGAAACAAATAACCTTTCGACATTTATAATGAAAGAATAAATAAAATATTGAAGTAATCATTGTCCAGATAAAATGAATGATGTATTTGATAGTAAACTTCAGGGAAGTCTTATCTTAAACAGTCATTGCCTAAAAGTTAGTCTGGAGAGGGGGTTAAATATTTGATGAAATCTACGCTTTATCCACTGACGAAGAGGTTATATGGAGAAGGTGAAATAGGATTAAGTGCATAGAGTAGGGATTTAGGTTTGCGCTGAAAACTTGATTGACTCCCCTGCGAGTGAAAGGCTCCACCTGGTCTCTCGATTAGACAAGTTTTATCACTTGACTCTGACAGATAACGCGCTATCTAGCATCGAAATTAAATCTCTTAACTCTCTCCTAACCAACTGCCTTTGTCTTTATCACTTCATTTACTTTCTAATTAATAAACTTAAAATTAAAGAATTAAATATCTTTTGAGTTACAACAAAGTCTATTTGCCTACTTTCGATATAAAATTAGACTTTTCTGTAATAAAACACCGTTGATGAATGATGCTAATAAATAACTGTTGATAATTGTTTTTTAGTCTAATACTACTAATATTACTCTCGTAATCGTAGAAATTTTTCATTATTCCTTTATATATATGACAAAACAGAACTCCATTAAAATACTTTCTAAAATTTTTTTACAGGAATCATTAAGTCGGAATACTATATATTTTTTTTTGACTGCTAAGTGAATACTGGTTCCATTTAGTCAAGCTACACATGTATCTCTTTCAATCATAGCTACTGGTAGGACCTTTAACTTTGTGCTTTAACAATCGCCCTCATTGAGTTGTGCAGGGCTCACCAGTAAGGTTGGGGTAGTTAATGCTTGGGGATCTCCCCCGCATCATACTCCTCGTGATCCTCATCACTGTTTTAATCCTGTAAACAGCAACTAGTCAGCAACTCCATAAGAGTCGTTACATTTAAGCTTCTTAATAAAAGCTAAATTTATTTGTCACTTATAAATGGTAAGTTATAAAACTTTGAAACATTGAAGAGGCTATTAATGGTTGAACAATAACAATTGTCCTGATGTCAATAATTTCTTGTATATATCTTTTGTTTTGATTTTATCTATAATCTTTGATAAGCTAATGCACGACTTTTGTTTTGTTTAGTTAATACTATCCTAATAAAAGTCAGCCTATCTTTTAATTTTTTCTGGATCCGGTCATGCATAGTGTATTGAAATTGGCACACAAAGATAAATATATAATATTACTGCTACAAAAAGTATCATCTGGTGATTTTTTTGAAAATATACATGAGTTTAAACTTATTATATTTTTTATAAACTTTCTATATTTAATGAAAGTTTCTATGTTTTCTAATAAACTTTTCTGTCAATCCCTTTATAAGTCGTTGTGACCTATATTGTTTTTCGACAGCATTACCTTGATTCCAGTGTGTTTTAATTGATCTTTAGATTATTTTTTGAGAATAGGATTGAAATATTTGTTTATTAAATATTGGAAGTAACTATTTTCTTTAACTAGCTTTATTTATAGGCAACATAAATTGGCTACAGTAAAAAAAAAACAATAAACAGATAACAGATTTTTATAAAGAGTACAAACTAGATGTAAAAAAAACAACAAAAACTAATAATAAAGAATAGTCGATCTCTCAGATTGTGTAACACAATAAAATCATATTAAGAAGACGACCTCTCCGTCCAGAGGTTAGCTTTAAATAAATCCCTTTTACTCCACTTCATCTATCTTCATCGACCAATAATCTACAACACTCGCTATGTTAGGCCAATGGATATTTTCCTAGACTTAACTTTAGATTTCGCAACACCTGCATGTCCTTGATGTAATTTCACCAGACTTTCTTTCTTTGAATATACGCACATTGTTAGCAGCATAGAAATGTGTAAAATTCTTATTGTCATGGCATAAAACAACCGAACCTCTCCGTCTATACCATATCACTCGTATACATAATTATTTAAATATACATGCATGCAGAATAAGAAAGCACCTATAACTCAATTACGCACACACCTTATATATTTATAAAAGATTCAATAATATATCGACCGTTTGATAGAATAGGTGTGTTATCTAATCCGGATTCGACCTCTATTTTTTATTTTTGGGATTCGGTCAAATTTTCTAGGTTCAAAAATCAAAATTTTGATTTTTAAAAAAAACTATAAAACCTTTTTTCATAGGCAGAACTAAGCATTTTCTTAATCAAAAAACGCTTACTTCTACCTATGAAAAAGGGTTTAAAATAAAACCGAAACGTCGGCAATGAGAGTTTGATTTTTGAACCTAGAAAATTTGACCAAATCCCGATTAGATAACACACCTTTATAAATATATATATGCCAATGATCGAACCACAACAAGATACGTGAAAAAAGACTAAGATCTTTCAACCGTAACAAGCAGTCTTCGTCAGAGTCAAAAAACCAACAGTTGGGTTTTTGACTCTGACGAAGACCGCTTGTTACGGTTGAAAGATCTTAGTCTTTTTTTTCCCCATTTCTTATTGTGGTTTGATCATTGATTGTTATTTCACGTGTTTATTGTGAAATCTTGTCATATGTATATCTGATTTGACAACACCTGTGTGTCCTTGATTTAATTTCACGAGAATTTCTTTCTTCGAATATATACATATTGTTAGTAGCTCAGAGTTGAGTAATAAAATTTATACAGAACAAATTTTGTATTCTGTATAGACACAGAAAAATAAAACGCTTTCATTAACAGACATTCTTTATACTTGATCCCAATCAGGAGAACAGTATGAGAGAAGTAAAATAAGAGAGATAACTTCAAGAAGGTTAGAATAGCATACTTTTAATTAAGTAATAAATCATACAATATAAACATCAACAGTCAGAGAGAGCTCATTCCTCGAGCACAATCATTTACACAATATTATCCATTAGCTCCAATCAGGTATTGTTTTTTAAATGGTGTTCTTTCAAGTTGTAAAAGGAATGACAAATAGTCTCAATATCATTACAGAAATGATATTACACCTGGTGGTTGTTTTTAATTTACTCTGGATCCGGTCAGTTTAAATTGAAAAGTCGTATAACATATATTAATAGATAATCAGGTATTTAAACTTTTAACTATAAATTCAATAATTATTATTTAAACTTGTTTAATAAACTAAAGATATTCAAATATAACAAGTTGTTAAAAAGTAGAATCAATTATAGTAAGTAACTCGGACAAAGAGTGGCAGCTTTTTATCAAACAGTGAGAAATTAGAGACAAAACCAGTTAGATGTTTAGGGTAATTCTTTTCTGGTAAAATTGGGTTAAGAGGATAGCAGGCTGTCGATAGGGCGTGTGTTTAGTGAAGGGAGACACGCGATATTTAACTCGCTACTATCTTTGGAATTCTGTGAGACATTTCGACTCTAAATGTAAACGATCACTCTGCTTCAATTTATGTTACCTAACTACAGTACAGAAGGCGAAGACTCGCAGGTGTATAACGGTAAGAGAGTATACGACTCATGATAGCTTGTTTCACGAAAAGTTTTACTTTGTAGTAATTTTTAATTCATCACATTGACTAATACTATGATAGATAGTGTAGCAAAATAGTAAGTGGTACTTATCTCTTAATAGTCGAAATTGATAATATAGGTTAATAGAGCAGTCTGACGAAATGGTTGGCTACAATGTTTTAGTAACATAATAGTATATGAGACTTTTCAGAAAAAAGTTAAACTGTAAACTTGATAAATGGGCTAGTAAATGTAGTTTTCATTCATCTTTATATTAGTGCTGATTCGAAGGTATGTACAATGAGCAGCCAAGAAGCAGCCCAGATTAATTCTTTTATGCATTAAAGATTTTTTACTTTAATTTCCAAATTGCGATGGATTTCCATGTTTTAAGGTCTTCAAAGTCCTTTTTTTTACGTTTTTAATGATGTGTGCGTATGGGTGAATGTGCATCTTAAAGTTTGTGGACACTCTGCAGGCCAGACGTTTGAGGGATGAAATTCATATTTTACGCATATATGCATCTTATAGTAAATGTACCCTGTTGTTTTTGGGCAATATTGGTTCATGGAAAAGTTACATTTATAAGAGAAATTTGAATTTTCACAACATTTTTTTTTCACCTACACTACTAACTCTAGAGTTTGAAATTTTAGGATTATTATGAAACTGACTACAGCATCACCTGCAACAAAATTTAGAGATTTTGTATAATTGTTTTCTAATAATTACAAACTTGTATAATGTTTGCAATTTGACTTTTGTCCGTTATACTATTTGGTTACAAAAACAATTGTAATTATGAAAAACATAACCGAAAAGGTTACATTTCAGTAAAAATAACAATTTTAACTGATGAATATTTTTGTTAAATTTTGCTCAATTTATATGGACGGAAACGGCCGTTATGCAACTTTTTATTCAGGAAATGTATTTTTTTACTCGAATCAACTAAATATAGTAAGATGAAATTTTGAGAAAAAACTCTACATTATTGGTATTCTAAGAAAAAAAAATTCAAAAAGATCCGATTACTGCAGAAGGTATTAAACTTGTAGAAAGTTGTCAGTTCCGAGTTTGTAATATGTTAAGTACTCAATAAAAATCCCTGCTTTAATAAACTTGAGAGAGTTAAAATTACGCTGTAGTATCAAACACGGTAACTGAAGTGGACACCAAATAAGACATCAGTCACGTTTTCCATCTATAGACATCACTAAAGGTGAAACGTTGTGTGATCAGTGTGAACGTTGGAAACAAAAAAAAAGGTTTCCACACATGCTGCTAATACGTTATCAGCAACATGAGCTAATTAGAATAAAGTCAAGTCACAAGTTTTCACTCAAAATAGATGTGTCACCAACGTTTGAAACTGAGCTATTTTAGTTTTTTTATCTGCAAGTTCTTATTGTACAATAGTATCATTCAATGCTTCTGCCAAGGGTAGAAACAATTGAAGCAACGAAGAATTTTTTTTCACGACATTCAGTGACAAAGGCACTCAAGCGTTTGACTAATAGACTAATAGAGCTGCAGTTATAATACCTAGTCAATAGTGTAAACAAAAAATCCATATACTCAGCCATGGCATATTACTAAATTGACTTCACTTTTCAAAAGTGAGTCCTAAATGATAAAATGACATATGAATAAAAACACTAGATTACTTTTCCTATATATTTACCTATTTACATGAATGAACTGGTTCTGTACAAGGCAACAAATTTATATATTTCTATTCACAAAGTGAGATGATGTTTCGTTGTTTGTTTCCATCCCAGTGGCTTTAAGGCTTTCACCCTGACCGTTTCTAGAAGTGAAAAGTGTGAATATTTTATTATCCACCCGGGTTGATTCTACATATGGATTCCTGTATTTACCTAACTTGCTTTTATAAAACAAGGAATCTTTAAAGAGTACCTGACATCATGCAGCCCCAGGATGGACAGTTTCTTTTTTTTCATTTCCTATCAAGATTCGACCTCTAATCTTCAAAAAGATTGGCAAGTATGCTACCTGCAGACCACATCTGAACCTTCAGAGTAATATAACCCCAATAGAACTAAAGCTGAAAGTCATTCTTATTCATCCTTACATGCATCCTGAGTTTTTTCTCTGACATTTTGTTGATATCAGCTTACCGATAAACGCCCTTATCATCCCTATCTATCTATGATGGTTAAACTGTTTGAGCAAGTATATTGCTTTAGCGTCAGGAGTAGTCTAGCAGGTAACGTGCTTGCCCTTTAGTACTGAGAATTAGAGGTTCAAATCGTGGCCATGAGATTGCTCATGTGAGAAATGAAAAATAGTGTGCATGCCGTCACTTTAAGAGGGCACAAAGCAGTGCTAAGCCGCCTGAGATCATTAAGCATCCCTCTTATGATAAACTTAAGTGAATCCAAATTTAGAACTCCATAATTAAATTGGGTGCTAAATTACTAACTAGGGCTAATTAGCTCTTTTTGACCTTAGAACAGGACTAAACGTGAAAGCGAATAAATGTGACGTTGGAAACAAGCAAAGAAAATCTTCTTTGAACTTTTTATATGCATTAAAAACTCAAGAAAAACTTATTAATTAAAGAAATAATATATATATATATTATATATACATATATATATATAAAGATTTCACATAAACACGTGAAATAACAATCAATGATCAAACCACAATAAGAAAATGGGAAAACAAGACTAAGATATATACATATATATTCGTAAATTTTGGTAGCAGTCCTTCTTTGACACACACATTATTGAAAATGACACCAAATTTAATACCTATTTCTTAACAAGTTTCTCAATTTTTCTAAATAACACTCTCGTTATTTCGTCTACACAATATTGTACATCTCCTATGGTTGACATGTTTCTAATGATCAACATTCATCATCAGGACGTGAATAACATCTAAGGTGGAATATCTGGTTTAATTTCACCTTAATCTACCAGATATTTCACCTTAGATCTTATTCATCGTGCACTGATGATGGAATTGTTAATCATTCGAAACATGTCTGATCCAGTAGCGAATGTTGCTTTTCGATCATTAGACGGATTACGAATAATACTGAGGAGTGTTATTTAGAAAATTTGATGAAACTTGTTAATGAAACAAGGTATCATAATATAATCGTGTCATTTTCAATAATATATATAGATCGATCAGGAGATATTTTAACGAAGTATTAATTAAAAGTAAAATTAAAAATTAAAGTGAATTTTTGTAGTAAAATATAGTCTGATTAACCTACTTGAATAATATCCAGGCTGCTGAAGCATTGCAGTTCTTAGTCCTCTCTTTCGGCGACCGATTTTGTAAAAAATGAAACATTCTCTTTCAATGGAACTTGTAAAACTAAGTATAAAATAGAGTGAATCGTAAAAAATAATGAACTTGTATCATTACGGGTATTGAAATAGTTCAACACTAAACAGCAGAGCACTTCTATCACTTAGCTTAATTATGATTAATTTAGTTAGTTGTCTATATAATTTCTATGACTTTACTTTCACTTTTGGTAGTTTGATTTCTTATTTTCTACTAAATGACTTTCCTATTATTTATAATATGATAATAATAAGCATATATACGAGATTATAATTTATAATAAGGATATTATTGTTGGTTATAAATTTATAAAGAGCAAACACAAAAATTAAACTCAATACCATTCGGTTTTTATTCATCCTTACATTCATCTTGAGTTTTTCTTTGTGATTTATATTTTCATCACTCTATGTGGGGTCCAGGAGTCATGAAGCGTCTGTTAAAGCCTCTCTGACTCTACGCTACTCTCACCTCCTCGTGGTGGCCCCTGGACAGAGTGAGGTGGTTTGTGCTGCCTTACTCTGACAGACGAGAGTAAAGCGGCCTTTTTCCTTCTCCTATCTACTAATACTCTCTTTTTATTCTTTCATACCCTTTTTCCCATCCCTATTCTATCCTACCTCTTTACTTTCTCTTCTTCTATTATGAGGATTTTTTGTTCGTTACATCCTGTGGATTAAGAAAATTGAACCAACCTGATGTTGGTATGTCAATCAACTCTTAAAAAATTTACAAAAAGTTCATTGGTAACAAACCTGTGGAAGTTACAGCACAGAAGGGGATTCTGCCATTAGGTTACATGCGTCAACCCCTGGAGGGAGACCCAGATTGTTCATTAGACTTTGCTTTAGGAAACCAGTAACTTATGTGCAGATATCGTCGTTGTAAAACACTCATTTGTAACTAGTTTTTCTACAATCATCCCTCAAAGGGATGGTTGGAAGGGAAACCTGTTCTCAAATGGCAAACCCAATCGAAGTTTCACTGATGGATCAAAGCTGGTGGTAAGGGTAAGTAAGGTTGGTAGAAGTGTCTTTTCAAAATTACTTGAATTGGAGCATAGTTTGATGGCCGATCACTATACTGTGTTTCAAGTGGAGATGATTGCTATTGTGGAAGAAGTAAAAAAGCACCAATTAGCCTTTACCTCCCAGCGGGATAATGATATCCAGATTTTTTTAGATAGCCAAATAGCTACCAAAACACTTAGAGGAGCTTACACTAAGTCTAAGGTAGCATTGGATCATAGAATACTCTTAAACAGGTCATCAGAGAGGTTAAAAGTTAGCCTATTTTGGGTTCCGACACACTGAAACATAATAGACAACTGCAAGGCTGATGAAGTTGCCTGATCTAGCACCTTTCTTTTGACACATATCCTGTATCATCTTGGAATCTAAATCACTACGCCAAAGCTCCGGGTTTGTCAAATTTTACCTATTGTCCAATAAAGTTATTAGCCGATGATAATATTGAATAAGCTGTTTTGTTGTGGCTTGTGCATGTGACTAGTTGTAGCCTCGAGAAGTGGGAGAGGTGTGCTTTGACAAATCTCTGGTTGCAGATGTCATGGTGGTTGAGGTTGGGTGGCTGTCGTCCGCCCTGAGGGGGATTAACAGTTGATCAGTGTTGACACACTGATATCAAGTGTCTGATCCCCGAGAATTGTTTTTCTCTCGGAATGGTTCAAGTGTACTCCTGAGGAGGGAGAATAGCCTTACTCTGTTTGTTTTGTGGTGTCACAGGGGGCCAGTGTATGGTCTATGTGGATTATCTTTTGGTATGGTCACTGCAACTTAACCTAACCTTATTCATATCATGAATATTTAAAACGTTGTTGAGTTTTGGTAACCTTCGTTTGAAACTGAAGTCAAAGAAGCCAAAAATATAGTGTGGGTAATAACAACCGTAAAATCATTAATTAATAATAAATTCCAGTAAAACTGTAATTTGTTGTTTTTATAATTATTTTACTAGTTAACTTGTTAGGCACCAATAAAAACCTTTACTATTTTCAAATTTTTGAAAGAAATTATGGGCGCTTCTATGAAACTCATATTTTTCTAGATCTTAATAATATCCAATTGAATATTCTTCCGTTTTGAAAGATGCTGGTATTTTTTGTACAAAATCTTATCAACCTTAGTGTTGACCAGTATGACTACGAGCCATACAGTAATCCCCCGTAAGATTACTGAAATTAACCAACATTGGGCGGATAGCTCTTGTTATTGTCCGTATCCAAGTACCGGGGTCATTACATTACATTACTCGAAATGTGACCGCCGATGGCTTAAATGTCGATGGCTAAGTAGAAATGGACCACACTTGCTCCTTGATGGCGTTGAGCCTCTATAATGATGTGTCTTGGAGGGAAAGAAATTTAACATAGGAAAGAAAAAGTAAAAACTATTAAGATAAACTTAACAGTTGACAATGACAATACCTTTAGTACAGAGTGCTGAAATAAGTGTAACAGTGAAAGTATATACGGCACATGTAGACTCGTGTATAATGTTAGGAGGTCTTGTACGTAAAATTTTCGATTTCAAGGCAGTATGAGATACCATCTGGTCATGAGGCAATCTGTGGAAATCCAATAAGAGGGAGACAGCTGAGTGATATGGAGAACGACACGCAGTTTCTAGAAAACAAGGCGCGATTGGTCCAGACGGTACATCGATCAAACAGGCAAATTTAACTTTCTTGCTACCGAGGCCACTGCTGTCTTGAAACCTGAACCAATAACAAAGAAGACGCTATAGCACTTTCTTCTATTCAGACACCTGTACTATTATCTCATTATACTTGTGCTCATTATACAATATACAATGAAGTCGTTTGTGTTAATTAACTGTACGAGGATCCTGTATCAACCATCCATAAAGATGAAGACGCACTGCTTTTTAACAATTAAGCCACTGCATTATCTATTATGTCACTTTTTTTCCCAATTTTTTTCCTTGCAACTAGAAACAATAAAAAACTGAAAATTTGTAATTTGTTTAGAAGTGATATTAGAATTAACCAAATCATGAAGTTATTTGAGGACTGATTATATCACTCCACATAAAAATGTAATTTTTTTATTTTAAATGACAATACAAAAGGATGTGAAAACGATACTTCTCACAGTGTTTGAAGAGATACTGTGAGTAGTATCATAATGAATTTGAACACAAAAATAGTTTATAGTGGGAGGATAATCTGTATAGGTTTTTTGTGTTTTTTTTATTTTTGCGAAATGCATCACAGTAAAGGTGCATATAGTGGTCAATATTTTGTCAATTTAGACATTTTTACCACAAAAATACAGCCTATAGAATATTAAAGTTTTACACCAAGATATCTAGCTAAAATTAAAATGCCATGATAATTTTGCGAACATTTTAGAACGCAGAAAGATGCATTTTAATATAAAAGCTGAACTTATTATTCCTGTCTACCCTACTTGTCAGATTTCTCTAGATTAATTCATTTTTTTTAACATACCATAGCCAAACAGATTTATTAAACTTAAAAATGAATTTAAAAAAAATGTAAGTGTCTTTCATGAGAATATAAGAAAATATTAGCTTGGTGTAACTATTAATCCAGTATGATATGTTATGATACAGTATGGTATTAATCTAGTAATTATTCCAGTATTATATTGAATCTGTTGTCGTTTTTCAGAACCATTATATTTAAAGTAACTTTTTTTATTTTTTTTTATTACTATAAACCATAGTATCATTTATTTTTTTAAATTTTGATCAACGTTTCAAGGTCCTTTGAATCCAGCCTGCATGTGGCTGGCTGGGTGCTATTTACAATAAGTTTGATAAACGCCTTACGTTCTGGCGTTTAAGTTCTGTAAATTCTGGCAAGTCTTTTTCACATTTTACTGGCGTATAGTTCTTAGTAAGGTACTTAATGGTACTTTATATGTAAATATGAATTTATTTTTAACCTGATATTTTGCTAATTTTAGAAACTTAAAATTTCATCATAAGTGTTGGCTTAAAATCTTTCAAATGTGGTGTTTATAGTAACTAAGGTTCTATGTGTCGGAGCTTTTGATACCGTGTAAAGACCATGAGGTTGGCGCTTAGGTTGACTACATTTGAGGAACTTCCAAATTAGAGGTGGCCTAAGGTGCATACCTATTTTTTTTCATTTTTCTGTTTCTAAGACATTTCTTAACTTTGGTTTAGTTTTTCTTGTTTAGTTTTAGGCTGAAAGGCTGAAAAAGAGGAATCGCTCCAGTTCAAGGCACAGGTCAGAAAATGGCCGACAGTACCAGGCTTTCACTCAGGCTTACTCCTCAGTGTACTGCCTGGGTGCCTAGTTAAATACAATATAAGGAACAGCATCTTTAACCACAAGCATTCACCCTCGCAGGGACCACTTCCACGACCAAGGTAAGGAAATTGTTTGTTGCTTTGTGAAAATCAGTTTCTTCACCTGAGCCACAGCGAGCCACGGCGGGTAGCAATGAAGCTGAAGATCCCAATAGCTCCTCATACTACGGTGAGCTGTATAGTTTCTTCGTGAATTCGCTCAAACAAAAAGGGCTATTGTGGTACACACTCTGAATTTATAAAAAAAATGTTTCCATCTATCAACATTAAAAAAATTGAAACATCTATCTAAAATTAGTATTATAAGCAAAAAATGATGATTTGTAAAAGTTTTAAGAGGCAGTATAGCCCTGAAAACGTGAACTCAACTCTGAATAATGGTCACCTGCTCTTCTAGCTGGATTTGTCTAGATAACTTAGATAAATATTTTGAAAATCGAATCGAAAGTAAATTTTTAAGCTATTAAGGCTATATAAATTTCAACGTCTCTTCCTGAGAGTAAATATGCTTTTGACACGGATATTTCAACATAATTTACTGCACCATAGCAATTTACTTAAATAATAGTACTTTAATTATAAATATATGTGACATATATGGCTGCAAGTTTTGAAATAGAAGTTGCTATAAGTTTAGTACGATCTGTAATTATACACAAAATCTTTTGAAGGATACTTTTTGGCTTCCTAAATTACAAATGTTATCTTCTTTTGTTAGCACTAAATTAATAATGATTTAAGAAGTATATTTTGAAAGTTTTACTGATTTTCACGCTTTGAAGTTAACCAAATCATGTTTTCATGATTTTTCTCAGCGTTTAACTGGGTGGGTGTCAAAATATTTTGTAAATGCTCCTGATGGGCAGACATATATTTCTTTGTTCTGGCAAAACACACAATTATTTTGGTTATAATGAGACATGGGTACAGTTCTTTATGGTACATGATTCGAAAACTACTACCAAGTATAATCCTCTCTTCTGTTGATTCTAGAAAACTAATATTCAATATTAAATATGCCTTACATGAGTATTGCATGATAAACATCCCACAAATGTGATATCACACGATGTGATTTTGAATATGATAAAAAGAAACAATGAAGTATGATATTACTCTAACAATGTGAACTTTTAAGTTATTGCTATATGTATATACAGTTACATTAAATTGTATAAGTTACATCTTATTTTTTACCATGGAGTTTGATTATCTGTTCACGTATAGAAAAGTTGAGAGCAGCCCACTCCAGATTATTTGCATTTTTTGATCGTAAACATAAGTATAATAAGGCTTTCTGAAAACTAAGTTGTTAACCAATAAACAAATTGCTACACTTAACTGTTTTAGTACGGACCGGAGGTAAAAGGCCAAGTGTGGACCTTAAACATAACTTCGTCTACTGTACGAAATGTTCAAAATTAACGACTGATTGCAAAATATTTCTATGTGTATTTACTCTTAGAGTATTTTGTAGTGGAACACCAAAGTGTTCTCTAATGGAGAATTCTTTTAAGGGAAGAGTCATTGGAAATATACCGCTGAATTTCTTTCACACACTAAGTTGATTAAACATATTATTAGGCTCGCACCAGGTTAGCGTATCACCCCCGCCGCTATAATATTGAGCTCCACTTGAAACCAAGACAATTGGTATATAAAAGGTAAAAAAATAAATTTCCAAAAACTCTAATTTCCTTTTTACCAGTTCATTATTAATGTTTGTATTTATTACTAACAAAATATAATTTTTGGAATATTTGTTTATTACTTTTAATATTGACAATAGTTATTAATTACAGATACCGGTAAAGTGAAAAGAAAAATTAAATCGGTTAGAGCATTTGAAAATTTTAAAGATAGTGATTTAAAATCAGTTTTAAAATTGTGATGATTTTACAACTCAACATACTATAACATTTTACCTGCATCGGTAAATTAGTTGCTGGATCAACTGGTAATTTCATTGCAGCGGGTGTTTTAAAATTCCCCCATAATTTAATTTCACTACATTTTCAGATAGCAATAATAAAAATAAATGTGGTACAGCATCCCTTTGATCCGTTTTTTGGTTTGATTAAACGTATACGAGCAAAATAATATCATTTCGTCTTCTATGCATTTTGGATTCTTTTTTTTTCATTATTCCTCCATAGAAAAATTGAAGCCATTTATTCTACTTATCTGAGACTTACATTGCTTCACTTTTTGCAGCAGCCTACAATGTTACATCTTTCGTGATGTTTGTAAAAATATTATTATCAGTATAAGGTCTAAACTTTTTCATTGAAATAACATAGAAGTCAAGTTTGTTTTGTACTTTTACACTACTAAAGTGATACCTACAAGTGTGGGTGTTGGAACAAACTAAGATAATTCTACGCTTGCATCGGCCATATCCCTGTTTAATATCGTTTCCCACCGATGTGAATGTTGGTGAACAGCGTGGTTACTACTTGATGAGTGGCACCATGTTTGGTTGGCACATCCAGTAATATGGTTCAACCGTGGTTAGTAGGTGCGGAATCATAAAATTGACCACACTTTCACATCGTAGACAACAGAAAAGGAGTAATGTTCATAAGTGTATGCATTGGGTAAAAAAATATATTAAACCCAAAAGTACGCAAAAAATCCATGGCTTATAATTTTCCTCTAAAAATATGTCAAGACCCAAGAAAAAATTAGAAGAAATTAATATACAATAAGTAAGTTGTGCCTACTCCCAAAGTATGTTTATCAGTGTTGAAATTTTAAAATGACTATGATATTTCCTTCTGTGTTTGTATGGCTCCTCCAGTGGATGCGAGTAGTCGAGGTAGGCGAGTATCTTACACTTGATTATACTACTGTAAACTCATAATTTTAATAAGCCTTTCATTTAGATACATAATATAAACTTTTATTGGTGTCATAATCAGAATATTGTTAGTTTTTCAATTACAAACTGACCTCTCTGGTCTACAGGTTTTGATTCATTCATACCCACCTGCTCCAAATGATTAATAAGATAACAATATTGCATATGTTTTATTTTAAAATTAACTGATTGGTGGGTACCTGAAAGAGATGCAGCCCCAGAGAATAAGTCCCGGATACGCGTCTTACTCGTATCTAAGCTACGTGAATGCTGGGCCTCAGACTTACCAACACAAAAGACAAAAGAGAAGACCCTACTAGGCGCATCCCCTCCATCACGTGTAGTTCCCTAACCACCACC
The DNA here is from genome assembly GCA_026182355.1 of Hermatobates lingyangjiaoensis. NCBI lineage: Eukaryota > Metazoa > Arthropoda > Insecta > Hemiptera > Hermatobatidae > Hermatobates > Hermatobates lingyangjiaoensis. The sequence continues at coordinate 747,059 of JAPFBL010000007.1, read as the reverse complement.
AGGTTGCAGTAGCTCCTTGCAAACATCCCCCTGTATAATTAATACAGTGAAATTCTTTTACTTATCATCAGTCATCAGTTATCAGTCAGCTATTGTTAAAAAGATCAGTAATTCCAACAGCAGTATTAAAAATTCATTTTTAATAACCGTTTTTGTTATTAAAATTTGGTCATTGTTGTCCAATATTCCAGTACTTCCTATATTAGTAGGCCAGACAGAGTTTTTAGGTCTCCTCCATTATTAAGAGGTTTAAGATATTTGACTAAAAGCACTTTTATTTTTGTATTAGTTTGTAAACCTTTTCGGTGTTGAGACAAATACACGTATATTCAGTGCAGTTTTTTCCCTTTTTTTTTACCGACGCATTTTTAATGCCTTACCTTTTTGATTTTTCAACAAAAAAAAGTCTACCCATATTACTACTGTATGTATTTTATTATCTTTTACTTAAAATAGTTTTTGATTTTATGAGTTAGTAATTATTGCAATCTCTACATGGAAGTAACTGTGCTTTTGAAAGAAGACAGATAATATAAATGGAAATCATAAAATCGTTGTTTAAAGATATATGATTACTAAAAAATCTGTAGATGTTGTTTGTTTCTAGACACACACTGTTGAAGAAAAGATTACTGCTGCACCATTGTGGCGTCGAATTAGTCAAGTTAAGTTGTAGAGGTGGAACAACACAAACCCTATTACAAATGTATTTGATATTACCGTCATACATAAAAATCCAGCTTCACGTCTGTATGCAGTTATTGCGAAAGGGACTATAATTTTCATTGCTTTCTCAAGCAGAATATTTATTTTGCATTTTGATCTAAATCGAAAAAAGTATTTATGCCTAGAAATTTTTGAAGAATAATTTTAAACATATCTTTGACATAGTGTAGAAGGGAGGCATATAACTGCTTAAATGGGCAGATAAAATCGAGTGTCCAGTTAAGATTAATCAATTTTCGTTTTGTTCCTTCCTTGGCAGAGTTAAAATTTTAATTAAAACATCTCTTAGCGTTAAGAATAAGGTAGGTAAAACGTGTGCAGGTCTTTTCAAGAAGCGAAAACTTTAGGCTATCTCGATATTTTTCTTATAATGCTTAGTTCAGTGCAGCTGTGTTTTTAAAATGTCAGTCAGTGTTACGCAAAATGTAAAAGCACAGGGTTTCCTTTGAAAGCATGGATGGGATGAGAGGAGAGCCAGGTTGAGTAACATGGTATTGGATTATAAGAGGAAACCTCTAGCCCCACCGCAGCTAAACTGCACGCAGTCATTTACTCTCGCCTTTTCTTTTTGGGATACCTGCACCTACTTGGCACGTATGCGTTGACTTTGCATTTAGATTTTATTCAGAAGACTGTATTTAGATATCGTTGCCGAAGATATTCCATTCAAGTGGTGAGAGGTTAGTAACCTATAATAATGGAGTGGCAAAGGACTATTTTCCAAACTTTTTCACTGTGAAAGTGGGATGTCGTTTTAGTTCCTTTTTTAAGTTTTAGGATGGTATTTACCTTGCTTGTAGAAAATAATCGGCTTGCAGACAGGAGTGAAATAAAACTACCAGAAAAGGGAATATGAAGTCTTTACAAGATTTATAAACATTTGTAGTTCATTTGATCTCAACGAAATCTGTTTCTTAGCAGGTCTTAAACGTTAACAAACAGTTAGGCTATGAGATTATTTCTTAAATTGTATATCCCTCATGCAAAAACGGGTGAGTTTGGGACCCACCCGAAAGTAATAATATTTCCATCCGACGACATAAACTGATTAAAGTGGGTGTTTTGAGTAGCATAACTCCATAGGGAGTTATATTTCGGAGAATGTGAGCCCCGCTCTTGAATTGCAATCTGTATTATTGCCGAGGTAAGAGAGTGTAGAGATATGATTTCATAAATGGTTTTAATTTTCGTTAATTTATAAGATGAAATAAAACCCTCTCTGACTGGCTCGAATATAATTTAACATTCAACTCTTTCCCTTCTTTGACGTTAAAGTCACACGTCATAAGAATGTAGCATACTCTGACTTTTGTTTAAAATATCCTCTAATTTCCAGAAATTTATGATAGCCTTTTAAAATGAAATATTGCTATTTCGTTAACTGGCTTTAAGCTTGAGTGGATTGTTTGTTTTGGTGTGTAGAAGGAATGGTGAACTTTCTTCGAAAGACTTTGTATTGAATCGATGGGGTGCAGAAGTACGGTGATGCATAGAACATCAAATAAAAGCATAAGCTAACATAAATGTGTTAGGTGCACTGTGCCTTCAGACATTCTGAGAAAGCAAAATATTTCGATTAATAAAACACAGATATTAAAATTGATGAATTTATTTTCCAGTTTTATTAAAAATAGTCACTGAAAAGTAAGGTAACAAAATTAGTACTATAATTTATAATGACAAAATGAAAATGAATAAAAGATAATTTTTATACAAATATTATGTTGGCTAGACTGTGATAAACAATTTTTGAATGAATATAAACAAATCTGACAACTACAGCATCCATTATTCCAAGTTCAGTTTTTATAGCTATATTGGCTTTTGTAGTAGTTTGGTTTCAATATTTCTTAAAAATTTTTACCTTCTATGCTAATTTAAAAAGATGTTTTCCAGAAAATTTAAATGTTCTACCGTAGCTGTTTAACACCAAAAAAAACATTTCTTAAAATCATAAAATGTACCTATAACTTGTTCTGTTCTTGTAATTTTAACAAAAAGTATTAAGGTTAATCTTCTCAAAAGGTGCTATTTGGGTACAATTTCATTACGATCTATCAAATGGTGAGACCTGTATAATGTCCAGAAGTTTTCAGAATTAATTTTTTATCCAATTTTTCACATTTTACTGTAAAACTGGCCTTTCTGGGCAAGAAATTTCAAGTTTTTTTTTTAGTTAATCCTGCTGTTAGTTTCTTAATAATTCTAAAATTCTGCACTCAGGAGATAACAGTTTAGGAGAAGAAAATGTCTGAAATTACATTTTTGCAAAAAAAAAAAGATTTTTCATTGAAGAAATTTAGCCCAATAACTAGGGAATTTGTACAATATGGGACCATTTTTGCGTAAAACATGACTTTGATATAAATCAAACGGTGTGTCACTTAAAACATTCGTAAAAATCTCGAAATCGATTCTTTCATGTTTACTGTACTTTACTTATAGAAAAGTAAAAATGAAAAAAATATTAATTCATTCGAGGCAGCTTGTTCTCCACTTCATTTGGAGACTTCTGTGATTCCTGATAACAATAATCTTATATAATGATTTCATCCCATTAATCTAATTGTTTCAAAACATGGTTGTTTAAAGTCCATAGTTATAGGTTTTATAAACAACTTTGGTGTTTATTTTGATGTCAAAATAATTTTATTTAAATATTTTAAAAATATGAAAATGAGCAGTAACAATCTCTTAGCTGTTTGAACTCCTAAAGTAAAAGTTTTCCTAAGTGTTTTATTTAGGAGACACTGCAGCAGTTCGACAGTTTCTAAGGTAACTCACAACCCGTTCATGTAAGATCAATATTCAATTTCATAAATGATTTTAAAATAGATTCCAGCTATACTTTTTTTTATTTGAATATCCATAAAAGCTATTCAGGTTGCGTAAAAGATCTACATCTAAATATTCTTGTTATTTATTGATTGGCCGCTAGGTAACAGAGTAGTTTTACTACATCCATGATATACGGCAGCCCTCTCTCTGGGTCTTTGATAACAACAACCTCTCGTCAGCAAAATCACAATTTACCGAACTGTAGGTATTGCAGTAAACACTTTTATCGCTATCAAAATAATAATCTATCTGTAGCAATAAAATAAAAAATTTTGTCAACTCAAAATGTGGTAGAAGTGCAAATCAAAGAAAAACGATGAAACCAACGACAAAATCAAATAAAAACATGATTATATATTGACTTATTATTAGAAATTATATAATTATTCCAAAAGAAAGTAGTTCGGTATCCCACGAAGCTCCCAGTGGGCACTCTGACGGTTAGTTGAACGGCCCATTTTAGTTGTGGGCCAGGAACATTTTGTACATGTATAATTATTTGTTCTATCGTCTACACATGCATCCATTAGTCTTGAGTATTGTTTTAAGGGCTTAATGTGAGAATCATCGTTGATGGTTTTTCACCCCTGATGAATGGGTATGCATTAGCCACATAACTATTACTGGTATCCAGCACTATATATGTGGCCATTTACCTTCAGTGTTGTTCTGAGGGCGTTAAGGGTATTTCATTTGTTAATCGTTTCCGGTTTTTAGTTTTGGGTGAGCCACATTACATGTACTCAAATAACTATTTATTTCAACGCCCATACATGAAGATCTTTCGAATCAGTGCTGTACAAAGATCAAAAGCAGTTCTCATTTGTCAAACTTCTACTATTTAGGTTGTGCCCTTTCAATTTTATTATATCGAGGGTAGTACAAGCTCCAAACATAAGTGCTTCATCTCATCCGAGAGGCGATGTTTTCTTTTATGGAAATTTTCTATCTCCTTTTCCATAACCAGTAGACCTACCCTGACCACCAAATGTCTCAATAGTGAAAGTGTTTGAATAAAGGAAATCGCTAATGATAAAAAATATAAATATTTTTACATTTTGATAACTATAAGGTTGCTCTTGATGTAGGTTCTTGTAAATTAAATATTTCCTACCTGACATTTAATGAAGACTTAGCATTGTAGTAATATGTCTAATTACTAAAATATGTTCTAATTACTAAATGTTTCTGTAGTACTAAAATTCAATAGTCAACTATTGCTGAAGCCATGGACTTGTTTATTTTCGAAATATAATATTTAACTGATAGAACATTCAGTTTTTTTTAATTAATCAGAATGTAATAACGAAGGAGTTATTTATATTTTTTTTAACTTTGCATTATCCTGTAATTGAAACTTTGTTCGGTTCTTAAACTTGAGAGTTTAGGTCTGGTCCGTACTTGCCTGTAGTGCTGAATAATGGAGGTTCAAATCTCAAATTTCGCCACAGATTTTGCCTAGGGACATGGAAAATCGTTAATGAATTGTCTTTTGTTTTACTTTATTTCGCATGGTGCCTAGTGAAAAGTCAGGTTTTTACTAAATATTACTCAATAATAAACATGATAACAGTTAAATTTAGTGTTCCTGATTTAAAACCAACCCAGTATTGTAGTTTACCCATAATTTAAATAGGTTCCAAATAATAAATTAAGCACACTTCCCTTCCTAGAAAAGTAGTAACATGTTAGATGTTTCCCTCATGCATGTGTTTGAAACAAAAAAAACTGGAGTGGCCTACACTCAACTTTACTATTAGTAAATTTAATATCAATTTCTTGGGTATATAATACATAATGTCACATTTAAACATAATGTAAACATCTAAATGGGAGATGTCTATTAGTCTTTCATTCCTGAGGTAGTCAGATAGTAGTGATTGATCGACTTATGAATATATAAGCTTATTTTTGTACATCACAAAGCTGATGCAAATAATCTCATTAGTATAACTCCAGCAGTAATAACATTTTTGAAAAGCCAAAGTAAAAATTTCTTGATACGAAATAATCTCCAACAAGAGAACATGGTGTTTGTTCAAATAGCTAGTCGATTTCTTATATTGTTTACTTCACCTCCTTCTATATTGAATATTTTAGCCAAATCTTTAAATTTAAAACAGGAAAATACTCTTATATTCTCTGAAAAACATCATAATTATCGAAGAAAAAACGTTGTTTTAAGATAATTTATAAGTTAAGGATGTTTGTTTATTACATTTATTAATCTTCAAACAAAGATTTCAATCCTTGAATTTTGTTTTACATTTTTGGTCTTTTATAGAATTATTATACCGGGAATTTTATGGCTCCTTAGTATTTAATAAAATCATTTTCATTCCCCTTTGTTAAAATCAAGTATACACATTTTTTCTGAGGGAGTGTTGATCTTTTTCCTGCCTGCTGTACTCTGTTATATGGTTGCTAAGACTGTATATTGAGTTTAGCCAGTTTGCTGAATAATTAAGTTACTGAATATATTAGATTTAATTCGTTATATGTTATAATTATTTTTTAGAAATTATAATGGGAGTAATGTTTAATTTTGCAGTTACCATGACAACTAAAAGTGGATAATTGGTCCATAACAAACTTTTCTTGTATTTGCAAGAGTTTCTATTTAGAAATAGACATCTGTCTATCAACTCACCACTATCGGATATATATTCTAGTTATTTCTTTTACTTCTACTACAAATCATATGTATTGTAGAAGTATTTATGACTCTGGCCTCGTGATTTAACCTATTGGATTAACAGGAATCGAGTGGACATCCATAGGTGTCATCCACAGGTGTGATCCATAGGTGACATCCACAGGTAGCATCCATAGGTATCATCCACAGGTGCCAACCATAGGTGCAAATCCATAGGTGTTATCCATAGGTGACATCCATAGGTGGCATCCAAAGAGCGATTCTACTGTGATGTGTCAATTTAGTGTCAAATATATAGCTATATTCCTTTTAACCGTCTTCAGAACTTTGAGAAGGTTATGTACATATGACAACAGTACTTCCGTCCAACTTTGTTTGAGCTGGAAGTCTGTTGGATAAAATTTGTAGGTAATCTATTAGAAAATTTCGAATATTAATGTAATTAGCCAGTTTACATACTCAAATCAAAGTTAAAGCCAGCGATTCAGTATAATTTAAAACTTTTATAGGGGGGAGCTTCAAATTTTTGAAAATAGTAAATACGAACTATAGACTAGAATAGTGAAAAAACTGGATATTTGTCAAAAAACATAAATCCTCTTTCTAGAGCAGGGGTTCTCAAAGGGGGTGAAATTCACCCCCAGGGGTGAATTTTGGATCTTCAGGGGGTGAATTGTGACCACAGTAGGTTTACAGAGTGAGGAAAGCTATTATAGGTTTTAACCTCTTAATTATAATTTAAAAAAAAAATTGATAGAATTAATATTTAATATATCCATCAATAATTAGCATTTGATTTGTAAAATTCTCTTTTAATAATCATAATCACTGTAAAGTTGTTAAAGTGTATATACTACCTTGGGAAGAATAGGAGGTGGGGTGAATGGCATTGTGGGAAATGGCGAGAGGGGTGAATGGGCTAAAGAAGGCTGAGAAACCCTGTTCTAGAGGAAAGTCCATTCGTCACATTTCAATATCTTGGTAAGATACTACAATTTACAAAGATGAAGTAATTATCAAACTGTTATTAAATTTTGCTCAAGAGTGCTATATATATGGTAGATTTATTAAAGCATTTTATGAGACAAATCCATCATACCATGGATTTGTAAATACAAAGGAAATTTATTTATATTTATTGGCTGTGATTTTTTACATGTAATAATACTATTCCTCTTATATCTCATATAAGTCAATAAATTATTTAAATTTTTCCATTATAAACATCAATTTTATCTCAGTGGATTCGTTCAAAAAATTTCTAAGTCAATGTAAACAATGTAAAGAAATATCAAAAATTTGACAAGTATAGCAGGTGATTCCTTAGTCCAGAATAAACAAACACTTTTTATAGCTTTATTGCTATTTGCCCTGATTAAAATTTCATGAATTTTTTTTCTAAATTACCAATTTTTTGCTCAATTTTTGGTCAAATTTTCATGATTTTTTAATGAGCCGTTTAGCGTCAAAAAAACATTTTCTGAAAACAGAAATCATACTATAACGCCCCTTTGAAGAATGTAATTTTCAAAATAATTATCTCAAATCATTCTCCATAAAATGTTCTAACTTTAAACATAGTTTCAAACTGTGGCTTGTATCGTCCACAAGCTTTGAGATTGAATTATAAGTCATAATTTATACATTTTATTGAAAATCAAATTTTTCCCCTTGTTTTAAAAATCTGAATATTTTTTCGTTTATTGCATTTATAAGTGCAAAAATAATGCCAAAATTTCAAAACTCTAGACTTAGCTGTTGAGGAAAAAAACATGTTTTCTAAAAACTGGTTTTTGGCAAAAAAAAGTGACTTTTCCGTCATGAATAATTCTTCCCAAAGAATAGGGATCATCTACACAATGGGGCCTATTTTTTTGTAAAATATCAACTTGATCCATTAAAGATTCTGGACCGTAGCGTAGTCACAAGCAATGCTAACACACTCACCCACCCACACACAGAGACATCATCGAAAAAACTTCATAAAACGACTTTTGGAACCTCAAAACATATAATTCCGTCAAAATCTCGAGATCGAATTTTTCACGATCACTCTACTTTACTTACGAGTATAGTAAAGTAAAAATAAGTTCTGAAATTGAAACTCTTTAATGTCGATCAGGTTACTTTTGTTTCACTTAGTGAAATTAAGTTTTCTAATTGAAATATTCTAATAATAAAGTTATTTATTCTGAGAAGAAAGTAATCCTATTGTTATTACAGAAGCTAATAATTAATTAGCTAAATAATGTATTAGTTTTTGTAGTAACTTGAAAATGCTGCATTACCAAAAATAAGTGAATGACTGTTAGAAGAGAGTGCAAGCGAACAGTAGGGCATGTGATGTCAGATTCGATTGATTTCAGGGTATAAGGAAATTCTCTTTGTGTCGCTTGATTTTAAATCAAATATTCTCGAATGCAACCTTCTTAAGGGAACTGACCCTTTTATAAATAAAAGTTTATGAATAGAAACTTTCATTGTTTGGATGATATATTGGTGGGTCACGCAGATATTACAAATTAACTTGAGTCGTACTTTATCGATGTTTCTGTTTTCATTTGGTATTTTGCACCATTAATTTAATCAATTGTTATCGAGACAATTATTTAATCTTTTACTATTCCATTTATAATACTTATGATTTTACTTACAAATATAAAGACGTGATTCCGTGCCTCATAAATATTGTGGGACCACCATTAATTATTAAGTATTGACATTTGTATTAATTTTATTAAATATTTGGAATTGTTATGGAATTTGTTCTTGATATCATTATTACTTAATTCGAAGTAAGGGGATCATGAAAAAAATTGATTTTAAGATTCTGATTGATTTGAACGTTTTAGGTCCCCTGAATCATGTTTACTTTTAGTAGCTCTTCATATGAAATGTAGTTAAATCCAAGTACTGTGTTAACGTCAAAATTGTGAAATAGAGTTTTTAACGAGAGTACACCATTTCAGGTCTCCAGAGCACAATACAATTAATTTTGCAAATTGGTCTGTTTATGTGTCTTTTTAGTAGGTTATCTTAAAAAGGAAAAGCTTTTAATCACTTAATTTCATATTTCAGTTCCTATTATTAAGCGTTGTGTCGAATCAGCAAGATCAGTACGAAAATTTCAGGGTCCTTAGGATAACATTATATGAAAAAAAATCGAGTTTTTTCGCTTTGCTAAAAATCTGCAAGGAGATTTTTTTTTAAATCGCTGTAATTCTGGATTTTCAGTCAATATAATATAAATATATATATAAAGAATTCACATAAACACGTGAAATAACAATCAATGATCAAACCACAATAAGAAAATGGGAAAACAAGACTAAGATCTTTCAACCGTAACAAGCGGTCTTCATCAGTTGGGTTTTTGACTCTAACGAAGACCGCTTGTTACAGTTGAAAGATCTTAGTCTTGTTTTCTCATTTCATATTGTGGTTTGATCATTAATATATATATATTTTCAAGTATATATATACGAGTATGTTTCAAAAAGGCCTCAGAGCGATTACCTCCTTATCTTTTGCGGTGAGTTACTTGAATATTTACATCACGAGTTATTGTGATAATTTTATATGTATATACAGTGTGCCTAGGTTGCATTGCATGCAGAAATTGTCCTTTAGGTCAAGAATTTAAAAAATGGTGATATATGATTTTTCAAAGGATTTTTATTTTCACTGATAGGGGTATTAATCAAAAGACAATAAAATATTTATACTCTTATTAACAATATAAGTGAATAAGAGAGAGATAGTGAGTGTGTGTGAGAGAGTGATAGTGAGTGTGTGTGTGTGTGTGTGTGAGAGAGAGAGAGAGAGAATATTTATTTGAAAAAAATGCGGACCAAAAGTATTTACAGCACTATTGTGATACAGATACTGCAGTCCTAAGAAATCCTCTACCGCTTTTAGTTTGTTAAATGAAAACTTTAGTCTCACATCAGATGTTTTGCTTTAAATGATGTTTCAATGTTCTTCGTGGGTGGGTAGGAGTGATAAGCCTTATCATAATCACTCACAAGTCTCACCACTTGACAGATTATATCTTAATCTGGAAATCAGCTGAATTGTTTGAGAGCCAATATAACACATGGGAAAGTTGCATATCAAACCAAGTAATTTTGTCCCTCGCTTCCGGTTATTCTACAAATGTGAAATTGTTTAACACTATTCTTATGGAACTACTTCAGGAAAATTGTTAAGTTGCAGCTCTATTCACCTCACGAATTCTTTACATTACACTTCAATCTTATAATTCAATCTTATAAAAATTAATTCTTTTTAAAATTAGAATAATAACCATGTATCAGTTGTGTGATATACAAAAATAAGCGTGTATATTGATAAGTGGATCAATCACTATTAGTACAACCTCCAAGAATGAAAGACTAATAAACCTTTCCCATTTAGACATTTATATTATGCTTAAATGGGACATTATATATTGTATACTCAAGAAGTATGATATTATGTTTACTTATAGTAAATTTGAGTCTACCTGTGTTTAAAGTTATGAAATACAATTTTCTAAAAACAATACTTTAGACAACTTTTTCATGTAGCGTCTTCTATGTGCAGTTCATCCTACATTTTCCTTATAATTATTCTTTGAGATAACATATGCCTGCAGACTGGTAACTAAAGATATTGTAGCACTTTAATTTTGTTTTTTCTATGCAGTTTCTATTTAGTCTTTGAGTTCTCTACATCACACGGACTAGTACCTTAATTGCAGAGGCCAAGGTTTCCTAGTGGCATAAGTGCTCCCTTCTGGGCTCGTAGATCAGGGGTTGGATTTATTCAAGCGGTAGGTGGTAAAGTCTGAGTATGTCGTCCCTCGGGGAGGACGTTAAAGCGGTGGTCCCAAACCTGTACTATGTCAGGTACTAATCCCTACTTTAAACACACTTTAGTTAGGCAAAATATAGGACTACAAATCTAAAATCTTTATTGTTTGGGATCACGAAGGACCAATCTTTGGCCAAAGTTAGATTAGATTACAGTTGCTGCTCCCGCAAGGAGAAACACGTGAACTTTAAGGTTACTTGTGTAACCAATGGATATCCACTGTAGAATCACCCATTTGTGTCTTATCGCAAGTAACCTTAAAGGCCTGGTGTTTCTCCTTAACCTAATTTCACCCTTTAAATGCAAAATTGTTTACTCTTTTCAACTCCCACATTATAGTGTTGTTCTAGAACACAGTACTAAGTATTGTACGAATTACGCAATATATAGATACACGATTTATGCACACGTATCATGTATCTGATATCGCACAGGATCAGAATTGATGGATGTGGCCCACCATAGGCAGAGTAACAGTATTAGATAAATGATTTGTTGCGTAGGTGATCAATTGTTTGAATTACTTATTCAGTGTTACTAAACAAACTGAATAAATGCACACATCATCCACAGAACTAGGAAATTATGAAAAGTGTCTCTAGAAGTCTACCGTGATTGAACTATACGTGGATGAAGTGGTAGATAATTAAGTCAACTTACCATTGGAAAGGGCCTGACTTGGAGTCAGCTTTCATATCGTTGCCGTCCCAACTCCAAGTGAGAAAAAGTTTGGGGGCCCGGTAAAGAAAGCCGACTAACTGAAGGGTTGAAAAGCACGAGAGCCTGTATCAAACTCGCATCGCGCGCTCACAGAAACCTCGCCGCCTTCTGCACCTGCCTAAGCTCAGTCAGCGATCTTGACGTCACGGATCAATACCTTTGCCAGGCACCAATCAAATTCCCGCTACCGTCAGCCAATTGCACATGGTAACTAATTTCCTATTCGTCACTCCAGGGCAGTTCTCCCTATTATACCCCAATAGCTTTAACCTTGATTCACAACATTCAAATTGAAACAAAACTCTTTAAAAAGCCAAACTCCTAACTATATTTATAACTTTATCACTATATTAAACTCAAAGTACAGTTATATATTACTAAATCTTAGATACCATGTCATTCTATTGACCTCATTCTATTCTTTCAATTTCTATTAAACATTATCCTATTTATTTTTTTACGTATATTTTATATCCATACCAATATCTGAGCCACATTGAGAATATCTGAAACGCATTATTACTTTTGATTCATGTCCTGTAAAAAATTTTGAGATATCTTTGCAGCTATCGTAATTTCTCTATTAATGTGCATTATCAGTAATCTAAATTATATTTTTAAATATGATATTATAATAAACTTGTGAAGTAAAAGTGAACATATAAACCGTAGGAAAAAGGTAAGAAATATGACTAAGGCTTTCACCCAAGTAAAGATACTCTCAGGGTCACGAGTTGAATGAATCTGAAGATCATTAAACTTGTCAACCTGACGTGAACCACTACTTTCTCGAAATATTTTAGTACTCTTTCTGAATTTGGTAGAGCAAAACGTTTTGTTCGTTTGTATATACATAGAGTATAATCATAGGGAGAAAAAATAGAAAATGAAAAAAAAATAGAAAAAAGTCACTACGATATTTGGACTTCTGAACATTTCAAGAGGCTCACTTGTCTTCTTGTTGGGCAGTGTTGTTGACATAAATAAATCGAAGTGGGTTATTATTATTGTCTTCCCTTCTGTGTGTTATTGCTCACTGATTCGATTTTATTTATTTCGCTGAACCATTTATGATTATCTTGTATATATATATATATATATATATATATATATATATATTTGAAGTCTCTAATTATTGGTTTAACTGTCAGTCAAAACTCAATACTTAGTTTTTTCTGTTTCAAAATGTATACTTCTGCCTAGAAAAAAGGTTTTAAAGAAAAACCGAAACGTTCGCAGTGAGAGTTTAATTTTTGAACATGAAGAACTGACCGAGTTCCGATAAACTTTAGTTTTGTATATATATATATATATAGTATAATCAAGAAAAATGTCCAAAAAATACAACAAACGTTTCAGGCTAAACTATACGTAAAGAGTAAATAGAAATCACACACTTACAGTCTCTAATTTTGGGTTTAACCGTCATCAGGAAAGAAGAGATTGGGACGCCAAGGTCACTTGCGAAGCGACGGTTGAATCTTTTTTCTTAATGACGGTTTAACCGAAAATTAGATATTGTCAATGTGTGTTTTCTATTTACTGTTTACTATAATTTACCCTATATATATATATATATATATATATATATATATATATATATACTCTTTTGGTTCATGTATTTTATGTTGCATTATATATATATATATAATCCAAATCATAAACTCAGTTGGGTTTTTGACTCAGACGAGGACCGCTTGAGACGGTTGAAAGATCTTAGTCTTTTTTTCCTATTTCTTTTTGTGGTTTGATACTTTGTAGTTTCCTACTTCTTTTCTGTGTGATCATTGATTGTTATTTCACGCATTAATTGTGAAATCTTGTTATTGATTATATATATACAAAACTAAAGTTTATCGGGACTCGGTCAGAGTCCCGATAAACTGCAGTTTTGTTTCTATTCCACGGTCGATACTTTTATCAATATATATATATATATATAATTTGAAGTAAAAGTATACTTTTAAAATATAAGTTAGAATAAATAAATATAATAACCAAGCAAATATAATAAATAACCAATATATAAATACAAGTTGAAGGCAGTTTTGCTTTCAAAATAACATGCTATAGTTTGCTTAAATTTGCTTATTGCATAATGTGTGCATGGTAGACGAAAGTCAGTCATCATTGTGACATTGCTTGAAAGTTTATCCCGTAGTTTTGAGAATATATGGAGTTCATGACTGCAGTTCAGTCACCCTCCCCTTGAGCTGGTAATGTCACAGCGATTAAGCCGGTGTCGGCCTCTCCCCTTCCTGGCTGAGTAGACTTTGCCTTATCCGCGAATATTTCAATATGCCTGTTAGCTTTTAATCAACGCCATTCCTGTCATATGTCATCATGTATCAATGGCATTGTAATTTTAATATAGTAAAGTTATGTTAGGCAGAAATTAGTTCTTTGTTTAATAATTTTAAAAGGAATGCTTAGTGGCAGCAATTACCTACAGTTCATTTATTCTATTTTTTAATTTCTTTATAGTTTTTTTATTGTTGCATTTGTGGGTTATTTTTTAAAATCTTGCAAATCTTCCATAACTTTCTACAGAAGAGGTTGCATAGTTTCTTAGTTTAAGAAAAGCTAGTCGCAAATGGTTATAATGGCTTCCTCTACCCGAACATTGTTATAAAGGGATTTCACATTCTACAGTAGTATCAAAACTTCAAGATTTAAGACTATGATATCAACTAATGCATTAGTTGATTGTATAAGTAATAGGATAACCGGCCAGTGTTATAAGTTCATACAATTGCTTAGCTATGCTATAAGTGGGAGTGATTACCAGTGATATTACTCACTTGGTATCCTGGTTTGTGGATCTATGCTGTTCTGTTTCTATTTTCTTAATAAAGCCTCCAAAATCTTTCGCTTTTTGTCAAAATCCGTATAACATTAACGGCTATGAAGTAGACTTGAAACATTCCGACCAATTTGCGATATATTTTCATAACTTTGACCTACAGTTCTAATCAATAAAGTCTTCATGATTACTGCCACCTTCAATCTAAACATCTCAACTAACACAGCTAGAGCAGTACACATTCTTCTCTAGTGGCGGATTGCTTATCAATCTCAGTAAATGTTATTTTGTGTCCCGTGTTAATGTTGATAACTCTGGTGGTTGGATTATTTCTTTTTTTCATGTTGCGGTTTCTGTATGAGCCTAAGTAGACAGTTACTACACCTTCATTCAATTTATCTGCAGTAACTACACATAAAAACGACCATCTTACTAAATCCGTCAACTGCTATGTTTTGTAAGGATTAATCTGAAAATGTGTAACTCTGAAAATTAATCATATTTTCAGGCAAGTCTTTTCCCAACCGATCCACTGCCTCAGATACTTTTTTCTAGGGCCCACATCAGAGTAAACTTATTTTTACTGGTTTTATTATTAATCTTTGACCCGTCAGTATATCAGACAACAGCCCTTTTTTTTTTTGAAATCAATAACTTTCCAATCCAGGTGTCCATTTCTGATGACTCGATGACCCCTCTAAAATATCTATGAGGAACATCTCGTCTTGAAAAGTTCTATATCTCCTCCTTGCTGGACCAATATTTTTCCTGTTATATCTAGACACAATTGTCTTCGTAGTTTATTAATCCATAAACCAATAAAGCTTTTGCCTTATGTGAACCTCAAGTGAATTAGTAAACCTCATGCCTTAAGGTGTTAGTTGAAAGTTAACTAAATCAAGTAAGAAATGAATTAGAAATCTGGAGTAGCTTACACTCAACTTATCAAAAAGTAAATAAAACATGTACTTGTTGGCAATCAATTAAATATTGGTTTTTATTTTAATGTGGCTGTTTGAAGACGTAACCTGTCTGGTAAAGTATTATGTAACTAATAGGTAATCAATTTAATGATTCCATTTGTTTTATTGTAGTTATATCCATTTTATCACTATATAAACTTGAAGTTTTTGATCTAGAACAATCTGACATGTTATTACTGTTAATACTATTAAACTGAGGGCTTAAGCTCATGGGACTCGTGCGCACCACGGCCCAACATATCTGTCCTGTTGTATTTCCCTTTGTCATTTCTAAAATCCACTATAAATTTTAAATGTTTTACAGAACTTTCATACTTTTTTTAGAGTAATATCTCTATTTTCCACTATATCTGTTTTCTACCACTTCCAGCAGAGTCAGCATTGTTTGTATGATGATAATTGTAGCCTGGATAATTGGTAGTTAAGAGAACAATAACCGGCTAGATAATTTACATACATTTCTAAATGATTAATTTCAAGTATTATTATTAATTTCATGTATTATTTTCGATATAAATTCAAGTACAGTTGGTATGAGGTTATCACAGAAAGTTAGACCTGGTTCTTCTAGCCCTTGTATCCATGTCCTTCTTAATTTATTCATCAAATGCATCCTTTAGAAGGCTGTAGGGTTTTATGCAAAAAGCTCTAGGCCGCAGATGGTTTGTTTGGCTCGTTCGAAAACGTCATAGCGCTCTGTCATACCATAAAACTATTATGTATGTGAATTGTCTCTAATCACCCCGCCACCGTATACGCTTCTTTCCAGGAACTAGGCTAATGTCATTTCTCAGTCATTAGAACCAGTTAATTAATGATTAATTAATTAATAAAAAAATGACAATACCAGTTGCTTCTGACTAGTTGGTAAGACCCATGTAAAAAGTGAAAACCATTTGTAAGTTACCGATTCACTTGGCCTGCTGAGATAGATGATAACAAAGTATCGGATGAGATGAAGACAGTTTCATGATGAAGCTTCAGTATCCCACAAAAGCTTCTCAAATCGCCATCTACTTCCATAACCTCAATAATATAAACGTCAATTCATAACGAATATTAGGAATACCGAATATAAATTCATTTTGAAATTAAACCTTGGACATAAACTAAAGTACAAGTTAAAGTTGTAACTCGTATTCTTGAAAGTAATAAAATTCAAGAATCACTTCATTTTTCAAAGTCTGAACTAACTCAAATCCAGTCTTGAATGGAAACGTAGGCGGTATCGTTTTCGCTTTAAATAAGTACCCAGTCGATTGTTCACTCGAAATTAATAACATATTCCTACGTTTATTGTTTCTAATAATGATGTTCATTTTAGATACCGTGTATACTCGCATAAAATTAATTTGTTTTCTAAATGTTAAGTTTTGGGACAACTTATGCACAAATATTACTTTTTAGGGCTCTTCTAACCGGCATACAGTAACTCCGTCGAACTAAAAATACAGTGGATGCCGGAGACCAGTTCTGTGTTGTTTTCAGGATCTGATCATGTAATGATCAGATGTTTCATAGGAAACATACTTCCCCAAAACCGTCCTAAATTGATACGAGTATATTCAAGAAAAAAAATAAAACGTAAAAATAAATAATGCGAAAAGATAAGTTTCTAAACAGCGAAAAAATAAGACAATAAACTGTTATATTCTTGCAGCAAATGAGCCAGTCACTCATAATATTTGTAAATCCTAATAGTTCAAAGTGTTTCTTTTTGCAAATCATACAAATGACTGCCCGAATCCGCAACTCTCCCCCTTTCTATCCATTTCTTTAGCAGCGGCTTCCTTGCCTTTTACATCTCTTTAAGTGAATTCTATGGGAGTAAGTTTCAAACAGGCTGCTTCATTTGCTAAGGCATCGCTCGTTCATTAATAAAAACTTAGTACTCCCAGAAAAACATTGCCACTTCTTGCAAAGAATGTTACTTTCAATACAAAGTCCTACGGCGGTAGCAGATATTTAACTGTCCTATAAAAGCACAGTAAAACACATTAGTTTTACTGATTCCGCATTAAAACAGTTATACTTCTAATTTAGACAACTAACTGTTAAGTAATTTAGATTAAAAAAGTTTTAGCTAGTAAATATGTTTTGTATAACCCACATCATTTTAGAATTTTTGAAGAAACCACTATCCAGCTTAGAGGATTCTTTTCTCTTCTAAGAAATTTCACGTGTAATTTCTCGTCACATATAGAACCTTAACATAACCTTATAAGCTAATTTTGTAAATTTTATTTTACGTATAAATTTACCTTTTTTCTACATTTACACGAAAATTTAGGAATTGTTAACCGTAAATTTTTAGGACCAACTTTTGTATGAGTAATAATTAAAACTCCAAAATGTTTGGTCCAAATATGAATGGGCCTATTTTACATGATGTTGATTAGGCTTGAGTATGTACGGTTATAGTATACCATATAGTCTTAATATGGCGTATTAATCATACTACGCACCATAACCATATGAACAATTTGTCATTAATGTTAATATGATTAGGGGCCAGGTTAGCTCAGTGGTTGTTAACGTAGTCGCCTCTGAACTGATAGGACCAGGGTTCGATTCTGGCCCTCGATTTATTCATGTAGGAGGTGAATAAATCTGAGCACGTCGTTTCGTGGCAAAATTTAAGACTCCCACTCTAGAATCAATCTTCATTGTGTGGTATCACAAAGGACCAATGCGTGTGTTCCCTTGTGGGACTGCCACTGCAACCTAACCTAACTAATATGATTAATTATATCAATCAGTCACTTGTATTCACTGCGGGAAGAGAAAATATCAGTTCTACAAACTCTCAACTACGGAACCAAGTATTTATTAACATTCGATACAAACGCATTTATCAACAAGTAGTTTGTCAATGTTTCTAAAAACTTGACTTTATTTACAAAACTATTTACAATATTTAAAGCTCCATATTCTTGAGCACAGACACAGGATTAAACACAATATCATTTACCAACAAATTAACATTAAGGAAAAATAATAAATACCTTTTAATATCTACAATTCATTGTGTAACTGAACACCTTTGAGCTACTGACAAACAAAGAGTTAAAAAAATAAATTAATACAATATTGAACCACTCAATATATAATAATAATATAATATATATATATATATATATATACGTATTGAGATTTTCAACAAGAAAATGGAAGATATGACGTTTGCCAATGTCAGGTAAACAAGTTAAAATAATATTGCAAAATAAAGGAAACAGGAACCAATTAGAGGCAGTCTCATAATTATCAAAAGTTAGAAGGGAAAGGATTATTGCAGTTAAGAACTCTCTCAAGTGGGTAACAAAATTAATAGATTCTATGACGTACTCGAAATAGATTGGAACTTCTGAAACAGACTTATCATGATTGGCAATAACCACAATTTTGGGATTGATGTAACAATAAAAAAAATTTCAAAATTAATAAACTCGAAGGTTACAAGAAAATTTGAAAAAAAGAGACCAATCAAATCTCAAAATTAGGGAAGAGAGAGATTTGTGAAAAAAATAGTTTGAGGTACTCGCCATATGGCTTTGAAACGTTTCAATCTTGCGAGTTGCCCAAAGGGTGTGTTCTAAAATTTAACCTTGTGACCAAGGAAGGAGTATGAAACAAACATTGGAAGAGGAAAGATGTAACAGATGTGGTGCGCCAAATACCATATGGTTAAACTCAGTTCTCGACATTTGTTTCTTGACCCTCCAGGCATGACGGGACTTTGGGAGGGACTTCGCACCATCTGCACCAACTAACCTCTCCGCTGCTTGACCGACATGCCGGCCTTGGGAATGTACAGCTCACCAAGTAAGAATTCCATTCCTGTACAAAACACCAAAGCTTACTTAAAAAAAAATAACTGAACAAGCTACTTCAAGCCCAGTAAATATAAAATGACTGAAAAAAAACATTCTCTGCAGGAAACATTGTAAACTTAGAAGCAGCAATAGCATATGAGTCTTCACTTAAAATTAACCTTTTGGTGGGTAGTTAAGACTGACTTCAAGCCCTATGATTTAATTTTCCTTTAAGAAGTTACAAATGGAGATGAATGTTGATGACTTACTTAGAAGTTTTAGGTAATTAGTGTTGAGATAATTGTTCTGTTTTTTCTGTAAGACTCGTATACGTGTTTTGTGATTTCTATTTTGTAGACTAATTGCACTAAATTTCAAGTGAATGGGATTTGTTGAAATTCAACTAACAAATAAAAGAGAGTATAATGCATACTAATAGATAAAATGTTATCTATAAATATTGATATAGCTTCTCGACCACTGATATTTCAAATTCACCGAAGGGGTTCTTGAGGAATTTGGTCATAACCATACAACTCCTGATTATAAGCCGACGTTTCGCCAAAAGTTTTTTGGCATTTTCAAGGCTAAAAAACAATTTATTAAAGACATAAGTAACGCAAGATAAATACATCCACGAATACCAACCAATGGAAAACAAACAAAAAATTCAGTAGCAAGAGAACCACAAAAGGATAAAATACCTAGTGTTATTATTCATTATTTAAAAACAGACATTTGTTGTTGAAACCTAATTACTTATTATTTTCCGAATAATTAATAATAAGTAATTAAGTTTAAACAACAAATGTCTGTTTTTAAATAATCAATAATAACACTAGGTATTTTATGATCCTTTTGTGGTTCTCTTGTTACTGAATTTTTTGTGTGTTTGGTTTGTTTTCTGTTGGTTGGTATTCGTGGATGTATTTATCTTGCTTTACTTATGTCGTTAATAAATTGTTTTTCAGCCTTGAAAATACCAAAAAACTTTTGGCGAAACGTCGGCTTATAATCTGGAGTTGTATGTTTATGGCCAAAATCCTCAAGAACCCCTTCGGTGAGTTATCTATAAATTTACTGGTAATCGCTGTACCATGAATTAAGAAGAGAATAAGAGAATATTGTAACATTTGCCATGAATTAACTCACAGTTTTCAATTGAAAGAAGTCTAAAATGAATGAAACATTATCAGAACAAAATTTAATAAAACTATTCGGTAAGGATACCTGTATCACTTACAGAACAATGTCAAAATAGAAACAAACAACAAACCGCAATCATATCTTTATTGAAGAATTTGAGGGCTTAGATGACGCCACAGAAAAACCTGTCACGAAAAAAGTTTAGAAAAAAATTTGTAATCGACCATGCTTTCAGATTTTTGTCTAATGTTTTTTTATTTCTTAAAATATCTTTATCTGAATATTTACCTATTAGTTTTTTTTTATTTTTATTGTTTTCACCTATTAACGAGTTAGACGTAGACACGGTTCATAAAGTCATCAGTATAGAACTCATTTTAATTTTTTCAATCATAACGAAAATATAATGATTTTAAGGTCCTGTTCGATAAGTGACTGTTCATTTAATATTACATTTCCACTTGCAATAAATAAAGTTTTTTAAAATTGTAGAATAAATATTACAAGTTTGTTAAATGCCAGTAAGATTTGTTAAACGGTGCGACTTGTGGACTGTTCAGAAAAATGTCGATAGATACCCTCCCGACCAAATGCACCACAAATAGATTCTGAAGACCTCAAAACATGTAAATCGGTCAAAATCTCGAAATTTGTCTCAACATTACTAATACTTTACTTATAGTAAAGTAACTTATAGTAAAGTATTAGTAATCATGAAAATTTTGTAGAAACTATCTTTGGCTCATTCGCATCTAGACAATTAATGCAATTTTCTTCTTAATTTTTACAAAGGTAGTCTAAACTGAAAGACTTAATATACTTAATAAATGGACACATTAGCTGCACAAGGCACATAAAGTCAAATCTCTATATCTTAGGGTACTCTGATCTCTAGATCACAGTTTTTCAAACTTTTTTCAACGCGGAACCCTTTTTCGTTCCATTAACTTTTCCGGGAATCCCAGATTCTAATGATTTCATACCAATACAATATAAATATTTTTATATGCCTTTTTAAATAGTATGTATGTTTAAAAACAATTAAAAAAGTAATTTACTGCAATGTGTATTTTTCGAATAAAAATTCAAAACTAAAAGATTTTAATTTTCATATTTTCCACGATTGCATAACACATAAAACAGAATTACTAGCAATTTTAAGGTAGAGTTTCTTTTGTAATCATTTTTGGCTTTATAGTTGAGAGTTTGATTCTCAAGTTAGCCCCAGCATTAAGTCTACTTCGGTATTTGGTTTCTATGGCAGTTTAAATGGAAAATCCAGTTTCACATAAGTAGGTAATGGGAAATAGCAGCAATCTGTGAAGTGCTACTTGTTGCAATAGCAGGAAATTTGGGAATCAGATAGTTCCAAAAACTGACTAGTGATTCATCCTAAATATGAATAAAATTTTGACCACTTCTACTTATGGGCATATGTAGATATAAACATTATTCGGTTTCTTGATTCACAAGAAATATAGAATAAATCCATACCCACAATAATTTTTAGAAAAATGTTTTTACTAAATGTCTTTCACAGAACCCGAGACAGTCCGCGGAACCCACTTTGGGAACATCTGCTCTAGATCATTCTGTATTTAGTTTTCCTGAAACTTTGAACTAACTAAAGTTATCTAATCACAACAGTTAAACCGAAGAAACTCCATTAAGATGAAAATAAAACAAACGTCAATGAGAATGTCAAACTCAAGCTCTTCATCTTGTTTTAGCCAAATACCTGGGCAAATTGTACACTGTAAAGTACAATCCCTACAACACCATACCAAATACCATCCCTCGATTTATACAGGTAAGTTTCTTGTGTCATTCACAAATTTACTGAAATGATTAAGCACGTATTCTATACCTAATTTTATTTTCAATAAGTCTACATAAAAAAATTTGTTTTAGAAATCAAAATAGAGATTAAGTTTTTATAGAGAGGTAGCTATTGTTTATCGTTTTATTTAATAAACCATATATCTTCAATAAAGCGCTTTCAATTCACAAATGCAGTACGATAAAACATTTGATAACTTTAATAACCATTAGTACACACGAGAAGCCAGCCCGATTACAGATTCTACTAATTGCTTTTGTAATTCATTTTGTACAATGTAACTGCACTTCACAGTCATTCTGCAAAACGGTTAATTCAATAAAGGAAGAAAGTTACTATTTACGATACAGAATCAAATTTGATCAGCATATACTAAACGAGCAGCTCACCCCGAGTTCGTACGGATGAACAAGGTTATGAATGAATGATAATGATTTCAGAAAAAAAAAGTTTATAACTACTATAATTGTTGAACTCATAGTTATTAATTTATCTAAAGGAAAAAAGTACTAATACAAATAAAAATTAATATAAACCATGCTTAGTAAGAATAACTGCATCACTGAAACTTTTGGTTTTTTTTTCAAATTTTTGAGGGTTTAAATGACGCTACAGAGAAAATATGTATTTGAAGTAAAAGTCGCAGAGAATACAATTTTTAATCTACTAGGTTTTCAAAATTCCACCAAAGTCATTTGTTTTTAACATAGTTTTACTTGAATATATTACCTTCTATCTTGTAATCTTTCACTGCATTTAAGTCGACGACACGATCTGAAAATTCCTCATATATAACTCGTCAATAAGGAATAAAGGACATATATTTCTTACACATGGAAATATAATCACAATAGTTTGCTATTGTGATTAAAACAGTGCCAAAATGCGAACTAATATAAAAAATAGTGAATATGACGTCAGTATCCAAAACACACGTAGAATACATTTACATATAAGAGCCTGTTAATTCTCATAGGAGTTTGAGAATTTATATGGCTTAAAATCTGTTTACCTTTAAAACTTTAGGAGGAGTTAAACAGATAGATAACAGACAAAAAAAAGAGAGAGAGAGAGAGAGAAGAGAGAGAGAGAGAGAGAGAGAGATGGCTCACCCGAGAGTCGTTCCTTCTTAATCATGCTCTGCTGTTTCAAGTCTTCGTTCTGATTTTGGGCAATCTGCTGAAGTAGCAATGTTTGAAGCTCATCATGTAAAGCCGGTTTGTCTTTCTCATTCATAAAGGGTAAATTTTTAAACCTAGGATCCAAAATTGTAGCCATGTCCAAAATTTTGTTCACTTTAGGATTTTTATATCTACAAAATAAAGATTAGGTTCTTACAAAATAACATTTTTATTCCATTCAGGATTCATACTACCTAACTAATACGTAGCTATTTCATGTCACAGGCATTTCTAACAGGAAGTAACTCAGTTTCAAGTATTTTAATAATTTAAAGCAAGTTTGTGCAATTAAATAAAGGTAATTAACTTTCAAAGTACATAAACAATTTCCATCTTTAATTTACATTTTTTTTAAATTACAAAAATGAATAATATTGGATTGATTATTTGTGAATCACCTCACATTACCTTTCTTTACTGTAACTTTAATCAGTCAGTGAGTATTCTGTTTATCTTTACTTTAAGTATTACTTTACCATAAGTAAAATATAGAGATGGTGAAAAAATTCGATCTCGAAATTTTAACGGAATTACATGATTTGAGGTTCCAAAAGTCATTTTATTCAGTTTTTTCGATGATGTCTATGTGAGTGTGGGTGGGTGAGTGAATGTGTATCCAAAGTTGTGGCCACGCTAAGGACCAGAATCTTAGATGGACCAAGTTGATATTTTACACAAAAATGGGCCTCATAGTGTAGATGCGCCCTATTGTTTGGGAGCAATTAGGCATGACGGAAAAGTCATTTTTTTGCCAAAACCTGTTTTTAGACCAATTTTTTTTCTCTTAAAACTAACTAATTTTGAAATTTTGGCATTATCTTTGAAGTTGCAAATGTAATAAACTAAAAATATGTACAGATTTGTAAAACAATGGGAAATATTTTTTTCTCTAAAATGTAAAAAAATTGACTTATAATTTATAATTTATCGCTTGTGAGAGCGATACAAGCCAACAATTTGTATGGTATTCAATTTGCTGCATTCAAATTGTAGCTGAATGCAAGGCAATCGCCTTACAGAAGGAAAAAATTTTTGTCCAGTCATACCCAAAATTATACAAATGAGGGATATTTCTACATGCACAGTTATAAGGGCCAGTTAAGAATTTATAACATGAAGTTATATTTAGTTGGAACAGTGGGATGTACAATGTGGCAGTTATGGCTGCGAGTCCATGAGTCTCATTAGTATGTATATGCATTAATGGTCTGACATACAAAAATAAGCACATGTATTGATAACTGGATCAATCACTATCTGTACTATCTCCAGGAATGAAAGAATAATAAACATCTTCCATTTAGACATTTATAATTTGCCTATTATATATTGATAATGTTATTGGGTGTTACAATCAGTAATCATGATGATACTTTTATCATTTCTTTATTAATTATCACAACTTTATGACACAAACTGAAGCTAACCAAACACTACAATGGACGCTGTGTGTAACCTCCTACATTTTATAGGCAGCGCCACTAACCCCATTCGCTTTATTAACTATTTATATAATATATATATAATTATTATGTATAATATATACATTATATATTATATACCCAAGAAGTTTGATATTATGTGTACTTATAGTAAAGTTGAGTGTAGGCCACTCATTATTTTAATGTAATAGAATTCTTTAAGCTGAACGATTTCATTTCCATTGAGAAACAATACGATTGTTAAGGGAGAACAATTTTCATAAAAGTTAAGGGCCTTAAATATTATCCATCAACATGACTGAAGATTGCAATATTTAACGACTGCATGATATTAAAGGACATTTTTATTTCATGAAATCCATCGGGCTATAAACTGCTAAAATGATCATAAAATATGAATTAGCTTCCAATAAATCTTACAATTGTACCATAGAACATCAACTGTATGTATATCTACTAGTATTAGGCCACATTTGCTATTGTAACTTGTGAATCTCTTTTGTGTAAAACGTTAATTAAAACTAAATCATATTATTAATAGCTAACTTAAGTTAAAAAAAGTTAAAAGTAATAAATTTATTATGATACTGAATGGGATTTATCGTAAATTGATTAAGAGGATTAAATTTTCTTAACACGCAATAACATTTAGCTTTAATTATTTTTTTTTACAAAATTCACTTGGCTCACATCAAGAACTCATTAAATTTAAATTACCATGAAGCTGACCTACAAAAAAGTACTCTTTCAACGATAACAAGATTCAAATTGTTTCTATTTGTCAAACACATATGAATATAAAAATTAATATTCAAATTTAACTTGTTTTAAATTAATTAAAATCCTTAATAAATTATCTTAAGATTAGCTTAAAAATGGTTTAGTAAGCCTACATTAAACTATATTATGAGAAAGTGATTTACCTTTCTGCAAGAATGAAAGATAGGTCTTCTTTAAATTTAGTAACGAATGCACTGTCAGAATCGATTTTTTGAAGGTGAACATTAAGTAACTGCCATAGAATGGGTTTAAGGATTGAAATATGAGGGGACTTCTCTTCCGCCAAAGTGACAACAGTTACCTGAAAGATTATCAGAAGTAATAAGATTAACAATTCAGTATTAACAGAAAAAAAATCTAACACTTTCTATATGATTCATGAGCATTCATTGACGCTTGTAACCTTTTACAGGGAAATTAAATCAGAGGGCTTGAATTCAGCAGTCAGCTGTTTTCATTAATAAGCTTATGTAAAAACCTTCATATAGACATTTTATACTTTCACCTTTGAAAGTTAATTTTCTATGAGTAGTGCTAAGCTATTGTTGCTTCAAGTTTACAATAAATTCCAGAATACAATTTATACTAATCTCTTGGGCAGATACAGATTTTAATTTTATAATGGGATATACAGTAAATCCTCCTAGATAATATAATTATGTGAGTAAAAGATCGATTATAATATTTTCTAATAATTTCAACAACTCTTTAACTGAATATTCATATCCGCAGGACACTACTCACCTGTACAATTCCTAATTAACTTTACTTACCAAACTCTAGTTATCGTGACAATTTCTACATTTACGAGTATATAAACCATGCTTAAGAAAAGGCTCTTAACCCTGTTCCCCACCACTACTAACCTATAGTAAAATTTATATTTTTTGCGGATCGAACAACGGATTAATAAATTGGTAGCTGACTCATTTCGACTGACTTCCGTAGTTATTTTCAAGGTGTGTGAATGGAGTGTGTGTTAGTGGCCTCCGTCTAACTTTTTAACCCACTGCTCTAGCAAGAAGATCAACATAGCATGCATATTAGTATGCCTGCTGTCCAAATATACCAATATATAGAGTTATTCGAAACATCTAGATTCTTTGTAGGTTTTTAGACGTATTATTTATTCAAAATGTTACATAAATAGAAGCACAATTTAATGGAATGGTCATCCACTTCCGGGATACCTTGAATAATTAATTGCTGGTGATAATTTAAGAATGAACAATATTTACTATTAATTTTATAAATTTGTTCCTACCATAGAGGTTATTAGTTATATTATTAGAATATGAAATGATATATGCTTAGTATTTTTCTTCTACTACGAGAAGCTGACTCGACTAGAAGAACACATTCAGTCGAAGTCTAAACAAAGTATTTTACTTTAGATCTAGTAAAAAATAAAAAGGTTTAAATAACGTCACAGGGATGAACTTGACAAAATTAAAAACAATAACAATTTACAGCATAAAAACGAATAGGTAATACAGACAACTACAGAAAAAAATAACGGATGCATGTATCAAAATACATCAAGCAGGCTCTTAATAATGGATATGATCTGAAATCGATCGAGTAGAAAGGAAAATATACAAAGAATGACGAATTTTTATTCTAATGAACATAATGAATGAATGTTTTATATTTATAAAAAAAATTAATGAAAGTTTACCTTAAAAGGTGATAAAACTGCTACAATATCATCAAGTAGTAGCCATTGAGCATCAGAAAGTTCGAGCGCTCTTGTCAATCCTACCGAACTATTCAAGCTTTCAAGAATGATAGGTAAAACACTCTTGCGACATGTCACTTGTTCTATCATGTTGAACGTGGACAACCAAGAGAAACTGTTGTCAGCACTGAAACCAACTTCTTCTCCCTAAAAGTCGCCAAATCAAGGTCAACTAACTCAAAGGCAAATAATACTGAACTGTTAAGGTCATATTTACCGGCATCAGGTTCTCCTGTTGCCTCATGTTGTTGAGAGCCGTTGAATTCCTATTAATGAGCGCTATGAGAGCTCGGCACTTGTGAAGCACCTGCTTCACTTCGGTTACCTCAAACACTGCTTTTGTACAAGCCTCCTGAAAGTATTCAAACTCATAACAATAACACTCTTTCTAACGTAGTGCAATCAGTTATTATGTGGTATTTACTCATTGTAGGGTAAAAAGCTAATGAAATGGTCTCCACTTATAAAAATTTAATGGTATAAACAACGCGTTTCGAACACGTAATGTTCTTCCTCAGGCATTAACTAAAAAATACAATGACACCAGAGAGTTATCACTGTAACTCAATGACACAACTCTCTGGTGTCATTGAATTTTTTAGTTAATGCCTGAGGAAAAACACTACGTGTTCGAATCGCGTTGTTTATACCATTAAATTTTTATATGTGGAGACCATTTCATTAGCTTTTTACTCTACAATAACACTATTTCTAATAAGTAATAAATGATTGTTTCTATCCTAACATCAGTTACTGAGAATTGCTTTTATAAACAATTACTACTCCTTATTTGCCAACTTTTGACTAAACTATATAGTTTCATCAGAGCTACACAATATAATTTGCATTATAAATGATTTACCAGCATCATCATACTTATAACTTATTTATCATGATTATAAATTAAATTTTCATTATTATAAAATAAATCCAAATTCTAAATTAATCTAATAAATTATAAATATGCCTACAACTTTAAACAAGTTTCAATAGGTTTAAATTACACTTTAGATAGACTGTCAATGGCTAGTTAAAATATTTTGCTAATTATATTACCTTTGTTGTAGAGTTAAAATCTTTTTCTTAAAGATTTCCTCATTAAAGGTGCCTCTAAAACGAACTCACACATTACATATAATGTTGTTTCTACACAAGTTGAAGAAGTATAAATACACTATTCATGCGTAAATCTTCCAGACTTGATAGAGATAAATGAAGTACAAGAAATGAATAAATAATTATGATTAATAATTCGGTAAGTAATACATAAAGCCACCGCTTTTTATTTCTTTTGTAATTATAAACATAAATCATTTCTTTCATCTGATATCAACTTTGTTAATTGGTATCTGCCAAACACTTTCGGGAGTAGATATGACAATTTAAAAAAAAATAGTACACATTTATTTTCCTTTCATAGCACATAATATTACAAAAGCACCGTATGATCAGAGATATTTATATGGGAAAATTAATAAAACAATTACTGTTTACACCAAAAAAAAAAAAACTCGTTTCGAGTACTTAGTGTATTTCTTCAGTTTACATCTATTGGGAAGACGATTATCTGAACACCAGGAGCGGATGTCACCTGAAGGGGTACACTGAGCGCTCAAAATGGGTTATTTTTTCATATAAACTATTTATTAGAGAAGCTAGCAGATTATTTGTTTTAATTATAAGTAAAAGTACTAACTGCTTATGCAATGTAAGAATGTTATACAATAGAACATATTGATCAAGTTTGGTAGCAAAAATTATGATAATACACCTCAGATACATGAGCAAGATCTGTGTGAGAATTTAACACATATATTTATAATATATGAAGCTTAAACCACAAAGAAAAAGGAAAACATACAAATAAATACTCTGAGGCCTTTCAATTTATGTCATCAGAGTAAAGAAAGTGAAAGTTTTCTCTTTAGTGAGAAAGCAAGAGAAAACAAAGGTTAATTTATAATATATATAAGCAGATATACTACCTGCAATGAATGACTGAAGCAGGGAATGATTGTAAAGTCGTTGTAGGAAAGACATTCTTGAACTTCTTTACGATTAGAAGACACAACGGCTAGTTTTAAGTGACCAAAGCGAAGTTCCCATTCCTTTAGCATGGCATTGAACTGAACTTCCCACACCTGGGGATCTAGATCCGAACAATACAGTGTAGAAATCATTCGGCTCTGTAAGGTACTTACGGATTCCTGTCAACAAATCGAATAAAGATATTAAACAAATAGCTAATGAGCAGGAAACCATGAGGTATGTGATGTTTTAGTAGGGTTAATATGTCAAGAAGTTAAAAATGAAAAATACTAAAATCTATAGGATCTCCTCCTCAAGCATCTTATATAGACTTTGAGATGTTCTTTCACAAGATGTGAAAGTATATCTCACTTTTGAAATATATTATTTCTATTATCGTAAGGAATAAAAAAATGGTAAACTCTATGTGGTAACTACAATGCCGAATTTATCATTAGGGTTAAATACATGCATACTGTTAATACCACTGAGGTTAGTATGATTTATATTAGAAATAGGAAAAACCGTCATACCTCGTAAGGATGATCATGGAGTTGGAGCGCTTTCGGACGTTGTCCATCTTCGATCGCAACAAACCTCAGTTTGTTGCGACAACAGGTTTGTTGCGATCGAAGATGGACAACGTCCGAAAGCGCTCCAACTCCATGATCATCCTTACGAGGTATGACGGTTTTACCTATTTCTAATATAATATCATTAGGATTCTCTGAACTCCAGAGATCAGTAAATGCGAGAACATAAGAACAACCTTAAGACAAGGACTATACAGAACAAATAACATTCAACACTATTGGTAATATATGTTGATAATAACGATTACCTCCTGTACAAATTTCTTTATTACAACCATAAATTATTTACTATAAATAAATAAGCTATTTAAGTTACAGTGGTTACCTTGGTTAACCATTTTAAAGATTAGCGTAGTTAACCAAAACCGTAATTATTCAAGGTACATTTCCTATTCAATTTTAATTATTTCTTCTACTCCACAGCTACAGTGCATTTTAAATATATACATATCATTAATTTAAATATGAAACTAAAAAATTATTCCATTAATTTTCTGTTCTGTAATTATTTGGTAAATATTGTATCAAAGGTAAAAAATATATCTTTTAAATAATTATGTTCAAAATACTATCACAAATATTATAATGTATAAATAATAAGAGTTAGCAGTTCAGTTATTCAATTTATTACTTTGCAATAGTTTGAGAAAGTAAGGTCTTTTATAATATGGTGTTCGTCAAATAAAGCAGTGCTAATAAACGAAGTTAGTATTACTATGCAGTTAACTTTAGTTTTAAAAAATAAGAATTTAGTTTTAAATAAACTAATATAATTAATTCGTAATACAGTGTTATTTAAACGTGACAATTACAAATATGTGCAACATTAAGACAAGGTCTATACAAATAACGTTCAACACTAATTGTAATACGCGTTGATAATAAGGATTACCTCCTCTACAAATTCCTTTATTACAAGTTACTTTGAGTTCTCAAGTCCACTTATAAACGTGTAAAACATATGTTAGTTACATCTTCACCAATAGTTCCACGTTGATAAGCCAAACTTATAAGGATAATTTGGGTAATTTAAATAACTTAGTCCTTCAATCATAATGAAAAAAAAATGAAAGATACAACGCACCCATAAACATCAGTATAATGAGACCCAACAAATCAGACATACAGTGGGATGATTCACCGAATCACTCACGTTGATGGGCTCACAGTTTCGTAACATATATTTACTTACAAGTCATTACCTAAGGTAGCAATGATTCGTAATACTGACGTGTACAGATAATACATAATTGGAGAATATAACATTACTGTGTGATGATGTTCTATAATCTTATAAAGTCTATTTTTTTGTGTTTATGTGTAAATGGAAAACCTAATAAAGAAGTGTCACTTTCGAACAACATGAGTACTACTCTCTTAATATTTTTTCGTATCCTTTACTACAGTTTTTAGTAATTGTTTTACTCCAGAAAGATACGAAAACTCAATAGGTACATTTTATATACCTATAAAATGATATTAGATATTAGATATCGAACAATATCAATAGACATCGTTGTCAAAAACCAATTTAATAAAAATAACATATCAATAACCTAACAGTCGTTCCCATAAATGATTTAAGAAACAAATTAAACAATTTAAAAATTACAGAGATATAATGGACGTAGACGTTAGAATAAACATCTCCGTTGCTGCCAAATGAGTCCTGTACGGAAAGAACGATTTCGCAATCAAGGGCTGACACAGTTGATATCAAATGTTGTTTGACTGTATCGTGCATTCGTGGTATGATGTCTTCAATAAGTCGAGTTTTGCTGGGGATCTCGCAAGGCGACTTGAGTGTAGCTAACAGTCTCTGAAAGCCTGCAACAATAAAACCGACTTACCACCAAAACTCATTCAAGATGAATCGTTACACTGTTATTTCTGTTCCTTTAAAACAGAATACATAAGAAAACAAGATTCATCAAAAAAACAATTGTTAGCGCTAGGCAGGCAAATTTTAGAGGCACGCGCTACCGTTGTTACTGATAACAAAAACAACCGAACAGTAGTAGCACTACATCCTGCAGTGCGCATCCTATTAACAGCAACCAGTCCGTTAATTGTAAATTACTTTTTAGCATAACCGTAATTAAACATATGTTATTGGTTTTTTAAAAAGATCATCGTGCTGCCATTATTAATTATTGGAGGCTCGAATCATGATCATGATTTTTCAATTGGGAATGGGAAATCATACCGGGGGGGGGGGGGGGGGGGGGTTAAGTTGTACGAGGACAGGTAATTGTTAAAAATCCTCTCTCATTTATCTTAAGTAAGGTAATATAGGACTCCCAATAAGTAAAAGCCAGCTAATAACCGAAATGGACCAGAAATAACAAAAGAACAACACTTTCTACTTCCTACATCACTAAATATAAAAAGCCTATAAGGAGGAGCATTTCAAAGGAACAAACTAATACACAAATCTACTTAAAATTAATTTTGGAATTTTATTATATAGTTACTTTATTTTTCGTTTACTTTTAGGACAGAACTAATTAAGCTAACTATTCCCTATCACCTGTTAATTCTATAGAAAAGACAGACTATAGAATTTATTACATTTACTATTACTTTATAAGTTATTAAATAAGCCTTAAAGTAAAATATGCATATGTAGGATTATACGCTGTCACTAAGACACACTTTTCATTACCCCAATTGATTGTTTGATTTATTTCCGTGTATCTGAGGCTCCATTAGGCCATCAAACAGAGAACAAGTCAGTGAGACTGATGTTTTTCTCAAAAAGCAAGTGCCTCCCAAAGGGGTACTCTTACGACTGACATCACTTAAAGACTAGTAGCGTCCATGTCAAATTGGGTTAGTAAACCCAAGAGCAGATCTACCACCCAAAAGACCAATAAGTGCTTCTTCTGATCTCTCAGAGTAACTTTTAAATTATTTTCCTGATAACGAGATCATCGAAATATAGTAGGGATTCTGTGTGTTCTTTTTGTGGATCTAGTTTATTTAGTTCGTGGAACCGTTTCATGTAATTGGTTATATAAGTGCATATATATAATAAAGTTTATCAGGACGCGGTCAGTTCTTCAGGTTCAAATAAAACAGTCATTGCCAACGTTTCGGTTTTCAATTTGATTTGAACCTGAAGAACTGACCGAGTCCTGATAAACTTTTATTTTGTTTCTACTTCACTGCCGATAGATACTTTTATCAATATTTATTATATATATATATATATATACATATAAAGATTTCACATAAACACGTGAAACAACAATCAATGATCAAACCACAATAAGAAATGGGAAAACGAGACTAAGATCTTTCAACCGTAACAAGCGTTCTTCGTCAGAGTCAAAAACCCAACTGATATATATATATATATATATATGTATAAAAGAGAGAAAGAGAGAGACTTGAATACGAATTTTCTAAACAACAGTCATGCTATATAGTTATTAAGGGGAATATTATAAAATAAGTTCGGCCAACTTAGAGTCTAAGCGCTTCTATTACAAATTATGTTGATTCAAAAATATTACTTTCACTTCTCGCCAATCCAGTAGGATTTGTTATACTTATAATGATGATGTGCACTTCAACTTAGATAATTTGAAATAATGAAATTTCTGTGTCACTGTAAAGATTACCATCATATCCTCGTTTAGAAAATTTGAATAACACTATTTCATTTCATTAGCAGTATTTATCAGTATTCAAAGCGAGTATTTCCGTATTATTATCGAGTTTAAATACTGATAGAAACATTGCAATTTAAGAATGTTGAAGAGTTTCATTGATTCCTCTATTTTGTATTACTATAATCAAAGTTATCATGAGAAATTAGATTCCTGCCATTTTGCTATTCCATTAGGTAATTAAACTGTGGAGTGTTAAGAATAAATGATACTTTAAGAGACTTGTCAGAGTTGGTAGCCTGGGGAAGACTGATTGCAGTCATATAGCTCTAATTGTATAGTTTGTTGAAAAAGTAAAATGTTATTCTCCAATCATTTCAATAACATTTTCCAAAATAATTAGATTTAAGATAAAACTACTGTTATTAAACAAAAATCTAGGACGACCTAGAAACTTCTAGTTTCTCGAAACGTGTAGCACCAGCAAAACAAAGTACAAACCTTTTCCTTCGACAACATCCGGAGATTGAAGATCACGTAATATAAAGTCTGCTATCGCTTCAGCAATTACTTTACCATCTTCTAAAGTGTACGACTGTAACAATAAACAACAATAGTTAAATAGAGAAAGCTGCGTAAACAAATGAAGAAAAACGACAAAAAACTGTTCAGAATTTAAGCAATTCTGATCTAATAAGCAGTTTGTAATTAATTCTATATTAATAAATTCAATGCAAAAAGAAAGTCATTACTCTTTCACAGAACTTAATGAGAAGTTGGTGATTATAAAGCATAGGTTTAGACAAAACGAAGGAATAATACCATTAGTAAACAGAATAACGTTTACTTCTATTTCTTATCAACCTTAATTTTTGATTTAACTAGTTTATTTTGCCAAGTACTTTCAGTTTTCTTTATTATTAAGATTTGACAAGGTTATGGTTTTCCCCAGTAACTTTCAGTTTTCTTTGTTATTAAGATTAGACAAGGTTATGGATTTCCCCAGTAACTTTCAGTTTTCTTTATTATTAAGATTAGACAAGGTTATTGGTTATTTCCCAACAACTTCAATAATTCTTTAATACTAAGATAAAACAAGGTTATGGTTTTCCCCAGTAACTTCAATAATTTTTTAATACTAAGATAAAACATGGTTATTGGTTATTTTCCCAACAACATCAATAATTCTTTAATACTAAGATAAAAGAAGGTTATGGTTTTCCCCAGTAACTTCAATAATTCCTTCTCTAGATTATTATTGAAGTAATAAGCCAGTCAGGTAGATTTAAAATGTTTAAGGTTAAACAGATTTCTTGCGTTTACAATTCTGAGAGTACTAATCCCTTTAGAACTAACAACCTCTCTATATTTTTACTTTACTATAAGTAAAGTATAGTGATCGTGAAAAAATTCGATCTCGAGATTTTGACGGAATTACATGTTTTGAGGTCCCAGAAGTCGTTTTATGACGTTTTTACGATGATGTCTGTGTGTGTGTGGGGTGGGTGGGTGGGTGCGTGTGTTAGCATTGCTTGTTACCACGCTACGGTCCAGAATCTTTGATGGATCAAGTTGATATTTTACACAAAAATGGGCCCCATTTAGACGAAGATCCCTATTGTTTGGGAAGAATTATGCATGATGGGAAAGTCACTTTTTTTGCCAAAAACCGTTTTTTTTTAAAACATTTATTTCTCCTAAACTGATAACCCTAGAGTTTTGAAATTTTGACATTATCTTTGAGGTTACAAATGCAACAAACGAAAAATATATTCAGAATTTTAAGACAACAGGAAATATTTTTTTTTCAATAAAATGTAAAAATTTTGACTTATAATTCAATCTCAAACCTTGTGAGAGCGATACAAGCCATACTGTTTGACGGAGAAGAATGAAACTATGCCTACAAATAGAACATTATATGGCAAATGAGTTGAGATATTTTTTTTTGGAATTACATTCGCTAAAGGGGCGTTACAGTACGATTTGTGTTTTCAGAAAATGTTTTTTTGACGCTAAACGGCTCGTTAAAAAATAATGAAAATTTGACCAAAAATGGAACAAAAAATTAGCAATTCATAAAAAAAAAATCATGAAGTTTCAATTACGGGAAAGAGCAATAACGATATAAAAACTCTTTGTTTATCCTAGACTAAGAGATCACCTGCTATACTTGTCGAATTTTTTGTATTTTTTTACATTGTTTACATTGACTTAGAAATTTTTTGAGCGAATCCACTGAGATAAAATTGATGTTTCTAATGGAAAAATGAAATTATATTATTGACTTATAAGAGATGTAAGAGGAATAATATTGTGCAGGTAAATGATAACACTCATTAAAAAAAAAATTCGTATATATGTTATTTGACAAAGGGGAAGGAAAATGATCTTATTAAATACTAAGAAGCCATAAAATTCCCAGTATAATAATTCTGTTAAAAACCAAAAATGTAAAAGATAATTCAAAATATAAATCTTTCGTTTAGAGATTAATAACTGTAATTATCGTACATCTTTAATTAACAAATCACCTTAAAACAACATTTTCTTCGCTGTTTAAGATGTTTTTCAGAGAAAAAAAGGGTATTTTACTGTTTCAAATTTGAAAATTTTACATTAATATTCAATCTAGAAGGATGTCAAGTAAACGATGTAAGAAATCTACTGGCTATTTGAACAATAGCCATGTTCTCTTGTAGGATAATATTTAGTTTCAAGAAATGTTCACATTGGTTTTCAAAAATGTTATTACTGCTGATGTTATACTAATGAAATTATTTGCAAATAATAAATTATTTGTGATGTACAAAAATAAGCTTATAAATTGATATGTCCTTCAATCACTATCTGTACTACCTCACGAATGCAATGCTAATAATTATATCCCATTTAGATATTTATGTTATGCTTAAATGATGCGTTATGTTTTATATACTCAAGAAATTTGACATTGAGTTACTTATAGTAAAGTAGAGTGTAGGCCACTCCAGATTTTTTCTGTTAGTGTTCCTGAGAGAATCCTTTGATACATTCTTCTCAGAGTTCAGTTTTCCATAGTCTATATTTTAATTACTTTAATTAGTGGTTTTTCTTTCTGTTTCACTGGATTGATAAGGAATAAACTTTTGTGTTCTATCAGAAGAAAACAGTACATTACTTTTACTTTATAATAAACACTATATCAACAGCTGGATGATATCCAGGTTTGGAAATCAAAACTAATAGCAAACTGGACAGCTGCCACGAAACACCCTATTTAAATCGTCATGTTCCTCAGCTTAAATTATATTCTTTTTTCCTAAATTATATTTCTCCAAAGGTTACATAAACTGCTCGATTTAAGCAAAATCATTCAAAAATAGAACAATAATCCCTTCACTGACTGTGGGTTGATCACATTATAATACCATAATTCATATCTTCAAACAAACCTTCAAATATTTCTATTCATATGAACATTTAGTGAAAATTATACAGCAAGTTTATATCTGAAACCTGATAGGGTTGAAAAGTGTCTACCTGATTTGAAGTGGCCTCCTTCATGATTATTCTTAAAGGATTTGTTTCCACTTCTTCGGTGATGTACTGAGAACTCGCTGAACTTACCTAAAAATAAAAACAATTAACCAATAAAACTAGTATACAGTAGTACCTGAGAACTCAATAACAATGCACTACCAGCTGTAAGTAATTTACACAATTCTTACTAAACACTTGCACGAAAATGATTCTGCAATACAATTTCGAGGATTTAAAGAGTTAAGATACCAAAAAGATTCCAACAAGTATTATGGTTATATTGCAAAACTATACATAAACAATCTTTTTTCTAACAGATAGAATTATAGTATTCAAATTTTTGAAAAATGGGTACTTACAATATTCAAATAATGATTGAATAAAAAATAATAGCAATACCAAATGTGTAAGTCCATACATGCTGGAGTAGAAAAACCAAAAAAATGAATTTGTTCCAAGCAAAGATGTTTTAAGAGTGGTGCATAAACACTTGTCGTGATGATGCGTTTCATGGACCACTTTTCTGATGTAGCAAATCAATAATAATGTTAATAATTGCACCTGTTCACTAGGTTGTTCATCTTGTGAAGAGACTACTACTGGTTCCTGTTTCAGAGCCTGTGTCCGGATTTTCTTTCCAACTCTCCTGTCTGCATTGCCAGTCTTGCTGTTGGGCATCATATGAACCAATTCTAATGTTTCTAATTCTTGTTTATGCTTATTTTGCAGATGCATTCTTAAATTTGTTGTATTCCTATTATAAGTTATTTGTGTCTTGCATAACAAACAAACAATTTTAGTTTTTGTAAGGATTTCATTATGCTCTGAAGCTGGAAATCCATAACACTTCCAGTATACACTGCGCATATGTGCAGGGACTACCAGTCTTTTGTAATGGATGACTTGCATTCGATCTGAAGCGTTGACATATTCTTCCCTAGGGTCAACTTTGACAGTATCTGAAACTATATATGCATATCAACCAATGATCCTACTTTACAAAATTGAAATGATTAATAGGTTACAACTTTGAAAATATCCTTAGAACTAATAACTAGTAACTTTGTTTTAGTAGCACTATTTTATAAAGAACATCATATTATAAGTATTAAATAATAAGAGTTTAAAATGTCATTTGTACTTTAACAAAATATTGGTTGTATTTTAAGAAACAAAGTTAAACAATCAACAAAAACTTTAAATTTACTATTACTGGTTAGACAAGCATGATCTATACATACAAACTACAATTAATAGATAACACCAATTTATTAACTAGTGACAACTTCAATAGTTGTCAACTAGTGTTGATCATTACTGTTTATAGAAGTATGTATATTTTTTAAAAAACAGCCTATTTAGTTACTACCAAAGGAGGATGAAGTTAGAATAATTTTAAATATTCGGTTTTTTAGTTGTAGTTTCAGTCTAACTACCAAGTGCTACATCTTCCGTTTTGTAACTTTATACTTATTATCTGTCTTCGAACCTTTTAAAAAGGACTACATATAAATATGCTATTGAATTTCTTAAACTTTCAAATGTTCTATCAAAATACAAAGGAATAATATGCAAATTTTGATAAACGAAACTATAAATACATATTCAAATATATTGATAAAATGTTAACGTTTTATGTTTCATTTCTTTTATATAAATAAACAACGGAAAGCCGTAAACCACTCAATAAATTCCAATCAGACACACTATATAGTAGCAATGTTCTTATAGATGTACCATATTCTTTATTTAGAAGTTACTTTGTAAATATTAGAATGTGGTTAAAAAGAAATACAATGAAAAAACTAAATTAATCATTAAGAAAAATGAGGCAGTTTTTATAAATGTACTAAATGAGAATATGTAAATAAGAATCCTAATCCATTAGTAAATGTCAACAGTTTTCGGCTTTCTATTCTACTTTGAAAGAATAATCTAAGATTAGGTGATCTCAGTCAACCAACAGTCCAATATTTTCATATAGAATCGATCTTGTTTATCGACAGATAAAAGATGAAGCCAAGTCACATGGTGCATATTGATAGGTCGGAGGTTTTGATTAGATACCTTTATAAATGCTGGACAGCTTGTTCTTGTCACTACTCATTATGAATAAAACACAGGCTAGTTTAAAATTTTCTGATAATATGTATTACTTAAACAGAAATTTAAGAGTTCACGTAAACAAAATGAAATCCTTGAAGGGAGAAAAAAACATTTTCATTATCAGTGTTCTAAAGACGCCATTTTGTCGACTTCTCGATAATGATTCCTACGCATGATCAAATCCTTCACGATAGATTAGTCGATATTAAAATTATTATTCATTGGTTAATTTGGTATGATAATTATAATTGTGTTCAAAATGTTAGCTATCAAAGCTATACATTATGTTTTTCACAAGTTATGTACAATTTTATTGCATCATTATTTAAAAGTTAAGCGGGAAATTCATTTCAAATTTAAAATTAATCCTGTGAGTATTTTCTTCTACAATATTGGTACATAGTTATATTATAAAATTAAACAAAAGTTTTATAAATATAAATTATTTATATATGCTTAATTTATAGTATAATATATATTATATGAAAAATCCGTGAAAGAAACTTGGTAATACTCTAAACAAAAATAACTAGCTCACCCGGTGAAATTCACCAACTGTCAGTGAATGTCATATTGGCTTTAGCTAAGTTAAATAATTAAGTAATGTAAAGCTAATAAATTTATAAAATAAAGCTAATGTAATTGTGTAATCAACATAATTACAAACCCGACAGACGCTGTCCTACCTTACGAATAATTACATATTCAATTCAAACAGAAATAAAAACTAATATTACAAAATTCTGGAGTGGCCCAAACTCAACTTTATTATAAGTAAACATAATATCAAATTCGTGAACAACCAACTTATGTTTTGTCTGATTATTCGACATTCACCCATTGCATCAGAAAATATATGTTTGATTGGAGTTATTTTTTTCAATTAACAATTTTATTCTTCTAACTTTAACATATCTTATATCATTGGAATTTTTAAAACTTTTTGTAACAAACCTCTAAGTTATTAGTTCACTTAAATAATTTCTAAGTCAATGTAAACTATTTAAATAGAAACAAATCCGACCATTAGGGCCGGAAATTCATTATTCTAAAACAAAATTTCGGTTTTTATAGTATACTTCCTATGCAACAATCGATTTTATGATTTTTTTTTTATAAATTGCTAATCTTAGGTTCAATTTTGTAGAAAAATTTTATTGTTATCAGTTTAGCGTAAAAAAAACATGTTCTGAATTCGTAAAAAGGCATTATAACTCCCTTTCTTCTCAATGTAATTTTCAAAAAAAGTTACTCATCTTTATATAATTTTATGCTATCTGCAGATATAAAATTAAAAGTACGTACATGAAATAGACTGTTTAACTTATGCTCTATTAAATGCTAATTAAAGAATATAATGCTGTCTAATTATGATGACTTTGATTTGTAACTGTAATTTATAATATTGATAATTAGATATGCCAAATTATCAATATTATGACACACATAGGTAGGCAGGTAGATACTACCGTATAAATAAATGGGATGATGTTACGTTAATTGCCAGTAACTTATGATTTTCAAACGTAACTGTAAATAAAAATTTAATTTTGTAATGTAAATTTGGATTTTACCTACTAAATTCGACAATTTTTTTACTTTACTATAAGTAAAGTATAGTGATCGTGAAAAAATTCGATTTCGAGATTTTGACGGAATTACATGTTTTGAGGTCCCAGAAGTCGTTTTATGAAGTTTTTACGATGATGTCTGTGTGTGTGTGGGTGGGTGGGTGGGTGGGTGGGTGGGTTCGTGGGTGGGTGCGTGTGTTAGCATTGCTTGTTACCACGCTACGGTCCAGAATTTTTGATGGATCAAGTTGATATTTTACACAAAAATGGGCCCTATTTAGACGAAGATCCCTATTGTTTGGGAAGAATTATGCATGATGGGAAAGTCACTTTTTTTGCCAAAAACCGTTTTTTTTAAAACATTTATTTCTCCTAAACTACTAACCCTAGAGTTTTGAGATTTTGACATTATCTTTGAGGTTACAAATGGAACAAACGAAAAATATATTCAAAATTTTATATCAACAGGAAATATTTTTTTTTCAATAAAATGTACAAATTTTGACTTATAAATCAATCTCAAACCTTGTGAGAGCGATACAAGCCATACTGTTTGACGGACAATAATGAAACTATGCCTATAAATAGAACATTATATGGAGAATGAGTTGAGATATTTTTTTCTAAAATTACATTCGCTAAAGGGGCGTTAGAGTACGATTTGTGTTTTCAGAAAATGTTTTTTTGACGCTAAACGGCTCATTGAAAAATAATGAAAATTTGACCAAAAATGGAACAAAAAATTGGCAATTC
The DNA here is from genome assembly GCA_026182355.1 of Hermatobates lingyangjiaoensis. NCBI lineage: Eukaryota > Metazoa > Arthropoda > Insecta > Hemiptera > Hermatobatidae > Hermatobates > Hermatobates lingyangjiaoensis. The sequence continues at coordinate 705,353 of JAPFBL010000007.1, read as the reverse complement.
ATAAAAAAAAAATCATGAAGTTTCAATTACGGAAAAGAGCAATAACGATATAAAAACTCTTTGTTTATCCTAGACTAAGAGATCACCTGCTATACTTGTCGAATTTTTTGTATTTTTTTACATTGTTTACATTGACTTAGAAATTTTTTGAGCGAATCCACTGAGATAAAATTGATGTTTCTAATGGAAAAATGAAAATATATTATTGACTTATAAGAGATGTAAGAGGAATAATATTGTGCAGGTAAATGATAACACTCATTAAAAAAAAAATCGTATATATGTTATTTGACAAAGGGGAAGGAAAATGATCTTATTAAATCCTAAGAAGCCATAAAATTCCCAGTATAGTAATTCTGTTAAAAACCAAAAATGTAAAAGATAATTCCAAATATAAATCTTTCGTTTAGAGATTAATAACTGTAATTATCGTACATCTTTAATTAACAAATCACCTTAAAACATTTTCTTCGCTGTTTAAGACGTTTTTCAGAGAAAAAAAGGGTATTTTACTGTTTCAAATTTGAAAATTTTACATTAATATTCAATGTAGAAGGATGTTAAGTAAACGATGTAAGAAATCTACTGGCTATTTGAACAATAGCCATGTTCTCTTGTAGGATAATATTTCGTTTCAAGAAATGTTCACATTGGTTTTTCAAAAATGATATTACTGCTGTAGTTATACTAATGAAATTATTTGCAAATAATAAATTATTTGTTATGTACAAAAATTAGCTTATAAATTGATATGTCCTTCAATCACTATCTGTACTACCTCACGAATGCAATGCTAATAATTATATCCCATTTAGATATTTATGTTATGCTTAAATGATACGTTATGTTTTATATACTCAAGAAATTTGACATTGAGTTACTTATAGTAAAGTAGAGTGTAGGCCACTCCAGATTTTTTTAAAATGTAAATGGTTGTAATTATCAAATGATAAGTTTTTTTTTTTAAATTTACTTTATTAAGTTTATACAGGAATCTATAACAAGAATGTATTGGACAACTCTTATCGTATTTAGTGCTTCCATTTATTCTTTTAAAAGAATGAAATCTAGAATTGAAAATCTGGTGTTAGATGCCCAGCTTTGAATGAGTGTAAAACAGGATAATAACCATTAAATTGAAAGGGTTTTTTTGTTTGGCGTTTGTCTTTGTAATTTGTTTTATTCTATACCATCTATTGTAAAATTCAAATGAATCGGAATTGGTAAGAGTTAAATTATCAATTAAAAACAAATATCATTCATACTAGTCGATAAAATGTTACCTGCGGTTGCACAAATAACTTTAAGAAAGAATAATTTATAGCGATTTCCATTTTTTAACTTAAAGTTCTTAATTTCACCAATTCAATAAAGAGAAGTGGACGAAACATTATTATTTTAAAGTGATAAAAATCAATATAAAACTGCTAGGCAAGAATGCCTGCATCATTCATAAATGAATGCCAAAATACATAAACTAGCGAATGCTAATTTTACACTTTTACTATTTTTTATGATTATTGAGTTCATTTTCTCATTAGTCGTTTGATTTAAAATATAGCGTGGGTTTTTTTATGAGTTCATGGTATAACCAATCGCTTATAACATGCTGATTTTGACGTAGATGCGATCTAACAAGACATTTACATGAAATTCTTAAAGACTTATTTATCATCAACGGTTTTGTTGTGCAGTATCGAATACAATTGGGAGTAGACCCGTTAAAAGGTACCGAAATAGTACTGAAAGTGCAAATGTCTATACAACATAATACCCATAATACATGAATGGAACCGTTGTTTTCATGTAGACTGGTTTATGTAGTTTCTGAATGTATATGGTTTTGGTGGATTGGTTATCACTAAATTCCTGGAAGATAGTTTGATAAGAAAGTATTACACCTTGCAACATTATTGTTTTAGATATGGACTTTTCCAGTAATGACATAAAATTCCTATAACAAATTAAATAATATTGGTAGAAAGTCATTTATATGGATGATAACTATTGATACTTATATGTATGAATTTATATTATAAATTAGGTTCACTAGAATTAATGAAATAGTAAGTTAGTCTTAACAACTTTATTAATATTAGAACTATAATATACTGTCTTACCTCGTACACTGCTGCTGAAGCTCTGGGACCGGTTTCGGGTGTCACCCATCTTCAGCCTCGTTAACAAGGTTGTTTCGGACACCCGGAACCGGTCCGAGAGCTTCAGCAGCAGTGTACGAGGTAAGACGGTATATTATAGTTCTAATATGAATAATACTAACCTCTGTGGTAATGACGAAATGCATGAATATAACAACTTTAGTACGTACACTCTCAGTAGGAGCACTGGTAGAGACATATAAAAATATTGCTAATTTATTTTTATTATTTATCTATGTCTACAAAAAAAGTAAAACTCTTTGATTTCTATCATTATAATATTTATTATCCATATTTTACCACCTTTTATTTATTATCCATATCAATTTAATTCCAGCCCTTTATAATATCGTTAATTTCTCTCATCCTTAATTGATTTCTAAACTTTTGAAAGTGAGGAGAATTCCTACGCTGATACCTCCCCTATACAATGGAGCAAAAATTTTAGAATAATAGTGATTTTAATCACACAGTGATGACAGATTTATTGATTCGAAGTATCCTGTTTCGTCTCAGTGAAACAAAAACTTATATGTAATTTACAGATTAGAACTTGCTTATTTTTGAAATACCCTGCACACTCTGTCCTCTCTCTCTCTCTCTCTCTCTCTCTCACACACACACACACACACACACACACACCACACACACACACTCACACACAGAGAGAGAGAGAGAGAGAGAGAGACTCGCATGTAGATCAACGTCTGAAATCTATATTAACTCAGGAGACCTCAAAGCATGAATTTCCACTGTAAACTCTATATTGAAGTTTTGACCCAAACGCAACAGTTTCTTCACTCTATATTTTATATAGTGGTAAATGAAAGTAAACGTTTAAATACATCCTTAGCTGGTTTAAAAACGTATTATCTAATATTCTTTAGGTAATAACCAGATTCCTTCAGTTGACATTATTAAGGAAGGGAAATATAGGTGGACTTGACATAGCTTCCTTCAGAAAGGGTGGCAACGTGAGCAGTGAGGACAGAATGGCGACTAGAATGACACAGGAGGCAAGGCAGACCCGTGACAACGTGCAGTTATTATTTAAACTCCATGTTGAGAACTGATTAATTGTGACGGAGATTCTAGAAGATGACAACAGTTGCAGAGAGTAAAAAGTTGACCAAGAATTGAGTGCAGTGCAGGATGATTGTAGTAACCCTACGTCCCTCTTGTAAATAAAGGAATGAATTGCTCATGAGAAAGTACGGCTCATTTGCTATTTGGCATAATTTTGATTATGGGTTAGTTACAGCACCAAATTCTTCCTATCAGGAATCATAACTATTGCCTCACAAAAGTTTATCAGATTAGGGATGTTTAACATGTATCCGACAGCTCTACACCTCTCCAAGGAGCAGCGAGTGCAACAGATATAATACCCAAAATGAAGAACCTAGGATCATCTTCAAGTTTCGAGCCTGTGATTATCAGCAAGCTATTACTAAACCCCACCCGATTCTAGATATTTCATTTGAGTAAATCTTTTGCACGCCATATGTGTAAGATAGCATAAAGACGATTGTATCGAGGCTGTATGAAGTCAAACAATCACTACTCTATAAGCATAAAAAGTACAGGAGGCCTCCACAACAACTTTGTTTGATTAACCTCGCATTTTGAACACGAAGCGTTCTTCTTCAAGTTCAACGCGTTGTTTCATTAATAAAAGTTGTGAAGACTTTTTGTTTAATTACCACATTAGAACTGATTGCACAACCAATGAATTGAAACTTGAGAGGGGAAAATTTAGAATTGGAATCAACCTGGAATGATGTTCGTCCATAATTAAATTAGATGATAAACAACAAATAAACTATATTTTGTTTTCTTAGAGCGACAGTGATGATGAAAGCCTACCAGAAACAAAACAAATTTAGAATTAACCAACCATAATGATTTCTTTATCTTCTTAGAGATTATACAAGAAAGGCTTATTGAGAGTGCTGCAAGCATAAAGCGCAGTGTGCTTACTTGATAAGCACAGAGTAATCAGTGTGGCTCCGGGGTTAAGGTCCGGCTGGCATCCCACTGGGTCATACAGCTATTTATAGGGTCCGCCTTCGCGTGTCACGCTCCGAACTACAGCTTGGCCAAGCATTGGCAACATCATGCCATGTCACATGTCAGGCAAACTAAAAGAATTTAGACCGAAACCTCTGTACCATGTCACTTTCTCTTTATTAGACAAATACAGTCTAATATTTTTAAAGCTAACAATCCTTCATTCTGTCTCTGCTATAATAATCAAAACTTGTAATATTAAATACATTCAAAGATTAAAAATTAAACGTCAAATAAATTTAAACACCAAATATGGTTCATATTTTTATAATGCCATGTTACATATTACATTATTTTTATATACAAAATATATTATAAAATATATAAAAAATGTGTCAGTAATGAGTAAGTTTTAAGGAATAAGACTAATACAAATAAAATGAATTATTTTGATTACTTATTGATATGTCCATTCTTAGAGCCTAAGCATAAAAATTTTATCAACTAAAAAAGTGTAGAATAATGTAGATAAAGAGAGAAAGTAAAGAGAATCTGGGAGAATGAACTAGTCAGAAATAGAAAAAGAAAGAGAGTGGGATAGAGAAACAGAGCGATTGAGAGAGATAGACAGAGAAAGAGAGAGAGAGGTGGTAAAAACTTAGTGAAGCAAGAAAAAAGAGAGAGTGATAGAGGAGATATTGGTAAATAAATAAAGAAAGAAAGAGGGAGGCAGAGAAGACAATATATATAAACTATATTCACAAAAAGAACACACAGAAACTCACCACTATATTTCGATAGCTTCGTCATCAGGAAGATAGATGTGAATCGCTCCGAAAACTGGCAACGACTCTAGTAGATATAGTTTATTTAGTTCGTGGAACCGTTCCATTTAATTGGTTATATATATAACTAGAATTTTTAAAAGAACACCCTGAAAAGAAATCATTAAAATTACTGAAATCACAGTGATTCCTTTTCTGTGTTCTTTTGAAAATTCTAGTTTATTCAGTTCGAAGAATCATTTTATCTAATTGGTCACAGATATACATATATATCTGATATGATCAAACCACAATAAGAAATGGGAAAACAAGACTAAGATCTTTCAACCGTAACAAGCGGTCTTCGTCAGAGTCAAAAACCCAACTGAACACTAGATGCAGAAAACATCTGGTGAGGAGTTGAGAAGAGTGGGAGGGAAGAGTGGTATTTTAAAAGGGTGAAAGCACAGGAAAGGACTAATGTCCAGAAAGGGATGTTTGGGGAAATAAAGGAGTACAGTAAGAAAAAGTAAAAAAACTATCCGCTAGCTGTCAACCCTCTTTGAAGAGGCTATTGCCCTCGTGACGAAAGTATCAAGTTTGAAGAGGACCGTTACTAATGTTTATAATATTAGATCTATTAAATTTAATTAGAGACGATTCAATAATATTTCTTAACAACATTGATTTTTCATAGGTAATAAATTTAGCTCCTGTCCAATCAATATGATGATTTTCATTTTTTATATGCAAGAATAAGGCCTACTGTTTTCCTGTCTACTTACGTTATATTGGTGTTGTTTTACACGTGTTTTTAATGATTTACCAGTTTGACCAATATAAATTTTATGGCAATTTTTGCACGGAATTTTATAAATACCAGCGGACTCCAATTCGCTTGGAGAGTTTTTTATTAACATATTACCCACGTTATTACGATTAGAAAACACTATATTAAAATCAAGTTGTTTGGCTAATCTTGGAAGGGGGTCCATAGAGAGATCTATGTGCAGAGCTTCCAGGGGTAAGGGAGGCATGTGGGTGGGACTCTCAGGACGTCAAGTTGGTGCTTAGTAGGCAGGGCAACTACAAGGCTCCGGGTCCTGATGAGCTCTCACCCATATGTATAAAGATGGCGTTACCAATAATTGCGGGTGCCCTGACTCAAATATATCGGGAGTGCTACAACCTGGGGTATTTCCCGAAACCGTGGAAGCAAGCCGACGTCGTCATGCTGGTCAAAGGTGATGACAGAGACCCATCAGAGGCGTCGTCATATAGGCCTATTTGTCTGCTGCCATCTATGGGAAAATGTCTAGAGGGGTTAATGCTTGACCCGCTGACGTCCGTATTGGAATCTATAGCAACCGGATGTCAGTATGGGTCAATTAAGGGTCGATCCTGCGACGATGCCCTATGGAGATTGAGAAGCTTAACTGTGGAAGCGGAGACGAAATATGTTGTGGGCCTTTTCATAGATATAAAGGGAGCCTTTGACCACGCGTGGAGACCGGCTATGCTGAGACAGGTGTTTGAGTCAGCGGCGCCCAAGAATATCAAGGAGCTGGTGCGCAGTTACTTTGAGGATAGGATGGTTTTCGCTAGGGCAGGAAACAGTTTAGTGAAGAGGGAAGTGGAAAGGGGATGCCCCCAGGGCTCGGTGCTGGGACCAATCCTCTGGGCACTGATCTTTGAGGTGTTGCTAAAGGAACTCCTAGACTCTGGGCACATACCGATAGCATATGTGGATGACCTGGTGGTGGTCGTGTGTGCTGAGTCTAGGAGGGAAATAGAAGAAAAGGCAAATAACGCATTGTCAGTAATAAGGAGTTGGTGCCAGTACGTTAAAGTACAGTTATCCTTGGGGAAGTGCTCTGCGCTGATGCTGAAGGGTCGTTTAAATCGCGGCAGTATGCCCAGGATATTTTACGATGGAGTAAGAATAAGATTTAACCAAGAGGTTAGATACCTGGGAGTGCTGATAAGTGAGGGGTTTAGGTTTACAAAGCACATAAACGAAATAACAGGGAGAGCCCTAAGAGATTTATGAATATTACAAGGCTTTCAGGAATTAGTTGGGGCATTAGTGAAAAGTCAAGAGGGTTTCTCTTACTGTGCAATATTTGAATCGTCAGCATTGTACGGAGCTCCACTTTGGGGTATGAACCTAAACTCCGAGCATAGAAGAGCTCTGATTTCGCATCAGCGTAGGGCACTGTTAGCTATCACTAAGGGATATAGAACAGCGTCTGCCCTAGCGACACAAGTCCTGACAGGACGTATGCCCCTGGATATAAAGATATGCTGAGGGTTGAGTTGTTCCTCCTCAAACGAGGGTACCGCCCAGGTGGATGATGTACACTCCGGGAGAGGTCGAGGACAGGGAAAAACAGCTTATGCAATGGGGTATGCGTCTGTGGCAGTCGAGATGGGACGAGGGGAACGAGGGCAGGTGGACATATAGACTTATTCCTAGCGTAACCACTGGAGTGAGGCTGAGGGGTGAACTTCAGATTGATCACTGGCTCTCCCAGTTTCTGACGGGGCATGGGGACTTCGGTGCCTACCTCTTCAGATTTAAGAGGAGGGATAGTGCGGGCTGTTGCTGTGGAGATGGTCTGGAGAGTGTAGAGCACATCCTAGAAGTCTGTCCCAGATACGCTGGAGTAAGATTTAAGTATGAAATGGCTACGGGTCGCTTTGTGGCAGAGTCATATAGATGTGCGCTCACTACATATAGGAAAGACTTTCTCAAGTATATAAATGAAATAAGAAAAATTAGAGGATGAAAGGGGACAACACATCCAAGATTGACCTGAAACTTTTGATCTTATGATACTGAAGTGTGTTAGTTTTTTGTTTTTGTTTGGCTTTTACTCTATACAGTGTTTTTTGTTTGACCAGTAGTTAGTTTTTTGTTTTGAGTTTTTTTTTTTTTTTTTTTTTTTTTGATGACATTTGGAAGAAGTCATAGTCTTTTGTTTTTTGTAACTTTTTAGTAGTTTTTCTTTGCTTGATGTGGTGTCGTGGAAGCTCGCCTCCGTGTGGTCCACCTCGGGCGTATCTCGGAGGCTGTTTTGCCTCTATCTTCGGCTAGGGCTTTTGTCCCCGAGATGCGGCGAAAGAGTTTTCACGTTAAAAAGCATCGATCTGTTCTGCTATTATTCGTGATATGGCCGAAAGGCTGGGTACACGTGCTAATATCAAACAGGGTCCAATGATTCGTGGTATGGCAAAACTATAGAATTTGATAATAAAAGGGGCTCTTTTGAAGTATTAGAGAAAGTTTTTTTAGCACCCTTCAAAGCTAAATCGATATAAGAAGAGGGGTATTTTAATGAAAGGGCAATTGACCTAATGTTATTAATCTCTTCATTAAAAATTCTGGAGAGGAAACTCTTAAGGCTCTCAAAAACATATTTCTAAAAACAGAAATTTTAAACATTTTTTGGATGCGATGAATAAAAATGAACGTATGCAAGTACATTCGTAGGTTTTCTATATACACTAAAGCGTAACTCATTAGGTAACCTATGGATCAGGACATCTAAGAAGGGCAAATTACCACTTATTTCTTCTTCCATTGTGAATTTGATTGTCGGCACTAATGAATTCAATTTTGTTAGGAAATCAACTTTATTTAAAGAATTGGGACAAATGCAAAGAATATCGTCAACATATCTATACCATTTAACATTTTTGGGCAAAATTGAGCTTAACATTTTACTCTCAAAAAACTCCATATATAAATTACTTAGGAGGGGGATAAACAGTTACCCATAGCAAGACCAAATTTTTGTATATAATAATTATTTTCAAATTGAAAATGACAATCTACCACACATAACTTAATTAACTCTATTTATAGTGGTAGATGGAAGGGGAAGGGAATAATTAATTAATTCCTCCTGGAGTAAGCTCAACAGATCAGTTACTGGTACATTCGTAAAAAGAGACTTCACATCGAAACTGATTAATCTATAATTTTTGTTCATGTTGACGCTTTTTAATTTTTTAATTAAATCTACATTGTTTTTTATATGGCTGCCTGAAATTTTTCCAATTAAGGGGCTTAAAATACTTACTAACCATTTGGACAAGCCATATGATGCCGAACCAACCGAACTCACAATTAAACGTATTAGTCCTTTCCTGTGCTTTCACCCTTTTAAAATACCACTCTTCCCTCCCACTCTTCTCAACTCCTCACCAGATGTTTTCTGCATCTAGTGTTCAGTTGGGTTTTTGACTCTGACGAAGACCGCTTGTTACGGTTGAAAGATCTTAGTCTTGTTTTCCCATTTCTTATTGTGATTTGATCATTGATTGTTGTTTCACGTGTTTATGTGAAATCTTTTTATCTGATATATATCCGATGACGACAAATGTCGAAATATCGTTGTGAGTCTTTTTTATGTGTGTTTTTATTTGTTTTCTCTTTCCTGTGTGAACTATATATATATAGTTCAATTTAGAAAAAGAAACATAGAGAAATCAAAAGAACACACTTACAGTCTCTAATTTTTGGTTTGAGCCGTCTTATCTCTTATCTCTTTTCTCTCCTGACGACGGTTGAAACCAAAAATTAGAGACTGTAAATGTGTTCTTTTGATTTCTCTATGTTTCTTTTTCTGTATTGAACTATATTTGTCCGTTTTGGATCGTATTTCCAACGAAAAAGTATATATATATATATATCAATGACTAAATCACAGTAAGAAATCAAAAAAATTATTAACATAATTTTGCTTATTCCTTACTGTGGTTGAGACGTTGATTTTAATTTCTCGTAACGTATTGTGCTTGTTATATATATATACAGTGGATTCCGCTTAATTGGGACACCGCTTAATTGGGACAGCCGCTTATTTCGGACAAATCTCAAAGAACGGAAACCAAACTATGAACTACAATTGTAAATTTGTATGTTTAATTGGGACAACATTCCGCTTAATTGGGACAGTGAATATAAGATTTTAGTACAGTAGAGTCCTGATTAACCGAGTATGTTTTAACTGAGTTCCGGTTTAACCGAGTCGGTGCAGCGGCAAAACAAACACCACCCCTTCTAAATCCCGGGAAAGCCAGAAAGGCGGCTTTTCTTTCTGAACCCTATACCCGTGTTTTAAAAATCCGCAGATGCCTGATGTTCACATTTGCTATCTTTTCCATCCGAGCCAGTGCAGCGGCAAAACAACCCCCCCCCCCCCCTTCTATGTCCGGGAAAGCCGGAAAGGCGGCTTCTTTCTGATCCTGACACCCGTGTTTTAAAAATCCGCGGCAGCCTCACATCGACATTTGCTTCAGTCTTTTCCTATTCAGCTACCGATACACTTCGCTGTGACAACTGTCTCAATTCTTGCGCGTTCATTCACTCACCATACATACACCTTGCAGGTGAAGTTATTGTCACTATTGCAAGTTTATTCGCTCACCGATACACCTCGCGCGTGAACAGTGCGTGAAATTATTTTTCAATTGTATTTTCAAAAATTTTACCCTTGCCGAAATGCCAAGAAACGATTTGACACTTACTAGTAAAATTGCTTTGCTTGATAAAATAAAAAGTCAGCCACTTAATATAGGTTATCGTCGGCTCGCTGAGATAACTGGTGTACCAAAATCTACCATATCGCGTGTCTTACGACAAGAAAGTCAACTGCGTGAGGAATTCGCATTACAAGAAGGACCGGCAGGGACATCCAAAAGAAAACGTAATGGGAAGGATCCAGACGTTGAAGAAGTACTAGATCAATGGTTTTCTATTGTTAGTGGCAGAGGCGTAAATATCAACGGTCCAATATTGAAGGCGAAGTCAGAGGAGTTAGACCTCACTTAGATCACCTACGAAATATACAGCTGGAATTTCTGGAAAGCTGTTTTCGTATAAAATAAAATTATTAAAAAAAAATATGCATTGTTTAATTTTGTGTGTTACTGGTTAATGGCATTGTTCCTAAAACCAATCAAATGAATTTCCAAAAAAAAAGTGATATTCGTTTAATTGGGACAGCCGCTTAATTGGGACAAAACGCCTCGGTCCCGATGTGTCCCAATTAACCGGAATCGACTGTATATACAAAGTTGAAGTTTATCAGGACTCGGTCAGTTCTTCAGGTTCAAATTAAACTCTCATGCGAACATTTCGGTTTTTATTTAAATACTTTTTCATAGGTATAAGTATAAATTATGAAACACAAAAACTAAGTATTACATTACAAATTATTTTACAAAGAAAAAAGTCTCTAAATTTGAAAAACAATTGCCTAGTTTGAATGAACACGTGACTTTTGTTCACGTATCTATAAGTGTAAAATAAAAAATAATACTACTTACATTTGAGTAGGTTGTTTGGGCCCTTTACTACACTATTACATCACTTACAGTTACAGATATAAATCATATTAAACATGCTGCAGCTATATTCAACTTACTGGTCAGTAGCTTGACCAGTAAGCTACTGACTGTAATTAATTCTTATTACTGAGGCAAAATCTATTCGAGCTATAAATTTACAGTATCCTCACATATGCCCTTTGTATGTATAACAATATGAACTGTTTATTGAATACATATGTCTGTTATAATCAATCATACTGTAGCATTACGTATGTTTAACAACTCTATTACAGAGAAACCGCTATGCATTTCGCTTAGAAGTTTGCGCTTTGGAGTTGTGTTTGCGCATCGCTAGGTTATTTGTTTTTGTAAGATGTTTCATTTCATTTGAGCCATTTTGTCACAAGCCAAATTTTAAAAAAATGACACTAGTATAACTCACATTAGCAGATGATTCTGTCATACATCATATACTGGAGTAGGAGTTCTTAGTGGCCGGTGTCAAATGCACAAGTAGAACTGAGCAGAGTTACTGGGACTTAGGTATAAAGAGCTACAAAACAAAGTGTGCGTATATCTATGGTACCTAGATTCATTTCATATTATTAATATACTAGACTACCCGTGACCCTTTGTCTCACTCACAAATTGTAACCATAGGTGTTGAAATTAACTCACTGAACATGATAGGCAGGGATAATTATTACTGTATTATACAGTAATAATAATTACTGTATAATACAGTAAATTATTATTAGTATAATTATCATTATACTAATTGAATAGTATAATTAAATCCTATAGTATAGTATAATTAATTAAATAGTATAATTAAAGCCATAGGCAGGATACTTTAATTGTTGTTTCTTGTTATTAGAGCACGGAAACAGATTCTTATATAGCCCAAGCTTTTGATATAGTATTCTTAACATGATTCAAGATATAAACACAGTAAGTGTATTTAGCAAAATAAAAATCATTTAAAAGAATCATAGGTATAAATAAGTGGCTTCAATAGAAATCATTTAACAGCCTCATGTTCTATTTTTGATATTTCTAACTTAAAAAATTAAAATTACAAAATTAAGCTTAAAATAAGATTTAACATGTCAAAGATGAGAAGTTTTATAAAGATGCTTAAATTCGGTTAGAAATAATAATTTTAAAACAAAAACTAGCTTTAATTACTCTAAAATGTTGACATCACTAATCTGAATTTAATATTACTTAAGGATGTGCAATTTTGAAAAGTTAAACCATAACTTTACACAAAGGATGTCCTTTTCAAGGTTATATATACATTGCAGCCACAAGATAACAATATTTATATGATAGTATTACCCAAATGTGGTTCGAAGTTTTTAGTTTTAAAGAAAAGTTAAACCTTGCAAACAGAATTTGAATATGAAGAATTCATTAAAGTAAGACAGGTTGACCTTCAAAATTGATTTCTGCGGATTGTAATTTGAATTCGATATAACTATTTTAATATATTTTATTCAGTTCGGAAATAATACAATTTCATTTGCTCTTCAATTGGAATTTATTTTTACCTTTAAAGGAATGTAGAGGTCGTGATTTTTTTTTTAATCATATACAATATATGGGTTACACCGAATAATTATGACCGTGAATTTAACCAAAAAAATGCAGCTTTTGAAAAATACAGCAGTTCTCTGGCTCTAAGACACTTTGAAAGAATCAGCCTTCGGTGTCGCTATCCCAATAATATAAATAAACGACCCTCATAAATCAGAATTAATATGGTTTCGGCATTATGTGCTGCAACTTAAGTAGACGAATTTCAAAATTTTGATATTCAATAATAATAAGAAAACAGAATCAGCTGACGAGATGATATTCTTTTGATGTTGTCATTTGGGTTTACTTACAGTTTGAAGAGTCACTTAATGTTTTTCTTCTTATGGGAGTCGATCTTTTTTCTGTTTTTACTTTATCTGCTATCAATAGCGCTATCAAATTTGCCCACCGTTTTTTTGATACTTTTTAAAATTTAATTTTTTTTTTGTCACTTCAACTACAAAATATTTATATTAAGAAGTGATTGTAATTTGGTGTCTTCGATTATCGGGAATTCATAACGGGATTAGTGGTCACCATTGGTGGCACTCCGTAAGATGGTTTACCCTACACCACAGCTGGTTTAATAGTGGAAGTCTCGGGGTCATTTTCTTTTTGAAACGTCTACGCGAGTTTGAAGGTATTACAGGTGAATGAAGGGAATGAGTAAGTGAGGTAGGTGTGAGTTAGTAATCTGTTGTGCAATAATTTGTATCCTTCTATCGCAAAGTTCTGAACAGATGGAATTTTGAGGTCTTGGTGTATGATTTTGTTGGGGACTTAGAAAGAGGTCTTGGTGTATGATTTTGTTAGGGACATAGAAAGGTAAATGTGATAAGTTATCCAATGATTTTTGACTGTAGGGATTTGTAAACGTTTATGTTGGATGGTATGGTGGAACATCAGATTTTTATACCATAGGTCCAGAAAGGCTTCAGGACTGCGTTGTATATATGTAGTGTAAGTCTGTTAGTGTAAGTTTCGATATTTTGAGTCTAAAAGTTTTATTAGGAGTTCGTAACGTCTGTTAGTCTACGAGTATGTACGTTTAAGTGTTGTGTGTGGATTTCAAGTCATCCGTGTGTCAAAGTATAGCCCAAGGTAGCGTACAGTATTCGCGGGAGGAATGATCTTATTATTCAGAATTACTGGAGAACAGTTTTTACGGGAAATAGTGAAAGTAATGTGAGAGCTCTTTTGCTCGTTGATTTTGATTCCCCAACGTTTGAACTAAAATTTGAGAAGAAGCAAATATTGTTGAAGTTTATCAGAAGCTACAAGAAGATAATGATGTGCTTATAGAATGACAAGTTTAATTTAAAGTTACTTTTACCCGTCCATAAAGAATAATTACTACCAGGGTGTGTTAGTAAAAGCCGTCAGCTGATTCCTTGGCTGAATATGTAACAGTGAAGAAGGTCTCCACGGGAGTGGCATAGTAACTGCTTTTCTCTTAATTGTATACTCTTATAACTTGTTCTGTAAGTACGTGTAATTTAATTTTTCATTTAATTTCTTCGTTAAGCCTACATTTCTTTTATCATCTCTAATTTATATTTATTGATACTTATTGTATGTTCGTTTATTAAAATAAAATCAGGTTCTTTTCAATTTTTCAAGTCTACTGTTTTTTCTATATGTGATTTGTTAATATTTGAGCTTAAAAACAACATCCGATAAGTTTTACTAAAACAATTCATAACATTTGTTTAGTTTGAAATCAGCGTAAGTATTAAACATAGCACTGGTATAGTTATCGTTATAGTTATAGTATTTTTTAAGTATCCTTCACCTCAAACCTCATAGTCAAGTAGGAAGGGGATTATTCAATTAAGTTCTATCTTTTTTACATTAATGTATACTTTTTTAATGTTGTTTATTAGTTATAGATTTTTATTTCTGTTATTATATTTTTATTTAAGCCTAGTTAATTTTTAAGTTAAAATTTTTCTCAAATACTTGTTATAAATTACAGTGCTGTTTCCTTACGATAAAATGACTTACATTACAATCTGTACTCATGAGTTACTCACTCTATCTCAGTTGTGTTTATTTAAAGAATAATTAATTTTATTTTTATTGATATATTTTTTAAACAAACTCCACTTTTTAATGTTTTACAATATCTGCCCTTTTCAAGGGATGGAAATGTGGTTTAATTATTAATCGGTATCCATTTTAACCATAGGCAAAGCCACATTACCATGATCGCCTGTAGCTAGCGAGAGCAGACAGTACGTGTTGTTTGGGATCAGGCTCACCCATCCAATTATTAATAGCCGTTGGCTATTGAATCATTGTAGTCATATATATTATGTAACTATTCACCAATAAAGTCACACATTCGACAGACTATAAAATTTCACTTTAAAAATGGATGACTTGTGTTCCAGGAAATTGAGAAAATAACATTAACGCAGTTCGGGGGGGGGGGGGGGGGGGGTTGGAGTGGGAGGACCAAGGACAAACGGGACGATGACCTGAGGACAGTGACCCCCGAAATGTGGCCTGTCCCAAGCGAGGCGGGCTTGTCCTTCAGCTGCTTATGCTTCGGCTACGTCCATGCTGTACCGCGGCCCGTCGGCTTCTCACCACTTCAAACAACATTCCCCTCGAGTCCATTATACTCATCGCATCAGTTATGAAACCTTACTGCTTATGCATTTATTCTGAGTTGTTGAGGGGTTTACTTCTTTCTATTAACTGTTATCTAACAGAATATAGCTGCAGCATATGCTGACTATCAAACTCCTAGAGTTTTAGAGACATGCCCTCAACCATATAGTACAATATATTACTGGACCAGGCTAGTTCGAAACGCACGCTTCATCTACGAGTGAGTGTATAATAAAGGCACACACAATTTTTCGTAACATTCAGCACTATATTCAATCCATACTTTCCGTGTATCAAGTACTATAAACAAATAAGCAAATAAGTATCGTTAGTGACATCTTAAAAAAGCAGTTCATCTATTAATCTATTTCATTGTAACTTTACAATAATAGACATTGTAAATATACAATATTAATGGGGGGGGGGATACATGGGAGGAAGCTACTTAAAAATACATAACTTTACCAATGGTATGTGTGATACCAATGTTCGATTACGAAATACACAAAATGTTATGAATATTTTTTAGTAATAATTACGTAATATATGTCTATAGTGCCAAATATGAGTTACTTACAAATCAAAAATAGGGAGAGCATCAGTAGACTTAAAGTATTCAGCAGAACTTGATTGTATTTAATGAGCAAAAACATACAGTAAGTAATACCTTTAAAATTGTTGCACTCTTCAATGAGAGCTCCAAATTCAAGAACAAAGGTAAATAAATGTTATTATAAACAATTTTTAATTTTAATATTTTTGTTATTCAAAAAACATATGTAAAACGGTATATATATATATTTCAATGTACATAAAGAAACATAGCAAATTAAAAACACACACTTACAGTCTCTAATTTTAGGTTGAACCGTCTTCAGGAGAGATAAGAGAGGGAAACCAAGCGCACTGGTACAGAGACGGTTGGAGACCAACAATGTTGCCACATACGTGCCCAGTCACAGAGAATAAGGTAGAGACAAGAATCAATTTAAGATTAAATTAAAATAGGAATATGAAAAATAATAATAAACACAAAAACAAATAAAATAATAAAAACTGAGGGATGAACAGAAGAAATGATACATAAATAAAAATTAAAAATTATGGACTAAGCTTTAATAAAAACTTAAAATAAATTAAATAAATGAAAAATATATAAGATAAAACCATACAAACTAGATGCAGAAACAAGAAACTCTTAAGAGAGAAGGCTTCATTGTATTAGGTTCTTGTCTCTGCATCTAGTTTTTATGTTTTTACCATATATATTTAATTTAAATCATAGCAATTAAAGAAATATGAAAAAAAAATTTAACCACACTGACAACACTGATTACACAATGTAGATGATATATATAAGTAGGTTATAGGAAAATAACATTCACAGTCAGTTAGGTGCTCTTGAAGATGGGATCCAGACGGACCCGAAACCGGTCGAACTTTTCTGAGACTTTACGAGGTATGACGGATTGTATTATTACTAATTCTAATAACTGTCTAGTTTGAATGAACACGTGACGCTAATGAATGAAACAGTGTCACATGTTCATTCAAACTAGACAGTTGTTGAAATTCACAGACTATTTTCATTGTAAAATAATTTGTAATGTAATACTTAGTTTTTCTGTTTCAAAATTTATACTTCTACCTATAAAAAAAGTTTTAAATAAAACCGAAATGTTGGCATTGAGAGTTGAATTTGGACCTGAAGAACTGACCGAGTGCTGATGAACTTTAGTTTTGTTTCTATTCCACGGTCGACACTTTTATCAATATATATATATATATTGCAGCCATCAATGTGGCTATTTGACTATAAACTTGTACGCAACTACATAAGACAGTACCTAACTTTATAACCTTTCTCACTGTTTACCGACATTTAGACTTATGTTAGAGTCTATTTATAGAGTAAGAGTGAATTTATAGCAGAATAAGGCAAACAGTTAGAAAGATTTTGTTGAATACACCAATTAAAGTTAACAACACTGGGCTTTGTTAGCACATGAATGGGTGGCATTACTTGTCGTTGCCGCCCAGATAATGTGACCCAACTGTTTTTTAAATGTGTGTACTATCAAAAATGAGCTACACTTTTGCCTTTGTATAGTAGAAAAGTCGTTAAACCTCTCTAAGGATAGGCGTTTACAAAAAACGATGTGAAAGGTAAATGATGTAGTATAGGAGTTTGCATATGAAGAGCTGGACCCCATAAAACTTCTAATAGTGTTAGATTAATTTAATGCTAATGGGTCCCGTGGATGAAATTGCTAGTCGCCAGGAATCGACAGGAATGGTTCATATACACACAGGCTGTCCAGCAAAGCATGCACACCTTCAGCTTTCTTACCATCATTCATTATGTCTTCTATTCAAAGTACTACTCATTTTGATTTTCTATAATGGGAATTTTCGTTATTCTACTTATTATTCTTAATACAGCTTCATTATCAGTAGTATTTGTTTAGTGATTTGGTAAATTGACCAACTACCATTTTACTATTTTATTAAAGACTAGACTACCCGTGACCCTGTGTGCCACTCAAAAATTATAACAATAGATATTGAAATTAATTCACTGAACATGATTGACAGGGATAATTTTAATGGTTCTTTCTTGTTATTAATGCACGGAAACAGATTCTTATACGGCCCAAGCTTTTGATATAGTATTGTTAACATGATTCAAGTTATATACACAGTAAGTACATTTAGCAAAATAAAAGTAATTTATTTTATCATATAAATAAATAAAACATCACTCAGGTTATATATACAATGAAATATATTTAAAACAAACAAAACTTGTAAATTGAGATATTCAATTTATTTACCTAACATAAAATAAAATTAATAAAAGGAATGTAATATAATATTAGCTTAGAACATCCGTATTTTATGTAGTAGTTTATTACATATTTGTTACATTTATTTATACATTATAATACATTTGCACTAATGTCATCAGCAAGCACGCAAGCCTTTGGGCTACTCTGACTCCATGCCTTAATTTTATTACCACTGTTTATATTTCTCAAATTTTAAATTATTTTTGTTTGTTTGTTACATTTATATATAATACATTTGCACTACTGTCATCGGCGAGCATGCAAGACACTTGCTACCCTGACTCCAATTTTGGGAATATAGTGATAATTTTCTTTTATTGAAGTATTATGAAGGTAATAAATAATATATATTTAATTTCAGGTTTCTATCTCCACGGAAAATGGGTGAACAAACAAACAAACTCACGAACTTTATATATAGAGATTTGTCCTTTAAAAATAAACTACTTTTATCTTGACAAGGTTTGTAAAGTTGAAGCATTTAATTTGAATGGCCATGGTCAGTGCCTGTTGTGGACTCCGCCTGAATGAACTGAGTTATCAGGTAACTGAAGTCGAAACTCCTGTCATAGGTGTTTCTTAGGTTAACTCCTCCTATCTTAGGTTCATTTTATCACATATTAGAAACAATTTGAAATTTTCATTGTTGTACCGTAAAATTAATATCTTTATGAGAAAACTAAGGAAAAATTTAGAAATATATCCTTTTGTTTTTACTCAAAAGCGATATCTCATTCAAAAAGATTCTACTTTAATGGTAAAACGTAAGGAAAAATAGCGAATCGATTAGTAAACAAGAAGAATGTTATATGATTCAAGAGGTTAACTGCAGGAAAAAAAAGAAATGGTTTATTTGATTCAGACATTGGCAGACAAACTTGCTTAATATGCCAAAAGACATGCGAAGTAATTTTTCAACATGTCAATCTCTGGTGACATATTATGAGATTAGGGCTGGAACTTTTGACGGCTCCGATGGGATAACCTTCAACATCCATCTCATTCTCCAGGAATTGCGCTATCACACTACCATCCGTGTCAAAGAGCTGCCCTTTCAAATTAGCAATTCACTGGTTATGAATATATCCGAAAATTGGCTTTACCGAGTGGACTGCTTCAGTAGAAGAAAACTTGTCCTGTAGCAAAATCAAAATAAACTTTCCAAAGTTTTATTAAAAAAATGGTATTCAAATATTGATAATCAAATTACACAATACTCTGTATCATGTTTCACAGATGTTTTTCCATACTCGATTTCATTCTGCGTATGTCTGAGTAGATCCATTTCAAATTTCCTTAAACTGCAGAAATATACATTATAAATATAAAATTTTCTCAACAATGTATAATGTGTATTGTATAATAATATAATAATAATAGATCAGGGCAAACATAATAGATTGACAAAAAAATTTATTATAAAAGCGCATTGTCATTATTATTACTAGTAACAACTTTAACAATACTCATAATAGTAATAATGATAAAACAAAATTATTAAGTAATACTAAGACATATATTTCAGAGATAAGAGACATACCTTAAACGTGTGAACTAATAATAACATTATCTTGTTATGTGGTTTAGTTTAAATAACTATAACTATTCCTATATTGCTTTTAAATTTTTAATATATTATATGAATATATTATATATTATACTAGCAAAAAAGGTGCTAATACTTATTTAAAGTCAATATTAAATAATAATTTGATAAAAAAAATTAGACATTTGACTTGCAAAAAATTTGGTGGATAAGATTTCAATTTTAGGGGAAATTAAAAGATCATCATCTCACGACTGAATCATTGACAATCCAAATGATCTCATGCTATCCGTGTACAAGGTGCGGGAATGTTACTGTGAGCATCAAGCTAACTAATCTATTTGAGAGCATATTACTTAAGCTCATCACTGCTTGCTTTCATTGGGGAACACACACAAAAACGTTTATTATAAAAGAAACTAACAACGCGTTTCGAACACTTCATGTTCTTCTTCAGTGTAACCGTTGGATCTTTCGATTATATTTTGTAAATAACTTTTATCAGTATTTTCGCCATCTTCTGAAGGTGAAATTCTATAAGGAAGGGTTTGAAAACAATCAACATTTCAAAATATTGCAATTTTTAATCCTGATATAATTGATCAAAGTGTATCAAAACACTGTCTTTTCCCGTTGAACAGGCTAGTATTATTATTTATTTCTTTACTGTTACTAAATTTAGGGGGTATCTGCTTGGAGACTAATGCCTATTACCTATTACCTGAAATCAGATATTGAGTGACGTTATATCAAATGAATCTTGAGCAAGGTCTCTTGATTACTAGAAACATTTTCAGGGTAGAAGGGTTTCCAATTAAGTTAATCGATAATAATACCTTAAGAATATTAGTAATCAATATTATAATTTAGTGTAGCCATTAAGGTGAATATCTAATGACGTATCATTGTTTGGCTTAGTATCAAAACATGTCTGTCTTCTCAAAGATAGGAATTCAAATAACTAGAGGATGCATAATAGCTGTTTGATAACTGACTGCTCCTGATAAAAGGATTTCACTAAATATTCCTTCTTGAATACACTGGTCATATTCAAAAGATAATCACTTGTGATTGACTTACTGACACATACATTGTTGTTACATCATAATACATAATGATTATAACATTCTTAGATATTATTGTTTAACAAAAACGTTGAATTAAGCCTTTTATTTATTTTTAATTCAGAAGTTTTTATACACAAATTATAATCATGACAACCTTTTTTCAAGAAGCCTTATATATTAAAGTGGTTTAGACGTGAAATCTTGTATATGTATATATTCTTTATTAAATTAAAAAGACGATCCAAACTGGACACAATACAAGTTTATCATTGAAGAAGAGTTACACACAGAGCAAAGAAACACACTTTTCACTTCTACTAGCAGAACATTTCAGTGATTGTTAATACACAAAGTCAAAGTTGAAACTTTGACAGATTATGGAAGGTATAAAAGCATTGATACAGAGCTATATTTTCCAGCGAGCAAGCTATGCACCTGGACAGGATACAAGGGAAGTGGGTAATCAGCCGGGCGTCTGATGTATGACTGCTGGCGCCTCGGGTAACCTCAACATAGACATCCTTTTTAAGTTCTCTATAGAACAATTTATGGATGAAAAAAAACTATAAGTTAAGTAATATGGTTATTTGCAAGCAGCAAACAATAATATCAGTCCTTCAAATAAGTAAATGAACTGCATGAAGACATACCTGTCCTATATTTTCTTTATAAATGAAACAAGGATTTTATGTAAAAACCTGTGTTTGATAGCTTGAAAGAAAGAAAAACTGTAGCGATAGAAAAAAGTTGGATGCAAGTATTTCTCTGTTTTAGCACACCCATATTGTCGAAACAATCTTAGACGAAAAAAAAGTACGATTCGTACATGTTTATTTCAGTTATAAAATAAACGTATTTTTTTTTATAAAATGTTGAAACTTTAAAAAGGAATTAGAAGTTTCTTGAAATATTTGCAAAGTAATGTCGTCAATGAATCAATTTTCCTCAATGACTATGAACATTTCTACCTGTAGGAAAAATTTTAATCTATGGAATTTATCACTTCTCAATCAACCCTGACAATAATAAGTTAGAAGAACCTTCCATAAATATTCCAATATTATCAGTCATTAGTGTTAATCTCAATATATCTAGTTTAGGGTTTCCGAAAACTATTAAAAATATTGCTTGCGGCACTAAACACAAAATGCTTTCTTTTTGATTGTTAGTTGTATCATAATTGTTGCATTTATTTAAAAAAAAGAGATAAAAATCTGGAGGAATTTGGGTGCTTTATTGCTTTAGTTTTAAACTTTAGCTGTGCGACCATCTAGTGCTAGGTCCAGTCCTAGCTGACTATTTCTAAATTCATAGATAATACAAATAAGCTAACTTTAAAATGAAGTAATCTTAAGAAAATAACTATTTCAACTTATTGTCAGGTTTTTGAGAGGTAAAAATGATGTCTCCATGATTAGTACTATTGTTGCTTTTTGTGTGCAGATTCAAGTTTTATACCTGTTAATTACTTTAGAGAACAATTACTTTCTTATCGACTCCCCCTCCATAAAAACATTAAATCATTTTTGCTATTACCGATGATTAAAAATAAAAAGCCGTGCAGAAAAAAAACCCTATACAGTTACCAGATCCGTTTTCATATCCTAATACATGTTTATTGTATATCTTTTAGATATACATAAACAATTCAAATGTTATATCGACCATTTAATAGAATAGGACTAAAATGAATCATGTTTGGCTTAGACTTCAGGTTCAAATAATATCTCAACGCAGATGTTTCGATTTTATTTATTATATTATTCACAGGCAGAAGTAAAAAGATTGTTATTTGAAAACTATTAAAACACGTAACAAGAGTAATGTATGATTATGAAGCAATAGTGTTTACACAAAGGAATATTAAAGAATAATTATGACAACTCGAGTTCATAGAGCTAATCCATAAGTTAACAACAGATTATTTTACACTAAACAGACAAAAAACCATTTTTCAAAAAAACTAACAAAACTTTAATGTAGATCTCTTGAGAAATCAACTTCTATCTGAATATATACTACTCCGATTGGCTGTTCACCTTCTACAATTAACGAAGTTTCGTCGTTTGCAGTATAAACTTTGATAATTACATGATATGGTAAAAAAAAAACTCAAGTTGTACCCAGGTAAGTTAATAATTATGAATCATATTGTTATCAAAATGTTAATGGAGATATCTCCGTATTATTAATGGAGATATCTACGGTGTATTAATGACTAGTAAAAAACTCTCAACAGTCTCGGGATACATATAGGTCACTTGGGGTAAAATAATCCAGAGTTTGTTTTTTACTTTGTAGTATACAAAGTGCATTTGTATATTACAACTAGGAGGCAGTTGTGTGTGGTTATCACACATTAAAACTGTAAGGTTTCAACCGTTCTTGTTTTAATCATGTAAAATATATTTTGGCAGACCGGTCTTCAAGATGTCTTAGATGGACATGACCAAATAAGTTCATTTCACCATCGTTAAAACTATTTTATTTAATAAAACTGAAACAAACCAGTAACTTATAGTGGTACTTTTTGCATTAACGTTGTGGAGGTGAGGCGAGGTCTAGTGATAGCAAACCCCCGCCGTTAATGGTGAAGAATTGTGGGGTCAAACTTTCAGTGTGACTTCTTTGTTAATTGAAGAAGAATGCACAATCTCGTCTTGTAAAATCTCTCCCATAAATAATTAGTAGATTTGTGCAGTATTACATTGAACAAATGATTTTCAAATAATTTACCTGAGTCATCCACTTTGAAATCTTTTAGCACAGTCATATTCCCGCAGTGTTCTTCGTCTGTTCATACTTTCCTTCTTAAAATTCCTACTAGTTCTAGTTTCATTGCTGATTTCAGTGCTTTTTATATCCATTTGCACGACAATTAACACATACAATCAACTTAACAATTAGTACCAACGAATATATCCATTCACAACAGTGCACGTCGTAATTAGCAGTTCCAAACCAAAGGTCCACAACTGCTAAATTCTTAACCTTCTGATTTTGTTTAAGTCAGTAAGCATTGTCAAGAATAGAGACGTCAGTCTGTCAGGGAAAGGAGTCATATTCGTGGTCGTATGGTCTTGCGGCTTTGCATTGTATGGGGTACTATATAATTTATCTTGATTATTTATACTTTAAATTTTTAAATTGTAAATTGATATTATACCTTTGCAAATGTTACAAATTATTATTCCATTTAGTTTTAAATTTCTTTAAAACATTTTATTCAAAATGATGAGACAAGAGTCATTTTCAATTTTTTAATTGATATTATTTTCTTAATTTTAATGAACTTGTTTATTAACTTCAATAGCCTTAAAACATCTAATAAATACAACAGGTGGACGTTTTCTGCATTAATAAAATATTCATGAAATTAGTATCATGTAATATAAGTAGTAATACTATACCAAATACAATGTATATCTAGTTTCTAAAGTAACAAAAAGAAGAGAAAACAAATAATTTGCTCGTTTTGATAAAAGTTACGATCGAATGCCTTTTCCATGTTCCAATATTTTCACAATTTCACGGCTTGTGCAGTGATTACATTTTAATATTCAGGATATCTCAAATTTTTAAACTGTTAAAATAGCAGAATTTATTTCTTCATTGCCATTATACTTAATTCAGTGAAGAAAGAACTGTGCAGACCAGGAACTTATTCTATCGAAATTTCCGGGTTTGAAAAAAACCTGTGAAGGCTACTGTAAGATAACAAGACCTGTAGTTTGTTACCTGACAAACATTGATATTTCCTATTAATATAAAAATACTCGATACGATAGATTTTTAGATTGGTATTTAGTTCGCATCTTAATTATTGTAGTTATTTGTCTTTTCACGTTGGAGTTGTGTTTTTAGAGTTCCTTCGATTAGCCAAAAGAGCTTGCTTTTCTGGTAGACCCCAGAAAACTTTACTTAAAGTAAAAGAGAAAAAATATTTATATGTTTGATTTTAAAATTTGTTTAATATAACTTAAATAAATATTAGTTTATTTTAAATGATGACTTGTAAAGTAATAACCTTTTAACCATTATTCGACGAAATTATAAAAAATTATATAGTAATTCTGTTCACATATATGCTGTCAAGGTAAGATTGATAACTTGAAATATCTTGTATTTTAACAAGATAAGGCTTAAGTACTGCTGATATGACTGTTTTAAATCTTTTTTTTTTAAATTGCATGTTATATCAAAGGCAGTCACGCAGAATTAGTGAGGAGCACAAATGAATAAGAAAGAAACATGTTTCGCTACAAGGTGATCCAAGCGCCAGGCTTCCTTCACCTCCCATCGACTTCATCCACGCATGCCTCATGTACAAACGCAAATCACTTTGCAATACTTGACCTACACACTTAGACCACGACGAAAGCGACTTGTCCACATGACAGACATAATCCACTATTTGACAAGACTTAACTGACTTTCGCTTTTATAATGACATATGATAAGTCAACACATGTCAGTCTCCGGTCTAGACCTGCTGATTACGAGGTGCACTCTACTGTAAGTAAATTGGTTCTTGCAAATACAACAAACATAGCTACAACATTTCCATCTAAACTAACTTTTCTAATTTTATTTTATTTATGAAAATATACCAGGTGTACTACTGAAATTACCAGCTCTGATAAAGTTTTCCAAAAATTTAGAGGTTGATTGAATGAATTGGGTTTGATTTGTAAAATGCATTGGATTTTTTAAATAGGCACATTGAAATTTAGACTGCGGAAACAATAAAATCCTCACATAAGTCATTAAGTTGTGTAGGAGTTTTAGGCAGTGGCAATGTTACATTTTGCGTAGCATTCCTATTACAAGAGGGGTGGCTTTATAAACAATTAAGGGAGTTTATTAAATGAATGAGTTATTTCATGTACAAGTACTCAATTTCATAAGTGAATAAGCTGCGTTTTAATTGTGTCGTCACAATACTACTTGGTACTCACGTCGTCCCTCTGTGGCCATCACGCCTCCACCTCCGAAAGAGGCGTCTAGATTAATTTACCGGGAAATTAAATAGCTCATCATAAGTAATTTTTTTTATTGTTTAAACCGATCCCCTACCCCTAAATTCAGCCCTTTACCGGTTTTTTGTTTGATCAGTGAATTCTTCACATTCTACCCTGCGAGTCCTAAAATTTACTTTACTCAAGAGCATTTGAAATAGGGATCTTTAACGAGTAACTGACATCGTACAGACTCGGGACCGACGGTTTAACGTCCTTCTACGAGGAACGACGTGCTCAGATTTATTCACCTGCTGCGTGAATAAATCGAGGGCCAGGTGGGGATCGAACCCCGGACAACCAGCCCAGAGGCAAGTACGTTAACTACTGAGCTAACCTGGCCCCTTCATCATAAGTAACAACGATCAAACAAAGCTTTCATATTAAAAACTCCTTTAATAATGGAAATATATAAACTATATGAACCAAACAAGATGAAAAATTCAATACAGTTAAAAAACAATTTGGAGATTTTGTGTTCTGTAGACAAAACGGAAAAAACGACATTTAAATATAAACGTTAAATTTAAAATTATTAATATACAATTATAGATATTTATAAACAATGAACAAACTAACTACAAAACTGATATATTATTTAAATCTTCGTTAAAAAAATATAATAGAATTAAATGTAAATAATAACATTAATGAATAATACTGCAAATAAATAAGACATTGGTAATAAAACAAAGAACAGGGGATGTTATGATAAGGGACACAATCTGGAGGGATAACAGCAGAAGTGTAAGTCCCTTAGGACAGCTGTTCTTGAAGATGGACACAGTTTGTAGTTTAGAGAACATAGGAGATTGGGGAATCCAAGACCGGGAAATCAAATACAACTATATTTTAGTAAAATAAAAATATAAGAGCTAAATTATTAGTTAAAAAAAACATTAGAGATTGGAATTGAAACATAAATTTGTTATTAGAAACACCAAACTAGATTTGTTGTTAATTCATTGATAATTCCAGTGATTATGATTTCTCTAAATTAATTGTCATCAAATGATTTGCAATATTCACTAATAGTTAGCTAGTATGTTGCTCTGTGTACTCTACCATTCATCTTCTACTGAGTTTACAGCAATGATATATCCAATTACATCAGGTAGAACGGTCAGGTGTTGTCTAACAGCTAGCATGCTTGTTGTCTGATCGTGATTGCAGGTCGGAACATTGTCCAAGACCTTAGATTTTTCATATGGGATATAGAACAATCTTGGCAGTCCATCTCTCGGAGAAGCTCTCTGTTCCAAGGCTGTACGATGTGAGGTACTCGTCAAAGATCCCTTACTAATAAACTTCATTAGTGCAAAATGTATGACTCCCATAATAACATTATCCCGGTAATCTGTCTCACCCATTGCTGAAATAAGTGACAAATTGTAAATGAGCTCCATTTTCGTTTCTGCAATACACTAAGGTTACAGCCTAATAATTTAGCCTTGGAAATTAACAATATTTTATGTAGATTTAAATATTTAGAATTGAACCAAGAATTCTAAAATAACTAAATTATAACATAATTGTTTTTTATTTATAAGTACTTTCTTTTATTATTGTTTACTTTTAAAGAATTTGAAGTTGGATTTATATTTGGTGTTGTTTGACTTTAGTTGTTGATAACATTAATATTTTATGAGGCGTGAGCTGAAATCTTCCTTTATTGCATGCTTTCCTGTAGACTCCAGTACAGAGTACGTGCACTAAAACACGTGATAGCACTGAACTCTTATTATCTTTGGATTAAAGTATAACAAGTGACACAAGCTACAAAGTAAACTGATTGATTATTGTTTGCTAATGGTTTAATGTGAAGTATCCCTTTAATTAATCATTGGGCTTTTATTACAAAGACATTCCTTCTTCTTTCCTTATTGCATCCGTTCTTTTCCTTTTTACTTTACCATAAGCTGAGTATAATAATTATAAAGAAGAGTCTATTTTGAGGTTTTAAAGGATATGCAAGTTATGACTGCAGTTATGCAATTAGTTGACTGAATCATTTTTCATTGGTCTAGGTTTGGCAGGTGGGCGTGTATCAGGTTGATGCCCTTAACAGTCTAGGAGGCTCATATTTTCTTAAGATAATCAATTAAGTTTGAGAAATGATAGTGTTTGATGTGAAAAATAACCCTATTGTTTTTGAAAATATTGAGGATAACAAAGATATTCTATCTTAGTATAATAACGTTTTAGTAGTTATTACTAGAAAATACAATATTCAAAAACAACTGTTAAGTTCCATTCTAAGTTACTAGTATATTTTAGCATTCATTTATCAAATTCTCACAGTTCAAAATTAGTAATTAAGTACATTTTTTTAATAAGTAGGGCAATAATTAGCATTTAATTATCATTTTTTATTAATAAATGTAATTAATGACGACAAATATTTATGTGTGACCCAAAGGCTGGCAAATGTAATTATGCCCCTCATATAACACATGAGGGAGTCAAAGTGGATCATACATTACCGAATCATCTCCATTTCAAGAAAGAGGCTCCTGTATAACATATTAACTGGTCAAAAATGAAAAATACAACCAGTACAAGTGAGTTAACTCTGATTTGGGTACAGGTACCCATGTGAATATAAAGGATGATATTCTAAACCGGTTAGAAAAGGCTGGGTCTAAACAAACCTTCTGCTATTTGGAGCCTTTTGTGTAATAATGTCCAGCATTCTGAAGGCTATGATGTATGAATGGACTAAAAAGAAGGTGGATAACATTTAACTGGAACAACCGTGTCAAATTTGGTCTGAAAAGCTCAATTCAACTGAATTAAATTTGTAAAAAAAATATTATATTATCAAAAAAAAATGCATGATCATATCTAACCGGGCATCATTAGATATTTGTATAAAACCATATCGCATGGCATATATAGAGCATACCTTAGCTGTTGTATTTGATTTGAACCTATTATGTGGTAACAACTAGGGTTTGTCGATTTTTAAAAACCGGTTTTTGGAGAAAATTATGAAATTTGAAAACCGTTTTTTTATTAGAAAATATCGGTTTTCAATGTATGAATAACACTTAAAAAAAATTTGAAAATGACAAATGTAGCCAAATGTACCAGTTTGATTCTGTAGCAAGCGGTTTGGTTCTTGGAATCATATCGGTCCGACTTAATAATATGTTATTATAATATGGTTATTGTAAATATAATATGGTTACAAAATAATATGGCTAATAATATGGTTATTATAAAAATATGAAAATATAGTGTTTTTATTTATTCGAATTCTTTTCTGAATAACTCGTTTCACTATTATAAAAATATTTACATCCTTATATATGAAAAATTATATATAAACAACAAATATATATAATTATGCATTAACAACAAATAATTGCTTTTAAAGTTATTTAATCCTGGTCAACTATTATTTCTTTGTTCTACTAAATTGCATAAAAAAAATTTACTATCAATAAAATGGAACAGTAAATAATTACAGTCAAAAACGGACACCGGTTGAGCGTAGAAGACAAGACACCAGATCTACAATTATAATTAACAATCATGTAATTTATAATCTTGCTATATTAACGAACTCATTTCTTTAAAAGAAGTTTTATAAAACACTTCATCAATTGTTAAAATTTGCAATAGCCATAGCCATGTTGAATGCCTTAACCGAAGTTAAGCAAGTGTGGGAGTTGAAACCACTTGTTCTCGCTCTCCGTAATGTAGTGATCCATGGTTAAGAGGGAGCCAATTCAAAAATGAATTGGATAGATCGTGGATAGACCTCTGCCTCTTGGATAGATCATGGATAGACCTCTGCCTCTTGGATAGATCATGGATAGAACTCTGCCTCTTGAATAGATCATAAGTGTGGGTGTTAGAAAAACAATGTTTAAATATTTATTTATTTCAGTACTGCAAATCACATAATTTAACAGAAGAGAATATGATTGCTCAAAGCCGACATTAAGAGCCGTAAGGTGAATTTGATACACGCAGTCTCAATCCGACCTTGCTGAAAAGGTCAGTGAAGGCACTGGCCTCTGAAAGGCCAGGTGACGTAGTGGTGATGTGACGAGAGGCCTAACGGTATCCAAGCCCATTGTACCGGCGACACAAAGAATAGCCCACTTTCTTACTCTTCCTTCCGCCTGGAGTCACTCGGCCAATGTTCTCTAAAGGCTTCTCTACCGTGCCAGCGTGCTCAGCAAACACCGCGTCTCCAGTGACAGCGCTACTGCAACCACTCGCTTCCGTCTTCATCACGCTCAACACAAAATAACATCATTGGAATCGTACAAACCAACATAATTAGTCAATATGAACCCCTTTATCATGTGCTATTGAAAATTGTTCAAAGAATGCCCAAGCAGTACTCCATGACACCATGAAAAATTCAGTTTTACCTTTCTTTGATTTACCAACAGACAAATTTAACCAATGCATTTCAAAATGTTATTACCTAGTTTTTATAAAATATGTTCTATATGAAGCTTTTGTTTTGTTAACATTAATTTAAAAAATATGGAAACAACAGAAATAACACAATTACATCAAAATGTCACTATACCATATGATCGTTACATACACTAGATGATGGACATTAACATGGCAACCAATTATATATTCTAGACTGTTGCTTTCCGATAGTCTAATAGGAGTCTCAGTTCCATTGAGAGAGCCTGTTTTTCATCACTAGAAAGATATCCAGAAGAACACACCATCTAGGTATACCTGATAGAAGTAAACTTTTTCCAGCCTTTAAGCCTACTTCTCTATCTCTTTCTTTAACTCATTAGTGGGACGATGGAAGGAGGGAGGGTCTCCCTTACTCACTCTTCCATGGCTTCCCCAAATAAGCCTGGAGATTTTTTTCCCCTTAAAGCCTAGTCCTGTTGGCAGAACAGCCTGTGCTACCTTCCCCGTTGGATTCTCCGCTGCCATCCACAGTCTGGTTGGAGAGTGAGGATCAGCACCCTCTCCCTTCCCAGACCAGAACGGACCCTTCCTAGACTAGAACAGACCAGCAGGCTCATCTCAGCTGCTCCCTTCCGACCTGTCACAGACACCCTACTTTTAAAATGTTTTCTGAAACATCATCAGCTCTTTGGGGAAGGGTACACAGCAGCTCCCTGTGAACGAGGGAAGTTCTTTTTCCCTACCACTTGCAGCTCTGCTCAATTCCATGGTTTTGAGTTTGTTATGTGGCTACAAAGTCACTCAGAGTTTCTTCTTTTTGGCAGACTACCTGGATTCACTCCTTCCTCTACTAAAGCTAGGTTTAGCTCAACTTAGACTACCAGAATGGTTTTTAATATACAGAATACCATGATATCCTTCTCATATTCCGTTGGCTTGACATCAGGATAATTGTAGGTATCATACCAATCTTTACACCCTACAATACTTGTTTGAAGAACTTTCTAGTACCTGTCTCAGCAAGCCGTCCTTGTGAGTCCTCATCGCCCCTCCATCTCTTCATTTGCGGTGTGGACCCTTTAGACCTTGAAGTTTATCATTCCTCTTAAATGACCTGTTCTTTCACTAAGAAACCTTTTTCTGTAAACTAGGCAAAGCGCTTCTTAGCTGCTCTGCCAACCCTTTGATCTCAAGTTAGGATCTGTCCAGCCTGTAATAAGGTTATAAATGAGAGATTTCATTGTTTTTAAATACCTTAATTTATTTAAAAACAGTTTTAACAAGTTTGGTTTTTTTTATAAGTGCTTTAATGGTACCAACTTTGTAAACTTCGAGAAGAAATTTTTACTAGAATTTAGGAAAAAGTCAATGATTATGCATTTGATATAAACTAAATTAGTCAATGTTTCATTTTGGATGTTAATTTGTACCTTGAGAATGTTTGCGTTATGTCTACGCCTAGCTCTAGTGTGAACCGATTGCCCCTTAATTTTTAATTATCCTATTTAAGTTTTATTTAAACTACCAAAAACACTGCCCTAATAATACAGCTAGCATCAAACAATGGATTCAACGGTTAAAAAAACAGCATACAAACCAGAGTAAGATATTTTAAAAAATCCAAAGACCTTCCTGCTCTGAGCCACTGGAATTAATGACTTTTTTTTATTTTAGTATCACAAACTGTGTTTTACTAGCTTGATTTATATATAAATACACAACCTCAATTAAAGTGTTGTTAAATAATATGTTATCGAGACAACGTTAGGCATGATTTCAATTATTTTTTTTAATTAATTACAAGAAATCAAGATTGAAAAAAGAATCTGAACAATCAATCTTATAAGTGTAACATAATTGTAACATACATACTGAATGTAACATAAATGTAACATTCAGTCCGTGCATTCCCGTAAATCATTGTGAAACATTTATTTGTTGAAATTGATAATTTATCCACTTTTCATTGACTTTTCTGTTATTATCATGCAACTCTTGTCCGATTGTTGATCTTATTTTAAGTGTTATCTTGAAACTTTCATAAGATAACAGTTAATTCAAGGTTTTTCCAGGAATTATAAGACCAAGTGATAATTGATAAAAGTTATCTTTTGAAGTAATGCGCTGACATTTGAGTACTGATGGCTGGAACAAAACAAGTGTGTAATCATAAGTCAGTTGACTGGCGACAAGCTAATGAAAAGGGATCGATAGCGGCCTACCTAGATCAATAGTTTCTTCAAATCAATTCCAATCCTTTTGTGTCTATAGCTATAAACACACCCCTTCTAAACATTTAGTTTTTTTACACTTGATATCTGTAGATTCTATTAATTGCAGCCATTAATAAACGATTCTGCGAACTAAATAAACTAAATTCACAGAAAGAACACGCGTAAAAGAGATCACAAAAACTCACTACTATATTTCGACTGCCTCACGTCATCATCAGGTAGAAAATTGAGTCTCACAAGTCCTCACATGTTATCCCACATGTCAAGAAAAAAATCCTTGTCTTTGAAGTGACACATCTTTCGATATGGTTACAAGACAGTTAAAAAAAAAAATAGGTAAGAGCCACTTATATACCGGGGCAGTATATAACCGTATAAACGAGGGCAGTATATAAACGAGGTTAATTATATAACCGTAACAGTTTTGACATTCGAAACCTAGTAGAACTGCGCGAGTAAATTGATTGGTCAAATGCATCAAATGGTCAAAAGCAGTAGTAGCAGCAGTAGTAGCAGTAGCACCTGAGTTAGGCAAAATTTAAGACTTGCAATGTAGAATGTCCATTGTGATGTATCAAAGTTTTGCTTATCAAAGTTCAATGTTATAAATGTTATATGTGTCGTTAATAACTAAATGCGAATTATTTCGATTGATTCAATCTAGCATTAAATACTCGTAATACCTGCATCAAAAGCACACTACTGCTTTTAACTTAATATTGCACTGTGCACAAGGAAGTTCAAACGATTAACGAACAGCCTGCTGTTAAGTAAAAATAAAATGTCAGATTGTTTTGAGCTAGTCGTTAATACTACGAATAATCCTGTGAGTAGTGTTGGGAATAACAAACAAAAAAATCATTGAATTTTGATTCATTAATGCCAATATACTACTTTTTCATAAGTATGTATTTTACTGTTCAAAGGTCAGACAGTTCCTGGTTGTGTTGGCCTTAGTAGTATAGCTTTGATATTGAAATATATCTTCTGGGAAATGGAAAGTTTTTATCTCGTCTGCATTCGTAGATAAATAATTCATCCCAAGCCTGACGATATCTAGTACATGGGAGGCCAGATGTAGTCAAACAGGTAGAGTGTTGTCTTTAATACTGACATTGCAGGTTCAAATCTTCGCCATTGCCCTACATTTTTCATTTGAAAGATGTAAAATCATGTTCACACGTCTCTCGGAGAGATCCTAAAATTATAAGTCAGGACGCTGAACTATGTCAGGTACCCGCTAAAGATCAGTTCTCAACTCCCCATGACCTCATCAAACTTGTATAAGACAAAATGCTTAACTCTTATTGCAAAACTAACCCTGTGATGTTTCGCAGACACAACTCAATTATTGTCTAATGCCAAATGATGCACCGATTCCGACCCTAAAACAACAGAAATGGTGAAAGCGTACGAGTATTTGTGTGGGTGTTGGAAAAATGAGAGCTACTCAATAAAAATCCTACCTAATTCACTTTCATCAAACAAAATTTACTTTGTATGGCCTGAATATAACTATGGATGTGCCAGTTACACCAAGTATTAGTTCTTGCCACTAGAGCAATTCGAAATTTGTATTAGATTAAGCGGTGGAGAACCAAATAAATAAATGCAATTAGCTTTGTATTTTATTTTAAAGTGATAAATTAAGCCACTCTAGCTATTTGAAAGTTGCAACTAAAGTGATGACCAGGCTTATGACAGAAAGAACTCCTGTCCGAAGTTAAGTTATCAGGAAGAGACGAGCACGTGGCTGGCTTCGTCAGCTTGATAAAGACCTGTCCACCAGACGACAATGTCACTCCCTGTGCCTCTCTCTCATGACGCAGCTGTTTCACTATTAGAAAGGTCTTCTTTATCAGATGTATTTTAAATAGTCTCTTATAGAACAGCATTCAAGTAGGGATGGCATGGAAAATCGTAATTACACATTTGGCATTTTAAAATAAGTTATGGCTTAGTATAAAAAACAGACATTTGAAACAAGAAATGTTATTTTTTATTTATAATTGTTTTTCATTACATTTAAACATAGACCATGTTATCTTATATATATATAATAAGCAAACGTGCCTGTCTTTGACGGGTACTTTTTCAAAAATTCGGAGATGGCACATAGTATTCCAAAATTTCATTAGAAATTATAGAATAGTAGAAAATATCATTATTTGTACAGAGGTTAAGCAAATGCTCCTGTATACACCACACTAGCTGTATGTCCTTCAGGTTCATGGGAGACAAAGAGTTGAAAGCTATGGCTCGTGAGCAAGCATATTACAGTTGATCATGTGAGAAAAACTTGGGTTCGCTCAACTCAATTACTGCGGTATATAGAGTTTCCCCTTGCGACTTATTTACCGTCATCCGAAACAGACGCTGACGGAACATTCCAATCGTTTGAATCGAAATGGATAGTGGCTCGGAATCAATGGTATGCATTGGATACACACAGACTCCCCAGTATCACACCCAGTCGTGATGTCCGACTCTATCTCGTATCTCTGTAGAGCACGAAATCAGAGTCGTGTGCCGTTGCACATTTTTGGGGCACTCAAGTTTCGTAACATGAAATTTGTTACTGATACTAAATCACAGCATGATTGGTGCTCCTACTTTAAGTTGTAGGACATGGACATGAACAGGCAGTCCAGGAGCAGTCACGGAAGAAATTCAGTTGGATAATCAGCTGCTTACTCATCACTAATCACTCTGTTTACCAACTTGTAAGTTCTTTTTTCTGCTTGATATAGCGTAGGAACTTGTTTGTTGATTTTTCCTGCCAGTTCATTAATAAGGGTTGAGAATTACTCGTTCACAAAGCCATTAATTCTGAATAGATAGTACATCTTGAATTCTGGGAAGCACCTGGTCAATAAGCTCTTGAAGGGAGCTGAAACGCAAATAAAATTAAAATCAACTAGCAATACCTGCTTTAAACACCTGTATAGTTTCAAAATAAACATATCTCGAAGTTACCCAAAGACAGCTTAAAAGTCTATAACTTCGCTTAATTAATTTTCAATCCATTTAAAGTTTAGTTTTTAAGTTAGGTATACCAAAATCTAGTATCAAAGTTTCATCTCGCTATGCCTCATGGCGACTGAGTTTACCTGTGACAAAAGTTTGTGATTTAAAGGTCTATAACTACGATTCTACGTTGAATTTCCAATCCATTCAGAGCCTATATTTTTAAGTCAGACATACAAAAATCCAGCGTCAATGTTTCACTGCTTGCTATACTTTTTGGTGGCTGAGTTTACATGTGACAAAATTTTGTGGACAAACCGACAGACAGAAATTTTCATAAGGGTGGATTCAGTTTCTCTAACGCATGAAACGTAAAGAAAACTTGAAATAAGTCATTGCGAATCAATGTACAGACAATGCCTTTGTTTTATTTATATAGATGTATGTAACTACATAAGTCAATATTACAGTATAACAGCCATTGTTACTTCCTACCTAACATAACATTTACATTAATATTTCAATGCCATCATGATATGATATCTGATATTGACATAATATCTCATGATAGCATGGGAGGGGCATTACTAATTATCAATTTACATAGAAATAAAAAAGAAATATGACGCATCATTTATAATCATACATTCGGAGTTGTATTTATGTTATTTTTAAACTGAAATATTGCAAGGCATAAAACAAAAATATAAAAAAATGCTCTTAAAACCCTAAAAATAATTTTGGCACCTTAGCAAACATCAAATATGGCACAGCATTAATTGCTGCAAAACACATAAAAAAATTAAATGTAAAATATAACAATAATTACCTGCGCAACATAACATAATCAACAGTAAAAAAACAACTGTGATATGATTAGACTAGAAAATAAACGTGTGAGGAGGGAGCTTTCACCTGAGTGTAATGGAACCTCTATCTTGACAGTTCAAAAGAAGTGTACTCGTCTTGCTGGAGCAGTTTGATATAACGATATGGAGATTTAAAAGAATCTCCGGTCGGAACCTGTAGAACAATTCAGGAATACTGTACAATCGTAACCTTCAACTTACCAGTATACAAAATCCATTTCTTTGTAGGATTCTAACGAACTCTGGGATTAACTTCTAAACCAAGTAACTACTTACTGGATGAACTGAAGTATATTCATAGCAGGCAAAAGTAGTGCGTGTAAAGAAACTCATTTATTCACTACCGCTATTTTCACATTCAATATGTTTCAATTTTTTTTTTATTTTTATAAGTACCTAACTGAATCTTTGATATCTGATGTCATCAATTTTATCACCCAAAACGGTGGTTACATCAGCTAGTTTTAAAGTATTTTTAATCTAACTTTCACGATAGGGAGTCAGGATAGCCCAGTGGTTTGCGTGACTGGTAGTCTGCCCTTCCGTTATAAGTGTTAGTATACACCTCTCTTTGAACACTTCGCTCTCTTCTGGACAGTGGACAGGCTCTGTTATTTACTCTTCAACAAGTTTATTTTTTTGATATGAAATTACAAATATTGTTTTTTACAACTTTATAATCTTATCTGTTAAGTGTTCATTATTTTTGTTTACTTATGTCAGAACATTACGCAACTTTCTAGTTTATTTACAACTAGCAAACTTTCCCGTCTTTGACGGAATCAAAAATTTGATTCTACTTGGTATTCCAAAATATCATTAGAAATTATAAAATAGTAAAAAATACCATTATTAGTGTAGTGTTAAACAAATGCTTCTGTATACACCACATTAGGTGTCTGTCTGGAAGAACAAAGTGTTGGAACCTCTAACTCTTGAGCAAGCAAACTACAGTTGAGAAAATGGTCATGTCCCTTTTCACATTTCCTGAGGCACTCAAGTTTCGTAACATGAAATTTGTTACTGATACTAAACGCAGCATGATGGTGCTCCTACTTTAAGTTTTTACTCATGAGCAGACAATCCGGGAGCAGTCACGGAGTCAAGAAATTCAGTTGGATAATGAACTGCTTCCTCATTACTAATCACTCTCTTTACTGACTTTTAAGTTCTATCTTCGGCTTGATATAGCGTAAGAACTTGTTTGTTGGTTTTTCCTGCCTGTTCATATTAAGGGCTGAGAATTGCTCGTTCACAAAGCCATTTATTCTGAATAGATAGTACATCTAGAACTCTGGGAAACCTTTTGAATGATGTGAAATACGCAATATATTCATATGCTCAAATGAAATTAAAATCAACAACAATATCTACTTGCCACACCTGTGTATTTTCAAAACAAACTTGTCTGCGAAGTGAGCAAAATACAGCTTAGAACCCCATAATTTCGCTTCTACACTGAATTATCAATCTATTTAGAGCCTATATTTTAAGTTAGGCATACACAAATCTAGTGTCAAAGTTTCAGCTTGCTATGTATTATGGTGGCTGAGTTTACGTGTGACAAACGTTTTTGCTTTAAACGTCCATAACTTCACTTCTGCGTTGAATTTCCAATCAATTCAGAGCCTATATTTTAAGTTAGACACACACAAATTTACTGTAAAAGTTTCAGCTTGATATGTGTTATGGTGGCTGAGTTTACTTGTGACAAAGTTTTGCGGACAAACCGACAGAAATTTTTCTAAGGGTGGATTTGGTTTCTCCAATGTATGAAACGTAAAGAAAACTTGAAATGAGTCAGTTGAAAGCAATGTACAGACAAAATAATTATTTTATTTATATAGATTTCAATAAGTATTAATTCAACATTGAACCTACTTAGTAAATTCACTCTCCTGATTTTCAAGTATCTAAGAGCGCGTCAGATTCCACAGATAATTCTTACAATGTCTCAGCTTTCTATTACTTACCTTTTTCTACTACAAAAATAATCAAAATATAAATTGAAAGATTTTCAATTTTTTTTAGTTAATCATGATTTGATTTAGTTTGGCATTCCGGTTTCCTCTAGTCAAGGTGGTTATGGCAGCCCAGATATAACAACATTCATGGTATGAAGTAAACTGACGTTCAATGATTTTTCCAGATACATCAAGAAGATGATAAATATTGCTTCATTATTTATTGTGCTGTAATTAGTAGCTGTTTGTGTAGTAATAGCTACAGATACTGAGTCACATGAGAGATTCATATAATGGTATGTATGAATGAGATTGCTTTCATCGATAATTTATATCTTTTAAATAACAAAAAGATAATAAAATGTGTTTGTTTTATATCACATAAATAACTTTTAATCACCTTGAGGGATTTAAAATTATATAATTGTTTTCTAGAAGTTACATTCATTTTGTCACTTAACTCTTAAAAACATTGTTTATTATTCAGTTTTTCACGAGATCCGTAGGAATTATTAATTGTCATCAAAAGGAAGTGATGATACAAATCATGAACAGACTCTGGAAACACACATCACTAACTCCACTGGGATGATAGGAAGAAAATAGCTAACAACTAATCCGTAGGTGTTATATACATGAGCAATTTTCACAGTTAAAATGTGAAATAAAAATCAAGGCCAAAAGTACACTATAAAATATACTATTGTAGACACCAGTGAAATGCAGGTATCTACAAGTATATTTAAATCCTTTATTTGAATAGTTATTCACCCATCAGTGTACCAGTCAAGAGCCTAGCCTCGCCATCAGGAAGGTTCTAATTCAAGTAGTGATTTCTGATCACTTCTTAACTCCCCCATGGTAAAATATGAAATGCATTGTAACTGGAAAAAATATAAAACAAACAATATATCGTTGCATTTAAAATTTTGAACTCTTATCTCCCATTGAGATATTTAGGGCAGTTGGTCATTGCTACTGTTCTCCCCAGACACGCTTGTCTTTGTTGTTTATTGAGGCTAATTTTAAAAACTTTGCTTTAGAATACTACATAATCGAGGTATATAATAACATTTCTTTTATTACAGCAGTAATAGTAATTTTATGGAGACAAAATATAGATTTCGGTTAAGACTCTATGTTATAGGAACGGATATGTTACGGAGAGCATTGCTTTGTATCATAAGAAAAACAATGATTTGTAAGTTCTCTTACAGAAACCTTAGCCAGTGCATCTTTTACACAGGTATTCCAGTTAAGCCTCTCAGGGTTCTGGTTTAGTATTTTTAATGAAGAGCTTTGTGACCTACTTATTTTCTTCTTGAGAAAACCTCACAATAACCAGGTTATCTGCTATCCTTGAATACCAAAACCTTGATTATTCAGAGTATCCAGTAAGTCAACCAAAACAAATTATCACAAAAAGAATGATAGTACAGCTCCCAAAGTCCTCAATAAGAACCATTGTATCTGGCAACATAGTGGCAAAATTATTATTTCTTTTTAGGAAAAGTATTAAGTCTCCACACAAAAAAGTTTATTACAAGAAACTAAACAACGCCTTTTGAAAACTTGATGTTCTTCTTCAGGTTACATCTAGAAAAAAATATAATACTTTTGAGAGCTTTTGAAACATAGGGACGAATTAATTAAAATGAATACATCTGAATAATATTGAAATGGCTTAAATTGATCCTTAATTTAAAACTACATACTGAGACATGTCTAATTTATACATAAAAGATATTCTTAATTACCTTGTCTGCTGGGGTGGTTGTTCAGGAGGTGAGACCAAACAAGGACTGAGGGTGTCAGGGAGTGTTTTTAGGGGTGGGAGGGAGTTCAACTAGTAGTAACTAACATGAGGCCTAACATGAGTAAATACCACACTGTAACAGATTGCACAGTTAATGAATATTATTTCTTTTTGACTATGCAGAACATGCTTTTGGAGTTTAGACAATATGAGTGTGACATATTTTGTCTTTCATCAAAACAGACTTACTTTTAGCATACATCTGAGAGTTCTATATTAGTATTTTAAATCAAGGGAACTTTAAAACCTACTCTCTTCCTCCTTGAGGGAGGTATAAAGACACTTTAAATGGATTTATATCTGGACCATTCTCCTTTACACATATTACACCAAGATCATGATGCATGAGTTTCAAGCTAATACCAACAAGCATTGCTCTCCTATAATAAATGTTATCTGCTTATCCTAGTGTATCGTAACCTTGATTAATTAAAGTGTCCAGAAGGTCATCTACAACGAATTACCAAAATAGGGAGGATAGCACACTTCCTAATGTCAGCCTTAAGTCAGTCGTTACATTGATGTAATCCATTTTTTAATTCTTGGTCATGTTTATACTAGTTCTAATTCACTTAAATCTAGAGGTAGTAGCAGCAGCTCAGTGGGCCGTTAACGTGGACCTCTGCATTAGTCATCTACATTAGACCTCTGAAAGAACCCCCTGCATTAGATATGACTCAAAAGAAGATATGAACCATCCAAAGTAAGCTATTCTTAACTCTTGTTGTTCAATAACTACTACAGAGCTTAATGGTGGACTTGAATTGTAAGATCTTCTACTTGGTTGACTTAAGGAAGACTCTTAACCCTTGGTTCGTTTGTATTGTCAAAGTTTGTGTTAGTGATATCACATTTAGCTTGCAGCCTTATTCATGTACACCCATTAAAACAAGATCTTCACACCAATAGTTTCATGATTGTGGCAGTGTTATTAATTTATTTCTGAACATCAATAGACCAAATTTAAGACAAAATAATGAGACCACAACTGCCTTCGATGGATATTCATAGAGTACCAAAGCTGTGCGCAATAGAAGTCCAATGTGATAGACAGAGGC
Organism: Hermatobates lingyangjiaoensis; assembly: GCA_026182355.1. NCBI lineage: Eukaryota > Metazoa > Arthropoda > Insecta > Hemiptera > Hermatobatidae > Hermatobates > Hermatobates lingyangjiaoensis. Next base: position 664,095 of record JAPFBL010000007.1, on the reverse strand, counting down.
CAAGGTCTGGCCAGTTCTATTTAGGGACCGAGTAGTTGCCAACGCTACATACACGTATTACAATGTCCTCCAACTCAAAGTGGGGTCATGCTAGAAGATCCCACGACAAGATTCAAAATAGCCCTTTTCACAATGCAATCAGAAAACTACATACATCAAATATGTATTACTTCATTATCACAAAGAAATGTTTGTATACTAAAATGTTAATCGAATAATTTATTTTTAAACAAAATGTGCATTTCTGATTTTTAATAATCATTTGTAAAGTTAAATCCTTTAACCATTGCAATATGAAATTTATTCATTTGTAAATGTATATAGTAATTTATAGACCTTTTCTAAACCCTCTGTACGGAAAGATTTTTTTTGTTATAAATGTCCCAATATTATTACCAAGCATTCATTAAATTCTTAATATATATTGTAACTAACAACACACCATGACTTTGCTGTAGTGAACAAAAAATACATATAAAATTTTTTTTTATCAATTTTGTATGGCAAAAATGTTCAAATGTAGGTATTAAAAACAATTTTTTTTAAACAAATTTATTATCATTTATTTGCAATAACTAAAACATATTTGATTTGTAATAATAGCCGACTCTCGTATTAACGTATGTTCCATAATAAACCTGTTTTTTGCAGATATAGGGATATCTTGTTAACAATGTAAGCAGTTTGATCAATGTTTATTGTAAATGCTAATCTAACAGGTAATCGTCTGTGAGTAAAATAAACAGGTAAATTTGAATCTGTCAGAGATAGGGGGATTTGCAAGGTTGCAGTCATGGTAGTTTTACACTCCAGTATATTGTAGTGAACACCCAGTAGTTCGTTAAGATGAGACCTCCCTGTGGCATCATGTTATTGAAGAGCGTAGTCACTGAACGTATTTAACTTATGGGTATTCATATGTGGAGGAATAGAAGTGCAGGAAACACTGTTAAGAAGCGATTTGAACAAACGATTATAAAAGTTTGCATCATTTCTTATCTGTAACATTATACAATAAATTACATATGTTTATATTCATTTTTTTAAATATATTATATAACTGCTATGCAATAGCACACAGTGATCCCTCACTAGATGGTGCTTCATTTTTTGTGACTTTAGGTTATCGCAGGCTTTTTAAAAATATCGATCAATGAATAAATATATAAGGAAATTAAAGAATACAGGGAAAAAATTGAGAAAAACGTTTCCTAAACGACTTGCTTTTTTAAATTACGTAAAAACTTCTAAGAACGCACTTAGAATCTATGTACAATTACATGTGTACTACATCAACAAATTATTATTATATTAAATTATTCAATGTTATACTGTTTATATTTTATATACATCTTGCATTATTTTTGGAATTTTCATTCTTATTACAAGCATTTATAGAGTTTAATATGTATTTCTTACTATTATATATATATATATATATATATAAATTGTCAACGAGAAAATGATCCAAAAAAGACAAAAACGTTTCACAGTAAACTACAGCCACAGAATAAAGATACAAACACACTTATAGTCTCTAATTTTTGATTGAACCGTCTTCAGGAGAGATAAGAGAGGGAAACCGACCGCACTGGTACAAAGACGGCTGGGTCTCCAGCCAAAAATTAGAGACTGTAAGTGTGTATTTTTAATTTCTCTATGTTTCTTTATGTACATTGAACTATATATATATATTTTATATATATACATATATAATTTGTATAGGGGGGCAGCAAATATTCTTTTAAACATGTTGAATTGAAATATGCAGCAACCTCTGCATTTACGACTTCTTTACTGACTGTCCGTAATTCTACTTATATTAGAATCTATGTACAATTACATGTGTACTAGATCAACAAATTATTATTATATTACATTATTCAATATGATAATATTGACAGTCAGTGAAAAAGTAGTGAATGCAGAGGTTGTATTCACTGTTTGGTATATGTTTATATTATAATGTTTAATATATATTACTTAATAATGCAGGCATATATTATATGATTATAATTATATTATATAATTTTTAAAAATATTGAATATATATATATATATATATATATATATATATATATATACTAATAAAGAACGTCAGTTTTAGTAATGTAATTTGTGATAGTTCGTTCATTTTCAAACATTCCTACTTTTGCCTTTGAAAAAGAATTTGAATAAAATCGAAACGTCAGCAGTGAGAGATTGATTGGAAGTAGAAGAAACTGACTGCATCCTGATTTATCCTTTTTAGTTATATATATATATATATATATATATATATATATATATATATATATATCATTAAGGAGGTTTTTGAGCAAAATATTTCTTAAAAATCTTGTGGAATGCATTGCAAATGTTTTTCGAAGCTGGATAGTGTTCACACCTGAGTAGGTGTGCGTTTTGTTGCACCTGCCGACATTTCAATGGAATGTGGCTGGACAGTTTTATATGGCGGGAAATAACTGGTTTTGCGCATGCCGCGAAAACGAGTGTGTTGAGGGTAGGTGTCATATCGTCAACAAATTACTAGTTTAACCCATAATTTGTTAACCAGATAACGACTTACAAAAGAAATAAAACAAGCGAAAAACAAATAAAAAATATGTCCTTCATATTAAAATATTAATATACTACATAATATAACATTAAGTCTATTAAAATACTTTCTAAAATGTCGATAGGGTAGTGGCCCTTGAAGGTAATGGCCTTTATCTTCTATTCCGGCGGATTTTCCTATAATCTATGCCTTTGATCTAATTCACAACTCATCCAAATAATCTCGCCACGGTGGTCTACCCCTTCTATTACATTGGCAGGCATCCATTCAGAAGTAAATTAGCCCTATCTGTGGCTGTTCAACTTGGAGTAAAATTCCACTTAAGTCATAATGAGTTTGGCTATTAAAGGCATTAAAAATAATCAACATAAAATTGATTGCATGCTTCATGATTATATGAAATGTTACGAATAAGTGAAGAATAATATATAATAAATATTTACTTTGTCTTCTTGTTTTGTTTTGTGTGTTTTTTTTTATAACACTACGTTAGTATTTTATTTTGTTTGATGTAAATATTGCTTTAATTTTCATATGAGCAGAAATTCCCATCACTGACTCGTTTAGAGTCAGTTTTCAAAAAAAGTACTCTGATTGTAAAGTTACTGCTTTGATATAACTGAAAGATGTGGAATGTAATATCCACAAGCTATTGCTATTACTAATCATCTTATCAGCCTTTGGCAAAGAAATTAATCGTTCAGTATGCATTTGAATTCAAACATACATTCCATAGAATTCTTTGAAAAATCTTTTTACCTCATTTTGTTCCCATACATATGGTTTAAATTTAATCAAATCCGATACAACTAAGGTATACGACCCTATTCCCTCTCCCACAGAAGATCTCTTAGTACACTTAGAGATCTGGCCCAATTCTATTGACTTCGATGTAAATATTTTTAAATAATTCAGTGTCTTAGACATATAGATATATTTAAACAAAATATAATTGAACAGAGTCTAGTTCCCCCACCGCACTTACTGACACACGTGATTTCTTGAAGAGTACATTTAGGATTTTGAACTTGTTCTACTGATTTCGTTGGGAAAAATTTTGTAAACAATTTAGAGTTTACTGACCGATATAGGTCCCACTTTATGATGGATCATTTTAATATCATACCCCAAATAGCACATGTAAATGTGCTGTACAGTTTTCGGATATAATTGCTTCCCTTGTGAGAACTCTACTTTATTGAACATTATTGTTTATGGACACTGTTTTATCTTCTATATTCAGACCATTCTCATTTACCGATACTTCATCAATTTAAATAGCATAGTGCATAATCTGCAGGGAGGAATTATATATAGAATTGTTGTTCATATAATAACAAGTTATCTGCATATTCTTGCTTATCGTAACCTTAACTACTTAGAGTATCCAGTAAGTCATACACAACGAATACCACAATAGGGGCCATAGTATACTATGTCAGCCTTATGTGTTCATAATTCAGTTGTGGTAGATCCTGTACTTACTCCAATAAACTTGTTTTATGTTGTAGTAAGCTATTCTATTGTTTTTGATTAAAACATAGAATAGCTATGTTTTATTCATTGGTTCCTATTCATTGAATTCTAAGATATGCTGTCAATAGCTCCTTCAATGTCCAAGAAGCAGCTCTGAGTGAGTTCATAAATACTAAGAGTTTTCAATTCTGTTAACCCATGTTTTTGGAGTTCATTTTATTGATTTACTCTTCCAATCATTATGCTGTCCTTTGTGAAGATGATTATTAGAATTCTTCTAATTTTAAACGAATTCATCTAATACTCTATTGAATTATGCTGAGTTTTGAGATTTTATAGCTTTATTGTCATTTGTGGTAATGTGAATTGCATTAACTTTTTTATGGCTTAATAATTTTTAGGTTAATATATTTGACAAAATTTTATTGTTCTCAAATTAGCAGTTTAGCGAGAAAAAAATTATGGAATCATAAAATGAACCATAACCCTCCTTTTCATTCATGTAACTCTAACTAAAATGTTTATTCAGCTCATATATTCAGAAAATGTTATTTATTTAAAAAAGTTGTAATTTTATTGAAAAAAAAGTTATTTTCGGTTGCTTTAAAAATTGGAGGCTTTTTTCAGATTGTCCCACTCATTTTTATATTAATTAAAAAAATTTCAATACTGTAGAGTTTAGTACTTTGGTAGAAGAAAAATGTTATCAAAAATCAAATTTTGCCCAAAAAGTGACTTTCCATGTGCAAAATTGCCAAAAAACAATAGGACACACTAAATTATAGTATTCATTTTTGGACAAAATATGACTTTGATCCATGTATTGGTGTAGCCTTGTGCGTGCCTAGAAACTTTCGGATATGTAAACAATGTGATAAATATTGTTTTCTGAATTATCTCTATTACTGTATGCCTTATCGTAATGTGAAAATGTCTTACCCTAATATTATTTGGTCGATACAAGACCTTGCAGCAGCCATTAGCGGAACGTAAAACAATTGCAGGTTGGCAGCGTGACATTATCCATTAAGACAAATGATCACTCCCACACTCGAGTTGGCACCAGCCCACTCATACACTGCCTTGAGATCTAAATACACACGTCAATGTGACGACTGCTGTTTCCTACAGCTCCAATAACACAAGACACCTTTCAATTTATTTATATATCGTCACCGTAGAAAACAAACCTGTGCTAGTTGCTTTGTTCTTCTAGGTCAATTTATTATTTCAGCTCGTTGGATTTTGTTTGCTTCTTGTTTTCTTCAATCTGTTTCTTTGAAGTAGTGTTTCTTTGTGATAATTAGTGAATTCATAAAACAATTATATTATCATAAACATTATGTAAGTTCTGAATATCACAACCTATATAGCTATATGAAAATACACAGTTCAGTATTACAACTGTGTTTGTTCGTGTATGTCTGTGTGTGTGCTTATAGTGTGACTGCACAAGGCGTTGGTAGGTGCCCGTGTGAAGTGTGCATGTGTGTGTGTGTGTGTGTGTGTGTGTATGTCTCTGTGGTTGAGTAGGTGTGTATCTACGTTTCCTTTTAATTTAATCGTAATTAACAGTAATTTTTATTTCTGTTCCAAGTCAGACTGATTGGAACAGGGCCTTAAATCAGCGCAGCGTAAATTACAAAATCACTACATAAAGTTTTAAAAAATAATATAGCATGTTGCCTAGAAAACTACCTTTCTCCCTTAACCTGTTTCAGATCTTGTCCACCTTCCAGAGCCTAACTAAGAGCTTTAGTGTGTTAGTTAGCTCATATCCTCATAGCTCCGTGCCAATTCTACCTATTCAATGATGTACGGCTTGATTAAATATTCAAGTAATTCACTTTTTTGCTATTTATAAAATAAAATTATTTTATTTAAATTTTTTTACTTGTAGAAGAATGAACTAAGGAGAAACTTTTTTTAAATTAAGAAACTGAATAAAATACATTTTTTATATTTGTATGAATATCATAGAAGTATTCGAATGAATTGCTAGACGTACAATGTCAAATGCTGACTCGTATATCGACTTCATGACTACTTTTTCTGTTTATCACATTAATAACCTTTATTTTCGGCTTTTATCCTGTTTTGCTGTTCTATTTCTCGGAGATGTTAGATTATATAGGAGCAGAGTGTTTAAAAACTTAATTCCAAGACAAAGTATTCATTAACAGCGTCATTAAAGAGAACTATACGAGAATCTCTGTGATAAATAAGTCCACTCAGAACAGTAAAATGAAACAATCAATATCAAATAGAAAATTAGTTCAAATAAAGTTCAAATATTTATTTTTAAATCTTTATTGGAACATTTGAAGCCAGGGAATCTCTACAAGTTTCATTTATAAAATTTAATAAAAAAAAAAAAGTATAAAATTAATTCCTGGAAAGGAATTTAGCATTGGGTTTAAACATTTAAGTTTAAATTTATTCTGAAGCAGACGGGAGAAGGAGAAATGAGGATCGTGACGCCAGGGTCTTCCCCAGAGGGTCGTTTATTTACATCTAATCAACTGACATCGCAAAAATCAAGAAACCACCGACTACCAGCCTCAACAAGTCGGAGATCAACTTTCTACGTCCATATAAATTGATTTCGCTGGTATCAAATGCTCGAGCATTTCACTTCCTCTAATTAAATGAATAAAAAAGAAATATTAACATTATTTAAATAAAAAATTCTCTAGGAATGCATTTATGTATTTTTCAAACCATTAGCTGTATAAAATATGCTGTTTCATCTTTATTGTAAATTATAATTTATTTTATCCTCAATACGTGAAGGTTGTGAGAACTATATAAGGTTAATATGATTAAGTGAAATAGTTAAACTTGTTATAAACACAACTGACTCCTGAAGTGCTATTGTCCACGTCAAGATAAAATGGAAATATACATATTTTATGAAAGATAACATATAAAAGATAAATGTTTTATTATTATTGTTGGTATCACAGAGTTTATTATTAACAATTAATTTAGAATATACAAGCATATCCGGTACATTGCCTGCCTCAGTTGGCAGATTACGGATTGTCCACCTTCCGGAGTCAACCTGAGGGTTAGTAGGCTATCTAATCTTTATTGCTTTCTATCCATTATTCTTATTCGATAAACTATCTATTAACTGTTGAATGATTAAATATTCCAGTACTTTACTTTTCAGCTATTTATAAAATATATTAATTTCATGTTAAGTTATTTACTGTCTCTTTCTTTCTCATTCATCTCTTTTCCAAGACCAAGATACAAGCAGTAATTAAACAGAAAAGACAGAGGCAGTAAAAAAAATTAGAATAAAATAAATATATTTTATAAAGAGCGAAATAGTAAAGTGCTTTGAATATTTAATCAAACCGTATATAATTGAATAGGCTCACTGAAAACTCTTAGTCATACTCTGCAAGATGGACAAGACCCGAAACCAGTCCAGTGAGAAAGGTAGTTTTCTAGGCAACATGGTATGATATTATTTAAACATTGAAACAGTAATTACGTTCCAATATTAGGGAAGACTAAACTGAATATAAATCTTTTTTATAAACTATATCTTCCTTGGATAAGTTGTCTTAAATTCAAGAAAATGAGATACTAAGAGGAACCTTTTACTAATCGTAAGAAAACTTTGCTATCATTGCTCCGGTTTCATAGAGAGCTAATTACAATATTTTATGCAGATCGATTCAGTATATGGCTCACAATTACCATAAAAGCTACGCTTTCATGCAGGCATGCTTGCAGATATTCCGAAGTGTAGGATTAATACAGATTAGGTTAAATTTAACCATTGAATCCAGTACATTAGCATCATACCATGTTCAAATATTATTACAGCTCAATTCTTCAAATTTCCAAAATACTTACACGTTCTGGCTCAAGCTGAATTATAATGCTAATAAATAAATAACAGGTTTTTTTTTAATAATAGTATGCATGTTTTATCATTTCTGTATAAACTGAATATAAAGTAAACAGGAATTTGTTATCGGTAAAGTGTTAAATAAAAACTAGAAACAATTCATACTAATTGATATAAAAGTATATATGAATTTCTTAAAGTACCCGTGAATTTAGAAAAGAATAAGTTATAACAATTACTGAACATTCAGAATGTAGCTCACCCGTCACTAACCTAAACTGACAAATGTTGTCAGTTTAACAACAAATGTTGTTTGTTTTGCTTCTCAAGAAACAAAAATGTTCTCAAAGGCGTTTTCATTTAAATACTAAACTAGAACTCTAAGAGGTTTGTGTATTCCTTAGAGCCTATGTAAGTGAAAGACTAAACTGAAAAATGGTGTAACAGATACATTGGCGAAGGCCCCAAAAGTGATGTTCTACGACAAGATACTCTATAGTAGAACATGAGGTCTTAATCACACAGCACTAAATTACTTTTAACGCTTTGATAAATCAATGGTATCATATGCATTGTTAGTATGATATCCTAAGCTAAATAAAGAAGACACCGAAATTAGTCTTAATAAAATACAAAAGCGTATATTAAACATGACTAAAGATAACAGAAGTAATGAGTATCTGTCCAACATCAAGCTTTGAAACTTATTAAGCGTTTTCACTCATATTGTTATCAAGAATGATCGGTTTGCAGAGTCTGGCACAGCATGGCACAGCCTCTATAAAAGATAAAATATTCAACCATTTATTAGAACGAAACATTTATAGTTTTGACTACATGTTGCCAGAAAATTGAAACTTAAGAAGCGAAATGAATAAATATAGCATTCGTTCTTTATAAAATATTTTACAAAGCGCGTGTAGGTGATGGAAAATGATCACCTGGATTGAGGGCTTCTTGATTTTAAAAAAAGAGGATCTTTTCAGGTATATTGATAGATTAAAAATTAATAATAAAAACAATAAAAAAAAATGAGTGTCTGAACATACAGGCACTAAGTTAAAGGTGTTATTAAGATTTTGAGGTCATAGATAATGCCATGAAAAAAAATATTCCAAATAAAAGTTTTAGAAAATAAATTTGTAGTTCACTAATGGTTTTATACATTTTCTCTAAAGTCACTTGTTTTGAAAATAAAATCCGAATATTTTAATATCAATTGCTTGCAGGCCTAGGTTTTGATCGTGAAGACGGATTATTTAAGATCGCGTTTTTTTGAATTATCATACATCACCTCATCACCCTATTCAATATTTAACCAAGTTATTCTTATATGTGTGTTTAGACTCTATGTACGTCTAAATGTGTTTAATATTTCATCAAAGTTACCCCTAAAACCGTTCTAAAAAAAAAATTAGATCAACTGGGAATAAATTATGAAATTCTGACCAATATTTGTTAAAATAAAAAAGCTCAGGTTATGATGTGCAGAAGAATTTAGTTACTTAAATATTGTGATGCTTGGATTATGTAGGTACTGTTCAATATATCCCAAGAGCCTCATGATTATTCAACCTTCTACCTGAGTTTTCGTTCTTCGTCACGATATATTCGTAATGTAAGCCACATAGAATAAACAGCCATGTATTGAATAAACAGAAGGATTCGTATACTCCCTCCTCTTTGTTGAACTAAACTGTTTTAGTCAAGTTTATGAGGACAGATTAGATATGTTGGTTTGTTTTTCATTGTGTTAATACAAATGAGGAAAACAGCGAAAAATATTATTTATAGTAAATATGTTGTTTATTGTGTTGTTTATGGGGTAAAAATGTCATTACTAACGTTTTCACTTTTTTAACAACTTGCTATGAATGGGGGACAGCTGTAATCCACATTTGAATAACATAAAGAATTATATGAAAAATGAATATGAATAAAACAATTAAGAAACATTAAATGTAAGAAAGCAGCGAACAATATAAACAGATAGAAAAATATATAATGTTGAAATATTTTTTCCTTTTATATCCTCATTATTCAGTTTGTGAACAATTATTCTTTTATAATTTTACAGTATATATATATATATATATATATAATATATATATATATATATATATATATATATATCAATGATCAAACCACAATATGAAATGAGAAAACAAAACTAAGACCGTAACAAGTGGTCTTCGTCAGAATCAAAAACCCAACTGAGTGCTAACTCAGTATTTCAACATTATATATTGTTTTATCTGTTTATATTGTTCGCTGCTTTCTTACCTTTAAGGTTTCTTAATTGTTTTATTCATATTCATTTTTTATATAATTCTTACAATCTTTACGTTTATAATGAGATCTTTACTCTATACATTGAGTTGGGCTTTTGACTCTAACGAAGACCGCTTGTTACGGTTGAAAGATCTTAGCCTTGTTTTCCCATTTCATATTGTGGTTTGATCTTTGATTGTTATTTCACGTGTTTATATAAAATCTTTATTTATATATATATGTGTGTGTAAACAAAATTCAATGTAGATAAAGAAACAAAGACAAATTAAAAGCATAGGCTTGAGAGTTAATTTGAACTGGATGAACTGACCGAGCCCTGATAAACTTTAATTTTGTTTCTATTTCACGGTCTATACTTTTATCAATATTTATATACATATATATATATATATATATAATAACCCTGCCTTTAACATGATATATCACTTTTATCTATTTATATTGTTTCTATTATTCGTTCTTTTTTTACCTTAAAAATTATTATTCATTGATAGAAGGTCATTTGGACAACTAATAATAATTGTTGTGGTACTTGGATGTGTACTGTTAAATATATCCCAAGAGCCTCATAATTATTCAACTTTCTACCTGATTTGTCAGTTGACCTCAGTTCATAGGAAAGTTTTTAAAAAGGTGGAAACATCATATCGTGAATGGCAGGAGATATTAAATGTTAACAATAGTAAAAATCATGCAAACATGATAAATAGTAGTAAAAATAAATAATAGCAGTAGGTTGTTTAGGTTTGTACCCTAAGAATAAACTCAGAATGACTAAGATACATCTCTAATATATCTCTTATAAAAAATAGTGCTCCCCAGTGTTGCCATAATTTAAATTGGGTTGATCGTCAGGGAAAATATGTAATGGACAATTCATTATATGTAAGGGCTGAGAAGTTTTACAGAAGTTTAGAAGAAATACAAAAGTTGTTTGCAACAGCAGAGATTATTATAAAAGAAATGATGTATTGTTTATTTATGATGAATAGTTTTGTCCAATTCATAAATTCAAGATTCTATCCATTTTGAAATGTTACTCTGGTGTGAAACCAGTAGAGTGGAGAAAACAACAGAGGAGGTGAGAACTTACAAGTAATTATGATAGCAATTATAGAATAGGATAAAATGTCGACGGATTATTTCCTTTGAATTGACTTAGTCATGGTGCAGCGAGTTTGGTGTACGGCTAGGTCGTTGACCAAGACCAGGTCGACGTGTGATCTTGGAGAAGGCTGTCGGTGACATCACCATCGTCAGCTGATAGTTTGGCAAGTCCGCTTGCTTCGGCCGAATAAGACCAGTCCTCCGGTTCTTTCGACAGTGTGACTATTTCTCATTTAATTTTCTCATCTCTCTATTCTTCCACTCCAAAACACCTACACCGTTACAGTTTTATCTATTTATACTTGACTGAGGTAACCTCCAAAAACTACTTCATTTATTTGTATATTTTTATCAATCATTCTTTTCTACTTTTCCAATCATTACTATTGTACAGTATATAAAATTTGTTTAAAATATATTATATATTTTCTAATTAGATTTATATCTGTAAATAAAACGCTAAATAAATCTTGGAAAGTGAAGTCAGTCTGAGTTCTTGTAACATCTCTGCACAACACAGATTCTTGAGATTTGTCAACTGCTTTGTACTAGTACTTTTTCATCCTCCATCATTTACAATAGTCTGTTAAGGTCTCTATACATGGAAACTCTCGAACTCCATCAAAAAAAATCTTATCATAACTTCCTGTATAAATTATTAAATTCTAAAATCTTCCGGAGTTACTCAGCAATATTAAAAGGAATGTTCCACAGTTTGCAACCACAATTATTCCAAATTCCATTGAGTAAATGTAATTATGGTTACCACTCATCTATCAACAGAATGTTATAAAAGCCGAAACATATTTTTTTTCGAAAAATGTTAAATACTAAATACTCAAATACTAATTGTTAATTATTGAGTATATATATTTTAATTAGGATAATTATTATATGTACTTATCTTATTTTGGTTTAATGTTATCATTATTAATTTTAATACTCTAATTAGTTTTTAACTGAATTAATTGTGGAAATATATTAGTAAATGTTTATCTATTTGTATTATTATAATGATTACTACTTTTTTAATTGTATCCAAGATATTTTTTTTATTTTAAGTAGTAGGCTTTTGCCTGTTTTAAAATTAATACTATATATAAACTAAAAGTGACATACAACAGAATAAAAAACAGCAGTCATCAACTGCTGTTGAAATAAGAAGAAAAAATGAGGAACTATTTCTCAAAATTTTGATCGCAGTGAATGCTTTATGCTGTTTTATCTTTTGTAAATTAGAATTAAACCTGTTATGTACATAATTTATATCAACGTCTAAACCACCGTAAGAAATCAGAAATATGACAAAGATCTTTCAACCGCAACAAGCGATGTTCTCTAAAGTCAAACTGATACTGAAACAAATAATAGAAAAACGTCTTATGTAGAGTTGAGAAGTGTGGGAAGCAAGAGAGGTATTTTAAAGGATGTAAAGTCAAGGAAAGAGAAGAAATGATTGGGAAAACAAGGGAAAGTAAATAAAGGATTCAGGAAGAAATTAGTAGGAAACTGTCTGCTGGCTGTCAACCCTCCTAGATAAAGCATTGCCCTCGTCAGGACTGCGTCGAGCTTTAATAAACCATTACTAATGTTTATAGTATTTGATCTATAGATATGATGTATTAAAAATGATCTGTTAACATTTTTTTGATCTGTTAACCAAAAAGTTATTAATACCCGTTCTCAACATGATCTATTTTATTTAAATTTTTAAGAGCGTTAAGACTATGCTCCCGAGAATTTCTTAATGTTAAAATTGCTGACATTATTTCCTTTGTGCTATTATTAAAATACCTCTCCTTTTATATCGGGTTTTCCTAAAAGTTCTGTCTGCCAAACAAATATTGGTGCCATTAATTAAGATGTAGCTGTAAGTGAAAACCAGCTTGTGGTAATAAATTCAATACTCATTTTAGAATTTTGTTCTAAACAAATAAAATTACTAGTGGCAAGAAAAAAATTTAGCTGCTACAATTTGGTTAAGATTCTCTTCCAAATCTCTATGTAGATTCGAATATTATTTCAATCTTAGTGACCGTTGCTTTAACTCGGAGATCTTTTAGAAAGTTTTAAGTAATGAGCAAGAATAACTTTCTTCTTCTACCTTGTCTTAAAAATCATTCAGTGGACCTCAAACTGTTCAGAATTGTATCAGAACACTAAGCGCAAAGTGAATTGAGACACTTTTACAATTTTTCAATAAAAGAGTTTATTGCTTGTACTGCTTCTCTTATGCATTTTTATACCAGTATAAATATTATTATATCAGTTTTGATATTAATATTTAAATATTATAACGTTATAAAAAATCTAGAGTAGCTTACACTCAACTTGCTGTAAGTAAACATAACATCAAATTCTTTGACAAACTATACAGTTTTGTTGTTATTTTACTTTAGCTCTTGAATGGATGTAATATGAAACTCATAGATAAAAAATGAATAATGATTTCATTTGTTTTAATGTGGCTATATCCATTTTATGAGTTATAACAAATTTGAAATCATTGATCTAGTACAGTCTGACGTGTTTTTATTGCTATTATTAAACTGAAGACCTGAGTCTCAGTGGACTCCTGTACACCACAATGTCAAAGGATTACCCTTAGATGTTTTTAAATTTAATTTCAGAGTTTAAGTTCTCTAAGTAACTTGATGATTGTCTTTAATAAAACATTTCTATTTCAGCTTCCATTATTTCACCAAACTTTTACAAACTGTCCCCTGCAAGACTATCCAAAAACAATAGGGAAAATCTTCAGTGCAGGGCGCAATTTTTTGGTTAAATATTAATTGTATATAAAAATATGAATCAGCTACGTTATAATCAAATTTAGATACACCCCAAAAAACCATCCCACAAAAGACTTTGGGGACCTCAAACAAATAAATCTGTCAAAATCTCGGAATCGAATGGAAATAACAATATTTACGACCTGAATGTTAGGTTCGAACACCTTAATAACTACAAGTGAATGTCAACATTTAGACGAGTGAAATCGCAATATTACGGTTAGTTTTGAGATCTTAGGTGATTTCACAGAGAAAAATGTTTTAAAAACATAGTAGAATATAAAATGTGTACCTACTGTGTGTTTTAAATTTTCTTAAGGCCAATTGTTTTTAAACTTTTTAATATGTCGTCATATTTATTAATTCGTCCTATGTTTGTATGTATTTGTTAATTCGTCCTATCTATTTCCTACATCTTTTATCACTTTCAGCTTTTACATATTTGTAGGCAGACACCATGAGATAATCCTCCTTGTAATACTCATTAATGAGTAATTGGCAATATCTATTTCGTTTATTAGTAATACACGGTGGGTATAACTGGTTAACATGTTGGAAAATAGTGCACATTTTTTTATAAAATTGTGCATATTATATAACACACAGATATGATTTGTAAATAAAACTTGCATTTTCAAGTAGTCTAGTCCATGTCGTTTCAGAATGCATATATATTTTTTTTTTCGATGAAAATACTTTCAAAAACGAAAAAATATAGTTCAATGTACATAAAGAAACATAGAGAAATTAAAAGGACTCACTTACAGTCTCTAATTTTTGGTTTGAACAGTCTTCAAGAGAGATAAGAGAGGGAAACCAAGCGCACTGGTTCAGAGACGGTTGGAAACTGTGTGTGTTGGAAAAAGTGTGTGCTTTTAATTTCTCTATGTTTCTTTAGGTACCTTGAACTATATATATATAGATGATCAAACCACAATAAGAAATGGGAAAACAAGACTAAGATCTTTCAACCGTAACAAGCGGTCTTCGTCAGAGTCAAAAACCCAACTGTTGGGTTTTTGACTCTGACGAAGACCGCTTGTTACGGTTGAAAGATCTTAGTCTTGTTTTCCTATTTCTTATTGTGGTTTGATCATTGATTGTTATTTGACGTGTTTATGTGAAATTTTTTTATATATATATAGTTACGGAGGCCTGTATCTAAAAACCTAGGTGTTTGATAACAAACAGAGAGCGCTAGGACTTTCTTATATTAGATAGTACTAAATTCTTTATTGTTAGAAAATACACCATCTCGAACCCTCTCCTCATACCTCAAGCAGTTGTGAAACTCGTTTATTATCAAGAGCACACTGAATATTATCGTGTCACTGCTTATGTATTACGTTATCTTCAGTCGATTGTTGTCTCCTTATTTGATATATACCAGTCAATATTGTCTATAATGAATTTATATTATATTAATTAATATTGGTTTTAATTATATTTTTTAGTTTAAGTTTCTTTAGCATGTGTCTGTATTTCACTACACGTCAATGAAGCTATTAATGGTATCCCCAATGATCTCTCGGCTGGGATGACTCTTCATAAAGTCTTATTTATTTTTTATGTATAAATATGTCTAGTGTTATTTTTCTTGTGGTAATAATATAGAATTACACAAGATATCATTCAATTTATTTTTCTTAATGAATGTGTTAAGAATGTGCTGGTCATTTGCAAAAAACATAGGAGGTATGAGGTTGTGTTTTCTAATAATATTAGTATTAAATCCTAGAGTACCAACATAATGCCGCTAAAGAATGTCATAACGGCGGGGTTTAAAATTATATTGCCGTGGATATTTAATTTTTTTAACTGCTCTGACCACAAGCCATCATTTCTAACTACATTGAGGCCCATAATATGGGAGTTAGACAACTTTCTATCATGACACTAAAGTACACTTAATTTACAATCGAGTTTAACTGTGATTTCTGGTTAAAAATAATACCAGAAAAACCAATAATTGTTAAAGGAACTAATGACTTTTCAAAAACATTTATGTGCGAGAGATGTTTAGTTCTGCTGATGTTGAACACACCGGTTTCGTCATCACAAAGAAGTTAAGCAACGTCATATGGTTTGTAGTTAACTGTTGGAAAGAAGGCACTACGTGCTGTTAACACCCCCGTAACGTGGCTTGCTAAAGCTTTAAATACTTCCCACATCAAAAAAGAGCTACACTTTTGCTCCTTGTGCAACTTGGAAGCTGTTAAACTCTATTAGGGTAGGCCTTGAAAAAAAGAAAAAACAACGTTCCTCCACTCTATGCGCGATATTTGTGATAAATATGGTGCCTTGTTAAGCTTCAGCCAAGTATTGTGTAATAAGATCCTTAAAATGTGTTCAAGAACAAGACTCATTAAAACTGTTCTACGCGTAGTTTACTTTGACCACTAACATTTATTGACAACAATAATTCATTATTAATTTTTTATAAGAAAATGTCCTGTTTCTTAATTAAATAAAACATGCATTCTCGCCCTTTAATTTCAAGACCCTTGAGAACTTTCTTATTATTTATACTGAAAAATCTGGAGCAAGCTACACGCAACTTTACTATAAGTAAACATAATAGCAAACTTCTTGGGTATTAATATATAATGTCCCATTAGGCATAATATAAATGTCTAAATAGGAGATGTTTATTCTCCTTCATTCCTGGAGGTAACAGATAGTGATTGATCCAGCATATATATTGCTTATTTTAGTATATAACACTACTGATGCATATAATATCATTAGCACAACTGCAGCTGTAATAACATTTTTGAAAAGCGAAAGTGTAGATTTTGTATTACGAAATAATCTCACAGAAGAGAATATGGCTCTTGTTCCAATAGCCAGTGGATCTCTTACATAGTTTATCTAACCTCCTACTACATTGAAAATTTTAGACAAAGTTTCCCATTTTAACTAGAAAATATTTCTATATTGTCTGAAAAATGTCAGAAACATGTAAGAAAACATGTTGTTTTAAGATAATTTTTAATTTAAGATGTAGGATAATTTCATTTATTATTTTTAAAAGAGTGTTTTCAATTTTGAATTATGTTTTACATTTTAAAAAGATAATGCCAAAATTTTATGACTATAATTAGTAGTTGAATAAAAAATTTTTATCTAAAAACGGGTTTTTGTCAAAAGACATTGACTTTCCCATTATGTATAATTGCTCCCAAACAATAGGGCTCATTTATACTATGAGGCCCATTTTTGTGTAAAATATCAATTGATCTATCACAGAGTCTGAACCGTAGTGTGGTCAGAAAGTTTGGATACACAATCACCCTCACACAGACATCTTCGAAAAAACTTCATAAAACCACTAATTGGACAAATTTTTTCACGATCACTATTCTTTACTTATAGTAATTTAATGAGTAAAAAATCTAATTGTTATGCATACACTTTTGCAGATAAAATATTTGGTTATAATTAAATAATGATTATATTCACATCTCAAATTACAAATATCCATTTTTTTTTTTAATTCAAAGAAATGTTTTCCTCTTTAACGTTATAACAATTTTATTACAATAAATTATTAAAAAGTAATTTTTATATCACTTAAAAAAAATGGTAGTACAACATTTTTTTAATATAGAACATTATAATTCAAAATATATGAAGATTGTGCCTGATATTTTAAAGGCAATGTTCTAATATTATAACGTTAGCCAGCTACATGCATTATAGCTCTATTTTTCGTTATGGTATATTTCGTTGAAAAATCTAAGTCATTTTCCTGTTTTTTTAGTGTGGTTTAGACTTGGTTTCTATTTTACGTGTTCACGATGATATTTTTGTACAGTATAGTGATATATATCTTGCCTGACCCCTTGCTGAATTCTGTGGATACCCAAATTATGATTTTTTACTCCGTGATCCCTTTTAATTTTGTGTGTAGACGTAGACCCTTGGGTGTCCATGAAGACCACTTTGATAACCTCTGATTGAAAACAGTGGTACATGAGTTAAACAAAATTTTATTGTTAAATTGAAGACAAGAGGATAAATATGGTTAAACAAAAAAAAATAGTATTAATAATGTGATTTTCTTTGAAAGCAACAAACTAATTATTTAACATGGGATGACAGTTTACAAAGGTTAAACCTGGTATCAGGCGATATGTGATGTCCTTAATTGAAACAATCACAAGATGTGTGAACGTTGGATGGGAGTCAGAAGTAGGATGTTATCCATTAGTAACTTGGGTTTGACAATAGGCTAAACACAATGAGACAAATTGGATTTAATAATAGAGGACCATCCTTCAGCCAAGACGAGTCTCAAAGCTTGTGAAGAAATAATCTTACCGAAATCATTTTAAATCGAATAGTATTATTGCTAGTATCACACAGATTGATTACAATTTAATAAAAAGAAAATCTGTTGTGAGATGCATCGCGACTTTTATTGACCTCATTGTAAACCAATAGTCACACCAGCTTGCACAGATCAATAAGAAACAATAATAATTAATATAATAGTCTTTTTGTTTAAAATATTGATATACCTATTGCATAATTTCTGCAGTGTAGATTTCTAGACTAAATTTTACATGAATTGCTTAGAGTCACTATCATTCACTTATTCTCTGCCATACAGATATTAACGTTCAATTTACTTTAAGCACTGTTTATGATATATATATATATATATATATATATATATATATGGATTAATTTACCACAATGAAAACAATTTTTTAAAACAATGCTCTAAGGCCTTTCGTTAACACATCTTCGGAGAGCAAGTGAACTAAAAAAAAACAATAAATACTGGTTAACTTGGCTGATTGAAATTTCCAGAATTGATGGCAACCCTGAATGTGTTTAATGATGAAGTCTTCATCTGTTTAATTATCCCGTTAATCAAAACTTCATCTAATTTGTAGAGTCCTAGGCTATTGTTCATCAACTTCTCATAAAAGTTCTTTATGAGCGCACTTTCTACGATATTTCTTCTTCTTTCTGAAGACACGTATATTAATTCATTTGCTTCATTCCAATTAATCACATGATTACTGTTTCTTATGTGTATGAACAAGGCACTCTTTTCGTCCTCTCTTCTGATTGAATATTTGTGCATTTTATCCTTGTAAGAAGACCTTTGCTCGTCTGTCCAATATAAGACAGATATATATATATATATATATATCGGTTTATAACAGGATTTCACAGTAAATACATAAAGGAAATCAACGTCTAAACAACAATAAGGAAATAAGAAATGTGTTTAAGGTCTTTCAACCAAAACGATTGTCTTCGTCAGAGTGAAACTTAAAAGACTTTAGTCACACTTCTGATTTTCTTGCTGTCATTTAGACGTTATTTCTGTTTCACGTGTTTACCGTGAAATATTTCTGTAAATATATTAATACTGCTGTAGCTTCTGTATTCACAAAGTTTTTGCTGGTTTTCTCAAACCAAAAGGTAATTTTCATGTCATTTGACTCGAGCCACCATAATAACTGTTTAATACCTAGATATTGTAATGAAAACGGAAGTCAACCAGCAGTCGATCAAGAACGTTTTTCCGTTGCACCAGCCATCACATCCAGTATCAAACGTCTTGAAATCTTCGTTTTTGCATATACTGGAATGTTGTCATTCCAATATATGTAAAATATAGGGTCTTACAGTCTCCTGAAGTGTAGGTAAACCAGTATACGAGATGATTTACCGAAATTTTAAGATCTTGTTATTGTTCTTTTTACACATACATGTTACTTCTCTTTTATGTTCTTATAATATTTTCTAAGGACCTGATTACAAGGTTAAGGCAATTCTCCTCTATTTTCATCTTGTTTATGTTGCGTGTTTATAACCAGGTCTTTATAATTACTCGCTGATTATCCAATTACCAATAAAGGACCTGACATTCATATTAACATCTCTGTTTATATAATAAGACTAGAGGCTTGTTTCTACTTCTCAAGGGGGATAAAAATAATAATAATAAATTTAACTGGTTTATTTTTGTTTAAAGCACGGGCATAGTGGTTTACCATTTCTTTATGGCGGAGTGTTGGCATTAAATTTCATTTCAATCAGATTTTTTTAGAAGTAAAATTTCAAATAGAAGCAAATACGATTCTTTCTAATAGAGAAACGGTTATCTATGAATCTTTAGTTATAAGTATCGATTTAAAAAGAGAATAATGTTTAATAGTCAGGGGAAAACTACTATTAACTTACGGTTCTTAATGTCATCAATGAAATGAACTGCTACTAATAAAACACTTTCAGATCTTAAAAAAACAGAAAATATTTTAAAACTGTTCGATAAGAGTAACTGCTTCACAAGTAAACGAGAAAAAATTGTAAAGACATGGCAAACGTCAAATTGAAACTTTTACAATTTTTTAAGGTTTCGAGAGCTTAGATGATATTATATGATAAAATATTCGAATATACGATTTAAACAATCAAACTTGTTATATACTCTATTGTTTATAACTTTTATATATTTGAATGTAGACATGATTGTCGAAGTGTTTCCATAGAGCTCTTCAAGACATAATTACACTATCAATAGTGGAGTGTTACCTGCTGAAACTCATTGCTATTGAGTAACTAAGAGGGATCAAAATGATGATACTTTCTTTATAACTACTTCTTTTCATTGGTGCTCATAAGTCGGAGTCTGTTTTTAAGGGGCTTTCCCTGCCCACTCTCTTTCTGTTCTTCTTCTTTATTCAAAGGTAGTCCTATCCTGTCTTTAGTGAATCCCCTTCAACTTATTACTAACAACCTTCAAACTTTAGGTGCGTTATCCACACGTTTATACCAAGTTTTCCAATGAAGTTTGTGCTATCCACAAGTGTGGACGAGTAGCTGTAATACTTGCCTCATAATAAATTTTCATCTTTACTACACCTCCTACCTTAACAATTATACCTGCCATATACATGTGAAGACTTCCGGTAATTTTCGAAAATATATTTACCGACTGTAGTGCACCTATATGGATACTTTTTATGCTGGTTTGGCTTCTACCAAGTTAATCCCGCTTATGAATTATCATAGGGCTTCCGTGAGTCATGCAGCAAACTTCCTTCCTATTTTCATGCATGTCAATTGTCATGGTCTCAGTTTTAATGACAAACTGTCCATGACAGTTTGAATAACTGTGTCCATGTCAGTTTGAATGACTTGAGTCCATGACAATATCAAATGAGAGGTTAAGTGAAAGTAGCTTGACCTCTGTGGTCCTAGTTTTATTTACTAAATTGATTTATTATATGGATTTATAGAAACGTGATAAAACTGATTACTTTTATAAATTCAATTGTAAATAATAATTTGCTTTATGATGCAAATGGTTTTTGTGCGGCATCAATTACCTAACTCGGTGACGTAAAAGAATACATTCACAAGCTGTGCCTCCA
The DNA here is from genome assembly GCA_026182355.1 of Hermatobates lingyangjiaoensis. Lineage (NCBI taxonomy): Eukaryota > Metazoa > Arthropoda > Insecta > Hemiptera > Hermatobatidae > Hermatobates > Hermatobates lingyangjiaoensis. The sequence goes on along the minus strand of JAPFBL010000007.1, from coordinate 642,600 downwards.
ACACAGTACCTCCAACGTGTCTGTAATGACTGCTTAGTCATTCATCACGTTTGAATATAAAGCTTGTTGTTCATGAATGACTTTCAGTATTTAGGCATGTACTCTGGTAATTATACATATTCTGTTTCAATTGGTTGATATCAAAGGGTTGACCAGTCATAAGTAAGCAATAATAATTAAGTTGTTTAACTCCTTCCAACACTTCAAAGCAGTATACATTGATGATATCTCTACAGTATTAACCGGAGTATGATGGCAAACAAACAGTGAGACAGAAAGACTTTGTTACATTACATGCGGCAATAAGCAATCAGATCGATTGGTGCTTTGGGCTACTGCCCAGCTACAGCCTACCCTGCAATTCCGCTTTACTGATTCAAAAGGTTTGATATGCCAACTGCCATATGAATGTTGATACAGCTGCTCCCACAATATGACCTAAGTTAAGCAACAGTGGGAGTGGTTACCATTTGGATGAGTGACACCATGTGCCATTGTTGACTAAATAATGTGAAAAAGCCTGTGGCTAATAAGTGCTATAACACAATTCCCCCTAAGAAGGGGGAAAAATCTTTGTTTTTTTTTCTTATATTTTTGCATATGGTATATATACATACCATATGCAAAATATTAGTTTTGTAGTGCTGTAATTCAGGGAGAAAAAAATATTTTCCAAATTTACAAAATGTACCAAAAAAGCTGAATTTTGTTAGACCAACGACAAAATTTACGCCGTCATTACTAAGACAAAAAGTTTAGAATTTGTTAGAATTATAAAAATACAGCTTATAAAGAGGTAATACTGACTCCAGTGTAGTTTAAAAGTGTTGTAAATGAAAAAAAGGGAGAGTTTTATAGCGCTATTACTGAATCTAGTGGTGTTTAAAAAAATGGGAGCATCATGTTTAGAAAAATCTATTAAACTTGAGCATTCATACAGCGTAATAATAACAGTGTTTCAGATATGTAAACACTTAATGAGTCATAAAGTAAATTTCCGATTTAATCTAAAGGTGTGACTTGCAGCGTGTCCACAAACTTACGGACATACATCCACCCACATAAAGATCACCGACAAAAACTTCAATGGACTCAGGATTTTCAAGTCATTTTTTTCTCAATTGCTACACTGTGTCTATTGTAAATTAAAAGTAAATTGTTGAGAATTATAGCACAAATACAGGGTTGGCCAAAAGTCACCTGACAGTAAATCAAACCCATTTTTTATAAGGATTTTATTAGGGAGGAATTTAATAAAACTTGAACATGAAGGTTCTTTAAAATTGCTCAAACTTCTTCTTCTGTGCTAAATGGGGAGTGCTGCGCCAGGAATTAATAGCATCACTGGGTGAGGTCACTCCAGAGACCATAGTTCAAAAGATGCTCTTAAACGAAAATAACTGGTCAATAGCTGCAAACTTTGTAGAGGCGGTTCTTCATCATAAGAAGAACGACAGTGGTGTGATGCAAGGGCAATGATTGAACGAATGGGGACAAGAAGGTGAATCCTACTCAAAAGGACTGAGGCACCGGCACGAAGTAATGTGCAAACGGTTTCCGTGTCGGGTATTGCCAGGAAATAGGATGTGGTTTTTTAGTGGGTCGGGACCCCCAACCCCACATACCCTAAGCAAGACGTCTTGCTAAGGGATCTGATGAACAGATTTTTCCACATCCTACGTCGAAAAAAAAAATTGCTCAAACTGACGTCCTTCTTGAGCGACATTAATTAATTAATATTAATAATATTTAAAACAACATAAAATAATATTTAAACAACATAAAATTGTGAAAACATACGAAAACCTTAATAAATAACATTAAATAAACATTAGTTTTTGAAATTTTATTTTAGTGTCGGGTGACTTTTGGCCAACCCTGTATATTATAAGCTGATCGATTTTTTATACTTATGAAATCCTGTTCAGATACATTCAAATAGAGATCTAAATTACAATTTAACTTGGCAACATAAAAAAGTTTAGGTGTCCTTAGTATCGAATTTTTTTTATTTATAATATATAGCACAAGTCACTACAATAGTAGTTTTTTATGTAGAAATATTGGTTAGGAATAAATAATGAAATAAATAAAAAGCTATATGTTTGGATGTTTTTATGGATGGATGATGTATAATCGTTTACTAGTACCATTTTGAGAATTAGAGATCTGTTCTATTTCAGCGTCTCTGTTGGTCATAACAGGTAATGACCTTTAGTTCACTATTGAGGGAAGATGATAGCAAGCATTGCTTTGAAAACATCACCATTATCTCTGTCGATGCCTTTCATGTATTGACCTTTTGCTCTTTGCTAAATAGCCCCATAAGGCTATATATAATAAATGATAAAGGATATGTTCAAATGAATTTCAACTTAAATAACTTAAACAGGTACTACTGGAAATAAGAGATAAACCATAGGACTGTGGGCTTTCGATTGCCTTTATTACCCTATTGTAGATGTGGCAGTAGCCAGCTGTGACTCACACTTAATGGTAATCACTCTCTTCATTAGAGAAATATCATTACCTACGATAAGTAGCTTTATTGAAGTACTTGCACTATATCACGGCTTCCCCTGGGCAAAAAAAAGTATTATTATTATATTGACTATGTTCCTTGTTTGTTGAAAGTACTGATTTTATTAAACAACTTTTGTTTTTCTATATTGTAGATGTAGAGTATGTAAGCTATATTTCAAGTGAATCAGAATTCGTTAAAATTGAAGTATCAAATAAAAGCTAGTATAATGCACACTAATAGATATAAGGCTATCCATGAATTATGGCTATACACATGATTTTTCTAGTTATTACTCGTGGGTAATGTGGATAGTTTATAACTAAAATGGGTGGTAAATAAGAAATGAACCAAACTTTCCGCATATAGAGCATTAAATGTGAAAGCCCACACCGGTGGGTGTTGGACACCATTGGCTTCACTTACGGGACGAGGGGAAGGCAGACCATAGACCGGCGCTGTAAGTGGAGTAGCTGGCGACCTGCAAGTCTCGACTTTCTTTTAATGCGAAATATTGCCCTTGACCTCTTCCCTTCGGTGGACTCCCATGATCATCCCAATTGTTGGATTCATAAAGAAACACATTTTTCGTGCTTTCATGGAAATTAAACTAAAATGGACGGCAGTTATGTTAATACAATTAGCTATAAAATGCAATTTTCTTGCAAAATTATTTATACCTAAGTATATTTTGATGTATACAGTATTATAAACTCATATGTAAAGATTAAAAAGCATTATGATTAAGCATGAATAATGCGGTCCCCCCGCTAAAATGTGTTTTTTATTTCATTCTCAGCAGTAACTGAATATGAAGGTATCTGTTCGTAAAGGATAAACTGCAGAACTAATTTTGACCGTGATGGTCTCATTTTTCCTTTTTCTGATTATCATTAATGTTTAAGAATTTCAATAAAAGATACTTTTAAAGGAGTTGGTAAGCAACCTGAAGTTTACAAACCACTGAGTTTAATGTAAACGAAACCATAGATCTCACTCTATGACAAGAGATCTGACTCCTTTAATGTTGATGCTTAATGAAACACAATGAAGTCTGTTTTTTGATACAAGACAATTGTGATGGCGACTGTTATTTAATCAACAACCGTTAAATAAAAATAAAATATTTTGTTATTTATGTTTCTAATATTTTTTAATGTTATGAAAACTTAAAAACAGAAATGGAAATAAATGCGGAAAGAAGGAAGTGTGTATTTGAAGGCACGTTGCACAAGAGGGCGACACAATTGCCTGTTGAGGCTATGACGTCAGTTCGTGTCAATATTTGCGGCCCAATTGTCGCCGTAAATACAACAATGACATTATATCCGAAGAGCAGTATTCAAACTGGACAAATTGCCGACTCGACTACAATGGACTCTTATTCCTTCTTGACAATCCATAAGACAATGAGACTTTGTGGAGTATAAATCTCATTGCAACATTATTTATGTTGTTAACATTTCTCTCTAAATATTCAGTATTTAACATGGAAGAACAAACTCTATGAAAAATTCAATAATAATTCTGACGGATAAAGAAAGTCTCAGAAATAACCTTGAGAAACAAGCAGTTACAGTTTCTATTCTATTAAGTAGGGAAATATGAACGAGGGATATCAAAAGCACTTACAATTTTAAACCATTTGATGATGATTATTATTGTAGGTCGCTATTGTTGGATACCCCGATAGAATATATATAATATGAGAATATATATATACATTCTTATACATAAACTTACATATAGGAAAGAGCAGAGAAAGTCACTACAGAACTCACTTTGATATTTCAACATCCGTCGTCATCAGGAAGAAGTGCAAAGTACTCACGTTGAGAAACAAAAACAAACAAATTTAAACGCATTTAACTATATATGCTGTGTTCTGGCCCCAAAGAGAAAAATATGGGCTTCCTCATAAGTTCTTAGGAACTTTTAAGGTAAAGTGTGTTTTCATATACTACATACTTAAACGTTTGAAGATGTTTTTTATTCAAACTGCGCGTTTCAGACCTTCGTATTCATCATCAGGTAAACTTCTACAATACAAATAAAAATTAAAAGTTACAAAAGTAAACCAGATTTATTTTTAATAAAACAGAGTAATTAAAAATGAATGATATACCGATTTCGACAGCCTGTCGTCCGCTGTTCCTATTGGGTATGTCATTCATTTTTAATTTTTCTATTTTACTGTATAATACTCTGACTTATTTTTGTAGCTGTTAACTTGTAATTTCTTTTGTAGAAATTGACCTTATGTTGAACACGAAGTGTTTGAAAAGCTTAGTTTGAATAAAAAACTTCTTTTATGTGGAGACTTTGTGTTATCGTTTTACCCCATTATGAGTAAATACGATACAATTACGGATTGTACAACTAATGACATATACTTCAATATACAATACCCAATTACAATTAAAAAATCTGGAGTGGCCTGTACTCATCTTTCTTATAAGTAAACATAATATCAAACTTCTTAGGTATATAATATAGAATGTCCCATTTAGGTATAAATACAGGTTGGTGAAAATGTATATTGCGAATTTATCATTAATAAATGAGGGAAAATTTGTTTTCATAAATGAAAACTGCTTCTTTCTTAATCACGAAGAATTATTTACATTCATTTTCCGCAAGCATTCTAAATACGAGTATAAAAGCTTGTGATTTCGTCGTGATTCGATCTTTTCTACCTGAAGGTTAGTGGGGACTATGGGTGAGAATACATTTTTTCATTACTTTTTTTAATGTTTATTTCTAAATTGCGTTTTTGTTCCATGCATTTCAAATTGAAATGTGCAAATATTATTTCATTCGTTCGTGTAAATACTAGGAAGCAGTTGTGGTTTTGAATGAGTTTGAAAGAGCGAGCCCAGATAGCTTTGGCTTCAGATAAGCCACTCTGCTCGTAGTCAAGGGAAATTAAAATTGTGCTTGAATAGCACATGGAAGCAGGAAAGATATGCACAAGTCAAAATGGGGAGCATAGGCAATTGGTGATGCTATCTTATCATGAGAGACCTGTGGGCAAATACTGCTATCTGTCGGAGCCACTCCCCACTGGTCATGTCTAAATCATCAGCACAAATAGATTCCACCCTACTCGTCAGCAGACAGCTAAATTCGACTTGCTCTTCATCACCCACTAGCAGAAGGCTTCTACCAGTGACAAATAATCATTAAAATAACCGGGTTTTTTTCTTCTAAATACTGGTGTATGTGTTTCGTCATTAATGAATTTAGAGTATCTAAACTAAATTACGATTCACAAATATCAAAGTATTCGCCCTTATAATTTGAAATATATTCCCAGATTCAAATATGCCTATGAATTTATGGTTGCAAGAGGCACTGTTCCAGCCAAATGACTTCAAACGTTTCGTATTCAATCTAATTGAAATTCCAGTTTGGTTGAAATCGAGCCACTCGTTTAGGGACTCCTACGGAGGTGGTCCAGCTCATGGCCTTCAAACGTTTTGAAGCTTTTTGGCCACGTGGACAATATAAGGTAATTAACATGAATACTCCTACAAGTTGACAAGAATTGAACATTAGTCCAAAAATAACAGATTTTAATTATTATTTTTAGTTTGCCCGTTTATAATCAAAAGTTGTTGAAATTATAGAGTAGGAAAAATACAGTGGTGGTGGACAGGACTAGTTATCATCAGTGCAGCTGGTGCTTTGTTTAAATTACCCCACAGTACAAATATAGAAAGCATCTGTCATAGTGAATTCGTCTTTCACTCTCTTTGTCAAACGCAATTATATGCATGCGTGTAGGTAGGTACGTGTGTATACGCATGGGTGCATGAGTATTTGAATCTGGCCGTTATAAATGAGCTCATGGTGTTTGAGGACAATGGAAAGACCATGGAAAGGGATACTGAAAGGCGTTTAAACTACTATGAAGCCAACAACAGACACCGAATTTCATATTAACATGATTGAGTTGACTGTCGTCCCTCCGTCAATTCACTTCTTCTCCTGAGGACGACCACCATTACTGTCGAAATATAGATAATTGAGTCTTTCTTATGTTTCTGTCTATGTGTCACAGTTTATTTTAAGTATATATATATATATATCATCAAATCACAATATGGAATGGGAAAAATAGACTAAGAGCTTTCAACTACAACAATCTTGTTATAATTGAAAGATTTTTTTTTCATTTCATATTGTGGTTTGATCATCGATTGTTATTTTACGTATTTATGTCAAAACTTTTTATATATATATAAACTATGGTGACAAAAAGAACCCACAGAAATGAAACAGAAACTCACAATTATATTTCGATAGCCTCGTCATCAGAAAGATATAAACGTGTCGCTCCGCAGGCAGCAACGACTATATATATATGAATTACAATATATGTATATATATATATATATATATATATTATATATATAATATAATATATTAATTATATATAATATATATATATATATATATATATAAATTACAATATATGTATATATATAATTTCACATAAACACGTGAAATAACAATCAATGATAAAACCACATTCTTATTGAATTTCCCATTTCTTATTGTAGTTTGATCATTGATATATATATACTTTTTCGTTGGAAATACGATCCAAAACGGACAAATATAGTTCAATATAGATAAAGAAACATAGAGAAATCAAAAGAACACACTTACAGTCTCTAATTTTTGGTTTAAACCGTCTTCAGGAGAGATAAGAGAGGGGAACCAATCTCCAACCGTCTCTGAACCAGTGGGTCTCCAACCGTCTCTGAACAAGTGTGCTTGGTTTCCCTCTCTTATCTCTCCTGAAGACGGTTCAAACCAAAAATTAGAGACTGTAAGTGTGTTCTTTTGATTTCTCTATGTTTCTTTGTCTATATTGAACTATATATTTATGTATATACATACGTAATTATAATATTGATTGTAAAAAATATAAAATTGTCCTTAATATAATAATTTTAACTTAATATTTGAATCCTACCTTTTTTTTTTTTATTATTCTTTATGACTGTCTACTGATAGCTCTCCCATTCAAAGTGCTGCAGGGATTGGTCCTGGCCAACCCATTATTTTTTTGTAACATGTACAACAGTAAAGAATCTGCAGGGAGAGGTTTTATTCATTAATGCTTCTGGGCTGTGGGCTCTGAGACTTCTAGTAATGGCTGGCACAAACTGTCTGTAGTCTCCTGCAAGGATAAGACACTTTCCTTCAAATGGTTATTGTGATTTTATTACATCCTTTAGAAATCTGATCCAAACTTTGAGATGGTGTCTTTGAAGATTCAATCAAAATGATCAGCTCTGCTTACTGGCTTAAACCTAGATTATGTACTGCATTGTGCCATCTTCTTTGATGAGAGGCCCGACATAGGAAAAGGCAGCCATGAGTTTGCCTGCAAGGAGGCTCCTGTTACCTAGCCGCTGTGACTCCCGATTTCGTTTAATCCCTCCTTTCTCTCCTTGGAGATTGTTGGTTTCTGCTTCCTTACATTATTTGAATACTCTTTTTACCTAGAGACATTTTTCTTTACCCTCAAGATTCTTTTTGTCTCTTCTCTTGACAATTCTTAACCACATTAATCTGACAGCTTGGTTACAATGAACCTCTCCAGGTTTTTAGTTTAGCAATAATAAATATAAAAACACAAGAATGTTGTATACTCATATGTTTACTACACAAATAACTTTTGAGTATTTTTTTTGTAAAATTACGTGTCTTTCAATTAATACAGAACAAAATAACTGTAAGGAATACTTGCGAAAATATAATGTGGATCTTCCTCTGGTTATGAACTTTCATTCGGTACCTCAGTTGGCAAGGTCGGTTGGTTGTGGCCGGAGAACAACTGCGTCAGACACACAGACACTCCATCTATTTATAGATATATACGCATCAATTTAGAAAGAAAGAATTAATAATGCGGAAATGTGGCTCACCTATAACTTAAATGGCTACCAAATAACAAACAGTCAAACAAATTTTCTGTAACTTATTCCCCAAACCTCTGAGTGATGGAGTTGGAAATAACCTATACATCATAATTTAACCAGTAGAATAAAGTTCAAATTATGAAACATTATCTAATTTTAAAATAAAGATAAAAAAAACTAGTTTGGAAAGAACATTTGCATTAATTTACTGGGGAATATCAAAATGTGAACATATGTCAAACGCTAGTTTTATACTTTCACAGCTTTTGAAGATTTGGAGAGATTTGATGACGTCACAGAGAAAAATGTTACGAATCAAACTGTTATTTGTTTAGAATAAAATCTATAATCGACTAGTGTTTTCAGATGTCCTCTAAAGTTTTTTCTTTAATATTTTAATCTTAACATCCTGCTAGACATTTGTTCAGTCCTTTATTGCTTAAACTATTAAAATTTTAGATTTAGATTCAGTCTATAAATTCATCCACGAAGAACTCATTAATTTGTAATTAACAATACTTCTTTGGTTTATTAAATGCCTATTCAAAAGAGGCATTGTTAAAGGTATTTATCATGTAAAAAACTGATAAAAACGCTCACTTTTTATGTATTAACATTTTCTTTTCTATTATATATGAGTTAAATTTTCGAGACCTTTTCAAGTCAAACCTGACCAGAAAAGGTAAATTGAAGCCTCCAACTTGATGTAATTTGGATACTTCTGTATCTTAAATATGGGAGACAATTACTTCAAGTTTGGAAACTACATGCTTCAAAAGATTTAATCACTAGGTGTCACCATACTGTAATTTAATGGTAAAATGAAAAAAAAAACATGCGCATGATCTCCACTTGACTCTGCTATAGACGTATGTAACCTAGCTCAACAAGTAATCTATTCTATTCTTCAACTGTACTATTAAACCACTTCTGATAAAATGTCGAGATTTATCATGATTTTTCGAATAATGCTCAAAAATAGGTGATCCTCCGCCATCAGGTGATGCAGAAGGAGGAGGGGAGGTAAATGTATTTATTCGTTACCCTCAAAATGTATTTGATTTTTTAAACTAGCTCTAGAATTTTAAAAGGTGAAATTACGATCACAAATAAAATATTTCATTGCATCAAGAAATATTTATTGATATAAAAAATTGAGAAGAATTGCATTTTAAAATAAGTAAAACAATAATGTAAATAGAAATGTACGTACAGAAATTAGTAGAGTTAAAATTAAAGAAAGTGCAATATAATAATAATAACAATAAACATAAAAAAAAACTATTTACACACATTTCCAGATGTAATCTGCCTCATATCCGAAACAATAAATCGAAATTGAGATTAGACGTTTGTACATTGCAGACGGACATAACACCCACTATCAGTATTATATTACCAATTGAATGTTGAAGTTGAGTGATTTTCAATTTCTTGATTTCTTTTAAAGCCAAATAAAGAAATTCAGCATTAGGAAATACCATAAATCAGTATTATCTATTTCACTTCCTGGATTTAATTAAGAGAGACTGCGGATGATAAATACGTATCGTAAGATAACTGGTGCTGTTGACAGGATAATGAGTAATATTTTCCTAGTACAAACACTTCTTCGGTGGAAGGGAGAGGGGATATTGACCATCTCCAAGTTCACCATAGCTGATTGGTCATGGATTAAATTACCTTCGAGCACAGTTCACCGTGCTCAAGCCACCGATTGTAGTTCAGAAAGTGTTAAGTTGCTCGCAGTACTGGTTAGGTTACCTTCGAGTTCAGTTCGTCGTTGACAGTTCCCTGTCACCTGCTCATCACAGAGCTCCGTTCTCTATCGATCGTTGGCCACCCAGTGCAGTCCATCTTCGAGTAAAGTTTACTTTACTTTAGTTTGCCTCAATCGCTATGTCCTTGAGAACAATTTGCGTCTTTCTATGACATACAAATTGTTTGTAACAATGTTCACTTCAGTACATTGTTAAGAATTTACGGTCCACACAACAGTTTGCGGTCCAGCGTGCAATTCTATGTTTTTGGTTTATCATACTTTCGCCTATGGTTTAGAGTAGAATTCTCCATTACTGAATGAAAAAGAAAATTATTAAAAAAATTGGCGATTAAAATCATGTCAAATTTGTTTTTGGTGTAGCAGAACCACTAAATATTTTCTTTCTTTTCTCTAATATGCAGTATATAATATAAGTATTTTAAAAAAAATTGCACTGAATCGTAAATATGACACCTTTAAATACAATTTTGATTCTCATTGCCATGAATTAAATAAACTCCTTGGTGCATATACCCAATATATTTAAATTGCTTTAGATATACTTCTTTAAAGAAAATTTGAAATTCTCATTGGTCTAAATTTAATTAAGCGCTCTTTAAACGAAATTTGAAATTGTTTTAATCATTATTTTTTATTAAAATTTAATATTACTATTGAGTAACAGATAGCCAAATAAATAGCATTGATGTGAAGCCTAAAATTCAGAGTTAGGGAATACTTAGACAAATAAAGTGTTTACAACCTTCATTGAATAAATTTCAAATATGAAATCACTAAAATTATATTTCTTTTGTAATTTAATTTCTCTTAGATATTAATTAATTTCTGGAATTAATAATTTGAATAGCTTCAGAAAGTTCACAATTGAAGAAATGTACTTTGTAGAAATATATGTTACTAATAACCTCGATGGAACTAACAATAATATAATTTAAAAAATATGGTCAGTTTTTTCTAACAATAATGTACTCAAGTCAACATTGTTACAAACAATTTGAGTGTCACAAAAAGACGATACGCACCAAACACCCGTAAGTCTGGAGTCTCCCGTAAATTCTGAAGTAGTCAAAAGTTGATTGTTTTAGATCTATACTTTTAAACTTAAGCACATAAGTACACAGTGGGCACAAAATCCATGTACACAGATTTGTAAACAGATAAAAATCTATAAACATAAAAGTCAAGCATCTGACTGCTTGACACTGTCGAAATGACCAGACAATTTTTAATGGAAATGGTTAAATTTTCCTGAAAATCTTCTTGGCAAAATTTCCATGTGAAAAAATTTTAAAAAAATAATTTATACAGTGTTAAATGTATAAGAAGTGGGAGTTTTGGCACTTTGTTCGATGACTTTATCGCGTAGTACTCCCTGCGTGTGGGAATACTACTAATGAACCAAAGTGACGTCCATAGTTACATCCTGAAAACCTCTACATCGATGAATTTTAAGGTGGTATTTACATCTAATGCTAATAAAAGCTAAAAGTGGAAAGATATAAACAAATTGATGGCATAATATTAAGATTAAAGTATTTTAGACATAAACAATTATAGAGGAAATCTGGAAACACTGAGTCGATTACAAATTTTATCTTCTACAACTTTTATTTAAAAAAAAATTCCCTGTCACATCATCTAAGGTTTAAAAGTCTTAAAAACTATAAAAATGTAAACTTGGTGTTCGATATTTGTTTATATTTCTAATTACTCATTTATAATGAACGAGTTTCATTAATAAACCGCTCATTAATAATGCAGGTACTCTCACAGAGCAATATTATTTATTTATCAGTTTAAGATCTGATAGCGTTTCACTCATTACCACTTTATCCTATTGGTGAAGCTAGCAACGGTGAGTTAATTCACAAACACTCATGCTTATAGAGTTTATAGTCCCTTTGGAGTAAAAATTTTTGCTAATTTTTTTTTGCTTCATTTTAGTTATGACCGAGCACTAGGTTAGGAGTACTATTGAAATTATTCTTGTCTAAATCCAAGCGTACATCTATCAATCCATATATAGTCTTTTATCAATGAGTTGAACTAAAGTCGTTTTTAATGTTTTTATTACAACAAATTAAAATTCCCTTGAAAACTTAGATACTGTAAGTACCATAGAAACATTAGAATTAGTAATAATACAATCCATCATACCTCGTAAGGTCTCAGAAAAGCTCGACCGGTTTCGGGTCCGTCTGGATCCCATCTTCAAGAGCACCTAACTGACTGTGAATGTTATTTTCCTATAACCTACCTATATATATCATCTACATTGTGGAATCAGTGTTGTCTGTGTAGTTCACATTCACAGTCAGTTAGGTGCTCTTGAAGATGGGATCCAGACGGACCCGAAACCGGTCGAGCTTTTCTGAGACTTTACGAGGTATGACGGATTGTATTATTACTAATTCTAATATTACTAACCTCAGTGGAACTAACCCATTAACTATATTTACCATAGAAACGACTAATTAGGCTTAGCAGTATTTAAACAAAGAAAACTGACAATTTATTTATTATTTTTCATCCAGGCGAAGTCGGGAGTGCTTCTGTACTTCAATTAAGAATAATTTTTTTTTAAATCATTCGCATTGTGTGTTTGTGTGTGTGTGTTTGTTCAGTGTGTACGTGTCATCTCACAATGTGCCTTCATCTCGTCGTCAAAAGGAAGCTTACTCTATCATGCTGACTTTCCTTATACTAGGTTCTAAGACAAATGGATGCTTTAGAAGTTTTTTTAGAAAGCACTCTCAGTGTCTCGAAAGAAGGCGTAGTTTCATTAGAGTAACTGATTGTGGTGCTTCTGGGGATGTGGACAAGCAGTCAAGAGACTGAAACCGCTTTATCTGTCCTCCATTGAGTTTGTACAGCACGTCATAAGTCTGTGAAAGTATCTTCAATATTTCATAATAAAGCTCCTGACGAAATAATGTAAAAAATAGTACTTATATCAATGTGACTGAAAATATGTTTTCAAAATATCATATATGTATAAGTCGTTATTATTTTGATTCGTAAATAACTTCAGATTACTTTTTGTTCCATTTTAAAATTCTTTAATTGCACTATTCATTATTATGTGATAATAAATTATATTAATAATTTTAATTGCTTTAAAATATTGTGCTGGCAGGATTTTAAAGAAATGAAAACAGCAAAAATTGCAGATTGCATTTATGTTAAAAACATAAAATCTCTGATTGAACATATATTTAACACAGTGAACACATCAAAATTATGTGGAAACTGTCCTTAATGTATTGCTCTTTTCCCCACTTTCTGATTGATTCAGTAGCTACAGTCATGTTGAATACACCGGTTTCCGTTAGAACACTGAAGCAACACTGTGTGTGATTTACACTTGAATGGCTGACTCCATGTTGATGGTGCCTAAAGTATTTGAATTGATAATGGTTTAAATAAAAAATGAGCCACACTTCCACCCTTAGTACAGATCAAAAAATGTTACGCCTCTATGTGGTGAAAAAAACTTTCTGCATCTCTATACCAATTAATCCAGATTAAACACAGCGACTTGAAGACTTACTAATTCCTTAAATCAAATATGAAAGACTGCATTATAGCAAACTTTCTGAGCAAGTAACGCAACATATCAAGCTTTCAATCAATAGTCTTAATTATAAATTCATTCAAATGTCATTGAATGATAAAGCAGTTTTAAAGTTACCATTTTACAGTTAACTTATTTATCTAGAAGGTTAAATCAATATGCTAGACAGTGACTTGTAATAGTGTAAATACCAACATTCGATCTTTTAGGTGTTTATATACGAGAGTTGTTCATTAAATATGTCTTTGGAAACTCAAAAGATTGAAATTGACGACAGTGATTTCAGAGTGACTACATATAGTATGTTGAATGAGTTAGAATTTGAAATTAAATTTAGGGAACTTCAAAAGGTAAAAATGCATCAAATTGAATTTTTTTTCATGTTTTTTATAGTTAACATTATAGTATAGAAATGTATTCTTCACCAGGAAATCATTGAGTAGTAACAAGGTGTCCTACAAATATGCATTTACGCACGTAATATGAGTCCTTACGCATTTACAAATCAATTACGTTTGATTACTTTAACTCATCTTGTTATGAAGATTATAAAAATACACTGACAGTAGCTACCTGTCTAAAAGGAAAGGTCACTTTGGGACAATCTTCAGTCTACATTCATCTCCCTTTAGACCTCAAGCGACTTGTTTAAGACGCCGTGCATACTAGTGCTTGAGTAATTAAGTTTCAATTTGGACAGGATTACATACATCCCAATGTATATTACTATCATTTTAAAAAGAACAAAGTGAAAAAAGAAATAAAATTTACAATGTAAGTTGGTTAGCTTTGAATATGAGATCCAAACAAGAACATACCTCTGTCAATATTAGCGGGAAATCAAGTCATGAAATTACTTCAGCTTCAATTATAGAAAAGAAGAATCTTCTCTTGACAATGGATGAGCTAAAAAAACCGGAATAGACGTGATGAAACTCTACGAAGCAATACAATATATATTTTTCTAATAATATTACTAATATTCTCCGTGACAATATCTAAAAATTATATTTTGTGCCACATTTTAAACAGATAAACGTCAAACATCTGTTTTTGACAGATCAATTTAATATTCAATTTGTTTTTACATTTATTTTTGACTAGAATTGCTAACAACGTACAGAAGATGTCAGAAGAAATCGTTGAAAAAGTACGTATTATGTTCTGACTGATAGAAGAAAAGTGTATCGAATTTAACAGAGTTGATTGCTGCAGCATTTGCAACACCAATCATATAAGTATTAGCATATAGTTTTCTCACATCTGGATCTGTTTCGGAATTCGTCCATTAGGAAAGTGAGTTTTGTGTTTGACAATGGATGAGTCCCGAAACCGGTAGAAGATGAGGAAACTGTTGGGAGTTAACGCGGTGAGTCATGGCTTATGTAGGTCCGCTACGAAATGTTACTCGTATTGATTATAGTGTGGCTTCTCACTATGGACTAAATTATAGTTCCGTAATTAATTTTGAATTTAAATTACATCCCAAAGTATTTTTATTTCAAGTATTATCATCAATAAGGTCTGCATTAACTAAACAAAAATGAAATTTATTAAAACTAGATTTATATTCGCAATAGAATTGAAAACAAAAAAAACATTGTTTATAACTAAACAAGCTGTAAACTATTAATATATTTAGTGTGTTACCTAATATACTAAAGTTATCAGTTATTTTATATAATTATGGATAAATCAAACTGTTCTAAATAAATGTTGCATGTTGTAACTCGAAGTGGGTACGTAAATAAATTCAGCTTTAATTTATATTATAGACATAGACTCCCATCTACATACTAGAATTTAAATCAAAACGACACTGTCTGAGTTAGTGAAGCCAGGGATATAGTAATCACTAAATAATAAATTCAAGCAAGCTTTCAACAACTACTAAAAAATTTAAAATGATTTATTCCTTGAATCAGCTATGGTTTACATGTAGTAAATATAAAACATTTCATATTCGTAACGAGATCAACTTGATAATCTGATTTGATTTTGCTACTATTATATTACCTTCAAACAATACATATTTCTAAGTGTTCTTCTATACAAAATAACATGTTCATTGCCTTTATTAATTTGCAGATTATTTTAAATAACCTTACATCCTTTGAAGACTGTAACCAATTAGAAAATTCCGTTGCAAATCTGCATTATTGAACGAATGTCAATTTCTTATTAAATGTAGATAAATGCCAGGCTAACTGTTCTTCAAGGTCCAGATTCTTATGTAGTTGTTATTTTTAATGCATACAAAATATTCTCTTCATGCAAAAAAACTGTCAATCATCTTAGCATAACATTTAACAATAAATTAAATGTTAACTATCATATTGGCATAAAAAATCTGTAAAGGTCTACATTCAACTTTAAACTAACTTAAATTTAAACTACTTTAAACTAACTCAACCTATTATCAAGTTCATTAAGAATTAAGTTAATTACTTGATTTACTTTAATGTAGTAATCTCAAAATTTCATCAATTATAACAAATTTATATAGTCCGTGTTGTGACATAATCTGACGAGTATTTTCTTAATATTATACATATTATGACAATATTTGTCATATTGAGAAACCTCTAGCTGCAATATTCTGAAAACTACTCCGGTTGAGAGATACTTGTTCTAAGAAGGTAAGGAAATTGTTGATTAGGTTCAAGTTTTTAGTGAGTGAAATAAAATTACCTTTTCTATTGATTTCTGTGCCTATTTTCCACATACAGAACAATACTTATTATAATTTCAGTTTTCTAGAACAACTGAAACAGTGGGTAGACATTGGTATCTACCTAGGAGTAATGTTCTTTTCTCGTGCTTCAATCTTATCCAAAAAAACATTAGGGCTCTTAATAAATCTTCGTTTAGATTTATCACACCGTCTGACTCGTAGGGTCTTTTGAGAATATTTTGTGATGGGCATTAATTACAAAAATTTAATTTGTTAGATTTGATAGTTTAGCAGAGAAAAAAGGAGCATTAAATTGATATTATGACAATAATTGACTTTCCAATGATGCTGTACTGCCAAAGACCGACACAGATCTCCTTCACTGTGAGGACTATTTTTGGGCATGACATCACCAAAGGCATCATTGACAAGCCAAGAGTGGTCTGCAATCAACTTTATCATGAGTAAGTATATCATCAAGCTCATTGACTATCAATTTAGTTACTTGATTTATTTTAGTGTGGCTATTTCGGTTCTATTATTTATAAATGGCCAATGTGTTAGGACAATCTAACAATGGGCTACAGATGAAATGTTATAGTTTTCCATTTTGTTGTAATATTTCCTTATTTAATATTCAAATTTATTAAATTTGTATAAGTAATATTCATATCAAGACAATATGTAAAAGGAAATTTAAATTTTGTAGAATAACAGGAGAGAGTTTTAAAATCAGTAACTCTTTTCACACAAAGACGACAAATCCCTTCCCGACACTTTAATATTACTCAGAAAGAATGAGATTCTTTACGATACCAAGAGCAATACGTCTTAAGAGCAATGGCACTGATATATGTTAAACGGTGCGAGATACACTTGTAGGCTCTTCAACTCTTTTGATAGACAACCAGTCATAGACAAGCAGACATTATCATTAATGGACCAGAAACATGTAAATCCTTAAATATCTATTATATTATCAACCAATCAGATGAAACGATTCTTCGAACTGAACAAACTAGAATTTTCAAAAGAACACACAGAAATGAAATCACTGAAACTCACTACTACCATATATTACCATGGCCTCGTCATTTGATTTCACTTCTGTGTGTTATTTGAAAATTTTAGTCTATTTTATTATCAACATATACTTTATAGTATCCAACTTAAATTTGTGCTTGCATAGTTATAAGCGAAATAATTACACCATGATAATTGATCGATAATAGCATGCTTGTCAACCAATCATTTTAAAATTACAGCATCTACCGTATACATTGATAATTACTCTACAATTACTTAACCAAATCGGTACGATACAATAAGATGCTTTCATGCCCTCACCAAATAAACACATACAATCAGGTGTTCTGATGAAATTATACTTTCACATGGTAAGTATACCCATTAATACTTTTAAAAAAAATTTAATTATTACACATTAAAGTAATTCATTATAATAAAAAAATCTAGAGTGACCTACGCAACTTTACTATAAGTAAACATAATATCATACTTCTTGGGTCTATTATATATATATATATATATATATTTGTAAGGAGGTGAAATGCATTTACGAATACTGTACTGGGCTTCCAGTAAATCAGACTACTAAACTAAAACACCCCCTTTTCTTCTTGAACACTAGCCTGGAACTGTTTCCCACATTACCTCAGGCTAGGCCATTCATTCCCTTGCGAAAGGCATCCTTAGATTTAGAATTAGTTATTCTCTTCTAGGTGTCTCTTTTTTGTAGAAAGGATATTTTTGACTAGCCACTCTACCATTTTCCACACATTTCTACCATTTTCTACCATTTTGGCCATAATGGTTTCTGGTGAGAATATACCAATTCTCTTCACTAAATCACCCATCTAGTTATTCTATTTCTTGCATGCAAAGAATGTGTGCTCCACATGGTCTATTGCTGAGCAATACAGGCACTCGGGAGTCTCGTGCTTCCCTATCTTGTGTAGGTAGGCGCGGAAGTACCCATGTCTGCTGAGAAATTGTGTAAGGTAGTACCTCACCCCTTCATGATCTCTCTCAGCCCACAGGGTGTATAATATATAATGTCCCATTTAGGCATAATATAAATATCTAAATGGGAGATGTTTATTTGTCATTCATTCCTGGAGGTAGTACAGATAGTGATTAATCCATTTATCAATATATATGGTTATTTCTGTATATTACACCAATATCGCATGTAATATCGTATAACTACAGATCTAGCAACATTTTAGAAAAGCGAAAGTATAGATTTCGTGTTACGAAATAATCTCTTATAGGAGAACATGGCTTTTGTACCAATAGCAGTGGATCTCTTACATAGTTTAGTTTACCTGACCTCCATCTACTTTAAGACAAAGTTACATTTAAAACTTGAAAATAATCCTATTTTACCTGAAAAATGTCAGAAACATGTAAGAAAAAATGTCGTTTTAAGATAAATATATATTTAGGATGTGGGATAATTACATTTATTTTTCTTCTAAGAATGTTTTCAATTTTGAATTATGTTTTACATTTTTGGTCTTTTATAAAGTTATTATACTGGGAATTTTATGGAATGCTAGTGTTTTTTTTAAAAAAATCACTTTTCTTTTCCTTTTTCAAACATATAATTTACTCTGAGTGAGTGTTTTCTTTTTCCTGCGTGCTGCACTTTGTTAAAAGGTTGCTCAACATGTATATTGAGAAAAAACATATTACTAATTAGCCAGTTTTGTATTCTCCAATCATATTCGAATCGGCTTTTTAGAATAATTTAAAATTTTTATACCTGGAAGCTTTCCATTTTTAAAAATAATAGATATGAACTATTAGACTAAACTAGTGAAAAAATTGAATATTTGTCAACATACATAACTCCTCTTTCTTGAGGAAATAGTCCATACCTCATACTTTTAAATATTATCCAAAGATATGACGATTCGTGAACACCAAAAAATTTTCATCTGATATTGAGTTTTGTTCAAGGGTGCCATAATAGATTGACTAGCGAACGTACCCGTCTTTGACTGAACCAAAAATTCGATTATACATAGTATTTCAAAATATAATTACAAATTATAGAATAGTAAAAAATATTATTAGTACAATGTTAAGCAAAAGCCTTTGTATACTTCACATTAGCTGTCTGTCCTTCAGGTTCATGGAAGAACAAAGAGTTGGAACCTCTGACTCGAGAGCAAGCAAACTACAGTTGACCATGTGATAAAAACTTGGTCTCAGTTCATAACTTCGCTTCTACACATAATTTTCAGTCCATTCAGAGCCTATATATTAAGTTAGACATACACAAATCTAGTGTCAAAGTTTCAGCTTGATTTGTCTTATGGTGGCTAAGTTTGCTTGTGACAAAATTCTTGCGGACAAACCGACAGAAATTGTTCTCTAAGGCTGGATTCGGTTTCTTTAATGTATGAAACGTAAAGAAAACATGACATGAATCAGTTCTGAACAATGTACAGAGAAAACCTTTCATTTATTTATATAGATTATAGCATTTTGTGAATAAATCGATCATACCATGGAAAGTAAGAAAAATTTATGTTCATTGGCGATGATTTTATACATTTAAAAATATTATTCCTGTTATATATCATATAAGTCAATAAATTATTTAACTTTTCCCATTATATACATCAATTTTATTTCAGTGGATTGCTCAATAAATATCAAAGTCAATATTTATATTGACTTTACATTGTTTACAATGTAAATAAATATTAATAAATTCGAAAAGTGTAGCAGATGATCATAAATAAACAATCATTTTTTATAGGGTTTTTGCTCTTTGCCGTAATTGAAATTACATGAATTTTTTTTTATAAATTATTAATTTTTTGGCACAATTTCATGCTTTTTGAATGAGAAAATTCGAACAGAAGAGCTTGATGAAAGAAGATTGTTCATTACATTCAGTAAGTTAGTTATTGTCATCAGTAAATGACTAATGTGTGACGTTGCGACGGAAATTATTTAACAATTTGAACCATTAACCTTCAGGAAATCTCTGTTTCAATAAATCCATAATTCGTGATTCAGGAGTCAATTCCTTAGTAACGCAATTTACATCTGGCTAGGAGATCTAATAAGAGATAATGGAACAAGCGAGTTTTATGTATGGTGTTCGTAGATTATAATTATCCTCTAATCATTACTACCACAAGTAGTTTAAATATTTCTCTTTTTCCACTCTGAATTCACATCCAGTATCAATTTAGGTGATCACGTAAGAATGATATTTTTAAATATTAGTAAGCAGTATAAATTTTATTCAAAAATTATTGTAATATGAAAGCCCAAGCCAATTGTCATGTAGGAATACCTATGAAATACTTCCAACTGTTTGTATTCATACGTAATCAATTCAATTAACGCATAAGTGTGGTAGTTTGTATATAGTAGTTTGTAATTCTATACTCAAATTATGACTGTACGTAAACACATGATATAAGTATGTATTATGTCCAAATACAAAATCATTTAAAATAAAGTAATCAGTGTTTTACATAGAGCTATTTGATACCCATTTTAATTACATATACCTCGGTCCATAACATAAGAAAAACTTCGGTTTAATGTAACTTATATTACTAGCAAACATTGCAGTAACTTCAGAAATAAATGCTGTTTCATTCGTTTAATAAAATACATTTTAAGAAAGAAACAATTTCAACAAAGTTGCGTAACCTCCAAGCTATGTGCCGAACCATTGGTGTTACGAATAAGAAATGGAAAGCTCTATAGCTGGTTGGATTGGGAGGGGGCGGACAGATGGCGCCAGTCGCCCTGCAGCCGCCACCGCGCTGTGTCCTCCGATCCTGTTATGTTCTGTTGTGCCACAGCCCAGACCCCGGGGCCCCGTTCCATGCTGGACACCTTACTCGCTAAAGCTCCACTTGAGGCCGTGCCCCAACTCTCGCCTCCTAACCACCAGGTACGTCCTACTTTCGAAAACTTACTTTCTCCCAGAGCGATATTAAATTCTCCATTTTAGTCTCACCATTCTGGGTGGGGTACGAGTCGAGATCAATACAGCTCCCAGCCATTCTTGTTTCCAATTTCTTATTTTATTTAAAGATATCCCCTTTTTATACGTTCTTACTTTTAAACTGGTATATATACTATCTGTCCTTGTTATTTACCTCACAATCAATTGGTCAGTCGCTCACGTCATAGCCCGTTCATTGCCATGTCGGCACTGCTTACCATTTATAAGGCCAACTCTATAGTCTTCTCATTTGAATTATGTTTATTTCTTTTTAAATATTCAGTATTTTTTTAACTTCCCTTTAACAGTAGATTTAGAATAATTATTTTTATTTGTATTATTATCAAACCAACCTTTACTATCCACAAACTTCTAATTTAATCTTGTGAAACACGATACAATACTCAGCTGTTCAAAGTTCCTAGAGATCACTTGTTCTTATTTTGTAATCCCTCCCCCCTCCTAGGTCTCTTTCTATCCTAGGGCAACACTGTCATGGCTCAGTTTAATGGTTACCCTTACTGAAAGTGATAATAGTGTGTCTTATCTCTTTTAGTGTATGATGAAATTAGTGTATTACAGAATCTAAAACATTTTAGAAATTATCAAGAAACTGATTAACCAATATTGGCTTTAGAAAAATGAATTACAGTTTAGTGAAAAATCAAGAGTGGAACAGTCTTTAGCACGTCGTTTTGGTACTGCACTGATAACTATATTTGTAAAAGCAGTTAATTTTTATCATAGAGAATAATTCCATTGTTTAAGTGCGAACAAAATAATTTTTTAAGCCATTTGAAGTTATCAGACGTGATTATCTGACATTCTGTTTATTTTTATTCCATTCGCCAATTGTGTTGAAAGTGTAAAAGCCATTGCTCATTACTCTTCCTATTAAAAGGTAATTTTTTTTTATTGTCGTTAAACTTTTCATGTCTGGTTACACTATCTAAAATGTTTACTGGTTTAATTAATTAAAGTTATTCCTGATAATTATACCTTGTAATACTTGTCTTTAATTTATATTAAATAATGATTTCAGTTTGTAGTGTTATCAACATTTGTAATAATTTTTAGTTTCACCAGTGATTGATTCATTCAAAAGCAAAACTTAATTAATTGTAACTGTTATGTTCCTGGACAACTTAAATGAGACATGTACAATTTGCTATTGTTTGTACACATAATTTAAAGTTAATGGGATATTTCAAATTGAGTAGTACGGTTTATTCATTTTTATCAGTCTGGAAGTTAATTACAATGTACGTATAAATTTCAAGTTGCACAGAATACTATTTGTTTATTTAAATTATATTTAGTGAGCAAATGAGGAAAATATGATTAATATTTGTTACTTTAGTTTAATTTTTTTGTAATTTGTACTTCTTCCTGTTTTTGTATTGATTTTATGAATTACTAGGAATTTTCTGTATGTTTTTAAGCCTCTGCTATCCTGTGTTTCCTACGTTTCTTTTCATTAGATCAAATTGTTCTCAACTTTATTATACGTTTAATGTTCTTTAATCTTATCTATATAAATAATTGTTAAAAAATTGTTGGAATTACAGGGACTACTGCTTCTTATACTATGTTATGTGATGGTGGCATACTCTGTTGTAAATGTAATAGGAATTCCCTCGTTGCTGGCTAGATAGAGTTTCTTTATGTTTTGTTAGTTCCAAAAGCTGGCGTCAATCTGTTTCAACCACCTTTCTACCTGAATATACCTTTGTTCCCTTTATCATTCAAAGAATTTAGGGGTTTCCAATAAAAGGAATTATTTCCTTCTGTTCTATTTATTTTTTATATTCAGGAGGTTCTTGAAAAGTCCTTAGTATATGTGCTCACCTTTTAGTTCTCGAAGATTTTTCCTGTGTCAAGTTCCTACAGATCACTTTTTTAGATAACTTTGGTTTTTAATTATCATTATGAAAATTAACTTTCCTACACTTGTGTTGGATTAACTTCAGTTGTGTTGGTTTTTTTTTAATGTGAAACAACAGACCACTATTCATTGACTCAAAGAACAGTAATGAAAAGAAACATGAATTGTTATCAGTGAAGTCATGCTCTGTGACTGGTTGTTTTGTTAAAGCCATATATATAGACAATGGCTCTGTACATAGTGGTAGGCTGCTCGCCGACTGCCTTTGCTGCTGTTGGCGGCACAGATTGATCTTGATGGTGGTGCTCATTTGCGATATCACTTGCACTCTGTAGCCCCTCTACAGCCCCTTCTATCGTGCATAGTGGTAGGTTGCACACCGACTGCCTTTGCTGCTGTTGGCGGCACAGATTGATCTTGATGGTGGTGCTCATTTGCGATATCACTTGCACTCTGTAGCCCCTCCACAGCCCCTTCTATCGTACATAGTGGTAGGCTGCACGCCGACTGCCTTTGCTGCTGTTGGCGGCACAGATTGATCTTGATGGTGGTGCTCATTTGCGATATCACTTGCACTCTGTAGCCCCTCCACAGCCCCTTCTATCGTGCATAGTGGTAGGCTGCACACCGACTGCCTTTGCTGCTGTTGGCGGCACAGATTGATCATGATGGTGGTGCTCATTTGCGATATCACTTGCACTCTGTAGCCCCTCCACAGCCCCTTCTATCGTGCATAGTGGTAGGCTGCACACCGACTGCCTTTGCTGCTGTTGGCGGCACAGATTGATCTTGATGGTGGTGCTCATTTGCGATATCACTTGCACTCTGTAGCCCCTCCACAGTCCCTTCCATCGTCTTAACGAACCAATTCAAACATATCAGTTTCAACAACTCCAAACACTAATAACCTGTCCTTTAGTAAGTATTTCTTTTTATTTTCCCAGGAAATAGTCTTTATTTCAGTAGACTAAATAGTTGATTTTGATTGTGACCTTGTTTAATCACTGATATTTTCACTTAATTACTCCTGCAGTTATAAGCATGCTCCTTCCTGGTGTTATTGAACCTTTATCTGTAAAATGTACATTCTATTTTCATTTTCATTAACATCATTGATCTACGATTAAAACGATTTGCAATTAAATATACAAATATTTTTAGGCTCGGTAGTCACTGTTATGAAATATGTAATACTCTATTTTAAGTCGTATTATAGGAATGTAAAACCTTACTAATTTATTCTATTATTTAGTTTTGTTAATTCAACCTGCAGGATTATTGAGCTCCTACATTTCGTTGAATTCAAGGGTATACTGTTAATCGATGTTATGGTCTTTGGGAAGTCAGGAAAGGCGCAAAACTTTATTTCATTCAACAAACATGAGTCATCAGCATAAAACCGTCTATTGCAAACAATTGGCAATAATGGAGCAAAAGCGAGGGGTTAATTTATCTCAATTATTATCCTACCTCACTAATGTGACTGAGTATACCTCAGATACTCCTATACTATCTCTGATAGATGTAGAGGTACATCTCTACTAATTTTTTTTTTTTTTTGAAGGATCCCAATATGTTTATTGACTTTAAAAACATTGATTTGCCCGTGTGAAAGTATTAGTCTTTCCTCATTCTTGGCAGTGAGTACCGAACACAAATGAAGGAATGCTTGGGGTCGTTCATTGAAATAACCCTTTAGTTCGCGCTATTCAGATTATGATTACTGTATTTTTATGTTTGTAGGCGGTTCGATTATAAGGCGCAATACCGATATATTTCCATGCATAAGATGTATTGCTGTTTGTACGTGTACTATGTTAATGCATAGTACTACATATTACTTTACAACGCACCTCACTACGATCAGTACATGAAAGTAGTAATCAGTGACCATCTGGTGTAATACAAAAAAAAAAGAGATTAGGCTCCTCATAATGGACGCGCTCGGAAACCGGTCGAGCTGAGGAGAAAATTTACCACTAATGATGAGTTTATAATATAATAATATGTCTATTGAACCTTGTGATTATAATTCAATAATTATTATAGTCATTGGCGTATTTATTGTTAAAATTGAGTCAATTATGGAGTAAAAGACTGAGAACTTGCCGTATGAGATGGTAGTATGAGTAAAGAGACTAGAGTGCGGCGCCAAGTGGTGCCCACTTCGGGCTGCTGCCGCCTCTTCTTTCCTACAGGCGTCACTCAGTCATAGACTTACTTTGCTTCCAAGCGGTGTGTAAAGTAAAGTGGTGTGTCGGGTCATTCATTGCCACTCTGGTCGAGTCTCTTGTAGTGCCTCAGACAACCGAGTCTGTGGACCCCAGTTTGACGCAGGTCAGTGACAGCTATTTGCTTGCTTTGCTGATATTTCTTCCCTCACTGACACAAGATATTTGAAATTATTAGAAAATCCTTCCGCCTCGTTGAAAAATATTCTTGCTAATTTCCTAATTCAACATAAGTGTATTTGCGTGCCAAGTGATTAATCAATGGCCAGATGTTATCTCAGCTATTCACCTAACTAATGGGACTGACTGCCTGGGGCAGATTACTAAGAACCTTTATTACTCACCTTCTATCATCTTAAATCAACCTTTAAATAGCCAACAAGGGTCAATGCTCAAGAGAGAGCAGTTCTTTAATGATACTTTCAAAACAGGAGAGTCGTCTCCTTACAAATTTATCTTAAATATGTATTTCACAAGCAGTCGATGAAAGTACTTCATTGAACTCGTCTTTCACTTTTTTTTATAGGTGTTTAATTTGCGAGAAAATTATTTCTTTTCAATTTGTCAGTATCCTTGCACATGCACCTGTGACCACCTCCAAAATAATGATAAATAGGATAGTCTCAAAATACAGGGTGAGCCAAAAGTAGTTGGAAGTAAATAGCATACGGAGGTGCTCGAAACTGTTTTTCATCACGATTTACACAGATTTGAAGTCAGCCTCTTACGCTTCAACAAACATTCCTCGCACAAGTCTCTCTGGGTATTAATTTCTTGAAATGCTCCTATGTGATTTTTTTAAATTACCTACACTTCTTGGTTTTCAACAGTCAACTTGTACATCTTGATATTGAGTATCTTGATGAAACATTTCTTGGAAAACAGATTTGACGAAGAGGTCCAATTGATTTTGCCGGTACATTCACAGGACTTGACCTCGATAGGCTTTTTCTTTTGGGGAGTAGCGATCCGTCTGGGTAGCTGTGCAAAAATGATAGTCGAAGCGTTAGAGACAGACTTGAAAACTGTGTATATGAAAGCAGTAAGAGCACTTGCACTGGTCAAATTTAAAAGGTTTTGTATTATTGTCAATGTAATAACTGTGTCAGTACAAAGGTATTAGCAATTAATCTCTAAATAAATGTTATTCACTGTCCACCTACATTTGGCTCACCCTGTGTGTGTTGTACTTTACTTGCACTGTTTTTTATAACGCAAAAACTGTACCAGTTAGTGCCATTGTTTGCCAAGCCTTATGAGTTGTCCATGACTCTTACCTTTCCAGACAGTGTATAATAAACTGTAAGGTATGGCTGATTCCCTAACACTGCTAATTGAGAAGCATGTAATGAGGTGTTAGCATGTTGCGCTCATTTCCATTGTCATGGACAGAAGGAGTTGGTTACCACTATATAGTTTACATGGGTGTTCCTACCAATAGTCATCCTCGCTTTCCCAATCCACGGAGTACATTGCCTGCAATACAGTTCACAAAAGTTGCGAGAACTCTATAACGTTTGTTCTGCCCAATATCAAGGTGTTTATGCTGTTTTGCACTTCCCATATTCTATGAAAATGGTGGCTATGGTTGGATGTGTAAGAGTCCATTGTTAGCCAGTTGATCTCCTTTGTTTCTCGCTACGCTACAGTGACTCGTGATCCGCTGAATGTTGAAGCCCCGATCCATTCACTCACCGCCGTGCCACATCTCATAATGATTTGTAGTTTCGGTCTACCAAAAGAGGCATTTCTGGTAATTACTAACTGATTAATTACTATTAAACGAAAAAAATGGGGTGCGTCTTCTTAAGTTTATATTGTAATGGTAAGAGGGGTGGTTTTTTTTTGGGAGATGATTATAGGACGAATAGATTATAGAGGTAGATAGCCTAATGAATTTGAACTAGTCGAATAACATGATAAAGCTGTTTACCATTATGAACAACATGGAAGACGGAGCGGGATACGATCATAGCCAATGCTTCGCAGTTGTTTTGACAATGAGCCAGGTGTGAATCACCCATGCTTTAAAATAAACCTGAGGCATTAAAACAGTGATTTATCAAGTAATCAATTCAGGTGGGTATGGTTAAATTAAATTAGCAAATCGACTGACCATGGAGTTTCTTTTCCTACAAATGGGCCAGTCAGGACTTGTATTATCAACGAAAAGAGGCAATTAGAAATTCTGCTTCCACTCTAATAACTGAAGCTTATATGGGTACATCGTAGTTTACAAAATCACTACGATTTCTTATTTGGAAAATGAAACTAATAATAATTTGTATTATGTGTTTTAGGTAATGATTTAGGAGTAGGTAATACTTTTTTTTGCAACTCCTTTTGAGTATTCTTTGGAAGTTACAGCCAAGAAGGGACTGACGTGGAAGGTTGCACTAGTTGTAGGTTGTCAGCACAACACTCTTCCTCTGTTTTCACACCTCTCTCCTTGTCATCTTTCTCTTTTCTTATTTCTCTCTAAATTGCTTTTCTCTCTCCGCCATTCAGTTCTATTACCACTCCCCATCTCCCTGTGCCTTTTCCTCCCGTCACTGGACCTTCTTTTCCCTCTTTCTCCCATTTCCCTTCAGATCTCTCATTTCCCTCTAATTGCTTTTCTCTCCTTCCTATTATTAGCGATGTTCCCTATTACCTTGACTTCGTGTGCTATCCCCCTATTCCTATTGATTTCTTCCCCCTGGTGTCTCTCCCACTCTCCTCCTCTTCATTTCCTTCCTATCGTCTTCATTTTTTCACTCTCTTCTCTCCTAATGTGCCCAGTGGTACTCGACCTTTCTACCGACCTTTGAAGCCTCTGAGTGTTATGCTTCATGTTTTCTTTTATCATTTATGTTATAAATAGTACTTATGACGCGAAAGATTCCAATCAATCTGTTACTCTCAAATACTGAAGAGGAACTATACAACCGTGCGAAAACTAGATAACTGGCTGAAAAAAAAAGACAACCATTAATATTCTTAGCCGAGACTCAGGGATCTTAATCTGAATGTTGTGTGACTGTCAAGGGATGCTGTTCTCTTTAAGTGACACATGTTGAAGCCCATTGTGGTCGAGCTAGTTTCACTTCAGAAGCTGTTGTAGTGGTCTCTTGTAGACAGACAGTCAAATGCTAGACTGTCGGCTTCCCTTTCCCACGCTTGCCACGTCTTCGTCCTGTTTTTTCCCCTTCTAACCTTGGTCCCTCTACCGTGCCAGGTATCTTTTGCTTTTTCATGCTTTCCTTCAGCTGCTCTATCTGTTGATACACGTCCAATCCTACTTTGTAACATTGACTACTTTTTAAAACTCAACAGACCCGTACCCCTTCTTTTACCGTGCCTATTTTTTTAAGTTGACTATTACTTATAAGCATTAAATAGCAGTTATAATTAATTCAAAAGCAGTCTCTATTTCTAACCTTAAATACTTTTAAATTATAATCATTCGATTATGGATGTCTAATATCTTTCTCGTAAAAACCCACTTTACCATAACTCTGATACCCTCTGCGTATTTGTAACATAATTCATTTATGTAATTGTTGTTATACTTCATAAAATGAAATGTTACTCATATATTATTGTATTTATAAGTAGCCTCTTGCTCAAGTCGTAGATGTTTCTTGGCAGTAATAGTGTCGTAGCCGAAAATAACTGTCATTGAGGTATATTTCATGCTTGAGGCCTTGACCCGTGCGCGGGTTGCCGTCTACAGATATAGAAACAAACCGCTAGCCTCCAGTGAAGCGCTATTATTCCTCATTATAATAATGACCTCAGTATTTTTTCTTAACTCAAGTGGAAAGTAACGCACTGACAAGGTTATTTTAAGTTGCTGATGTGCCAAAGCGTTGAAAAGTAATGCCTCTGTGCTGAGACCATTCGTGTAAGTTCTTGGACTAATGACTGAGGTGCGGGGACGGAAAGCGGAATTAAAAGTTTTCGTGACCCTCAAGCAGGCAAGTCGTTAGACAACTTTTAGTCGGTAGTTTATTTTTTCAGTTTTAATTCGATTCCTTGAATTAACCTATTTTGAGTTTTGAAAATAAATGACATTTTAGCTGTTTTGTTTGAATTTGTTTTTCGTTTCATGCTTAACGTGTTATCTCACTCCTTGCAGCTTCTATGTTCTCTCTCTCACTTGAGTTTAAAGCATATGTGGTTAGTAAGGATCATTAGCGAGTACTTGATGTCGTACAATCTTTACACCCTTCTCCGTGAGACGGCGTGAAAAAAAGGTTCTATGTCCTACATGGTCAACATTTGAACCCTAAATCAGCAGTACTGAGGGAAGCACGCTACCTGTTACCCACAAGGTGGTTCAGTGATTCTAGCTAACTATATGCAGTGATATGTCATTTCCTAGCTACTCAGGTGATATAGGGTGAAAATGATAATCTAAATCTAGCCAAATATCCAAGAGGTTTAGGAATAGGGTGCATTTATCATTATCTTTTCTGTGGTTCAAAACCTTACTGTAAATACCATATTAAGGATTTATGAGTATTGAATGGGGCAATGCATTCTATTTAAAGTTATTGAAATTCTTAAAAGTGTAATTCATACTGAACTGCATGTCTTGAAATAATACAAATATTATTGAAACTTTATGCGAATTTGTTTATCATAAAAAAGAATATATAATACAATTACCAAAACTATACTCGTATACACCAACATAATAAAATATGTTGGTGTATATTGTCTTAAGGTTTTAAAACTTACCACTTCATGTGTGGAAATTTTTAGATGTTAATTTGTGTGTGTTGTGGGACATGATTAAATGGTTACATTTGCCATCCTTGCGTAATCTGCGCAGTTTGTTGTGCAAGATTTATTATTATCATTGATTGTGCAATGTAGGGTTTGTAATGGTTTGTCATGACCAGACACATCTTAGGCCAGTTCCTCACTCATCTATGAGTGCACGTTCAGTAGAGTACTGGCTTCACACTTGTCATTTATTGTCAGATTCACAATGGGTAGATGATTCTGAACACAACTCCTTTTATACCAATCATCTCTTTTCGTTTTACTGTTGACGTTACGTGCTGCCAACCATTATCGAAACATAATCAGTTATTATAGGCTCTGAATCGTAAAAACACTGGATTATGTTGAAATATTTTAAAACAATATCCAACAATTCCACCATTTGACCATTTGGGTTAGAATACTAATCCATCTATTGTCAAACATTCGTGTATAAATATGACCTGTCTACTTTAAAAAAAAAAAAGATGAAAATGAGTCCCTTCTTGGGATTCAAAACTAAACTGATTAATTCCAGGATAAATTTTACATTCAAACTGAAAATCCCTTTCTACGAGAATGCAGTCAATATATGTGTGATTGTCGCAATAACTCAATACGTGAAGCGGTATTTTCATGTATGACTATAATATCAAATACATACAATACATAATCTGGTTCGTGTTCTTCCACCTCTACAACTTAACTTGACTTTAACAGCATTGCCAAACTAACAAAAATGATACCCGTATAGCATGTGATGTACCAAAACATCAACTGAGTTGGGTTTTTGAGTCTGACGAAGACCACTTGTTGCGGTTGAAAGATCTTAGTCTTTTTTCCCATTTCATATTGTGGTTTGATCATTGATATATATATATATATATATATAATAGATATTAATAATATATATATATTATTAGTATAAAATATATATATATAATAGATATTAATAATATATATATATTATTAGTATAAAATATATATACAATTAAAGTTACAGCTAGAGAACACAAGGAAAAGGACGAACACTCACGAATCTCGATAATTTCGGCGTCTTGCCGTCTTCAGGAGAGTAGAAAGAAAGAAAATAAAAGGAGAAAGAATGAAGGAATGGAGACGTAAATGCGTCCACTTAAGTTCTTCTCCTGAAGACGGCAAGACGCCGAAATTATCGAGATTCGTGAGTGTTCGTCCTTTTCCTTGTGTTCTCTAGCTGTAACTTTAATTATTTGTCCGTTCGGACCGTCTGTTTTCAATTCAAAGTATATATATATATATATTATTAGACGAAGTGATATATATATTAATAGATTATATATATATATATATATATATATATATATATATATATATATTATATATATATATCAAACCGCAATATGAAAAGTGAAAAAAAGACTAAGATCTTTCAACCGCATCTAGCGGTCCCCGTTAGATTCAAAAACCCAACTAATCATTGATTTTTAGTTCACGTGTTTTTGTGAAATCTATACAACTTATTAAAGTTGTATGTTAAATAACCTATGTTAAATTATTTACAAATATTTTATATATTTTGTGAAAATATAAAATTTACAATATTCAATATTTTATATAGAAAAGAAAAGTTTATGTACATATGTAGATATCAAACTAATGTAAATCACAAGATATACCAGAAATATATGTGTAGATCACATGCTGCACCAGTACCACAAAAGATATATGTTTATTTGTATTCATCTGTGCTTATTGTCACATGTTTACTTACTTAATAGATAATAATTAATAGATAATCTTGGTATTTATGTACTACTGTAAGTAAATGTTAATGAAAATATGCTATTATCGTAAACTCGTGTATTGGTTCATTAATACCTAGTAAAAGATGATTATTTAAAAACAGCCTAACCACGAATTTTTTTCACAGGTCTTACTGATACATGGGTGAAAAGGGATAAGAAGTGCTGGTGTATATTGTTTTCTTAGTAATTCACTAATACTGATAGAATGGTCATCTTTAGTGGTGATATTATGGGGTTAAATATTTTAGCCCTACGTGTTGTTTTATTTTTGTTGTTACAGTTACCTTGTGAAGTATTTTACTATATGTTGAGGAGGCATTTGCATTCAATATTTTAGAATGGACTTATGCTAGTCATTTTAAGTGAAATACACCTCATATATGTATTATTTAGCATAGCTCTATTAAGAAGTGAATTATGACAAGTGGACTAGTTGATGTGTTTGGTAAAGATGTTGTGGTTGTTAGAGAGAACACAGAAGTGATCCAAAGGACGTGTTTGAGAGGCCGGTCGTGACGTCAGGTCTTGTGAAGGGCGAGGTCGTTCACCCTAGGGTAGGAGAAGAGCGGTCGATACCAGTGGAAGCATGGTGATCCGCCTCCCGGGAATGGAGTTCATCTCACTACAATGTCTGGTAATCACAAATCGTATATTGAATAGAGTTCAATATGGTCTATAGTGATCATCGCTTTCAACCTACGCAATCATAGCTTGAAGTAACCTGAGTGGGTTGTGTGCTCCATGGAGTCTATGCTCCGACAGACTCTGTACCTCTAGTAGACTCTCGTTCCTTTTGCTGTATATAGCTGCAGGCACCGTCAATGACAGGCTTCACAGTGAAGTCTGCCTGCTGGATATTTTAGTTTTACTCCTTCAGATTCTCGTCAGACGTTCTTTTACTTCCATAACGTCTTGATTCACTTCTAAAATATTTTTAATTTTGGCGAGTGTATTTGTGTGGCTTTCACATGTACTAACTCTTGGTCTAATATTTTTTGCATGGGGTTTACCATTTCTGAGTTCATTTCTTTTCTCATCTCACTATATTTTTAGCACCATTGCTCTAGGAGGTAGACATCATGCCACTCTGTTGACAAGCTCTCCACCGTAACGTAGGCTTGTTATCGAACTTAATAAACTTAACAAAGATTGTTTTCAGTGACAGATACATCACTGATGTATCAGTGAGGGCTGTGGTGTAGGCCCTCAATAAACTTTTTTTAAATAGATTTTTTAGTTTATGTAGGAGACTGAAATATAAATGGTGTCCGACAGTTCAACAGGTCTTCCATTCATGACAGTTTAGTGTGATATTTATTCAAATTAAAACGAGATTTATCAAACATGCCTGCAGCGGCACACCTGTTACAGATTGGCGTCACTTTGCTTGAAGAACAGTGGTATAGTTTGATTTTCAGATCTGTTAATCAGCTCTTTCTATGTATACCACATTTCTTTGTTTTCTCAATCCTGCTTTGGTCTTTTAAAATATTTCTTTCTTCCATTGAATGGTTACAGACTTATAGTTTTGTTTCTGACTGTGTCTGCCTAGAAATCTTGTTGAGAACTTTATCTTTTACATTAATGATATTACCGTAAAGTCCGGCGTATAAGACCCTCCTTAAATTATAAAGCAAAAACTAGGATTTAGCATATCCTCGCCGTATAAGACCCCTCATATAAAATATCGGTATGCGTACTTATTCGAAAGAAAAATATTTTGTGTATAAATATAATAAAATACATTAAAAGAAATAAAAAGACTATCTAGGTAATAAAATATATTCATCAAAACAACAAAATGCCTGTCTGTCGCTGAACCAATGTCAATGTCCCGTGACTTTAGAACTGACGTGTAGCGCTGTTGTATGATAGTATTATGAATAAATTGAAATTACCTTCAAATTACTAATAAAAATATATACTTTAAATAATACCCTTTTTATGAAAAAATTAAATAATTTTATGCCAAATTTTAATTTAATTTAAATTTTTTATTGAGTTATGATTTTCTTCCTCTGCGTATAAGACCCCCCTCAAGTTTGGAGCTAAATTTTGGTTATGAAAAGGGGTCTTATACGCCGGACTTTACGGTATATTTTGCGATATATTTTTTCCTTCAAATAGATCGAACGTTGAAAATGGTAGTGCAAGTGAGTTATTCAGTCCCATGTCTTAATTTGATTCCAAAAGGCTATTGTTCTTAAGTCTAATAGTTTTATATGTATTCCTGGGTGTTCAGTGGGAAAATTGATTAACACCATGACTAGGAAACCATTTCATTTAAAAAAGGGTAAATAAGTTGTGGTTTGTAGTTTATAGAGCAGTCTAATTAGTGAATGCTTTCAGAGCTTCTAAATGTCTGTGACAGTGATTCTAGTTTGCCTGCACCGTGTAATCTGCATTAAACATCCTCCGTGTCGGTATACTCGTATATGCACACAGTTAGCTAGCTAATGGTAGCTGTAGATGGTCGACAGAGCGCGTAATGTCAACAGAACTAAATTATTTTATGAACTATTACATAATTAAAATAACTACATACACAAATAATAAGAAATCAACTAGGATTCCATTTGAATGCAGATGTTTCAGAGATTGTTTGGATATTCTAGAAATTTGCCATGCTTTTGAGATCTTATTTTAATTTTCAATAAAGGTTACTACAGACTTCCATTTCTCATTCACAGAACTGGCTATCTCATATGTTTATCTTCGTTCCGATCTTATTTTTTATTTATTTCTTTACGAAACGTAACAGTCTGCAATTGGTTTGCGCATGAGACGGCTATTTAGGAATTCAATTTCAGAATGTTAGCGATGACTGTGGCAGTTAGGAAACGGGATTTATATACTTCTATGTAGGTGACGTATGTAAAGAGGGAGTAGGTTTCATGAAGGTTACTGTGTGCGGTTTCACTAGTATCTACTAACGTCATCGTCCGACCTGTCACCTTCTTGATTATTTATCTCTCCTGCTTCGTTATATTTCCTTACAAGTTTATTTATTTTTACTAAAAATCATTTCATTGTGCGCTCTGTTCATTACCTTTATTCCTTTACTTTCTGAAATGCCAATTGCTATGCAAACTTCAAATTGCAAATAAGAACTAAGTGGTTGATATAACCATTATTTCGTTGTACAGCAGATGCACTGTATATTGAACGATCATTGGCTCCTAAGTAGTTTATTTCGAATTGATTAGGTAATCTAATTAACAGGAACAAGAAATCAGTTTTAAAAACCTGAATACAGCATAATACGTATTGAATTCATCTTTTTCATATCTGGTATTGGTTAAATATTCAATAATTAAAGCAGTGATTTAGCAAAAAGGGAAGGGGATCCGGATCACAGGTTGGCACGTACCATGGGGTGGGGAGGCATTTTTATAGTGGGAGGGGTGTAAATAAAAGAAATAGAGGATGAAAAGTAACAAAAATTTGGATCTGTATATCAAAATATTAATTTTGACAGGCCTGTGAGTTCTGTTACAATACTCTTAGCATTTTGGTAGCCAGATCGGTATCGAGACAGAGAACTTCCCAGTAGTGAAGAAGCTTTCCTTTTCGTATGTTATTTTGCAATATGGAACAGCAATATTTGCCTAACATCTATCAATGCCCAATGACAACACAATATCACGATATAAAGAATTCCAATCAGTTTTACCCTTTGGTAATTATTCAATTTTCAAAGAAATACAATGGAGCTGCTGAATGGCAGACTTCTCGTATTGAAATATCGAAATATGACAAACTGAAAGTGGGGGAAAAGGGCAAATCATAAGATACTTCGAGTGGCAAAAGGAGTACATTATTCCGTTGTTTCTTTTTAAATATTAAGTCCGTTAAGATATCTGTTGGAAGTCTTAGCCAAAAAGTGGTAGAATTGTTTGGCGATTAGAGTCAAGGTTGGCTGATAAAGAATGTTCGTTTTCTTACATTTGAATTTGACCTTAGTTGGAATTCTGTGTCACTTCGTTACATGTATACAACTATTATTATATATGCATAAATCTCAAAGAGAAAACACTACAAAAACTCATTCCGTTGTTTCGCAGAATCATCGTCATCAGGAGAGGATGTCATTTGCTAGAAGAGCGAAGCCCCCATGTTCACATAATCCTTAGCTGTGCAAGGAATCACAAGTACAGCAACACACACGCATGCGTGGGACTTTTATACTTGTACTGGCAGAGTATTTAATATGTGTTTGGGTGATACTCCAAGTCCCAAGACACTTGTGCCTCAGTTGGCAGTTACATAGAGTTCTGTTCATGCTTAATCGGCCCAAATGTATTACTTATCCATTGTCCAACGACACATGGAAATGTAACACATAGGATCTTAGGTGTCTTGAGGACTGCCCGACATAATTCTTACTTCTCTCCATTATATTTTCATTTAGTCTCTAAATAAAAGTATTGTATTCCGGTTGAAATCTATTTTTCAATGGAGATGCACATTTTGAGATATCCTGAGTTAAAAAGCTACCTCTAGAGTGTTTCCGCATTCAGGTCAGACCTCACCTATTCGCGGAGCCACTCTCTTCCTGCTGACGAGGCAATCGGAACATAGTAGTGATTTCTTTTATTCTGTTCTTTCTGTGAATCTAGTTTATTTAGTTGTGTGAATAATTAGGTGAATGAAGTCGAAGGCATCTCACACCACACTATTTTTACATGTTGGACCACAAGTAGCCTTGTTAACATTTTTATATTGATATTCATACTACAAAATTTACCTATTATTTTACTTGATGCACCTCAACTGTTTTGTTACATGGAATTGCTTTAGCAAATCAACAAGTTTAAGAAGATGTAATACCATATATTTGACGTCTTAACACATGAAAGGATATATTTATGGCTTGATTTAATTTATTAGTTCAGCTTTAGACACATGATATGAATTCAATACTGAGGACTCCATGACCAATCTGATAATTCATCGGAATTCAAAAGAAACACTTTGGCTGCTTCGTTAAGGACTGAACTGAAACTCTTAAACAGTGTAGAGTCCCTGGAGGAGAAGACCATATGTGAAGTCTTCATTCAAGAGTAAAAAGTTGTTTAAATAATCTCATGTCGGCAGACATGAGCTTTGTTTCCAGCTTCACTTTTCTGTGAGAAGAGCCATGGTTTGGGGTGATTTAGTGGGACCTAGAACATCGCCAATGTGATTGCTACATATGTCGAAATATATGACTAAATTTAGGATCTATGAATCCATTAGAGGTTGCATATGGAATATTGTCTTAGCAGTTGTTGTGTGGATTCTCTAAGACTCCTGACGTCAACCGCTTGGTCGCCTCTCAATTAGTTTCGCTGTGCTTTCTAATTGAATTTATTCACTTAGAGATGTGATAGCTCCTCAGCTTTCTCACACTGAAGCAACAGAGTCCCAACTGTTAGTAAAGTATAGTGATCATGCGAGGAGTATATTTACAAACTTACTCCTTTGACTTAATGATACCATTTGTTACATATTAAAATCTGACTTATTAGTATAGCGCCTTATCTGATCTGACGCTTTTTCAATTTTATAATCAAATCAAAATACGTAACATCAATCGTTGCTAATGTTACGGGTTAGTCCTCATTACTAAAATCATAGTTATTAACAGGAACCTATTGATTATCTAGTAGATTATCTTACGTAATTTTCAGTTGAATCGAAAAAGGAATACAAGAAGTTCATTGTAATATTTTTTTACCATTACTATTAATCCGGTAGAAACGTGGGTAGCCCATAACTGAAATTGATGCCAAATAACGAATAAGTCAGGCTTTCCGCCTCTAGAACAGCACAAGGGTGAAATGTGTACGTGTGGGAGTTGGAACGACCTATTGTTCTTAATCCAACCAATAAAGCAACTGCAAACGAATGAAACATTATCTTCAGTTCTAACGGAAAAAATAATTTAAAAGACATCCATCGTTATGGTGAAGTGAACAAATGATAACGCCAATTTTATACTTGTACAGTTCTTTAAGATTTTAAAGCTCTTATCACATTAATTGATAATTGGCGTCACAGTGAAATATGTTTCAAATAAAAGTTTTAGAGAATAAAATGCGTAATTTTCAGATTTTTTTTAAGTCATTTGATTTGGAAATTGTTTTAAATGTTTTGTCGCTAATAACTTCTACCGATTTAGATGTAGACATAGTTTTCATCTTCATCCAAATAGAACTCTTCAAAATATATTTTAACATATAGAGATCGAAAGAAGTGCTACAAAACCGAGTTCTTACATCCAAAAAATGATACCTCTCCTACTCAGATAGGATATTTTTTGCCAAAACATGAGTGCAGCTAGTTGTAATTTATTTTTTCCCAAAAAAGTAGGTGTTAGTGTATGTTTTTTTGAAATATCCTACTGCATTGTTGAGCTGTTTTTCTCTTTCTAAAGGCAGATGGCCATTGTTAAGTATATTAGTCAAGTGCACTCAAGTGGCTGAGTGCAGCCATCTCTCAGTGCATCACTTAGACACGCATGCGCCTCTGAGCACAGCCTTCCAGCCAGCAGCAGAGCCGTCAACATTTTTGAACAACTTTTTTTCCCTCTCCTTCCAGTTCTAAGAAAACATGTGACTCATGAGCAAAGCAAGACCACTATCGACGAAACTGGCAAAATACTTCAAAAACCTTTCATCCTTTCCATAACGTATTAAAAGTACACCAAATTCAGCAGGCACTGAATGGACCGTAGGTTGAATGTTAAACCTCTTGTTGACTTCTCTGTTCGAGATACCCAATTATACTATTATATGTGTGAGTAGAAAATGTGAAAGGAAATCATCTTTAATCTGAACAACCAGGTAAAGAATGAACTAAAAAAAAGTGAGTACAAGTGAATACTTAAGTACATCGATTGCATGGTTTACTACTCTGATGAACATAATTCCGTACAGGATTGTGGCCTTTACAGTCACTTTTTACTGAAGTGCACAATCTGGTAGGCCTTATTAACTTTTTAATGTCAAGAAAATGAAAGAAACGAAGAATGAAGGAAGTTTCCTGATTGGAATTACATGCGAGGCATTTACTTGCTAGACTAGTTACATAATAGTTGAAATGGGTGTCGCATGTTCGACCATTGAGAGTTGCATTCAAAAAACAAACTCAAAATCACGGTATCAGGTAGTTAGTTTTGAGAAAAAAATACCTTTGACCCCATACAATGTTTGAAGTTATAATTAATGAAAATATATGCCAGTTGGATGACTGAAATACTGTAGTTTATTTGAACTATATATGTTTTGATAGTATGTGATATTCCATGCACGACTTAAGTACCTCGAGTGTTGTGCGCTGGAATGGATTCAAACCATGTCCCACCTTCAAGAGAAAGTGTTCGAATTGTTTCTTGTTTGTATATGACCAGACTGTATTATTTAAACCTTTATAAGACTATAAACATGGGAAAACAAGTTCACTTGAGGAGTAAGAAGCAATCATAAGAATGAAATTGTTAATAATGTAAACATAATACATTAAAAAGAATTAATAATAACATATAATAAGAAATGGTTATATTGTAATATAGTATAATATGCTAGAAGGTTATGCTAGCACATAGTAAAGACAATTTAATTTATTCGGAGTTGCTGTTGAGGTATGCAGGGTCCGAAACTGGTGAAATGTATTCCGTTGTCTCCTGCTTTATTGAATAAAGCAACATATATATATATTGATTTTATTTTAAGGCCCTAGTATGTATTCCCCAAGGTGTCTCCTTGACGAGAACTCTGGTGGAGTGTAATTAGTATGTTCCTTTATGACGTGGTGGACAGTGCTTTCAGGTTTCGTTTCCCTTGTCAGCTGTTCCGTCCCCTACACCTTTCCTCCTTCAAGCTTTGCTTTGTGCTCTTCTGATGGTTCTTTTTGACGATGTTAAGCTACCTTAAGTCTTTCTTTCTTCCATTTCTCAGTTTCTAGACCTGCTCATACTTCTGTACTCCTGAAGCTCTCATTTTGACTTTGATTTTAGCAATAACATAATATTATGTGATTTCCAATATGATGATGGAAGCAGTCATGCCAACTATGAATTCATACCTGACGAGTTATAATGATACCCTATTTCCAAAAGATACAACTGGATACACTCGGGTCTCTATCTACATGTATACACTAAGGTATTAGTACACAGACCTTGTGGAAATACCTTATTTCCCTTGTCATATGAATAACAAATAATTTGAATTTTATTGAATTGTTCAATCTGTTACTATAAACGGCATTTAGTCGTCTTAACATTAAAGGTAACTGCACAATGAAGATTGTTAAAAGCCGTTGTCGTCTTCCTCAGTTCTCATCACAATAGACAATGAAGTCCATTATTCTGAATTTCGCTACATGTTTGAAGCTCCTTGTTTTTATCAAACTTTTTTATGTTTTCCTTAATTTTCTTTAGATGAATTTTATCAGAATACTGATAAATCGAATCTATTGTCTATTATTTAATATTGGATATATTACTTAACAGGAACTGAAATACAATAAAAACAGTAAAGCAATAAATATTAATGATCCATAATGCTTTATCTAGGAAATATAAACGACAAGTCAGTTTTTGTCTCGGTTTACAAGGCCATTAATATTACGTTCGAAGCTTCTCACAGATAATACACCTCGATGCCAGATCTTACTGGAAACAAATATCATTATGTGGATAAGCAATTCTGAAGAGGCTTAACTGCCTCCAAGGTTCTATCATTCTATTTAAAAGAGTTATATGTATACATACTTCAATGGTTGCCAGTGCATTATGGGTATTTCATTCTTTCAATGTTGACATGAATGTTGGAAATAAGGAAGTTAATGTTATCGTAATTGGCAATTTAGAATTGCTTTTTGATTGGTTTTCGCGCTTGACTGTTACTAGTGTATAAATGTTAGAACGAAGGTGGTCTATTTATTAGGTATGGATGAGATGGTCTCGTTCACACGAATGACAAAAAAAGACTGCGATGGTACGATTAACAGAAATGAATTAATTAAACGTTGAGTGTATATTAATTGTTATGTAAATGAATCGATTTAAATCCAGGGAATGATTAGCTGACGAGTACATTGTGTTCACTATCTGTACACTTCGACCTATTTTGCTGACAGCCATACCCATCATATCTTGTTCGTATCAACCATCTTATTTCTTATTCATTTATTGTCCATTATTTTATATTGCCTAAATCAATTGTCACAGAATTAGGTCAGATTTCTTTTCAACATTCTCTAAATTTAAACAGTTTATAAAAATTCATCCAGTTCTATTTGGCTTCATTTCAATTATGTAACCTCCATTCAAAAAAAAAAAAAAAAAATCATTAAAAATGTTCCTGGTTATTATATATTTTATAAGAAGGAAAATTTCCGTAATATTAACTGGTTTAGTTTTTCCCAAAATTTCTCTCTGTGTGTTATATATATACAGTTCAATGTACATAAAGAAACATATAGAAATTAAAAACACACACTTACAGTCTCTAATTTTCTGTTGAACCGTCTTCAGGAGAGATAAGAGAGGGAAACCAAGCGCACTGGCACAGAGACGGTTGGAGACCCTATTCTCTATGTTTCTTTATGTACATTAAACTGTATATGTCCATTTCGAATCGTATTTTGATCGAAAAAGTATATATATATATATAAAGATTTCACATAAACACGTGAAACAAAATCAATGATCAAACCACAATAAGAAATGGGAAAACAAAACTAAGATCTTTCAACCGTAACAAGGTTTATTAGTATATATTGGTGTATTATTAGTTGTATTAAATAAGGTTTATTATTTGTATATATTGAACTATATATATATATATATATATATATATATATATATATATATATATATAGAAATTCATCTTATACACACCTAGTATATTTCGCGATAAACAGGTGAAACAAAAGCTAGCGCCTAAACAACATATAAAATTAAGAAATGCGACTAAGATCTATTGACCAAAACAACTGTCGTTTGTGAGAGTGTAAAACTGAAAAAAGAATAGGTCCTAGAAGTCCTGATTTATTGTGGTAAAAACACTGACAAAAACTCGCTTTTGTATTTGAACACCAGTCAGATGTCGTCACAAGTGACTTGGTTGTTGGTGAAGTAGTAGTTGTTTCAACTGACCTGGTAACCTCTTGAGATGTTTGTATCCTTATGCGTATAAAAAATCAACTGGGTTGATTTTAAGCAGCCGCTTTAGTTTGCCTCAGCAAAGAGTGTCGCTGAGTTATGGGGCTTGAACTAAATGCAGTTGAAATTACTTATTTCGCGAAGCGGGGTGGGTCATCAGCATCAATCACTCGTAACAATGACTCCCTTGGCTTCAACGCCGTTGCAAACTCAAAATTAGTTTCTTTCATCAAAGTCGCATTTTTCATTCTCCATTAGTCAACATATTTCTAAAAGAATAATACTAATCTATTTCGCAAAAAATTAATAAACATTGATTTTTAATATTTACCAGTAATTCGGATACAACTCTTATTTCTCCAAGTGGATAAATTACAAATATTTTGTAAGATATTGTAACTGACTGAATATCAAAATGGTAAACTCCAATTCTACAGTTTTAAATTTTTGAGTTATTATATGATGTCACAGAATATAGTAAAATTGTAAAGGATCAAATTTGCAATGGACAATATGTTTTTAGATCTTCTCGTAGATCATTTGTTTTTGAAATTTTATATCTGGAAATTCTGCTATTAATGTTATATATGTTTTAGTGTTTATGCCTTTGTAGATTCAGGCACAACCAGAAAAGTCCTTCATATTATAGGACTCGTATCATATTAATGATACCTATTGTGTGTATTATTATATATTATTAGTATATTACGCATAGACCGAATGACATCTAAAGTGATCTACAGTGAGACCTAAATGTGTATGGCATAATTGTGTAGAGCATGCGTACATTACATGATTAAGGCACACTTTCCAAAAGGTTCATCTAGTTTCAGAATATATATTGTTATTGGTACCTATTTCTAAAACCCTGGGAGAGTTTAATAAAGATCTAACAGATTCTGCGAATTGATTATATTATGTATAATTGTACTAATGATTGCTTATTATTTATGCTGTATTACATGATGTTGAGTTGTTTATTCGTACACTTTCATCTCGTGGATGTGTACTGTGTTTTATTTTTAGCAGTGTTATAAGGTACAGTGTTGGTTGTGTTGCAGGTGGAGGTCTCTGCAGACCACTACTGCTCCCTGCTCTCATTGATGGAGTTTCGATTAGACAGCGCCGAGTACTGCCAAGCCCAGCACAAATAAAAAGCGTTCGTTGCCGGCCGCCACTGTGGGCCAGCGGCTCTGGCTCGGCCAGCCTCCTGCATGGATTGAGCCATTGCCTCTCCCATTACAAACTACACTCGACACACGGGCGAGCTTTGGGGCTTCGAGGTTAGCGGGACTCAGTGCGTCTTAGTGCCATGAGTATTGACAACAACGCCATGCGCTACCGACGATTTTTGCTTCCCTTCTGTGAAATCGAATACAAGGACTTTAAGTTCCTTATCACTGACCGGCCTACCGACCAAAACATGAAGGAGTACATACAGGTGAGTGTTCAGCCATTACTCTTACAAGTCAGATTAAGAACTGATAAAACAGTAAGCTCATGCAGAGTGTTCGGCCTGTTTTGTACTTAGTTCTCCTTAAAAAAAAATTCAAGTCTCAGTTTATTCATACGTTGCACGATCAATATGCATGCATTACCATTATGTTTTTGTTATATATCTAGAAACTATATCCTTCAGTTTGTTGAGAAATTATAGTCTAATTGTTTATAAGATTATAGTATAATTATATAATAATTTTAAGCTTTATAATCTCAATTTCAAATTGTGGATAAGTTTAACCTTATTAACTTTGAAAGGGTTATTCATTATTTTATTACAATGTTTCAAATTATGAATATAAATAATTATTTTGTATTAAAAAAAGTTATGGATGTTTTAAAAAAAAAGGTTTTTCGGTTCTTCGTTATTTGATAAGAAGGCAAGAAATTTTATATAAATTTATTATGGATTTAGTTATATTACTTTGAGTAACGAACTGCATTACCTAATTCAAGTCCGTCAAAGGCTATTTCCCTTGCAATGCCGTAACGACGTAAAGCACTTTCCCTGAAGCAAGCAGTGCCTGGTAAGTGAAGCGTAGGTACGGCTGATGCTCTATATATAGCAGATAAGGGATTTTTGGTAAACGTCATCACTGTTCTATTTGAGTACTCCATACTATAGATATAACATAATAAGATGCAAGTTTCTTTTGCAACCGTGGATTTTAACCTTAAAAAATCTACCTAACTATAATTAGGTTAGGTTGCAGTGGCAGTCCCATGTAAGAGCCCACATTGGATGTATATTGGCCCTTTGTGATATCACACAATGAACATTCTTCATTGGATGTCCTCTATTTTGCCTAACGTAAGTATGTTTGGAGTAGGGATCTGTAACGAGTACCTAGCATCGTACAGGCTCGGAACCGGTGGTTTAACGTCCTCTCCGAGGACGACGTGCTCAACTTTTTTCACCTTCTTTGTAAATAAATCGAGGGTCATAGTTGGTATTGAACCTAGGATCTACCAGTCCAGAGGCGAGTACTTGGTCCTGGATTACCCTGGCCCCTATTAAGTATAACTAATGTATTGTTTACTAGTCATA
Source organism: Hermatobates lingyangjiaoensis (assembly GCA_026182355.1). Lineage (NCBI taxonomy): Eukaryota > Metazoa > Arthropoda > Insecta > Hemiptera > Hermatobatidae > Hermatobates > Hermatobates lingyangjiaoensis. Next base: position 597,751 of record JAPFBL010000007.1, on the reverse strand, counting down.
CTAGGGTCCATACAATGTTAACGCTATTTAACCAAGTCAACCTTTTTCACTGTGAACTCGTTTTGTGATGGGAGTGACGAAAATCACACAATAGTCATTCATTCAGTGGCAACACAGTTATGAATTAATATTGTCCTCGTAAACCTATTTGAATTCATTTTCATGGTTCTGGAATTCCTAGAAAATAGAAGGCTAATATTGTGTACAAGTCCAGTTGCTTCTGTCGACTCAGTGGTCAACTTGTGACTATGACTAATAAAGAGCTATGCTGAGTTTCATCTCACAGCCCCCTGTTATGGCTTTCTCGATCCATACCATACCTGCTTCATTTCCGTAGTTGTGATCTATTCTAAACAGCATTTCAATGTAATGAAGGCTTTGCTGAATTTCCTTTTTGTAAATGTATGAACTACAAGAAGTAATTCGACCAAGCCTGTACTGATGTGTGATTCATAGCATTGTTACGATTGTTAGATGCTTGTTTGTTTCTTAAGAGCAGTACTCGGTGACAAGTTTTTATCTTGTTGATTATTTATATAAAAGTTTCGACTTATGTAAAAAGTAGCAACTTTAAACTGTTGTAGTTTGTTTAAAGTCGCGGTATGTGGGCAGACAAAGATATTGCTATTATATTATCGTGTTAGAGAAACTAAATTCTTTCCTTGTAATACGGAGTTTCTCAAATTGAACAGTACTATTATAGCATAGTTATTAATACATAAATTATTTTTTCAAAAGGTGAACTCTTGTTGCCTTGATTTTGAAACGTTCAGTTACTATAAAATATTTTGAAACTATAAACATATTTTCAATTGTCAAGTGGAATGAAAATGTTTGGAATGAAATGAAAAATAGCTGTCTTGTTTCCTTTCAAGGCCTATCTCGGAATATCTTTGCTCCATTTTTTCCAGACATGTTTTTTGCATTATCTACTTACCTTCCTATGAAACAACTCAGCTCATGTAGAAACACCATTTCTTCTTTGTTACAGCCTGGGTCTTCATAATTTCCATATCAGTGGAAAGTAATAGAAGGAATTCATTTAATGTGGTTATAAAGGCACAAAATAGTTGTGCAGAGCACAGTAAGACGGAAGTTCACTTTCAGGGATGTTTGGAACTCAATATTTGGTATTTTCTCACTAGCGTTACATCTAGGGAAGTCCTTTTTATGATTGCCCCAGGAAGCTGTAGGTAGATAGTAGGTAGTATGTTCTACTCATTAGACCTTGACAGTGTTTCCGTTAAGGACTATATCTCAAGTTTCAGGTTTTAATTTTCAATTAAGAGGGACGGTATGTATTTGGATATGCCATGTTGTTCTGACGTCACGCCCATTGACCTCCCCGCTTCCTCTTCCTTATACCCCCTCCCTCCAGTACCTGACCTCTCCTACCAAACTAACTCTAACTTGCTAGAGGTCTTCTTGGGTCACTTCACTTTTCATCCTTTCCTTTTTTAATTTGTTTAATTATCGTATCATATTAACCCTTACCGCTCACCTACCCTTGACGTAATTGAAATGTTCTTGAGCTTTGTACGACGTTTTCCTGTTTTCATTGACTTTACTAACTTTTTATAACAGATGCTCTGTCATTGATCTACTTTGTACGCGCTTAAAGGAGCTTTTTTTTTTACAAAAAACAAAGCATTTTTGTATCGGAAACACACAATGTTGTATTTAGAATATTGTTTTTTTTCAAAAACATTTAGTCCAAATTAGAATCACCAAATCATTTTTTGTTTATTAAATACATATATTTATTTTAATTCATAACAAAACATATTGGCATAACTTTATTTTCATAATAAATGATTTAATCTTTTAACAATTACCAAACCAATAGATACACCCATATATTAACCATCTTACTAATAAGTAGATTTATAAGTTTAATTATATTTATAGATTTATAATATAAGTAGATTATCACTGCAGAAATGTTATCCCTAGGTAGGCAGCTACTACAGAAGTTGTCAGTATGAATTAGGAAGAGTGTGCAGTCTTCCCTTGTTAATCTCTCGCCCACTCGACTGGTTGTTCAGTAAACTGAAATATAATCGACTAGTTTATCATTGTAATTTTATTTCAATAAAGTAGTATGTTTGTTTCAACAAACTAGTTTTTTATCATGCATAAAACACATGTGTCTTGCAAGATAGAATGATGAAGAGCCATATGTTTTCAACCATAGAATAATCTGCTCCCCAATGAACTTAATTCTGGAATTTTTTTCTCTCCCACTGTTTTCAATACTACAATTACTTTTCAAACCAGATGTAGTAGTGAAATGTCCTCTCCTGTTATAGTCAGTTATGCAATGTATGCCTGACTATTCTTAATTGTACAATTTCCTTTACGGTTAGAATTTGTTGTATAATTGGTATACAGTTTATGCCTGACAATCCTAAACGGCACAATCTCCTCAGCTATTAGACTTAAACATGTAACTTCATCTACGACTAGTATCAGTGGTACAGTTTCATCACAGACTGTACTAATTCTGGAATATTCTCTCCGACTAGATTCAATTGTGCAATGTCTTCTCCGACTGTTCTTTATTCTATAGTGTCGTCTCTCTTCTCGCCGCATGGAGTCAGTCATATAATTTTCTCCACAACTAGATTTAATTTTACAAGCCTCTTCCAGATTGGCTCAGTTGTACAGTTCCTCCCCTACAGTGCCATATTGTAAATGTCAATCTTAGTGTACTCACTCGCAGAATGTACTCTCCTTTAGACTAATTTTACTCTCTTCTATTGTTTCAGTTGTGGATTTTTTTACTCGAATATACGATTTTGGCAAATTTCTGCCCGACTTTATTCATTATCACAATAAAGTACAATCTGATGATCATTGACGTATAATCCGACTACTGAATCGTACATTTCCATCCTGTTAGACTCTGGCAGTTTCAATGCGACTGAACTCCGTTGAACGATTTCCCTTCAAACTATACTCCTTTGTATAATTTCATCTCCGACTGTTCAAATTGTGGAATTTTGACCTGGTCAGCTTTCTTTTATTTTGAGGTTGTTTATTTTGAAAAGTTTTATTCTTTCTTCCTTTCCTTCCACATCTGGAGTGGAGATTCATGAAATATCCAACATCTATATATACTTTATTATGACCAAAACGTTTGGTGACTTTAACATCGTGTATGTTACCTACAATAGTATATTACATGAAGAGCTTGTCAGAAAGAAGTTTGAATAACCTGAGAATATGTTTTTCAACTGTACAGAAAAATCTAATTCATCTTTACATTTACATCATTCCTCCACCATAGTTAATTTTAAATACTCTAAGGTCAACCTCAGTTCAATAGTGATAAATAAATTATAAGAAATAATAGATTTGCTTTTCCTTTTTCGCAGAACTAATTCCAAACAGGCTCGATCAATACTGAATCCACATATGGAAGTGTCCAGCAACATATAACACCTCCTGATTTGTGGTTTGGAAACCATTTCTTGATAATCAAAATACCAAATAATATTTAGACGGTATAGTTATTCAGCTTACGACCAACGAATATATCCGCGCACCATAGTGCACGTCGTAACTAGCAGTTCCAGACCAGAGGCCTTCTACTGCTTGCTTACTGTGCTACTATCACTTAATGTCAGTAATTCATGTCAGATATAAGTTCGTCTGTGCAGTAAAGATGTCGTATTGATTCAGCTTAACTATTTGTATAAGTGCATTTTTAATTAATTACAAATTACAAACAAATGAATGATGGATATTTGTTCCACAGATCTTAGTGTACATAAAGTCATGTTTAATTTAAAACCTCTTACACCTAAGTTCTCTTCGGCCCATCGGCTTCAAACCCTGACAATCTTCAAGAACAACTACTCTACTTGTCTCATATTTTTATAAAAATTGTTTATTGTTTTAAACTTTAGTAATACTAAGGATATTTTAACACAAACTGCAATTAGAAGAGAAAAAATTAACAGTGAAATCAGAATGTTGACGAAAACAGTATAATATAAAGGAGCGTTAATAGCAGTCATTATCAATGATCAAATCACAATATGAAATAGGGAAGAAGACTAAGATTTTCAACCGTAACAAGTGGTCTTCGTCAGAGTCAAACACTCAACTCCTAACCACGACTCAACTCTAACTAACAACCATTGATTGTTAGTTCACGTTTTTATTGTGAAATGTTGTTAGCAGTCATTGTATATATATATATGTGTGTGTGTGTTACGACGTATATAGCACACACTAAAAGTGTGTGAAACACAAAGGAAAGAATTCGAAGACTTTCTCTTAAGGAGGGCAGTTTTGAATACACCCAATGCCTGGAATATCATTTCATAGCAAAACAGCATTATATAGTTGAGATAAATACAGTATTCGAGTCACCGAACTAGCATATATTGTTATTAATTATAATTGCAAAGTTTGGATACCGGCTCAGAGCTGATTTCTTCCAAAACTAACCAGTACCAGCTGTGGTTTTGAGTTTGTTTTTTGAATGCAGCTCCGAGTGGTCGAACGTGTGACACCATTTCATTAGTCTAGCAAGTAAATGCTCACTTGTAATTTCAATCAGTTCTCTTTCTTATTTTTTGTTTTCATTTTTCGTTTCATTTAAGGTGATAAGTTGATAAGCGTTATTAGTTTTATTCTCTTGAGATAGGTTGAATTAAAGATAGAGAATTACAAAACCTTTGAAATTTCATCACACGCGTGATCCTTCTCATGCAGATGTTTCAACAACACCCATACTTAATTAATGTCAGTCCTGGGCCACCTTTCGATTGCTTAAATCAAAAACAGTTTCAATATGTATCCTTAAATTCCTTATATTATAACTATACAGGATCCTTATAATAGTTGTTATAAGGATCTTTAACAGTGATGGGACGAGGACTCGGAATCGAGAATCGGAAATATCGGAACTTTTTCAGGTATTGGAACCGGAATCGACAAATTTTAATCCAATCTCCGATTCTGAAAACGAATCTTTGGAATTTGTGTATATTTGAAACTTTATTTTCCACTCAAGGTAATAATAAAAGCTAAATTTTGTTTGACAGTTTAAAGTATCAGAATATCCTATAGATCTTAATATCTGAAGTATCATTATATCTAAAAAGAGGTAGAGAAGATTTATAGAAGATAGAAATTGCAATGCTGAATGGTCTTTTTTTTTGAGAAGGTTGAGGGACTGACGAAGTCTGTCTACCCTTCGATGCTGGTTCCTTGAGTGGATATTTTTTTTTTACGCTCAATGGTTGTGTGACAAAAAATAGAGACAGGATGTAATTGATACTTGTTGAAAACGGACTTCAGTCTTATGTAGAGTAGTTGTTGTCCAGCTGGATTTTTTTGTTTATATTAACTCTTTGCTAGTAAACTTTGAAATTTGAACGTTCACATATATCTGCTTCAGGGTCTGAAAATAAGCATTATTCATTGCAAGTATCAGAATCGTGACTCGTATTGGAATCGAAAGTTTAATGCAGTATCGGGACTCGGATCGGAATCGTTAAATATTTTGGTATCGTCCCATCACTAATCTTTAATGAGTACCGTATCTCCTAGGGACGGCGTTCACAAGTTTTCTCATCTCTCACACGACAAGTTTGGCTCATGGCTAAGATTCAGTAGTAAAGACAAACACGGTGTCTGTCAGACGGCACCTAACCCCATCTCATATACATGTGATTCACTTTTAATTAGAAAATTTTTTACTGGCACCATATTTGAAGTGAAAACTGCAGGGTTTGGGTGATTTGGTGAAAGTACGATGCTGTTTAAAAGTGCATGTTGAGAGGTGGTAATAGGGGAAAGGTTTATGAGCGTGGACTGGGGGAGCACTTGGAAAGCGGTGCAGCTCGAGTAGTTGGTGGAGAAAGTCGATGTCATGCTCGCCGTCCGACTTTCTCGTGCCCCCTCAGCCCTCCGTCACCTTACACATGGCTTGCCTCGCAATCACTGTCCATATCGCGCCAACACTCATTATTTCATATTAATGTAGCTATGTGTTGTTTGATTGTAGATGTCAAAAGCAACACCCATGGCAATATGTTATTGTCAATGCAATATTTAATTTCAGAAAAAAACTTTGACAAACAAAATTAGGAAACTAATAAAATGATATATATTCCTGTTCCATTGTAATAAAAGGACAATCATACTTACAGCAAATGTGGGTATAACCAAAATTAATAATTTAATGATAGCAACAATTTATAGCTTTCGTATTGTAAGGTCACGTCTATGTAAACAGTTCTTCTAGACCCATGCCCTCCCGATGTGTTTTTTAGTCTAGAATTGGCTGTGGTAAAACTTTGTTTCTCAGCTGTCCCTTTACAGAAGGTACTCACTGGTGTTAACCTAGAGACCATTGTGTAACTCTGTCTTACAGTTAGCACGGTTTTCCGGAATACATGTAGACAAGTCAGTGTTCAAGGTGACAGCTCCGCAGCTTGATCAACAGCCTTTAATCTTTGATGTGCCTTTGCCCATCAAACGCCTCTTCAAAACATTTTCTCACATAAGGTTTAAATAACTTCTTATCATGCCGATTTACCCGTGACCGTCCCTTTACATTGAAGCTATAACCTGCTACTGATGGGTAGGGAAGAGGTAGAATGAAGAGCTGTCATCTCGTAAGAACAAGAGTCCTATAGGCCATCAATAGAGTTAACGAGTCTCTCTTCTCTTTAGCGTACATACAGAGTTCCCTCATGAAATACATATATGTAAAACAATTCAATAATTTTACTTATATAGAATAAATTGTGTTTGTTTGTTAAATTGCAAATCCCAGTTAATATAATTATGTTATTGCAGGAATTGAAGAAACACAAAGTGAAGGATTTGGTGCGGGTGTGTGAGCCATCCTACAAAACAGACGAACTGAAAGCCAATGGTATCAACGTAAGGGATCTGGTCTACGAGGACGGGTCGCCTCCTCCTTCCGACGTCAGTACCGACTGCTAAACAATCCCTTCTCATTGTTAATTTGCGTTAACTCTGCTTTCCTCAGTTTTTTTATTAGTAAAAGAGATTGAAAAATGAACTGCATAACAGGTTTTGAAACACCTCCTTTTTGTCAAGGTGTCAGAGTTGTTTCTGATGAGTGTGTTCAACATATAGATTAAGTCGAAGCAGTTAAAGTTTTTTTAAATGTTAATTTAAAAGTTTTTAATTTTAAAAATTTAAAAGTTAATTTTTAAATGTCGTTCTTTTTATTGTCGGTGTAGTTTGGGTTTTCGTCCAAATAATGATTGGTCAAGACTATCAAAAAAATATGCTCATAATTATTTTTCCATACTTGAGGGTATAATGACGTGTTTTTTAAGAAAAATGATTACATCAAATCGACATTGCGGGTATATTTGTCAAAAGTATATTTGTTCACTGTTTTGCCACCGGCCTTATCTATGTTGAATACAGTTGTTCCCACAAGAAGTGAAGACACCAAGTACAGTTGTAGACTTCTGTAATGTGGTAGTGTTATTTAATACTTTCATGTATTCATTGATTATTTATTATTTAATATATCAGCCCACGCATGCACCTTGTATTCCTCTGATACTTTAAATATTTCTTATTTAAACATTGTTTAAAACATAAATACAACTGAACTAACACATGTACATCAAAACGTGTCTTATTCACACAATTCCATTTGGAGTTGATTAACAATGTTGTTCCTTGGAGCACGAAGGGCTAGTAGAATAGTTTGTATTTGAGATAGTCTGTTTTGATTGAAATATGATAGCAAGTGTGATGAAGATGGGCCAAGTGTGGATGCTTGGCGGAGGATGGCAATGAGCGCTGATGGAGTATTCGTAGGGGGGAGTAACCTAGTGACCCAGTGTTGCTAGTGGGTCACGCTATCGACCTGTTCACTGGGCCACTCTCGCTCTCAAACTACCGCCTCTGCATTCCTTACTCTCGACCAGAGGTCCCTCACCCATCAGCCGCCCTCCATCACCCGAGCCACCCTGTCTTTCCGTCATCTCACAAAACACACCGACATGCCCCATATAAAACTCATTCTCATCCTAGAGGGATAAAACTGGCATGTTTTCTCATATTAATTACTATTAATTTGCAATAAGTAATTAAAGTAACGCTATAACTTCCAGGTTTATAACAAGCAGTAAACATTTAAGATTCCTTTGTGCGTGGTGTCTCATTAAATCTACTGAAATTTTCTATTAAAATTTGATCCCTTTTCTCAAGGAAAAAAAAAATTTATCAATATAGAAAAGCTTGACTGAAGACTTCGCTTTGTATGTTTAACTCGTAAAAGACCTTTTGTTTGTTTCAACTCCATCGCATAGCCTTTTGGTATCCCACAGCCTATCAATTTCACTCCATGTCTTATGAAGCGCTTTCTCTAGGTGTTTTTTCCTAGAAAATATTTCCTGTTAAGATTTCAATATTTAAGAATCAGCACTAGTTCTGAAGTGTTTGGGTAAAATTTCGTTCATGTTAATGATGAGAGGAAGCATAAATAGATCAAGTTTAGAACGTGACATTCTTCTAAAAAATGTAATAAAGATCTTGATGTGGTCTATTGGTTTTGATTAGTATAATTATTGAAACTTGAAATGGAGGTAGTTTGATTACTAAAATATATATTCATTGACTGATCACTTGCTGTAGTACCATTAATCACACTTTCCTATCTCTTTAGCAGTACATGCAGTCGATAGTAATAATGCGAGTGTCAACAAAATAGGAAAGTATATAGAAATTGTACTAATTCATATTACATTGCGAAGGATCGCAAGAACTAGCAAACAGAAAACAGCTAGAGATACCAGGGTAGGCAATGTGATTCCCTTGAAAAAATTAGAGTAAACAATTTATTACGTTTAATTGTTATTTAGTCTATTTATCTCTTTCTCCTTTCTTCGAATGTTGATAGTACTTCTTCAACATTCTCAAGAGAATTACAACTACTTCTCCTGATGATGATGTGTAGTGTTTATTTTTTTGTTGATTTCTATATATATATATATATATATATATATATATATATATATATATATATATATGTTTTAAGCTACAACTAGGAAAAACACAAAAGAGATTGTCGATCATTTCCGCTACTTGCCGGTGAATAGTTCTTAAGCGTTTCCAGCGAATGCTCTAAAGTTCACCAAGTAACGCGTATATCATTTACAATGAGTGTGCTTTTTTTTGTATGTTTTTCGTTAATTCTACAGCATATGTTCTGGGCGACCTCCATTAACAGCTGAACTTATCTTAGTCCTTGTCGTCCTTACAAAAGGACCAGCTCTGGTGTCCTCCCAGACGACTTCCTTCAGTTGCTTAAAAGTACCACCAATATATTTAGAGATATTAAATAAGTTTGGACTCTGACTACTCACACAAAATTGACCTCACGTTACTCCACCAAAAAAAAAAAAAGGATGTCTCAAATTTGAATTTTATACTTTGATGAAAAAAGTTGAAGACACTCTGATGATCGCCAGTTAATTTTGCCGTTGTTCTATCACCTCAGAGCAAATTCTCACCCTCAATGTGCCTCTTGATTGAGTGTCCCTCCGCAAACATTTTTAGGGATTACCTGTAGGATAGATGGTATGTATTGAAAGCCAGTTCATCAGGGAACTCAAAAAAACTATTTGGGAGGACAACAGAGTTGTCAGTTTTGTAAGGAGGACTTGCCGCACTCCAAGAAAAGCGCAGTGCTTAATATAAGAATCAAGAAGATATGCTTTAGAATAAAGAAGAAAAAGCCAAAGATTATTTCATGTTTATATAGGATGATTTCAAACACAACAAACTTGTTACACTATAGTTTGTTCATTCAACTGTGGAGGAAATGAAGAAATTAGACGTCAAATGTTGCAGCATTTTTCTTAAACTGTATAGCTTGGAGCGCAATGGGTAACTGCATGTGGTAGAGTGATTATATAAGGTTATTATAGGATTGGCAAGCAGAAAGCGTGAAGGGTCCCTTGCACCTCAGCAACGTAACGATATTGGCATCAGTCAACCAGTACCCTTGCAGTCTCCACAATTCTCTTCAAATTACTTAATTCCCTCTATTCTGTAATATTTAATAAAATCGAGATAGCAAAAATTCTTTCTAACTACTTTCACTTTCCCTATCTGGGTTTGTTGTAATGCTTTTTATCTTGGTTTGACTTTCGTCTTCTAGTCATCTTTCCCGTTATTCTCATGGTCTTTGACTGTTTGTCTATCTAAATCCTGGGACAGTATTGGACGATCAATTTTATCTTCAGAGCTTTTCAAAATCCATATTTGTCGAATTAGAGCCATGATAAAGTATGTTTTAATTAAGTTTTTAATTTTTCTTTCATATTCTGTTTACTATTATTTTTACATGTCTTTTGTTGTTTCATCTGCTTTTGTTTTTACTATTTTATTTACTTATTTAATTCCCCTTCGGTGTCCCTTTTCCTCTTTTCCTCCTGTGCATGGTAGTAATCTGTCTCCCTGCTCCTGAGTGCAGCTTGCATTCTGGTTTGTCTTCAAGCCATACTGATGGCGGATATCGAAATATTAAACTAAGAGTCGGTGTTTTCCTTCTGCTTGATTATGTATTGAAATCATGGGTATAATAAATATTTCAATCAGTTACCCCTTCATTGTTACATCGAAATGACAGCTCTACTAATTTTCCAAAAAATTGTTTATTTCTTTAATAATGTTTAATTAATGCAGTATTCTAATGTTTTATTTGCAATACATTGAATAGAGTCTATTCATTTATGGATCAGAGAGAGAGCAAAATATGACTACTCTATTAGAAATGCCCATTCTTTTGAGTACTGTTAATTAACCCCTTCTTGTTGTTTTTTATCCAATCTATTAGTTTGGAGTTCTAACGGTCATGCATGGAAAGGTTTCCAGACAGTCAAGTCGAGGTCTTTTTTTTTTGCAAACATTCTCATTTGCTGGACTTCATTTTTACTGTTATTTGGAATCAAGAGGCTGGTGGTTGGTTAGTTTGTAATAATTGATAAGTTTGATCTTATCTTGTTCTTATCAGACACTGAACACTGTGTATGACAACACATCGTAATACTCTTTCATCATTTTTTACGTCTCACAGTTTTAATTCTTATGTGAATAAATATTTCCATCTTTATTACTCCTCAACCCGGTTTCTTTTTTTAGATTCTAAATACCTTTTTACTCAAGGTACTATCAAACCCTTAATTCATATATATAGTTTACTGGAACTTACAAGTTCTTCCTTTTACCACTCCATAAAGGAGTCGGTGCTGTTGGAGGATATCCCATCAGGTGTCAATGCGACGTTGGATTTCACCTAGGGAAACGAATTTTCTTGTGTCATGCTCTAATTTACTGAAATCCTTTTAATCTTTTCAAGGCTGCTCGTTGTCAAACATTGACGTTATAGTTGTTTGAGAAATATATTTTCTAACATTAGAAAGGTTAAACCTCTCCTTTGTCACTCGTGATCTTTTTGATTGTAATGCTATGTTTATTGTACAATTCTGCACTTAAATATTGATATATCTGTTCACGTTTTAAAAAATTGAACCACGTTTCTGTGTGTTTCTTTTTAACCTTAATACCTTGCTCCCGTATCGTTCTGTTATATGCATTACAATATATGCAATTATATATGTTTTTTATATTTATACTCCTGTTACATTCCTTTCATTTATTTGGTAATTTTATACTTTCTTTAAAATTATAATTAAATTTTTACAATTTAGAAAAAAAAGTCTTTTAACAAATTTGAGTATTATGAGTCAAAGGATATAGAATCATTTAACCGTTTCTGGTCGGTTAACTTTAATTACATTGACATTAATGAGGGCAATTGACGTGTTATTGCGAAATGTTTATGGTAAACCGTTATTCCTATTAAAATAATACACTATCCTATTGACCTTGTACTTGAGGCGTGCCTTCGACTTGTCTGGCACAAACTGAAATGTTTCAGCCTACCTGATTGGTTTAATGGCATTGTGAAATAATTCCTCTCTAATCGACAATTTGTTGTTGCCATTAATGACCAACACTCTCCAGTATACCCGTATGACTTACCATATCCTCCCACAGTACTATTCTCGAATTCCCTCCAGGAAAACTGAATCATTTCTGGGTCTCTTTGCTGATGACATTGCAGTGGCCTTTAGATGACTCAGTGTGGAGTTTGTACTAGGGAGTTACAGATCTACCTTGATCGAATTTCTCACTAGCTCAGTAGCTGGAAACTTAATGTCAACCCAGCAAAGAGCATCCACATACAATGCAGTAAAGGAACACCGAAGCAACCTCCTCCAGTCTTTATTGGTCGCCAGTTAATACCTTACAAAACCCAGGCCAAATACCTACGTATAATAATCGACAACAATATTTCTTTTAAACACCATCTAAAAAATAGATATAAATTGGGTCTGACACTAATGTCAAAATTGTACCCTATTCTGAAGTCAAAGAATACTCCACAGGTAGTAAAGGACCTCATTTATAAGGTGATTGTGGCGGTCGCAGGAATGAACCTGCCGAGTGCACCTACTCGTGGCAGGAATACCTACATGTTAGTGAGTTTATAACTAATATTTACATGGCTACGCCAGTGATACTCTAGAACCTGCTCCTTGGATATTGTGTGTGTAATATGTTTATTATAATACGTTTGTGAAGAGAAAACAGTGTGTTCTATGGAAGCAACTGCCCCCCATATGACTTGCGGATGCGGAAAAAAATAATAAACTGTTATACAGATGGTTCAAAATAAATGTGCTCTCCTTATGGCTGGGGCATCTTAGTAGGCCAAAAATGTGGATATTCAAAGAGTCCTCCATGTTGCAATCAATTTACAATTTCACTAATAGACTGTTGACCAATCTCAATCATATCCATTGTAGAGGCTGTAGTTGAAGTAAAAGGCCAAACCCTTACTAGACTGACAACTCTTTCACGACTCAATGAGACCAAACGACCATAAAATAATGTAAACCGACAAGCCAAATAAAGGAGTATAAATATTTATACTACTGACCCCACATCACAGTAGTACTACAATTTCAGCAGTAGTAGGTCCGTGACCTGGAACTGCTTATTACAACGTGCACTACAGTGCGTGGAAGGAATCGTTGGTCGTTGGTCATATTAAATATTTAGCAGTCACTTAGACTCATCAACACGAAGAAAATTTGATCTGTATTCGGCAACTCTGGTTCATACAACGGTAGTGGTTGACTCATTGTTACCATTCCATCTTGAATGCTCAGGTTGTTTTAAAAGTTTTTAGGGTTAAAAGTAGGAAAGAAGCATCCCTTGATAGAGAAAGAGTCGATATATTTCTAACGGTTAATAACAAAACTGCCAAATATTTTTTTTGTCTCTACATGTCCATCCAGAAAAAGCTAGTTTTTTGTCAATACTTTGAATATCTTACTTTGTATTATAAATTTGATTTATTTCCAGTTTAGAAATAAATTTCTTTGAAAAGAAAGCAAGCATTGAAAGAAAGGAATCAAACTGAAATGAAACTGCTATGTGTTTTTGTAGCAATTCTTTCGTTACAGAGTACAGTAACCTAGTTTGCTGTTCTGATGACTTCACTCTCCTGATAAGTGAATTTGCCCAAATTATAATTAATTGAATTAGCTTGATTATTTAATTAGACTGAATTGAATTGTAAACAGCATAGTCGTAATTTTGGGAACTTTATATATCTATTGATAAACGCATCCATTACAATGTGAACTAACATATCTCTAACTGTAAAAGTCCAAAACTTGAGTGGATTTGGTGACTGCTATTTTTTTTTAATCCAGACAGTGGTTTGCATATTCAAATGGTATATAGGGTTTGGAGTAATATTTTTCTCAATTGATGGGGAGTAGAAAATGTAAATAACTTCAATTAATTGTTTAATTTATTATTTGAGATGACAGAGAGTTTCCACTACATTAGCGGAATGCAATTGTAATACGGGTAACAGTTGTTTTATGTTTAATCATTTTTTCACTCATTGCTAAATCATATCTTTGTTTTGAAGATTCTTTATAATCCTAAGTATAATGGTTTATATTTCTGGCAATGTACACAGAAGAGATAATGAGTTTATCATGATGGGGGAGTGTTTAAAGCTGTAACCTCATTGTTATCTTACTTCTGATAATTTTTACTAAGGTCATCAAACAGGAAAAGAGCACTATATTTTGGAATTTTAAAAGTTGTGCAAACAGTTACTATGTTGTTTATACTTAGGTTAAGAAAATAATTCAAGTCTTCATAACTAACTTTGATTTATACAAACAACGCGTTTCGACATGAGGTGATCTTCGTTAGGTTACATTACTGTTGCTTTGAATATGAGTCGTTGAAGCGATGATGGTGTAACCATCTTCTTCTAGAGAAGAAGGCGAGCGTTGAAAGGCGTGTTGGGACTTGTTTTGTTGGTGTGTGGCTAATGGTTGGTGTGGCTTAGGTGATAGTGGAGTGGTTCAAGCTGCTGAAGCGCCGCTTCAAGACGCTGGACGACAGCTGTGTGGCGGTGCACTGCGTGGCGGGCCTGGGGCGGGCGCCTGTCCTCGTCGCCGTCGCCCTCATAGAGCTGGGCATGAGGTACGAGGACGCAGTCGAGCTCATTCGCAAGTAAGTCCCCCTCAAGTATCTGAATAATGTACCAGTAGACTAAACAAACTGCCAACCACATGGTCAGTGACATTGCCTTCAGAACTAGGCAATCCAACATTACCATTTAGGAACTCGGTAATTTAGTTCACCCATTACTAAAATGAGTGCAAAAAAAAAGAAATCAGTCACCCTTTCCTACCCTAAAACTTCACAGAAGGTGAACGCCTTGCAGGTCATGAATTTACAGTTTGTTGACCAAATTAATTAATATTCCTACTATAGAAACTGTCACTGTTTTATCTTAAAATGTTGCAAAATTCTATGTATTGGTTGAGTGATGGCTTTTTTGAGAAGAGTGATGGTTTCTGCGTTAGAAGATACTACACCAGTCTTCTGAAAACAGTTGTGGTTGTTGACTCTATACGGTATTAGAATTCACTTTAGGAGCATGGTAGTCCCTAAAGTTATATGTATTTATAATAAATAGAAATAAACATTTATGGAGGAAACGACTACGGTTTTTCAGATATTTTGTATACCTCGAGTTGGTTTTTCTTGTGTTTTTCATGAAAACTATATGTAATAATTATTATATAAATAGCTAACTAGCCAAGCTTTGCTACGGATACACAACCACATGTAATTTCCAATCTCTAACAGGGATTTACCGATTCAATCAATTCTTTTAATGTAGCCATTTTTTTATTGACTTTAAAGCAAGATGTTAACTTCTACAGTTTATAGTAGCTTGACTAATCTACATTAATAGTAATATCATTGATGCCATTGAGTATTATTTTTTTGTTTAAAAATTATATGTTATTTTTTAATTCAAATAAAACCCATATTGTGCAAATATAAGGAGGATGTCATGGACTCACAATTTCAATTTGTTGTTGTTTTTTTTTCTCAATGCTCAAGTCCCGCAGGAGTCACCGCCCTGCCTTCCTGCGGGACTCTTCGCTCTTCACACCTCCTGATGACGACGATGGTCGAAATATCGATGTGAGTTATGTCTGTGTCTTTCTGTGTGTTTCCTTTGTTTTGAATTTATTTTATTTAAAAAAGTCCGCTGGACCGTTTCTTTTAATTATATATATATAATTCACAAAGAAAAGAGAAAAACAGATAAAAACACGCACTAAAGACTTACTATGATATTTCGACATTCGCCGTCTTTGGGCAGAAGTAGTCCCCTTCATTTGCTGAAGCCTACTGACCGAACGGTCGAATAGAAGAATATTAAGTAAAGTAATGAGTAAAAAATAAATAATTATGAAAAAAACAGATAACGGTACAAGTTGAGGCCAGGAGGAGAGCAGGCTCTGAGAAAACAGATAATTGCCTCCTCTGAAGCTCTTAAGGTAACCCGAGAAGACGATACAGGGATCTGATTAAGGACTTGGACACGGATATATATATATATATGTATACATAATGGTAATGTTATTGTAAATAGTTCGACTATTTCTCTTTTGTAAGTTGTAAATATTTGTTGTGACTTTGAACCATTTGGTTTTAGGAAGAGGCGTGGCGCCATCAATGCTAAGCAACTGAGCTTCCTGGAGAAGTACAAGCCCAAGTCCAGACTGAGGCTCAAACACAGTGTGATAGACATCTGTTGCATCCAGTAAGAGGCCCATATCACACACCCTCCCATTACTTGTGTATTTCCTTCAATCAAAACTTTTCTACTGAGAATTTTAATTTTTGTAATTTCAAAAAAAAAAATTAAAAAAAAACATATTTTGTACGTTCTACTTGTAAAAAAAAAACTATGGGAATCGCTGCTGTATTATTATATTTGCTGGCATAACAGATACGATGAGAGTGCATTTGCTACCTATTGAACAAATGTTTCATTTTCTTTGCTATCCAGTCTCATTTCCCCTACCTCCTCCCCTTTTGTCTACCTTACCTTATGTTTTAATGAATACTATTTACTTTATGTAAGTTTAACCATTGTTTAGCGTGTTTAATCCCTAGGGAATTGTACCGTGTAGTATAATACATCAATACGTTTGAAGTCTTTATCTTAATACTATGCTTTGTTGATCTTCGCCCTTTATATTTGTTTTTCGCAGAATGAAATAAAAACACTTATTAAAAAGCACAAACACAAGTTCAGGATAGGAGTTGTCCTGGTGACAAATGTTGCCTAATTTATTTTTAAGTTAGCTGTTGCTTGGCAACAAGTTTAGTTTGCACGTTATCCGTTTTAGATGTATTTTTGGTTTGTGCACATTATGATTTAGTTATTATCATTCCGCAAGTTAAAAAAAAACAGACGTATAGCCCACAATAAATGTATATATACATATGTGTGTATGTATATATATCTATGTATGTTTAGAAAACGTGTTGACTCGTCAAATATTTTTGATTTCTTTTGTAAGCGTTGTTTACGTTGGCGTGATGTGTTTCGTGAGGACACGGTTTTGCTCTTGACGATGCTCTACCCTCCCATCCACATATCACACCCCACCCCCTGTAGTCCTACTGTTGACAGTGCTTCAACGCACACTCCTCCCCAAACATGTCTTCAATTCCTAACTGTAATTGTAATTTTGTTCTATTTTAATTTAGTGTTAGTCTTTGAAATTATAGCAAATGTAGGTGTGAAATCATTTTTACCTGAAATTTGGATAATATAAAAAAAAAAATCGATGCATTGGAAATTCAATTTAGAAGTGTAAAAATACCATCACATATTGTATTAGTTGTGATTTTATTTTTTACATTTAATGAAACACTATTATTACGATTATTATTAAATTGTAAAGAAGTTAGAGGTGTAAAGTTTGAGTGTTGTTGGTTGTACTCTTGCCTTGTTTACGGCTTCGAAATCAAACTGGACCACCAACATGGTCTACCTGGTTTTGATTTCTTTTTTCTTTGCAAATTCCCTGTTTCAAATATATATTTGTCCCGAAATGTGTTGTAAAACTTTTTATCTTGTACTGTGTCACATGTCTGTTTAAACAATTGTATATCGGTAGGACTAGGAGGCAATGTACATTTCCAACGGAACGATATCTAAATGTAATCAATGAAGTGGTATGCTATTTGAGTTTATCTTTACTTTCCCTTTTATGATCTATGGTAAGACTGCGTTACTAGAGATACTCAGTGGGCACCGATGTACTTTTATTATATATTTTATACATATTTAGGACTGTATTTATTAAGAGATAGTTGGTTAAAACACAGTTTATCACAAGTAGTCATTAAAGTACACAACGCTAACACTATAGCCTTCTCCTTCGATTCTAGTTCTAGGGTTTGAAGTGTTGCTCATTTTCATTTGGCAGTCGTTTTATTTTTTTAAGGAGCGACATTACCAGGTTATTCCACATCGGTAGTCCTGAAGTTTTTCTAATCAACTATAAGTATTTGATAAATGATAAAAAAATTTGTGAACTCGATTCCTGGAAAATACGAGTACTGCATTCAAAGATCCCTAGATTACAAATGTTAGAAGTTACGACCCCCTAAAGCAGTGTTTCTCAAACTTTTTTACTTCAGGGCGCACCTATACTTAAAATTTGAAAATAGGAAACTGATAGGAAATTAAAAGAAATAGTTTTTTTAAGAAAGAGAGAGAGAATAACAAATGATTTAAATCCCTAAAGAAAGGAAAAGAGAAAGTATTTATTATCCATTGCTGCTTAAAAATTACAGAAATTTACCTTTCAGTACAAAATATCAAGTGACGGAGACTTGAAAACCATTGGTGGTTCTAAAATAAATGAAAATGATACAAATTTTTAAAATGTAAATCTGTTATATAAATTTAATTAATTCTCCGTTATCTTGGGTTCACCTGGCTACCTTCCAGAACGCACCAATGCGCCCGGGCGCACCGTTTTGAGAAGCACTGCCCTAAAGTATAGTATAAGAAGGGAAGAGATAGATTTCTTTGTTTTAGCTGATTAGTAAGTGTAATCATTCCATCATCTGGAAGGAAGCCAAAGAAGTTTTAGGTTGAAGTCTAAGTCCCAGTTCAGTTAGACTTGACAATTGGTTAATGGGGAAATATTGTAGAACTTTCAAAGTTCCCTCTTAACTGTTTTAAAATTTATATATTTACTACCTTGAAAACACTTCACTAAACGTACTTCAATTTAATTTTTCTCTCCTATAAGTTTAATTTATTCCTTTATTTTTGTTCTTCGTCGACACCAAGTAATCCAAAGACCTTGGAACTTTTTCATTTTTTCATTCATACTGTCATAATTTCTTTCTCTATTATAACTATTATCGTAAGCTGGTGTACTGCAGTCTGCCATCTTGTTCAGAGAGAGAATAATATATTTTCTATTTATTGTGAAACAGGTAAGTGAAACTAACAAGAAAAAGAAATTGAAAAAAGTATAAATAAGTAATGAAATTAATCGAATAAATTAATTAGCACTGGAGACTGCGGCCAGGAGAGCAGACCAAGCTCCAAGGAATCAAATATGTGGCTCCTTTGAAGTTCTTAAAGTTACAAGGATGTTGAGTAGAGATCTTAACAAAAACAGTCCTTAAAACAAAGTTATACACTGGCCAATTGAAATCCTGTGGTAATAAATTTGTACGGATACTCAATGGAAGTCAAACCACCGAGAAATTCCTCCAAAATATGCAGCGCAGGAGGAAAAAGCTAGCATATATAATAATTCTCTAATGCTAAATGTATATACAATTACAGTTGTGATGTATATTAAACGAAATTTAAGACTAAATGAAGTCTTAGAGGTAAAACCTTCGTTATCTTGAGAAGAAGTTTGATTCGTTTCTATGTCATAAAGTGTACCTCCTGTACAGTTTCTGAATAATTTATTACTCCAGACTACGTAAAACATCCAAATCAGTGTCCTGAACATATGGGTTACTGCAGAGCTGATTAAGAAGGAGCTAAAATAAATAATTAATAATTTAAATAAATATCCCATTGAGGGGATATGAGGAAAGAACTATCATCTGAGAATGTTTCACAGAATGAAGGTCTTCATTTTTAATATACATTGAAAATGTATACATTATTATAAAAAGATTTCACATAAACACGTGAAATAACAATCAATGATCAAACCACAATAAGAAATGGGAAAACAAGACTAAGATCTTTCAACCGTAACAAGCGGTCTTCGTTAGAGTCAAAACCCCAACTCGATGAATTTTTCGAAATGAAAAATGACACATACATTGAAAATGTATACATTAATATACATGGAAATATATACATTCAAAATGTATATTAAAAACTCTAATTTTTAATATTACGAGTATTTTATTAAGCCATCACACTATTTCAAAATTAGTTGGCATATACATTTTTTTATCAAACCTGAATAAAAAATCACGTCCAAGGCTCTAAGAATTGGGTCTCAACCCCTGACAGTTGACGGATTATACAAAACAGAGAATGCGACATTCATTTCATATATGAACTAATGATTTGTTGGAATAGTAATTTATTTTGGGTTCATAGCTTTATAGTAAATACATTTACTATCCTTATATTTTCAACCAATGGTAAATAATATCAGTTGATAAATAAATTTCCATTATGTACAAAATTTCTGCTTTCAGTTATGGTGTTTATCAGAGTACTGACAAAATTTGAAGTAACACACTTATTAGTGACCATATGATTGTCAACAAAATAGTCAAAGTGAAAATTTGTGATATTAAAGGAATAAAAAAGGTTTTCGTTCGCATAGGTTTCAATGATTTTGTGAAATATGAGCACTCACTAAGAGGTACAATATTTAATCAAATAAGTTTGGTTTTCTAAAAAAAGTATAAAATAGAAGTTTTCAAGCCATGAGCTGCCACTGATAAAGGAATTTCGAACTAACAGAGGCGACTATATCATTCATCTGAGTAAGTAACAGTGTTTGTTTCCAATTAAGTATGTGGTCCTGATAACGTTTGCACCTAGTTTGACACATTACAAAAATGATAATTAATATCATTAATGAATTATGTATATTAATACCGTAATACTTTATTTTTAAGTTTTTTTTTTTGAAAAATTATATCAAATACGAGTATGTTGAACCTTAGCAACATATTTATAACCAATTCATTCTGTAGGTTGATAGGAAATTACTATGTCCCTCCCTGAATGTATTATAAAAGTATAACCTTATTTTGCTTTAATATTTGTTACGGTTTTTCTAAATAACGATTAAATTAAGTTGGTTCAGTAATTCACATGACTCAACTTTTAAATTATATTTATCCTTATAATTAGATAATTTCAAATTTTATTTTATTGTTTCCAATTACAAACTATGTGCCCTCATAACAAACAATTATGTATGGAGATTATAACACATCTAGGGAATACCCGTCAAAAATGAACTGGTTTTCTCCCTCGGTATGTAAACTAGTAATTCATATGGTAAGATAGTGCTCAACCCCTACTTATTGTCCCTCAAAGTCTTCAAAACCATTACGTACAAAAATTTGAATGATATTATATACTGAAAAATAATAATTAATTCTAAATCAACTCAAAAGGATTTAAGTATTTTACTCAAGTAATTTTATCGGATCAACATTACAGAAGAAAAACATATGGGACGTAGAAAGAGTACTTGAGGAATCGTTTTCTTGACTGATACAAAATTTCAGACGCTTTTTTTAATGAAAAATACAGTTACAAAAATGTGCTTTTTTTTGAAACTTAATTTATTTTAAAAATATAAGATCTACATTTATGATTACTATTTCATTTAATATCGATATTGCTTTTGTAATGAAGTATCAATGTTGACCTGGTACAGGACTACAAAATTGAACCCGAATACACTACTATAAAAAATGTAAATTCTCTCTTCTTAATCCGGGGATGCTACCTAAAGGAATCAACATATCGGGATACCGCCAAAGAATCGTAGTCATACTCCTTATTAGGCTCGTCAAAAGGTTGGGTAAAGGTGACAGTGTACTCCTTATCAAAGGATGGAGTATAAAATTCAGTCAGTTCAGGTTCGGGATCCCTTTGCCTTGTAACAGGTCTTGATTTTACTGCAAAAGCCCTAGTTGAGTTTTCTTCAATATTAATCTCTATCAGATCCTTATAGACTTTTTTGTTAAATGGAATATTCACTTTCTTCAAAGCCTGAAAGTAAAAAAAATGTTAGTGGGAACTGGAATACTAAAATTACCAGTAATATAAAATCCCTTCAGTTTATATTAAACAAATTTAAATAAAATTGATTAATGGATCTAACCTGTTTAATCATGATTATTTCACCTATGAAACAAGCGTTCAGTCTAACTTCCATACCATGTAAATTTTAAAGAAGTTTATTGAAATCTATTCTGAGCTCAGAAATAGACTTGATGCATTCATTTATTTTTTATTTTACACAGAAAGCGCCTTCTACTACATAAATTAATTACATTTTCACACTAGACTTAAATAACCTACAATTTTGCTTCGTAAAACTGGTTCTAGTTACCAAGCAAATAGAATACCCTTTAACAGAAAATTAAAAGCTCCATGACAAAACTCAATCTCACATTTGACTAGAATCAAATTAATATTTATTTCTATAAAGCTAAATATTTCTTTACCTTGGGTTTATCCTTCTCTACACATTTTTTAGAACCCTTGTCGTTTATGGCAAGCTTTTTAATACCATCAATAACTTGTTGTGCAGAGTTCAACTTCGGCTTCGTTAAATCATCCAATGTTGACTTAGAATTCTTAGACCTATTCTCTTTCTGTATTCTTAAACCACTATTACAAACATCATAACCATTCACGTTTTTTAATACTGCACCATGTAAACTTCCATCACTTTGATGAACTTCATGATTACGAACAATTTCTATTCTAGCACTGTCATTTTCTTGTTGGCTACTATTAACTATTAGAATATTTCCATGTTCTTTTTTCTCCATATGATATACTGTTCATCCCAAATGTGAACTGTATCCAAAGAACAAATATCTTATGCTTACAGACACAGTAAATCAATTAAAAATTCAAATGTGCCGCAATCTTAACAACTGTCAGGTTTGTATCAAAAGCTTTGAGGAAGGTAACAATCTGACAGGTAGCATTAAAATTACCTTCCTGTCATAGTTCATGTTCCTGATTTGTGAAGTATTATTGCAATTATTCGTTTAACATGCGACCTTCTAAAGATCCTTCATATGTAAGTAATTAAAAAATGAAGCTTTTATGAGATTAGATTTATATGAGTTTACTTTAACTGTTTAAGATATTGAATTTTTAGAATGAAAGTAAAAAACCACTTGAGGAGGTATTCATTCAGATCGAGGATGGAATAATAAAAAAAAATATTCCTGCATTGGTGAGTTTGGTTGATTATAATTTTCATAAAACTATCACAGAATGTCTTTAGTTCTTATAATAATTTCACATTTCCCTCAATTTAAGAACTAGGATTAATTAGGACCCATAAAAAAATATATATATCTTTATCGCAAGCATATTTATCTTTATTTTTAACTTCTATGTAGATATTTATTTATTCCTTTAACAATTACTTCCCGTACATATGCTGTCAGCCTTACAAAACATTGATTCCAAAAAGAATTTGAAATTCCACTCTAAACCGTTTGGTATAATAACTCTAATTTGGTATCATCTTAATTATTTTGTGATATATTGTTTACATATTGTGAACCAGGTTTTCATAAATTCTACAATAAATCGTATCAGATAATTCTCACCAGCTAACGAAATATGAATTGTTATTCTGAAAGTCTCCGCTGAGTTGTCTTGTGTTCATGACAAAAATGTCGTATGCAATGATAGTTCGCCACAGTAGTGGATATTTTCTATATGAATCACTACGTGATGAATAACAGTGTTCTTATGTAGGATCACGGTACTGTGAACAAATTTAAGTTATCTCAATTTAAAGAAATTATATCTGTTAATTTTAATAAAACGCAAAGAGTAGTAGGGTGTTTCAGTTTCATATGTGATTGGGTTCTTTGAAGTCCTTTATCCTAGAAAATATTATTGATGAATATATATTAAACTTTATCACTTCTTATAAAGAGTTTTAGTCGGCGTGAGAGTTTTATCTGAAATTAATTTCGTGATCTTAAGGTAAATTATTCTGAACTGAACTTTATATTACAATACTCTAAATAAAGTACAGAGATCACGGGAAAATTTATTTTGACATATTTACACCATTTGAAGGCTCCCGAATCTAGTTTTGATAATTCTGTCCCTATAGGGGTGAGAATTTTGGAAGCATAGTTCAGATTTCTTCATTTGACAGATCTTAATGAAATATGGCATATATATATATTGAAATGACTGCGATTTGACCCGGTAGTTTAAGCATATTTCTTTCTCCTCTTCCTCTGCCCTGCTAATGACGAACTATTATTTGAAATATAGGCCTCAGTAAATGTCATCTATGTATTATATATGTAACTGAAAAATAAACACAGAAAGAACGAAAACACTTAGTAGGATCAATATTTTGAAACTAAGTTCGTCTTCAGGAAGAGAGTAGAAGGGAAGAAAAAGAGGTACGTTCGTTCAAGACTACCGGTAGAAGGTGAATGAGAGTTCCAGATAGTAGTTCTAGTTTCAAGACGGTCGTAGCGTTGCAGGTTGATCCACCGTTATCGAGCTGGAGTATTGTATAAGAGACAGTGAAGAAAGAGAATAAAGATAAAAATGAGGACAGAAAGAAGGAGAGGATAGAATAAAAGCATAAGAAACCAAATTATAACTACAGGCAACAAACTGAAAATAAAAAACAAAAAACAAAGGTAAAAAATTAAATGAAAAAATTAAAAACTTAAAAAATATGTAACTTTAAGGTTTAGGCCAGGTGAGGAGCAGGCATTAAGTAGCCAAATGTAAGTCTCTTTAGAGACTGTCAAAGTTAATATTTTTTCATCGGTGGCTATACTTTGAGTATCTGTACTTTAAAGCAGTCATTGAATAGAAGGCCATGATTATGGGCATGGATTGCAATAGGCAGGTTACTGCGCCACCTGAGAAGGCCATGATTATGGGCATGGATTGCAATAGGCAAGTTACTGCGCCACCTGACGGAATCTCATGTCCACTTTTGCGGATGCAATGCATGTTGGAGGAAAGACGAACATAAAATGCACCGCACTGGACACATTCCAAGCGGTAGACGCAGTTCGTGCTAGTGCAAGAAGTAATGGAAGGGATTTAAAAACTGGAGACTTTCATTGGAGATGAAAGGTTCAAGATTGATGATGGGGCAGGTGAGGCAGCGGAGTTGGCCGCATCGTTGCATACCTCCGCGATCACCGACGGTGATTTCCGTAGGTATTCTTTACTACCGATTTCCTGATCGGTATTCTTTACTTTTAGAAAAGTAACAATTCATACTGTTTCATAACAAATGCTAATTATTATTTTAAACATTTTTTTTTTAGGATATAAAATTAAGAGTACAACTGTAGTTGTGTATTATTAAAATGGCTTCTTTTGTAGAGTAAGTACTTTGCTACACGACGATCAATGACGCGTTACTGCGCTCCCCCTCAAGATGTTAAGGAAGTGACGGGAGCTCTGGAGACGTGGCTTGCACGTGCAGAAGCTTGTGGAGATGACTTCTTGTGGTTACTGTCTCTACCACATCATCGGTAAGTTTACAAGTCCACTGTGTTATGTATGAGTAGACACTATAATCAGACGGCGCAAGTCTATAGAAACTAAGTCCCCTAAACCATTCATGCTGATTTTTAAGTAAGTGTAGAAGGATGGTTAGTGCTCATAAACATTTTACTCCTAAACTCCATTATGCAAATACTATTTTCATTGTTAATCAGTTTACTTCGTTATCTGTCAACCAAAAATTAACTTAAATAATTTGCTATTTTTTGAAAAAAATTAAGAGTACGACAAGTTATTGATAAACTGTTAATGTAACATTAACAGTTATAAAAAAAAAATAGCAGGCAAAATCATTTATCTCAAAATGTTTTTAAAAAGTGTGACATTAGAAAGACAATATCCATATCTTTTAATTAAATATTTATAATTTATATTTTTAATTAAATATCAGCAAGGGTTGTTAAGGGTATTTCATTTCTTGTACAAAGTGTAGATAAAACGTGTTGTGGCCAACGTCAGCCTGCAGTGAATTTCTTTTCAGTGAAATGGGTACAAAAAGCGCAAATATAGTGCAATGTATATAAGCAATATGTTATCAATGAAATAATACCTTAAGGAGTTTTTCATTTTTTTTACGATTGGTTTTGTGTTTTTATATCTGCGTAATGTTTTTAATGTATTTTTAGTTATGAATGTGAAAATGTTTAATACTATTTCCAGTTTTATTTTTTTTAATTAATTTTTATTGTACAATTATATGCAAAAAGAAATCGAATTTATTTATGACACAAAACATTAGAATTAAAAATAAATATATACAAGAAAGTGTTTCTATATACGTGTATAGGTTATGTGACGTTTGTCCAGAACTGTCTTTAGAATGCCTAATATTTTTAACCGATAAATATAATAATCAGATGATTATAAAACTTACCAACTTTGAATTAAAACCTCAATTTAACTATGACACTTTCTAATCAGTGGTGTGTCTTTAGATGAGTGAATTTAACTGGGCATTTCGTATTACATCTCTTATATCACTTGGTCTGTACTCTACAAAAAGTTATTCAATTTCTAAAAGGATTAGACAAGGAAACCTATACTTTTTGAGAAACTGATTCAAACAATTAGTTAACTACAAAAAAAACTTAAAGGTAACTAACTACCTGCAGGAAAATCGGCATTTGTTTAATTGTTACATCTTTTTATGCATTGAGTTATACAAATTATTAAAAACAAAATAAGTCTTCAAATAGATTACTTGAAGTTATTGTTAAAAAAATTATAAACATAAACAAAAATTTCTGTATTGCATTCGTTTATCGCCTCTTTCCTTAAACAACGTCTTTATGAGTGCAATAATAATTAAGAAACTTGAGTTTAAATGAAACTTTATGCCATGTCACGGTGACAGCAGCGGCATTAAATATATTCCCCCCCCCCCCCACCCCTCAACCACCACCAATTCATTTTTTTTAATAAAGTAGTTAGTATATAGCTTATCTTTGTGAGACACTCTTCTTGGAATATCATCCTTCCAAACCAATGCCTTTTCCTATAACGGCTGAATATTATAAATTTCTCCTGTTTTTTTTAAGAGTTTTGTTGAAACCACTTTAGTTGATATATTTAACCATTTGATTATTAAAAGAATTATTTCCTTGAAGGTGACCTTTTCAAGAATTTAAATGTCTGCAACTATGGCATTCGTGAATAACGAGTACGAGCATTCGATGAGTGTGAGCTTTAAATTAAAATATGAAAGACTAATAAAGCTTAATTTATTTGCTCGGTACCGCATTCACACTGTGTGTATGAACAAAAAATTGCTTAATAACGAATTTTAAAAGTCTCACAAGACAGATGACTTGTAAAAATGATGTTTCTTGGAATTTTAAATTGCTTTAAACTTACTCGTAAATCGTGCGTGATTTGATTGAAATTTGTACCTTAAACCTTAGCCTTTCGGCCATGATAAAACCTATGTTGATGTTTCGTGCATCAAGCCCTGTGTCTACATCCCATGAGACCAATCGCATCACCATGTTGATGAAAACGAGGCGCAACATACGTACATGCCTAGGTGGAGCTCATGTAGGTGGATTTCTACGAACAACATCAACCAGAGCAAAAGTCCAGGAAGGAGTCTTCAAAAGTCTGTTAATCACTTGACAGAGAACATTACGAGGGTTTAGATTAAAATGAAATTTCAGAAAGGAAGAATAGAGATAAGAGAAAGAGGAGTTAAGAAAAATAGAAAAGGTATGAACGAACTAGTAGTACAGGAAGCAAAGACGAAGAAAAAAAGGAGGAAGGGAACAAGCAGAAACCAATGTCAGGCCGCAAGCTCAGAGCAGTCGATAATTCTCTTCGTTCATCCGCATCATTGTTTACACTTATTTGTCTTTAGACTAACAGTATTACTTTTATAATTGTTTTTAATACTTAATTATAAGACAGTGACCTTATTAATTGTTATTTCCTTAAAGTAACTTTTGGATTAAACTAAATACAAAATTGGTAATTGTTGGATCTTTTTAAGAATTTATTTTTATTTTGTAGGTTTTGGAGCCAGTTAATGTATGAGAAAGGTTCGATGGATGGGTTAGTTTCCTTTCTCCAGGATGGATATCCTTTCTACTGCTTAGACCTCTTACCTGATGATGCTGAAGTGATTCATCACTATCATAAGATTAGTAGGCTAGCCTTCTTAACTGTTCTTCGTATTATGAGAAGAGTAGAGTCTGAGGTATTAACTTTGTAAATCACTTATTAATATTCTAATAAATTTAATCTTTAATCTTTATAAATAAAATAATGATTTTGTCTGTACATTGCTTAGAACTGACTCATTTCAAGTTTTCTTTACGTTTCATACATTGGAGAAACCGAATCCACCCTTAGAAAAATTTCTGTCGGTTTGTCGGTTTGTGTGTTTGTCCGCAAAACTTTGTCACAGGTAAACTCAGCTACCATAAGACATATAAAGCTGAAACTTTTACAGTAGATTTGTGTAGGTCTAACTTAAAATATAGGCTCTGTATTGATTGGAAATTCAACGTAGAAGTGAAGTTATGGACGTTTAACGCAAAAATGTTTGTCACAAGTAAACTCAGCCACCATAAGACATAGCGAGCTGAAACATTGACACTGGATTTGTGTATGCCTAACTTAAAATATGGGCTCTAAATAGATTATTAATTCAGTACAGAAGCGAAGTTATGGGGCTTTTAGCTGTATTTTCCTAACTTCACAGACAAGTTTGTTTTGAAAATACACAGGTGTGGCAAGTAGGTATTGTTAGTTGATTTTAATTTCTATTGAGCACATGAATATATTGCGTATTTGACATCATTGAAATGGTGTTTCACAGAGTTAAGGATGTACTATCTATTGAGAATAAATGTTTTGTAAACGAGCAATTCTCAGCCCTTAATATGAACAGGCATGAGAAATCAACAAACAAGTTCTTACGCTATATGAAGCCGAGGAAAGAACTTACAAGTCAGTAAAGAGATTGGATTAGTGATGAAGAAGCAGTTCATTATCTAATTGAATTTCTTGACTCTGAATTTATTTCTCCTGGACTGCCTGCTCATGAGTAAAAACTTAAAGTAGGAGCACCAATGATGCTGCAATTTATAGCAGTAACAAATTTCATGTTACGAAACATGAGTGACCCAAAAACTGTGCAACGGGACACGACTCTTGAGTTCGTGCTCTACACAGATATGCCATAGAGGCGGACATAATGACTGGATGTGGTATTGGGGAGTCTGTGTGTATACCACGCATACCATTGATTCCGAGCCACTGTCTGTTTCCATTCAAATGATTGCAAGGTCCCCTCAGAGTCTATTTCGCAATGACGTTAACTAAGTCGCAAAGGGAGACTTTATCTAACGCAGGAATTCAAGTTAGCGAAACCAAGTTTTTCTCACATGGTCAACTGTAGTTTACTTGCTCAATAGTCAGAGGTTTCAACTGATTGTTCTTCCATGAACCTGAAGGACAGACAGCTAATGTAGTGTATACAGAGGCATTTGTTTAACACTGTACTAATAATGGTGTTCTCTACTATTCTATAATTTCTAATTATAGTATTAGTATAATACTATAATTGATATTTTGGAATACCGAGTATAATAGAATTTTTGATTCCGTCAAAGACGGGTACATTTGCTAGTAAATATTAAAAAAATGAATTATTAAATGATTACAAGAAAAGAGCATATATAAACAACACATGTTACTTCAATATTTCGACCTCATCGTCATCAGGTGAAGGAGGAGAAGAAAAAGTTTAGTTCTGCTTGGCTGGCAAACAGCTTTTAATTATTGTAAATGACTTATTAGTCATTTGTTTCTTCCCTACCATAAGAATTCTACATAACCCTGTGTATGGGTTCAACCTTGTGACCCAATAGTGTAATGATTCTTTGAGGCATTTAATATTTCTAATCAAATTTTTGTTCTGATTAAGATCGAGCGATTGTTTGAAATGTCAGCAGCTTATTATTTATTAATGTATTATTATTAATATATATAGTAATAGTCAGTCAAACCTACTAAGAGTAAAACCTATTAGTAATATTAACCGTTATACGTCGTACATTAGCTGGAGAGCTCGACTGGTTTCGGATCCTTCTGGTTCCCATGGAAATAATCCATTAACTATACTTAACTACTAAGAGTTGTTAAATATCTTTTGTCTATAAAGTTACTAGGTCTTGTCACATAGCCAAGTACGTAGAAACATGGTTCAGTTTTATTATACTCGATTATTTTCCACAAGTGAATTAATGAGTACACATAGAGGACTACTCATATTAAATTTATAACATAATAATTATGTTAATTATTAATAAGAAAACGAAAATAGTTTAAGTTTTAAAAGAAAATTCTGTTTTAACTTAACTAACTGTATTATAATAAAACATACTAATAATATGTTCTTTTTTTTTGTTTCAGAAAGAATGGATTAGTGAGAAAACTTACGCCAAACTCCTGTACAATAATTTCGTTATATCAATACCCATGTTGATAGACATATGCGCTATTTACGGTAAAAGTAACAGGGAGCAGGTTTCAACTATTGTCACAAGTATATTCGATATTCAACCTCTGTACAAAGATGATTTGCATAAAATGGTTTCAGATCTGAAATTGGTATGTATTTAGTAATAAACTTTGTTTTTAATAATGATTTTTCTGCGATTTCTCTATAAAGTGAGTTTATTTTTATATTTAGCAGGTAATCTCATTAATCGAATCTCGAGATTCGATTTTGAGATGTTTTTGTTATATGGTACTCGTACTGTATGCTCTGTTTTATTATTTCTTAAAAGTAATCTTTCATTCGCAGATAGGCTCCTTTTTTCTTTCTCTTTAATCTTGTTTTCTTACAAAATATCAACTCATGTTGAACCTGATTTGTATATACAATTACTTTTTCCTTGTGTAGTTAACAGCGTTTTTGTTCATTGTTTTCATAATTAGCTATTAATTATTGTATATAGTTTAGATGAACATATGATTTTTAATCAATCACTGATTTCTCATTCCGTCAAAAAATACATAAAATATATAAACACAGGTTTCTGTTGAAAAAGATTTAATGATGATCAATTCCTGACTGAGTGAGTTGATGACAGCGTCAGGATTAAGGAATTAGGCTTAGAAAATAGTCTTAGTTGTTAATGAAAACAAAAAATAATATATCCTTACAGGGACAGCCTGATGAAGCGCCGAGATGATTCCTTTATATACCTTGGGGCAGTTTTTACCAAAGGAAATCAGATATATCTTGAAGTAAGAAAAGAATTGTGAATGCTGGTAGATATTATGGTAGACAGTTAAAAAGTAAACAGATATCTCTTTGCGATAAAATCACTTTCTTCCAAAAACATTTACTCCAATACTAACCCATCATTTCTGTACCGAATAAAAAAACTCCCTTCTTTTGTTCGAAAAGTGAATTCTCTGAAGAATATATGAACCAATATGAAAGGTCTGACTTGTTGAAGGTGAGCAAACCGTGAAATCTATGAGTTGAACAAAGAAGGGAATAGTTAGTGCGAGTAGATTGTAGTGGACTGGAAATAGGCCGATGATGGCTACTGGGAAGATTCCTCGACCAAAAAATAGATCGTATCAGATGACTCGGTAGTTTCAAGCTTTGGAAGATGGTTGGAATACCAGGTCATGATTCCATCATGTTTGTTAAGGAAGAGGAATAGGTGGTTGATTGCCCAAACGATAGGTGTAAGTTTTTAGATGTCAGGGCTAGGTAACTAGCCGTTTGATGATATCTTTACCGTTCCAAGGATTACATTTCCACATGATAAAATCAAGTTACCATTGACCTGTGGTATGAGGATCTGCTGTCTTTGAAGATCGTAACCAATTACAGTATTTGATTTATTGTCTTAGAGCCAGGTTTTTTCTTTGTCTAACCTTCTATGTCTAAGTATATTGTGTGGTTTTCATTCCTTTACCTTTTTTTTAATTGAAAGTGGGTGAATTACCCCAAATTATTGGAATGTCTTGCAAAAGCAGACAAAATATGTGAAATATACTCCAATATTTTTGAGCAACCATACATGGATGGTATAGCATACTAAATTATAGAATATTTATAAAGCAATGAAAAGTTGTTGAAGCCTGCTGGCATAATACAAAAAAAAAATCAAAAATAACTTAAGTTATAACTTAAGCTTGCCATTTTAGCACCTTCACTACTGGGTACTTTTAGTACAAAGAAATAATTAAAGAATATTTTATTTCATAAATACTGTAATTTTTTTCAATAAAAATGATTTAAGTTTAAACGCATTTCTTTTATTCAATTATATTGAACTTTATAAACGGATAATGGAGTTATTGTTCTTAATTGTATCAATAACGAAAATAAATTAGACAGTTGACGAAAGTAAAGATCGAGGATGATGAATTGAGTGGTCTGTATATCTTGTTAACCAATTCAGCTCATTAATTAAAAGGAAACTCCTTATTCAATTACAGTTTTATTGAATAATAAATATTTTTCAGATTACCCTGTTAAAACAATTAGAGAAATCTTATTGTCAATTCGCTTATTTAGCATAGTTTGTATTTTATGAAAAAAAAAGTATGTCTTAGAGGAAATAAATGTTCAAATGAGTTCATAATGTTATCATGATATATATTTCTTCATTTCTTAAATGTTCATGTCTCATTTAGTTCAGTTTAGAATTTTGATTAAAAAGATATAACATTTTTTATCGTTCCCAAGTAATGGAAAAGAATGAAATTTTAAAAGAAATGACTCCCCTGGGTTATATTTTTGTAATAAAAAAAAATGAAATAGTTAAAAAAGGTCTGTATTTGAAATGTTTTTTTTTTAATTACATGGTTGAATTGATTTCTTTTTGCAGATATTTCACTCAATTGAAGAAGAATGTTCCCAAAGAATAAACATTCAAAGTGTTAAGAGGCTCTCAGATAAGCCTATTTTTCCTCAACAAAAAATAACTGTTACTTTTCTAGAAGACGTCGTTTCTTATTTGTTAGATATATCAGTGTCCTTGTATACGTTTGTGGATCTCTGCCCTTTAGCCAGAGAAGTCTTGCACGCTCATAAAATTGAAACTACGTAAGTAAAAAGATATGATTTTTTAATAATTTTTTTTGTCTTGAGTACTGAGTTAATCTACTTTGTCATAGTTTTAACTGCTACTTTAGTAATTCAGAGCTCTTTTAGACTCTATTCTCGTTTACTTTTATGGTTTAACATAAACTAAATAAGCTTGTTATGTGTGATTTAGAATTAGCAGTTTTATTTAATATGTCATGTTATTTAACAGTAGGCCGTGTACAGGCTTTTCAAAAATTAATAATCTTATGAAAAGAGTTTAATATTAATTTTGAACAGGTTTTTTAAAATTAATTATCATTATTATTAAAAATTAATGAATAATTTAGTCTTAAAATTAATAATAATAAGTACATTGAATTTAGCTCGACATATAAAAGTATAAAAGTTTGTAGTTATTTTTTTCATATGTAAGGAGGTACAAAAGTAGGTATACAGTAGCATATATATATATATATTATTATATATATAAACTAGAATTTAAAAAAGAACACATAGAAAGGAAAGGATTTTCCTTTCTATGTGTTCTTTTTTAAATTCTAGTTTATTCAGTTCGAAGAATCGTTTCTTTAATTGTTATTATATATATATATATATGTATGTATACTTTTTCGTTGGAAATACGATCCAAAACGGACAAATGTAGTTCAATATAGACAAAAAAAACATAGAGGAATCAAAAGAACACACTTACAGTCTCTAATTTTCGGTTTGAACCGTCTTCAGGAGAGATAAGAGAGGGAAACCAAGCGCACTGGTTAAGAGACGGTTGGAAACCGTCTCCGGTTGGAGGGTCTCCAACCGTCTCTGAACCAGTGCGCTTGGTTTCCCTCTCTTATCTCTCCTGAAGACGGTTCAAACCGAAAATTAGAGACTGTAAGTGTGTCCTTTTGATTTCTCTATGTTTCTTTGTCTATATTGAACTATATATATATATATTTCTTTTTTCTGACTTGTGTCATGGTGGACTGATCCATTAATGATAAAGTATTGAGTTTTATTAAATCCTGCAGATAGTCCATCATGGAATCTCAATGTAGTGTGGTACTCGTCGGTGGATGGTTCATAATAATATAATAATTCAATTTCGTTATTAGCACATTGAATTATTTGTTTATTTCACGTCTACATTTACTGCCTTTATACCTTAATTGCAATCCAGGAGGCGAAAGAGAGGATTATTTTCGATTCGGCACTCATTAACCTTGGGTGAGCCACATTACCGAGGGGGGGCCAACGACACCATCCAACCTAACCTATCCAAGTGGTACCGCACCCAATGTTGCTTAACTTTGGGAACCTCTGTATTCAACAAGACAATGGTCATTGTTTTTTCTGAAATTCATATTTTTTATAACATTTTCAGCCTCAAATCTAACCTTATTTAGATAATGAAAGTACTTGTACCGTTATTGTAACATTATTTTTTGTTCTTTCCAGTTAAAGTAAAATTTAACAATGCTTTATTATTTCACGGTAGTTGATTGAAAATGAATGTTAAATCAATACTATAAGAAATAGAATAGGCCCTTTGTATAATTTTCTGCCTTACAGAATTGCGCTAAAATTATCTTGGCTTAAATTGTTGAGTTTAGTTATACTTTTACTTTAACTTCAAAGAACACAAAATAAAAGTATGAATAAAAAAATTTACATTTTCGTTGTAAATTTTTCGTGCTACAATAAAGTGTAATTTACGTCTGAAAACTACAAAAATATATCAATTAATTCAGTTGGTTATTTTAATGATTTAATGCTAAAAGCTTATATGATGCTATTGTATACATATTTTTGCACTCCCCGTTAAATTGATATTTTACGTTGAGTTGGGTATATTTGAAGGATGTCTTGGTTAGTATTTAGTTATGACTAATAGAAGGATTTTAACAATGCCTCAATGTTGATAGATATTCTCTGCATAACTGCTGGCTTGAAATGTGACTTCATTCTTGTTACAGGATTGCTCCATTCTTCAGTAGCACAATCCAAGAAATAGCCAATCATACAAAGAAATTGTGCTGCAGCGAGGAACACATTGTATCATTTGTCAACCTAGTAGTAAATTTGAAACAAATCAGATTTCATCTCATACAGATATTCTATTTGTGTTTTGTCGGATCCATCAAAAATATACTCAAGTTAGTATCATTTTTAAATATATTGTGTACTGTTTGTTATAGATTCGTTCTTGGGGGCCAGAGTAGCAAAGTGGCTTACGTTCTTGCCTCTGGACTGGTATACCAGGATTTTTTGTTATAGATTCGTTCTTAAGGGCCAGAGTAGCATAGTGGCTTACGTGCTCTCCTCTGGACTGGAATACCAGGGTTTGTTTGTTATAGATTCGTTCTTACGGGCCAGAGTAGCATAGTGGCTTACGTTCTTGCCTCTGGACTGGTATACCAGGATTTTTTTATTATAGATTCGTTCTTAAGAGCCAGAGTAGCACAGTGGCTTACGTGCTCGCCTCTGGACTGGAATACCAGGGTTTGTTTGTTATAGATTCGTTCTTACGGGCCAGACTAGCATAGTGGCTTACGTGCTCGCGTCTGGACTGGAATACCAGGGTTTGTTTGTTATAGATTCGTTCTTACGGGCCAGAGTAGCATAGTGGCTTACGTTCTTGCCTCTGGACTGGTATACCAGGATTTTTTTATTATAGATTCGTTCTTAAGAGCCAGAGTAGCACAGTGGCTTACGTGCTCGCCTCTGGACTGGAATACCAGGGTTTGTTTGTTATAGATTCGTTCTTACGGGCCAGACTAGCATAGTGGCTTACGTGCTCGCGTCTGGACTGGAATACCAGGGTTTGTTTGTTATAGATTCGTTCTTACGGGCCAGAGTAGCATAGTGGCTTACGTGCTCGCCTCTGGACTGGAATACCAGGGTTTGTTTGTTATAGATTTGTTCTTACGGGCCGGCCAGACTAGCATAGTGGCTTACGTGCTCGCCTCTGGACTGGAATACCAGGGTTTGTTTGTTATAGATTCGTTCTTA
This sequence comes from Hermatobates lingyangjiaoensis, assembly GCA_026182355.1. Lineage (NCBI taxonomy): Eukaryota > Metazoa > Arthropoda > Insecta > Hemiptera > Hermatobatidae > Hermatobates > Hermatobates lingyangjiaoensis. Next base: position 561,923 of record JAPFBL010000007.1, on the reverse strand, counting down.
CGGGCCAGAGTAGCATAGTGGCTTACGTGCTCGCCTCTGGACTGGTAGACTAGGGTTTCATACCTACTCTGGTCCATGACTTATTCACACAGGAGATGAAAATTCTGAACATATCGTCCCTTGGAGAGTACGTTAAGCCTGTACGATGCCAAATACTCGTTAAGATCCCTAACTCTAAATACACTTGAGTTAGGCAAAATTTAGGACTCTCAATGTAGAATATTCATTGTGTGATATCACAAAAGGTCAATCTTCCTATATTTGCTCTCTCGTGGGACTCCTCTGTAACCTAATCTAACCATTACAGATGCATATAAGTATCGATCATACAGTATTGGGTAGTATTGGGTCTTTGTTGTTACATTGGAAGTCGTATCTATATCGGGACTTCTTTAGTCTTATTTCCATAATTCACTCAAAAAACCACATTTCTCACTCATTTAATATCATATGCATTCCATTGAGTTTCAGTACTCTAATCATAGATTAGTCATTCAAGGATTAGATACATAAGATAAGATATAAATGACATTTGTATCCTAATATTTGACGTAAAAATTATTTGTTTGTCTTCTTCCATCTGCATAAGAGAAAACATTTTGAACATTTTTAGGAAGGAATATTTACTTTCTTGTAAGAAATAGATTTAGCAGTGAAACCAGAGAATCCCTGATTTTCCTTTATTGTGATCTTTAAAATTTTGGGTTTGAAATATTAATTCTTAGTTTTATTCCATACTTGTTATAGATTTGCTTCTATTTTTATGACAATCTAAAACAAAAGAATATATTTCGTTATTTTACTCGTAGTTTCATACTTTATTGTGATAAAAGTTTTTTTTTTTTTGGTTTAAATATTACATTAGAAATTATACATTGTTTATTAATTTTTACTTTTTAAAATTATGTAATGTGTATACATTAAATTATGTATGGAATCCCGTACGATTATTTTCATATGTATGCATGAAAACTAAACGGTACCTTCGTACAGACATAAGTATCGTAAAACCAAAGACTGTGGGTGGTCATTCGTCGCAGTTTATTATACGTAATATGTACTTGCATACCTCACGTACATAACCATGTGATTTGGTTTAATAAAAATAACAACAGCTCCTATTCTTCTGAGTTCTAAAATTACTAATAACATTAAGCACAGAAGATATATTTCATACTTTGTTTAGAAACAAAAGTGGTCAAAACAACAGGAGTGACCTTCACTTTTTGAATATTGATTTGAAGATCAACTAGATGCAAACTAGATGAATATCTTCAATTTTTATTTTGAAGTATATCGTATTACTGAAGTATAACAAGGTATTTTCTATTTCGATATGAGTAATAAAAAAATATAAATGCGTAATATTAGGGTAGTAGGATTATATTTTTATTAATAATAATAATTGAGGGTGACTATAGCACTGCGTCTTATGACTATTTTACTCCCCCCCTTCTGTACTAAAGTACTCCAGCAGTTAGCTTCAACACCTCCAAAAAGCTCAGCACTTTTGCTGGGTCCAGTAATAAAAGTTTTTCTATGGTTTTGTTGAGCCCCGAAGCACCTACCTCTGTGAAGCAACGTGACCTGACAGTTAGCCAGCAGGTGAACGGTGTTTCTTCCTCTTCTTTAAAGAATCTGCACAAACCATCATTGATAATGCCCATTCAGGCTCCCTACATTTTGGGAGAAAGTGACTTCTTTTCTCTTTCTTCAGGACAGTTTTCTTCGGGTCCTTAGATGCACTTGTGGGAGAATGGCTCCCACTGGTTAGCGCTTTTAGATCCTCTGCGCTACCGGAAGATGGTCTCTGGACTTATTTCTCCTTAGTATCAAACAGGGGAAATTCCCTGGAGATCTGTCGGTAGTATTTTGTCCGCTCCGGCAGGCCCCGTTCGTAAAACAATAACCCCTGTATCATCTATCCTTCGGTACAGATCGCATAACGCTTCACGGATTGAGGTTGGGGTAAGAGGAGAGGATTTCGGAAGTTGGAAGGATGTGAAGCGAAGGTGGTCAGGCCCAGCCCCTGGTTACCTACTCCTCCTCTTTCGTTTGTCCCTACATATAGCAGGTTTACAGGGTAGCCTCGCGAAGGCCGAAAGTTGGAGTTGAGTTGAAAGTTGGCGCATAATCACCCAATTACTACCCCAGATAACAGGATATTACAGGTGGTGTGTAGTAAGAGATTTTTTTTATCTGACGATGTAAATCATAGAAAGGATTAGTTCTAAGCTGTACTAAATTGTGATATTTATTGATTGTAGAACTGCCTGCGAGGAAGACGAGGCTCTGAAAGAGGCGGTTGCCGTCAGGGTGGCCATGTTGGGTGATTGCGTTTCTGATAAGATTTTCGCCCGGGACTTTCACTCTCTCTATCCTCTCCATGTCCAGTTGCAATCTCTCTCAGAACTCTGTCCACAAATGTATCCTTTTTATTCAAAGTACTATCAGATTTACTTTTACAGTGTAACATAATTTTGAGTACGTTAATTATACCATTTTATTTTTATTATAATTACCTTTTATACTTACTCTTCTCATGTAATGTTGTTAATAGTAGTTTTTTTTCTGATTATAGTTGTTTATGATTGAACTTTGGATTACAATAATATTTATTTACATTCTACCTATGAAGTTCTGAAGAAATAGAACAATATTGAGGATGTTTGGAAATGATAAACAATGTCTTTATAAAAACAAAGATAATTAGTAATTTCTGAGTACGGTTAAATACCTCATAGTATTGAACAAAAGTGAATAAGTTGAGTGTTCTCTATGGAAGAGCTTGGACCCTTCTAGGTTTGGATAGTAGAATTCTTAAGTGGACTCTTAAGTGTACAGTGTCCTTTTTTTGTGTTTTGAGCACTTCATGTACTATGTATTCCAACTAACCTAAAAGTTACCTAAACGTCTTCACTACAAGGAGTCATGTGAAGAATCCTTAAACCTAACGCCTTCCCGTGTACGAGACTGTTTGGGGGGGGGGGGGGGGAGGATGATGGCCAGGAATTCACTTGACCTCTATGTTCGTGAGCACGTGGGAGGGTTGAAGGTCTGATGTTGCTGGTGCCCATTCGCTGATGATTTTCTTGTGTCCTGTTGGAGCTAAAGTCAACGAAAAGCTTCACTGCATGACTGCACTTTTCGAGTCACTTTTAAATCGAGACCAGCCAAAATCGAATACAAGTTGTTTGTATAGAGCAAACACAGTTTAGAGAATTTTAGGCAAATAAACTTTAAAGTAAATGTCCTAAACATGAATTTCATTTATTTACATCAAGAAGGGTAAGATTTAATTACATCACTTAAATTATTATTTATTGAGAAGCTTTAGAAATTGTTCAGTTTGTTGAACATAAGTGATTGTAATAATAATAGCTTTCATAAAGAAATATTTAATTTTCTAGATCGTAATTAATGATTAAATTAATTACTTTTCTTACTACAAACCCTTAATTTCTAAAATTTCTATTAAGAAGGTCATTTTATTTCCTCTTCCCATTTTTTCACTACCAACAATTTTAAAAATATCACTTATTAACAGTAATAAGTAACCTTTTCTAAAGTGAATTATTTGAAGAAAATAGGAATTTTTTGTTGAAAAACGTGAAATGGTATGTATGATTTCCTATGAAAAAGTACAAATAAACTTTTTTTTTAAAAGAACCTTTACATAAATAACATAAGTATGAATAGGTTTTACTTTATAGTAGTTTATTGTAGTTTGTTCTCAAAACAACAAATATCCCTGTGTAAAAGTATCTAAATTTAAAAAAAAAAACAGATTTGATATGAGAAGCCAGTGTTAGTACCGTATATAGTGGCCTACTAGTTGGGTTAGCCGGTATGGTCGCATAACTCGGTTGCAGAGTCGTGAGTTTGATTCTCTCAATCCTTGTTAGTTTTTGTCGTACAGTAAAAATAGGGATTAGCAAAAAGTGCTCGTTGGTCTTCCGTTTGCACTGGCCTTTGGCCTCCTTTCTGCTAATACGCACGTAGATACTACTCGTAGTATAAAACTACTTTTCTTCCTTATTTTTTGAAAGTAAATTATATATTGCCTGTACTTTTGCATGACTATTACTTTTATGAGGAAGCAATTCTAGACATATTCCAACGCACTGTGTCTGCGGCAGAAGTCCATCTTCTTCATAAATAGCTTCACTGGCTCCATAAATAACAAAATAGTGAACTAGATTATTATTTTTCTGCATCAAAACCCACGTTTTAGTAGACTCATGAGAATAAACACATGTAAACATGGCCTCTTACTGTCATCCATATCGATTCATATCACTAGATATGAATAGTAATATGAATAGATGTGGTTTTAATCCATTTTTTAGTCGTATTACTTCAATTCATATACATTAATATTTCTAGAAAAGATTAACCTAAATTCACGATCATTGCCAGTACTACAGTAGTTAATATGTGTTTAATAGCTTCTTACCTCGTCTGCGGTGTTTCTGACCACTCAACTCTTAACAGGTCAAGCACTGCATGGTCGGTATGTGATAAGACTTATCATTCATTTATGATTTATCATTACTTACCGTAGTTAAAGTAGTAATATATATGCCTTAAACAATTTTAAGGCTCTGCTCTTATATATAATTGCACCAGTAAATTACTGTTTATTTACATTATAGAAACTTAACCTTCCTTTAAAAGATATTTTCATATGTCTTATTCCTCAGTAGAGGAACCTTAGTTCCTAATTATATACCTTAACACGCAATGTTCACCTGTGAAATATTAGAGTTGACTTTTTTTGAATTACATGGCTAATTACAGATTCTTTTGTCCAATAATACGGAGTCGACTACTTGTTGAATGTATGGCGGTAGATATCTGATGTATAATGTTGATGTTGAGAACCTGATTCTGGAGTAATAGTACAGTCAGAAAGATAATCATGTAAAGGTGTTTGACCTAAACTGTAATCAGAGATGGAATGCAGCTCAAGTACGTATTGGATGCTGTACGAGACATCGTTGGAGAGGCTCCTCCTCAGCGACCAGCGTCTACTGCAATGCAAGGACTACCACCAAAGCCCCCTCCAGCTCCTAGCCCACCTCCCGCCAAGCCATCTGTAAGTCACGTAGTCCAGTAGTTTCTTTTTTACATTCTTTTGTAAAATATTTTTTTAATAAAATATAAATAATTTTGTGAATTAAAAAATTCATACATTTATATTATAAATTACATTCAGTTAGGCTTCTCTAAAACACCTTACCTCTGATCAGATATATTTCTTCTCTGACTCTAAGAACGCTGAAATAAACTTCTTTTTTATTATGATGATGACAGTGTTTATATATGAATTAAACAACCACAATAAACAAATATATATTAGATACAATGCTCTAAGGCCTTTCGTTACAACATCATCAGAGAGCTAAATGAACTAAACAAAAAATATAATAACAAGTTAACCTGGTTGATTGAAGCCTTCAAGATTGCTGGCATCACTGTCTGAATTTAATATTCCTAAAATTGAAGGAGTCTTGATCTGCTTACTTATTTCTTTTATCAATATTTCATCCAGTTTGTGAAGTCCCGGACTATTGTTCATTAAATTTCTATAGAAGTTCTTTAAGAGTACACTTTCAATTGTATTTATGTCTATACATAGGTCACAATGTTTGAAGATCAAATTAATATTTTACCAAAAAAATGGACACTATAATGTAGAGTTTCCTATTCTTTAGAGAAGTATTGCTTCATGGGAAAGTCAATTTTTTGGTCAAAATATGATTTTAGACTTTTTCCCTCCAAACAACTAATTCTAGATTGTAGAAATGTTGATAGTATTGCGAAAGTATCAGCAGCATCAACTAAATAAAAATCCTAACTTTTTTTTATTGACGGGAAAGGTATTTTAAGGTATCGTTTGCAGTAGGAGGTAAAATTTTGACTTACAAGTGATTCTGATAGATGGTTAGAATGATCAGGATAATTTAGTCTTAGAAGATCATTCTAGCCAATCCTACATTTGTAAAGAAAAATGTTCATCATTGCGAAGGGGGATTTAAAAATATGTATATGTGGAATATCTAACGCAGCATTACTGCCCTCTTAACTATCGCATATGTAAGCAGAATTCACATGTCTGAAATATGAATGGCGAAGACTGGAAGAGGGGGAAATCTTTGAACACCTTCTGTGTGAATGTTAACCAGTCGTCTTTTAAATATTAACGATTTTTATCAAATAATACCTAAAACTAATAGAAATGAGAGGTATTTCTCCTATTAGAATTCTAAAATATTATACAGAGGAATGTACAATAAAACTGCAGGTTACCCTAAAAAGGTATGAACGATAAAACTATATCTGCGGTGCGCACGGGTCCGATGATAATATTATGAATTATTATAATAATATTATGGTGCAGGGCCTCAGTTCATTGAAATGTAAGAAATTTTTATTGTTTTCCTCGTGAGTATAGATTGTTTAATGATTATAAGATTTCTTGGAAAAAAATTACTACTTCCTTTGATGACCATATTATTTCTTAAAAAATGAAATACTACTTTTTTTTTATTATTGTAGTGCTAATTTAAATTATTTTATGCCTTTTAAAATGATATGTGAAAAACGAAATAGAGTTGATCATTTCAAGTTCGAAGAAAACAAATCATAGTCATTAATAAGTGTTATAAAACTGTAAAAATAAGTTAGCCATTTCATTTCATAGGTTTCCAGTCCAGTAACATCGCCATCATCCATCGAGGAAAACATCAAAGAGTTGAGAGAAATTTTCCCTCATTTAGGTGATGGATTCTTACAGGTAAATAGTCTTAAATTCTTGTATTGTTATTATTTTCATTGAATTAGTTTTATTATTTCTACCAGTTTGAAGTTGGCAGCTTGATTATAACTTAAATTTGTAGTAGTTTACTATTCTCTCAGTACAAACCAGAATAAGGAAGTATTGTTTAAAGGTAAACAGAAATACGGGTAAAGTTGGACTTCAAACAATTTTATTAAAATCTTTTATATTCTTTTGTTGGTATATGAAAATACTTGTGGATTTAGTTATACTTCTTCCCGGCAAGCAGTTATAGAATTGTTCCAAATTCCATAATCGCTCCTCCCATAAACATGCATGTCCTCAAGAAAGAGTTTCAACTTACCATATTTGTTTGAAATTCTAGGCCAAAATAAAGATCATTATTCAGAGTTATAAAGGAAGGCAAATGGTAGATCAAGAAAAAACTACAGTATAACTCAGTATTTAACTTTACCTCTAAATATATTTTTAAGAACATCTTCTTTATTCTTATTTTAATTGTTCATATTAATTTTCTTATTAATCATATTTTAAAAATTTAGGTTTATTATGAAATAATATTTCTTTAGTTTGAAATATTTCTAAAATTGTTCAAACATGCCAATATTTAATCTATTTTTGTTCAATGTTATTTAGAAATGTTTGGAGTATTACAACAATACTATGAGTTCTGCGTTGAATGCAATTCTGGAAAACTCACTACCAGAGGAGCTGTCTTCCCTAGATCCTGAAATGCCAATTATTCCAAAAGAAGTGCTAGAGGTAAAAAAAAGGTTTAGTTGATGATTTGTTTAATTCCTCCGGTCCACTATATCTGTTGAAGTCAGAGAGAAGATAAAATATTCAGTACTATTGGTTTCAGTTGGACATTTTATCTATATATCTTTCTTTCTAAGGTAAAATTGATAACCAAACAACTCTTCACACAAATGAAGTTTTATTCAACAACAACAACGCGTTTCGAACACTTTGTGTTCATCATCAGGAAGACACTACAATACAAATTAATCTAATCAGTTACAAGTTACAACTTAATCATCAGTTAATTTGTATTGTAGTGTCTTCCTGATGATGAACACAAAGTGTTCGAAACGCATTGTTGTTGTTGTTGTTGTTGAATAAAACTTCATTTGTGTGGAGACTTTTGTTTGTTTATCCATTTTACCTCAGAATGAGTAAATTACGGATTGCACAACTAATGATACCTTTCTTTATGTAGACTGAGAACGAACTTTTGTTGCCTTTAAAGTTTAAGACAAATCTGGTACTCATATACGTGAATAAGTTTGTAAAAAGACAAATTTTGAAAACTGATGTTCTACTTTTCTAAAGAGCGAAATTCCAGAATAGAACTAATTTATAAATTAAAAATTTAAACAGCATAGAGAGTTTGTTAAAAATGTATGTTATATAGAAACTATTTAATTCCTCTTTAAGACTTAATTGTTACTTAATGGTATATTTAACAACTAGTGAGTGTTATAGCATACCTTTATCTATAAGAAATATAATCAACTTTTGCTGTACAGTCAAAGAAGATTTCTCTCATTCATTCCGTCATTTTATCATAATTATTAGCCTCATAATAAATACATTGGATAAATAATAGTTTTTTGAGCCCTATTGATATATAATGATTGTTTTTATTTTTGCAGGATATGCCTCTGGGTGACCGTGTCAATGTTTTCGACAATGATGAATTCGATGTCAGAACAAATGATACAATAGATACCACAAGGGCATACAAAGGGAAAAAGTCAGTTTTCATTAGTTAACACAATATATTCTGCTAGATTTGTCTTTCTGGTGTTAGTATTTTTCTTCTAATTAAACAGTAAGAAAAAAATGAAAAAGGCCTATTGAACACGTACTGAAATATTTGAAAATAACCCTCATAATTACAATAGTTTTAATATAAATGATCATTTCATGGGATTATGCCATTTTTTAAGTATACACGGTGTTTCAAAATGTTCGGCTCATTGGTAGTATTGTTAAAAATTTCCAGTTTACAATAAGTGTTCGAACTGAAGTCATCTTGTTCCAAAAACTCCTTTATTCATTAGATACAATGTTTTCATCATTAATATGGCTTTAGTTTTTTTGTTTTTTTTTTTCTATATTATATCTGAGTGTTTGCGCAAATAGATATTTACTTGCTTTTATTAAATATTTACAATAAAATAAATATATTTGGAATGTTAATAGATTAAAAAAAAAAGATAAGATAGTGATATAATTATTTGAAGGTATTATAACTATTCGTTTTTCAATTTTTGAAGAAAATAATCTTTTATAGATTCATTCTGATATACAGAGCATGTTTCAAAATGTTGGACTTAGTGGCAGTGTTGTTGAAAATTTCCGGTTTACAATAAGTGTTCAAACTGAAGTCATCTTGTTCCAAAAACTTCCTTATTCATGAGATACATTGTTTTCATCATTAATATGGCTTTAGTTTTTTTTGTTTTTTTTTTCTATATTATACGAGTGTTTGCGAAAATAAAACATTAATTTAGGATTTCCCATAAGAAAAAATCTAAATATTCCAATGAGGAGTGCAAGAGACCATTCAAAAATACTAAAATGGTCCAAATTAAATTAATGTATTGAATAATTATTAATGATGATATAATTGCTGCAATATTAATGAAAATCATAAATAATTAAGGAATAATATATTGGGTGTTTAGTGATGAACCATATAGTTCTAATGTAATAGATGATAAATAAATCATTTGCTACTTAAATCATTGAAATTAAGTTATTATATGACATAATGAAAATTAAATAATAATTATTATTATTATTATTATTATTAGTGTTAAGGTATCGTAACACTAAACAAAAAACATGTGTTTTGTAAGTAACTTACTTTAGAACAAACATAACACTGCGAAGGAAAAGCAGGCAGAAGGTTGCTTGCAGGCTTCAACACTCATGGTGTGAGAGTGGCAAGTCTACTCAGTCCTCTCCCCTTATTTCTGTAGTCCAAGTTGATTTATCTGTGATTAAACAAATATATCTTTTAATTAATAACTTGATAATGAGTTAACCGATTGTAATCGCATCAGTTTTTAATCTCCAACATAACAAATCATGATTAAGTGATCAAAAATATGTTGAAAATAAAAAAAATTGAAGTAAATTGTCTATGATTTAAATATTTTGACCATCCTGAGTATATATTTTGTTTTTCGTTCTTGGTATTTATAATGATCTATTTATCCTGTTTTAGGAAATCTGATTATCGAAATTTAACGAAAATGCTGGATGATAAAAGTTTTGTTAACTCTGTGAGGGATTCATACAGCGCTCTGTCGATGACGTGGGCCGACACAGAGGTCGATTACGACGATGAATACGATGACAGCTATGACTCGGCACCTGTCCCTCTCGAGGAGGTCGGCGACGAGAGGTACAACAGTCAATGACTGTCTTTCGTAACCTTGTAATTATTGATACTTTATCAAGGTCTTGTCAAGTTACTTTCCTGTCAATATGTCCGAGTAAACTAGAAAGGGATGACTTAGGAGTTTCGCATTTAATTAGAAATAAAAAATAGGATATTGCTAAACTGGAATAACGTCCATGTACCGGTAAGACCTCAATCTTTAATTTAAATTGTATATATTGCTATTGAAATATTATTTCGATTATTTATTTTATTTCAAACATGTTAAACTAAATAATATTGAAAAGTTGTTTATACATTACAAATCAAATAGAAAAACGAACACAATTTTTAAAATCACTTTAAATTCCAAAGTAACATTCAAAGAACACCCTCTTGATGAAGCCAAGTTGAGAATATACCTTGTTTAATGTGTACTTCACTTAAATCCAGAAGTATTCTCACTATATGGTTGCCATACGTTGAACATGACCTTTGGATCCTCACTTTAGTTCAGAACTACACATGTCAATAGGCCCTGCGTCCAAATTGTTTATAATAAATATCTCCACATCTTATCTATGGCCGTTTTTACACCAGAAATATGGACACTCAACGTCCTTTGAGATGAGAGTCCATTGGTTACTAAATCACTTGACTTTCAACCAAACAAGTTGAAAACCTTCTTACCTTTCCAAATCTCCTTTCACAGTATTTTATCTGGACGCCAAGACAACTTTACTGAGCTCCTTATAGAATCTTACGTGTCTTTTATTAATCCTGACACATAAGACCATGTGACGGCGAATACCACTCTCCACATGGCATACCATTTTTTTATTTATAAGACTTTCTTACCTTTTTATTTATCTGTAATGACATTGTTACTTCATGTTATATTTTGTTATCTATATGTTGTTTTTATCTTCAGACGAACATTCGAAACTCCTCGTGTATTACGTCAAGGAACATCAAATAATACCAAAGATGACGACGATGATGATGACGATGAAGGTGATGAAGTAAATGGATTAGAAGAGGAAAAGACTGAAAATAGGGGACCTAAAATTGGTTTTGTTCCTTTCTGTGAAAATCCTGAAGAAAGAAGAGCGCGATATCAACGAAAGCAAGGCATCAGACCGACTAGGCAATATACAAGTCAGTCAATATAGATTTACTTTTACAGAACTTTAGATTTACAGAAATGACCTTTTACCTCTTTTAGGAATATCGTAGTGCTTTTAATATTAGCAATTAATGAATTCATCAAAAATTAACGTTTGAAAGTTTCTTATGAAAGAAATGAGTCTTGTTTTCTCATTTCTTATTGTGGTTTGATCACTGATTATGCCCATATAGTTCTTGAATCGTGGTTTGTCTAAATATATTCTACTATTTGTCATTTCAAGAAATGATTATGACATATCAATGATTGAACAAACACTTCTGCAAAAGAAAACCTTATTACTCATACCTGTTGTACAACAAATTTTCATTGGAGTAGGCAGTTGAACTTAATTATAAAGGATCACCAAAAACACCATGTCCATAAGTTGTAGGAATGGCATTTGAATTAAAAATCGTGGGTATTTATAGTTATGACGATTCCTCATTTCTTGGTTGCCTGAACATCAAACAAAGTTAGAATAATACAATATTCCCTTTCTACTTCTAAAACATAATGCAGAAATCTAATTCTAAAAATTAATAATCTCTTATTCTCAGAGATATTAAATAGAAATTTTGTGGTGTAAATATGTAATGCCTTGTAGTAAGGCATAGATATGGAAATCAATTTTCTATTGAAACATTTTCGTATATTTTTCCAGGTCAAAGTAAAAATGAAAAAGAAGTAGATGAGGTGTTGTTCAACAGACATAAGAAAAATGTGAACAAGTCAAGCCATGGGAATCACAACAGGAAGAAAGGCGCCCAGTACAAGAGATCCCAAGGCTTCATACCGTCCTAAGTGTCTGTCACGTCCAATGGGTGTATCAAACCCCATACCAATGTCTCAAACAGTAATATTCAAATAATTCCGTGTAACATTTCTTCAGAAAATCTTTTTAAATTATATGATCAAATTCGTTGGATAACTTAGATCAATCGCCACTAACATCAAAATATAAATATATTATAAACATCAACAAATAAAATTCAATGTATTCAGTTGAACTGAAAAATAGAATTATTGCTTTATTTCTGTTACAAAATACATCTGTTTTGATTCACATCACTAATGATAGCACCTTAATGAAAGAAATAAAGTTAACTTGAAAGCATTTAAGAAATGTCTGTTTGGGTAATTTATTGACAGTTCTAATAGTGAATAGTCCATCGATTATTACTTCACGCTTATCAACGCAATTATAGTATTTAGGAAATTACTGCAAAAAAAAAATAGAAATTATGGAATCTATTCTTTAGAGTGAAGATATAAATCACAGTAATAGTCATCTACTTATTGAAAAGCAAATAAACTAAAAAACCATGTTGGAATATCTGGAAAGTTGTCTCAACGAGTGATTAATCTCAATAAAATTGGAACACTATTGTCTACGGATTATTTTATGGAGAATTATTCCATTCCATTCAATTTTTATAGAATATTATGGATCTGTAATTTTACCTTTCCACTTTTGAGTATGTGATTTAGTTTTTTAAAAAAAGTTATATAAATTCAATTTTTTTTATTACTTTTCGTGATTGAAGTTTTCATTTTTCTGGTCTACGCTTGTTGAGCATAATTCTAAGACTGATTTAATTTGAATTATTTGTAAATGATTGGAATAAATTTATGCATCTATGAATATTAAAATTTCTGAAAGATACAATCTAATACAATGTCCCTGTTTATTCTGAATGTAGTTATTGATATTTACCGTCCTGAAGAAGGTAAGTTTATATTACTTTCAAATGATTCCCGTCCCGTATATTTCTAAAGAGGATTGTCGTGGTCTATTGTCAATTAACTCTGTAAAAGTTTGAGTAGTGGCATTTAAAATGCAAATAATTAAAGTCATTTATAATATGATTAAAAATGTGGAAATAACTGCTTAACATTATTAGATTGTAAAAATAAGACCTAATTTCTGAATAAAATATACTGTAAAGAAAAAAGTAAATCCTTTTTAAATTTTTCGTATTTTCTCACCAAACTTAGCTTTATCTTTTACAGTGGAAAAATTAAATTTTCTATTAACTTAGTGTGAAACTTACATAGTTTAAATAAAACTGAAACATGTTTTTTTTTTCAAGAAAATCGTTATATCATTCTACCATTGGAGTAGTTTTCAAACTGGGGTTTGCTTTCTGCTATGAGACTTGCGAAGTTGTTTAGTTGAATTTGTGGTCTAAATAAGATTGTTGTTTGTTACCATTTTAATTTACATTTTTTACTTTAGTGTAAACAAAGTTAAGGATCGTAAAATAATGTAGATATTTTAACTGTTTTACACATTTTGAGGTCCGTTATTACCATATTACAACATGAGAAAGGTATTTTATGGCACTTTATGTCAAAAGTAGTTCTCCTTTTTGCAGCTCTTATCGTCATCCTAGAGTTTTCAAATTATGTATTTAGTATTCTCTTTATGTAGGTGTAACATAACAATTTCTTGAATTTACTGGAATAGCATTGCAACGCAAAAAAGGACAACCACTAGGCACCACCTAATTCTTCACTTAATTTTGTAAGATATTAATTGCAAAATATTAGGTTACCATTCACAACATCTAAAATGGAGTTTAATTTGTAGTTGTTTTTATCTCCTTCCTCAACAATATCCATCAAACATCTTTAATTATTTTCATTACATTTTTTGATTATTAAAAATATCTTTGGGTGAGTGCTGCAAATCTAACATATTGGGTATTGTTTGTTGGCTGATTTTATAATAGACTAAACTAATGCTAATATGACCTGTTCCTTTCTTCATTGAATCACATTCATTGACATACATCATGCGTTCCAGTCGTTCTAAACAGCCATCCCGATTACATTTTTACCGACATTTTCAGGGTAGCTACTTTAAAATGAACCAGCTTAATTAATTGTTTGTTATTTCTGATAAAGTATAAACCACTTTAATTTTTTTTTTTTAATTTTTATTCGATAAATCATGTTTGGGGTCCTCTAGATCTATTTCTAATATTTTTTACTATGTCTGGATGTGTGTGCGTTCTTCTGGAAGAACAATGAGTTGGAGCCTCTGACTCTAGGGCATCCAAACCACAGTTCACCATGTGAGAAAAACTTGGTCTCACTCACTTCAATTCCAACAGTACTTAGAGTTTCCCCTTACAACTTAGTAACCGTCATTACAAAACAGACGCTGACTGGACACTGCAATTGTTTGAATGGAAGCGGATAGTGGCTCGGAACCAATGGTAGTAAGCGTGGTATACACATAGACTCCCCAACATCACACCCAGTTATGATGTCCGCCTTTTTGCGCTATCTGTGCAGCGCACGAACTCAGAGTTTTATCCCGATGCACATTTTTGGGGCACTCAAGTTTCGTACCATGAAATTTGTTACTGATACTAAATTGCAGCATGATTTAGCTCCTACTTTAAGTTTTTACTCATGAGCAAGCAGTCACGGAGTTAAGAAATTCAGTTAGATAATAAACTGCTTCCTCATCACTAATCACTTTGTTTACTGACTTGTAAGTTCTATCTTCAGCTTGATACAGTGTAAGAACTTTTTGTTGATTTTTCTCCCAGTTCATTAGTAAAGGTTGAGAATTGATCGTTCACAAAGCCATTTATTTTGAATAGATAGTACATCTTGAAGTCTGGTAAACACCTTGTCAATAAGCTCGAATACTCAACATATTCATATACGCAAATGAAATTAAAATCAACTAACAATACCTACTTGCTAAACCTGTATATTTTCAAAATAAACATGTCTATGTAGTTAGCCAAACACGGCTTAAAAGTTCACAACTTTGCTTCTACGTTCAATTTTCAATCCATTCAAAGCTTAGATTTTACGCTAGACATATACAAATCTAGTGTTAAAGTTTGAGCTTCCCATGTCTCATGGTGACTGAGTTTACTTGTGACGAAGTTTTGTGGAAAAACCGACGTATCGACAGACAGAAATTTTTCTAAGAGTGGTTTCGGTTTGTCTAATAGATATACTGCCCGCCCCTAGTGGGGCCATGCAGCTATACCGCAGGTTGCATCGGCTTTATTTTCCACGTGGTTCTTTGAACCGGGGGCTACAAGGGCCACTGACCCTACCTGCAGCTGAGCAGGTTCAGTAGGACCATTGGTCCGGAGTTTGATCCGAAACTCTTAAAATAAGTCGGTACTACGGGTGGCGGGGGCCGATGGAGAGGCTCTCTCCATCCCGCCACCTGAGGTTGGACTGGTAGTAGCTGCTGGTTCTCAACCAACATGCCTGCTTAGCAAACCGGGGAACTAGGGCCCCAAACCTTGACCAGTAGGAACGGACCACGATCTCAGCTAAGTGGGCTGGAATACTAGTAATGGCTTTAATAGACGCTTTGGCTTCTGATGGGCTACTCAGAGTGGGGACGAATGGATACAACCCTATCTCGTGCCCTTTATATTCGTAAAGAGAAAACTATGGATCTACCCTGACTGGAACATGGACCTTCCAGGTGGCTTTTTTTTTAATCTCTCCATTTTATGTCTTTCTATGTATCAAAACTCCCTACAATGGGGCCCTGGGGGCCAAATTAACTATCAATGCAACCCCTGATCCCAGGGATACGGGAATTTCCCCCTCGGAGGGGGACGACCCAACTCCTAAGAGTTGTATGGTAGTCCATAAACTACCATATTATTATTATAGATATATTTGTGCCACTATCATCGGTGAGCATGCAAGCCACTGGCTACCCTGGCTTCATGCCTTTACTTTATTAGCATTGTTTATATTATTCAAATTATAAAGTCAACATTTTTTTTCTTACATTTATTTATAATATATTTGCACTACTGTCATCTGCGAGCATGCAAGCCACTGGATTACTCTGGTTCCATACCTTATTTTATTATCAGTATTTATATGATTCAAATTTTAAAGTCAAAATTTTATTTTGTTACATTTATTTTTAATATATTTGTGCTGCTGTCAGTGGCGAGCACGCAAGCCACTGGGCTACTCTGGTTCCATACCTTATTTTATTATCTGTGTTTAAATTATGCAAATATTAAATAAAAAAAATTTTTTTGTTAAATTTATTTATAATACATTTGCATTACTGTCATAGGCGAGCACGAAGACTTGCTACTCTGGCTCCAATTTTAGGAATATAGTGATAATTTTCTTTTATTTAACATTATTCGGGTAATAGATAATATATATTTAATTTCACGTCTCCACGGAAAATGGGTGAACAAACAAACAAACTCACTTACTTTATATATAGAGATATGATTAATTTTATCTCAATTAATGCTACTAATCTATTTAGCTTTTTGTCTGATTTTATGATAGGAATTGTATTTATTTTTTTTCTGATTTTTCGTTCGAATTCAGATGCGAAGTGAATGTTGAAATATTTTAGTCAGTTTTTTATTCTTCTCTTTTCCATGTGAATTCATTTGTTCTTGTCAACCGATTCCGATAGTTGGACCGTTTATATTTATCCGATTGAAGACTAACTCAATCACTAGTTAAGGGCCAAGTTGACCTCCCAGGTAGAATCTCCCGAGCGCTAGGTTACTCAATCAAGAAGATTAAGAGCTAGCCAATAGCCTCCATTATCTTTCACTTGATTATGTAAATGATCAAACCACAATAAGAAATGGGAAAACAAGACTAAGATCTTTCAACCGTAACAAGCGGTCTTCGTCAGAGTCAAAAACCCAACTGAACACTAGATGCAGAAAACATCTGGTGAAGAGTTGAGAAGAGTGGGAGGGAAGAGTGGTATTTTAAAAGGGTGAAAGCACAGGAAAGGACTAGTGTCCAGAAAGGGATGTTTGGGGAAACAAAGGAGTACAGTAAGAAAAAGTAAAAAACTATCCGCTAGCTGTCAACCCTCTTTGAAGAGGCTATTGCCCTCGTGACGAAAGTATCAAGTTTGAAGAGACCGTTACTAATGTTTATAATATTAGATCTATTAAATTTAATTAGAGACGATTCAATAATATTTCTTAACAACATTGATTTTTCATAGGTAATAAATTTAGCTCCTGTCCAATCAATATGATGATTTTTATTTTTTATATGCAAGAATAAGGCACTACTGTTTTCCTGTCTACTTACGTTATATTGGTGTTGTTTTACACGTGTTTTTAATGATTTACCAGTTTGACCAATATAAATTTTATGGCAATTTTTGCACGAAATTTTATAAATACCAGCGGACTCCAATTCGCTTGGAGAGTTTTTTATTAACATATTACCCACGTTATTACGATTAGAAAATACTATATTAAAATCTAGTTGTTTGGCTAATCTTGGAAGGGGGTCCAATGATTCGTGGTATGGCAAAACTATAGAATTTGATAATAAAAGGGGCTCTTTTGAAGTATTAGAGAAAGCTTTTTTAGCACCCTTCAAAGCTAAATCGATATAAGAAGAGGGGTATTTTAATGAAAGGGCAATTGACCTAATGTTATTAATCTCTTCATTAAGAAATTCTGGAGAGGAACTCTTAAAGCTCTCAAAAACATATTTCTAAAAACAGAAATTTTAACATTTTTTGGATGCGATGAATAAAAATGAACGTATGCAAGTACATTCGTAGGTTTTCTATATACACTAAAGCGTAACTCATTAGGTAACCTATGGATCAGGACATCTAAGAAGGGCAAATTACCACTTATTTCTTCTTCCATTGTGAATTTGATTGTCGGCACTAATGAATTCAATTTTGTTAGGAAATCAACTTTATTTAAAGAATTGGGACAAATGCAAAGAATATCGTCAACATATCTATACCATTTAACATTTTTGGGCAAAATTGAGCTTAGGTTAGGTTGCAGTGGCAGTTCCAGAAGGGAACACACGTAGGCCGAGCATTGGCCCTTTGTGACACCACACAATGAAGATTGATTCTACAGTGGGAGTCCTAAATTTTGCCTAACTCAAATGTATTTAGAGTAGGGATCTTTAACGAGTACCTGACATCGTACAGGCTCGGGACCGACGATTTAACATCCTTCTCCGAGGGACGACATGCTCAGATTTATTCACCTCCCGCGTGAATAAATCGAGGGCCAGGTGAGGATCGAACCCCGGTCCTATCAGTTCAGAGGCGAGCACGTAACCACTGAGCTAGCCTGGCCCCTTAAAAAAAATTGAGCTTAACATTTTACTCTCAAAAAAAAAACTCCATATGTAAATTACTTAGCAGGGGAGATAAACTTGTTACGGTTGAAAGATCTTAGTCTTGTTTTCCCATTTCTTATTGTGGTTTGATCATTGATTGTTGTTTCACGTGTTTATGTGAAATCTTTTTATTGATTATGTAAATAGGAAGTTTATACAAGGCACATCCACATCCTGACGATGACTGGTGAAAGTTAAAAATGTTCTAAATGGAATATATTCTATATAAGAAATATATTGTACACTGTAAATGAAGTAACGATGCTGTTATATAAAAAAATGAAGAAACATTAAGAAGAAACAAATGATATTAATGCTTAATGGTATTAAGCAGAAAATGGTCATATTTTCAACATTTTAACTACATATATTATTTTATAAAATAAAAAAATTATTTTCTGATTACCTTTAATAGTAAGTAATTTATTTCTGTCAAATGGTGTGAATATCTTTCGAGAGACTATTTCATGAATTTCAACAGCTCTGCCGTGCAGAGTTTAATTATACTAAATGAACTTACTGAAATAAGGAAACAAATGAAAAATGGATGATAATAGAAATATGTAATGAAGATTTAATTTTGTGTCAACAGAATTATACAAATCATTCTATTAGAATAAATAAAACCCAAAAAATTAAAAAGGTTTAATTTAAAGAAAAAAAATAGAATGCTTTCATTAAAGCTAGCGCAGCTTTGCAATTCATTTTAGCGTTTATCAAGAAAATGTTGAAATTATACAGGAGATAAAACAAAGTTACAAATATTTTTCTGGAAATTATCATAAGTGTCTCAGTGAAGAGAGGAGGTGTCGAAAAAAAAATATCATTTGGTGTTATGAAATAAAGATTTTATTTTAGCATTACATAATACAGCATTGATTTTAAAAAATCAACTTTCGTCAAATTTGCTTCCTGTCTTTAAGCCTTAATGAGATTAACCGTTTTTATTCATCCATGACAAGGTAAAAGTTGGAACCAAGAGAGATATAAATAAAAGATGAACATAAAATGCAAAACTACTTTTATTTTTAAATAACATGTTAGTAAGAATAACACTAAGGTAAAATATAAAAATATTTAACAATCACAGATCACAAAAAAAAAGTAAATATCTGAGATCTAAGCAGCTTTTAAATGCATGCTAAAGTAGAAAAGAAGTTAACTTGACACCACTGAAAACAGTTGCTAGGTTTACTAAGGTTAATTCTAATTATGCACCAGGAAAAGTGGAAATTATACATTGCTTTATTAGTAATTGTAAAATATTATCCCTACATTTCACCTAATTCTCAAGGGAAGTCATGTTAATCAATTTGACCTAACAGTTTTTCCTCACTTACAAAGTAAATTAAATTTTATTTTAAATAGTGAAAATAAAAATATGTTAATGGCCAGTTACTGTGGAGTGAAATTGTTTCACTTTATCAATAAATCATACTATGTTTAATCTTTGGTGAACCGAATTACATCACAATACGTGTCTCCTACGAAAGAAAAATGATTTCAAGTATTGCCTACCATGAAATGATTTTCTTTTCATTAAATGATAGTAAAACACTTCTAGTTAATGAAATTGGCAGTAAAGGAATGATTAAGTTATATACAGGAAAATGGTTGAGATAGTAAAACATTCAAGGATACGCAAGTTTCTTAAATAATGAACAAGACCATCACAAATGACAGCCGTGCTGACCTTTAGTGGAATAATCTAATTTTTCTTTCTGGGCACACTTTTAAACTTTTATCACAAATATAAATTCAAATGACTAACAAATGTTGGATCGATTAACAAAATCTAAATATATTCAACATTAAAAAAAATGAATATACAAATGCTCTGACCTTGTACAAAAAATGTTTTAAAAATAATGTTTTAAAAATCATTTTTTTCTTTTTGTAAATTTTGGAATAAAATTTAACGTGAACTCTGATATATAATTATTTCATCACTATAAAATTGGCCGTACACTCGTACAAGATAAATTTAATAATCAAATATTCATTTACTCAAATCAAATATTCAGTTATTAATCAAATATAGACAACCCATAGTGATGTTCTTTTCCTTCTTGTAAACATACAACTTTTTTTCCTTATTTATTATAAAGAAATATTACATAGGAAATAGAACACAAATTTCTTTTATGTTTTGAGAAGTTGATGTTTAATATGAGGTCATTCCGAGATTACCAAAGGCATCAAACCTCTGATTTCAATATCCTCATTGAACAATAATAATTGACTATAGCACAAAAAAAAGAAGAATCTTTTACCAAAATCATATACTATAAAAAAAAATTAAGTATAGAAAAAATATATTTTAAACATTGTGACAAAAACTAATTTTCTATTTAAACATATTACAATATTACTTTATATTTATTAAATTGCAATACATTATTTAATATAATCTTTTGTCTTCTAAACAATTTAACATGAAACGTCAAGTTATAGTTTGTCTAACAGTTCAGTTTAGGTTTTAGTCAGAAACTTCAATCATATTCCAGATCTAATATCAGTAGATACAATCTCTGGAACAAAATATCTTTTCTCCCTTAAGCTGTCAAATACAGCAACCTAGCGAAAAATGGTTGAAGCTAGACCAAAATAATCCATTATACAAATTAATTGTCCATCAATATGAAAGTATACTACTAATTCTAACTATTTATCACAGTGCTATTGTTTACAAATAAATTGTTTCAGGACTATTTACACTAATTAAAAGTAATTAATTTTAATTACATTTAGGAGATTAAAATTATTAATCAGCTAATATCACAATCCAGAGATGAATATTATCACATGGTTAATTTATAGAAGTCATTTTATTACTGAAATAGCAATTTTATTTTTTGTTTTCGTCAATCTTGAGTTCCTTTTAAACATAGATTAAAGGATAAAAGTAGTATGAAAATAGTTAATAACAATAATTCAATCACTAGCATTCTTTATAACTTGTATATTATAAAACTTAAATGAAAATAAATAGTTATGTCTTTTATTAGAAATGTGTATGTTCATATATACACTCGAATGTTGTGTTAACGATCCGGACGGGCATCATTATTTCGAAGTTTGTAAAGAGACACAAACAAGATGAAAAACACACACTTAAAGTCTCTAACTTCCACCTGTCTTTAGTCTTTAGGGCAGCAGGGGGAGGGAGACCAAATCAATTCAATAAAACGGTCCAAAGGACTTTTAAATAAAACACACACACACACACACATATATATATATATATATATATATATAATATAAATATATGCAGAAAAAACACAATAAATAAACGCATGAATGCAATCAATGAAGTTTAAACCACAATGGAAAAAGGAAAACAATAGAAATAAATGCTCTGAGGCCTTTCAATGTATGTCAGTGTTCAAAACTGTCAGTTTTTACTTTTGCTGTTTGCTCTCTGATGACATACATTGAAAGGCCTCAGATAATTTACTTCTATTGTTTTCCTTTTCCCATTGTGGTTTAAACTTCTTATATATATATATTAATATAAAACACAGAAAAATATTCTAAAATCAGTCTAAGATCTTAAAATCAAAACAACTAGTCTTCGTCTGTCACACTATAATTGAACCACACTCAGCTATAGCTGAGTACCAACTGTTATTAATTACCCTACCGTATGGTAGTTTTATATATATGAAAGAATTCCACAAGAAATACATGAATTTAACAAACCGCAGTATGACGTAAAAAATGTGACCAAGATTATTAGACATATAACCATCACTGTCATAGACAAAATAATGAATTACCAACATTTTGAAAAATCATACTATGATTTATATGTTACAATAAATATCTAAATAAGCAATATATAATATATATATATATATACACGTTTCAAGGTAAACTATATAAACGTTCAATGTAGATAAAGAAACAAGGAGAAATTGAAAACACACTTCCAGTCTCTAACTTTCAGATGAACCGTCTTCAGGGGAGATAAGAGAGGGAAACCAAGCGCACTCGTACAGAGACGGTTGAAGAAGGTCTCTATCAAGGGAGATTGATATTTTGAACTCAGTGTTTTTTTCTGTTTTTATGTTAATGTATTTAATGTATTAAATAATTAATGTATTTAATCTATTTTATATGGCATTATATATATATATATATATATACTGTTAAAATTAGCAGGAGCTTCTGCTACTGTTAACAATATCTGCTTAAAGAAAACTTGCTGCCGACTTACACCAATATATAAAAATAGTTCAATATAAACAAAGAAACATAGAGAAATCAGAAGAACACACTTACAGTCTCTAATTTTCGGTTTGAACCGTCTTCAGGAGAGATAAGAGAGGGAAACCAAGCGCACTGGATCAGAGACGGTTGGAGACCAACAGTGTTGCCGCATGCGCGCCCGTTCACAGAAAATAAGGTAGACAGGAATCAATTTATAATTTATAATTACATTAAATTAATGGAATATGAATACAATAAATATATAAAAAAGAAAAAATTGAAAAAATAAGGGAAATTGATACAGAAATTTTTTTCAATTTTTTCTTTTTTATATATTTATTGTATTCATATTCCATTAATTTAATGTAATTATAAATTGATTCCTGTCTACCTTATTTTCTGTGAACTGGCGCGCATGCGGCAACACTGTTGGTCTCCAACCGTCTCTGATCCAGTGCGCTTGGTTTCCCTCTCTTATCTCTCCTGAAGACGGTTCAAACCGAAAATTAGAGACTGTAAGTGTGTTCTTCTGATTTCTCTATGTTTCTTTGTTTATATTGAACTATATTTGTCCGTTTTGGATCGTATTTCCAACGAAAAAAAATATATAAAAATATATATACATAAATAACCTGAACCCAGTTGGGTTTTTAACTCTGACGAAGACCGCCTGTTACGGTTGAAAGATCTTAGTCTTTTTTTTCATTTCTTATTGTGGTTTGATCACTGATTGTTATTTGACGTGTTTACTTATCTTGTTATATATATATATATATATATATATATATATATATATATATATATATAAATTATATTATATATAATTTTGTATATATATATATATACATATATATACAAAATTAGAGTTTATCAGGACACGATCAGTTAACTGACCGAGTCCTGATGAACTGTACTTTTTTTTCTATTTTACGCTCGATACTTTTAACAATATATATATGTAATATTTTATCAAAGTGCAGTCAGTTCTTCAGGGTCGAATTAAACTGTTATTTCCAAAGGTTAGATTTTTATTTAAATCCTTTTTCATTGCCAATGAGAGTTTAATTTGAACCTGAAGAACTGACCGAGTCCTGATAAACTTTTATTTTGTTTCTAATTCACAGTCGATACTTTTATCAATATATATATATAGACTTTGAGTAATAAGAAAACGATCCAAACGGTCAATAATAGTTCAACATGACTACAGATAAACAAAGAAGAAAACACTAACACTTACAGTCCCGAATTTTCGGTTTCCAATGAGAGGCAGACTAAGCCCACCTATGTTGGGTCTGTTGGTTTCTGAATTTCTTTCCATATTTCCTTTTTCCCGTGGTAATCTGACTATTATATATATATATATATATATAACAATAAAAGAAACGGTCCAGCGGACTTTTTTAAAATAAAATAAATTCAAAACGAAGGAAACACACAGAAAGACACAGACATAACTCATCGATATTTCGATATTTCACATCGATATTTCGATGTGAGTTATGTCTGTGTCTTTCTGTGTGTTTCCTTCGTTTTGAATTTATATAATATATATATATATATATATATATATATATATATATATATATATATATATATATATATAAACTACACTATAATGCATATATCAAAAACACTGAATACAGCCCTCCACAAACTTCTAAAAGTCTTGGTTTCTCCCATTTTTAAATATTTATACTTTAAAGTATTAAGAAGAAAAAAAAACTAACGCAACTTAGTGTAAAAAGTCTTCAAATCTTCAACTGAAAGTCTTCAATTCTGTGCGACAATTTTATAATTTATTCGCTTCATTAATATGGTTTTGCTAACTTTCTGTAATACTGGTTCAATGACTTTTTGAAACAAAATATAAGAAGGCGAATAATTTGAAAATTAACTAATTTGTGATATTGGAATGTCTCAGTTTTATAAAAAACGAACAATATTAGGTACACAAGAAAGAAATACTGTTTGATAGAGAGAAGAACAAAATTAAATATAACATATTAGTGAGCTTCATTCGGTTGTCTGTTTTTTATGACATATAGCATACCCAAATATTTGTCGTGATATGTGGAGTCGTTTTTAAAGTGCTTACTTTAATATCAATATGATGGCTACTTATAAATATTATAATACATATGTCTTATTGTTATATCATTGTAATGTTTTTAATATATTATTGTATAAATCTACAATATCTAGATAGATAGCGTTGTATTTATTATGAGACTATAAAAATATAAAATAATAATAATATGTATTATCAAACAAGAATATTTAATTCAAACGAAGAGATTAGCAAAAGCAAAATAATTTGAAAATAAATAGTAGTAACAAAAAAAAACTCAAACAATATATAACAAATACTCACACTTTTTTGTTTAGTTAATTTTTACAAATATATGTATTGGACGTTTTATCAAAGACTATAACAAGTACGGAAATGTGAAATAGATAATATAAATTTTAAATAGAATTTCTCAAATGAATGCGCATCATGCAATCAGTATTAATTTGTTCTTAATTATTCACTCCTTATGCACTTTAAGTCAATCTGGGAATTCGAGTTTTAATAGCGAAATATAACTAATATCATTAAAAGAATAGAAAACCATTAAACATGATTTTTTTTCTTTAAAGATGTAATCCAAGTCACGTTTATTATTGGTTACATTTAATAATTACTGAATACCTTCCTTTAATATACAAATTAAGTTCATTTAATTTAATGAACGTATATCATGTTCAATGTCAATTACTGAACATTAAATATACAATCTATTATTGCATTTTTAGCACAATTTTTACATAAATTACCTACTATGAAGTGTCACCTTATGAATTAGTAAGTACACTTCAGATTTTTTCATATATTCCATGCTCATTAAAAATAGTTCAATAAAATAAAAATATTTTATTCTTTTTTTAAACATATTATTTTAATAATACTTACATACTAAATATTTTTTATCACTTGTACCAAGTTTTCCAGTGAAGAAACGTTTTAGTTGTAGAAGAAACTGGCCTGAAACTGATAAATTAAATCAATTCCAAAGTAAGGTATACAACAATTAAAAAATATTTTCGCTGATTCCCTATCACAAAAACTAAAAATAAACAGAATTTTGCTGGGAGCGTGTTTAATAATTATAATTTTAATTTTGGACAATTTCAATAATCACAAAAAATAAAAATAAACAGAATTTTGCTGGGAGCGTGTTTAATAATTATAATTTTAATTTTGGACAATTTCAATAATCACAAAAATAAAAATAAACAGAATTTTGCTGGGAGCGTGTTTAATAATTATAATTGTGGACAATTTCAATAAAAAGTTTTTAACTCAGTAATATTTTCTGATAATATGAGTAATTTATTTATTGCCCCTCGAGTAACGTGTTGCACACGCTAATCGCATGATGACTATTGTATTGTCAAGTAATAGCTCACGTCTTTCGGAGTGAACTATTTAGCTGATACGCCCTAGTGTGTTCAACACCAATGCTAGAGTCACGCTACAGATTCATTGATATGCCACTCTCCCCATCCAGAGCAAGGGTGAAGGTCGACGCTTTTTTTTTTGTTGTTTTCGACCTATAGACTTCCAGATTTATGACATACTTGCACTGAAAAAATAATGAACCTTTTAAACTTCACTAAGATATCAAATACATTTCGAATTTCTACCAATTTATAAATCTTACGTCAAGTATACGATAATCATATCTTAGAAAATGTAGCAGATGGTAAACCGAAAGGTGACTTTGTGATACGAAATATTTTCACTTAAATTCTTTTTTATTCCAACATCTGCTAAAGGTTTCGCTACGGCCTGAGAACTCCTAGAAGTTATAAAAAAACTAAAAGAGCGTTTAGAGTTCCATTTATTCACTTTTCTGTCCTTAATATATTTTTTTTTTTTATTAAGATCGAAAGTGAATCTGAAGGAAATGATTCTATGAAACAGAACAGCTCCGGGGTAGTGAACCTAACACTCATTTGGCGATGCTTGTAAAGATGACAAAGACAAAACAGTGCAGTTAGCCTACTTTGCAGGAAAATATCCACATGGCATAGAACAATATCATACAAGCAAGTTCTCAAGAGAGCTAAAAAAATTAATCAGGAACCAGCCATAGTCGAAGATAACACAATCAATGAAAAGTCTCTTTTCTGAACTTTCAACTGTTTATAACACAGACATAAAGATATTTGACCACACCAACAATATTGCCATAGGATGCAAGGATATAAAACACAAAAAAAAAACAATGAAACAAAGTAAAAGTCTCTATAGATGTTAATTATGAATTCAAATAATAATGGGAAAAGGTAAAAATACATAAGCCACTAAAACACCTTTGGTTTCTTTTAAAGATATCCTGTATTTTATTTAAACCTGGATCGTCAGATATGTTTCAGTAATCCTAGATTTTTTTTAAAATCTTTAACATTTTTTTCTTAAAGCAAACCTTTTTAAGCAGAGCATTAAAAAAATATCCGAACATAGTTTATGACTCATCAGCTGGTACCAAGGTACCAAGAAAGAGAACATGTTTTATGTTTACAGTGATGAACGAACAGCAGATGCAAGTGGAATGCGGGAAATGGAATGTCGAATAAACTATTTAATGTTATAGTCTTGGTGGGAAAAATTTATATGACGTGGGTAGTGCATGATCATAGTCCTACAAATAATTGAAAAAACAAAACAAAACTTATTTGATACTGGCTTGGGCAGTTATATTATCGATAAAGCTCTAAAAACAGAGGAAATAAGGTGATTCCGAAGAACAAACGATCTATCGATTATTAATTGGTATTGATATTCTCATAAGCCACGGAGGATTCATAGTTTATTCTGACATCCACGGAAACTGTTAGCGGACAAAGTCGCGCATGCAAGGGCACGCGCCAATATCACAAATAAATAACCATGAATGACTGTGAAAGATATATGGGAAAGTGTGTAATGAAATAAAAACCTTGACAAAGGACTAATTGAACTCATAAAGCGTGGGAGGTCCTGATGGACAAGAAGGAAAGCTGGTTGCCCAAGAGTTTACCATATCATCTAGTATACACGAAGGCTACCTAAAGACCTCGACAAGAGGGGAGGTAGTCGAAGGACCTATTATGATATTTAGTGTGCAAGAAGGTAGACTGGCGAAACAGCTAACATCAATTGATAGTAAATTTTACTAAAATAATAAGCAGCCATTTCCAAAAACATCTGACCCTATAGGAGTATCGTATAGTACTTCGTCCCCACTATGCAACACCATTATATTATGAAGAAAAAAAACAGAAGTAACCATAGAACATGTCCTACGCTCTTTGCATGCCAGAGGCTCTACATACTGGACTGTACGACACCTACTGTAGCTTAAGTTTGAAATAAGAAAACACAGTAGAACATATACAAGGTAAATTACAATTATGCACTATTGTTAACGAATGTAACGGTTTCTTTAAAAACATATGCAACTATGAATACTTAAAAAGAACCAGAAAAATTAAACACCCTTAAATACAATAAAATTAAAATATTGCCAAGTAAAATTAATGCCAAAATTTGTCATTTACATAATCATTTCGAAATCAGTCATTTCTGATATGATTACAGGAACTATAAAACGGACATATTTTCTGATATATTAAATATTTAATCCCTTTAATAATTCCACATTAATTCTCTAAAAGATATAATTTAGCCATTATGTAAAGAGAATTGTTTCCAACATCTATTCCTATTAATCATTAATCTCGTAAGTTCCAAAAATAGAACAATGTCTAAGTAATAAAATATAGATAAAATTATTTATACAAAAAAATATTTTGCTGTTATTCATAATGTTATTGATAAAAAAATAAGTTCATTATTACCGATAATGAATCCAACTTTAGTTTGATAATTTTTATAAAAACAAAACTATTTGAAAAGTAAAGACTTTAAACAATTTCTTTTAAATTTTAAGTTTAAAATAAATTTTAAAAGGTAGTTAACATCATGCCAGCCTTAAAACTATTTTTAACAGGAAAAAAATAGCAACTGTAGAATAGTTTCTTTGTTAAAGAAGTCACTTTCCTGGGACAATAATAATGAATAACGATACCTAACCTGAATGTTTTATTTTTTTCTTTGGAAGGAATGAATTAGAAGACTTATCCGGAGCTCTTCCATTAAACGATTATAATCTATGAGATCTGGAATGCTTTAAGGGAAATACAATCCCAGTCATTTGGTAACTCGACAATTCAGGAATAGTTTCTGGAAGCGTTTTTTTTTTTGTTAAATTATTAATTAGACCATGTTGCATGTGACAATGGATTCTTATTTGCTGAAGCTCTCATTTCTTCAGGTTGTAAGATGGCACGGACCAATCTGAAAGCATTTCATCGCCATTCAAAGCATGTCTTTAGAATTCATCTTAAGTAATATTTTAGTTTTTCTAAATAATTTAAACATTATTGGTTTTTAAGAGTAGTATAAGATAGAACTTATTACTTACTTGCACTAGCAAAATATGCAAAAGTAACTTTTTATATGATCAATTTTTGATTACATAAATAATAGTAATTGAAACATCAAAATAATTTGGATGACTGTGATAAGGGGATTGCCTCATCTACATTAGTGTACACTAATTAGTAAAAATTACTAATAGAATGTTGAAAAATCACTGGGAGCAATGAATATAAGTTGTTGAATTAACACACTAAAATTTTAGCAACAAGGATGAAGGTCATGCTAAAAAAAGGAATCTTCAGACCCTAGTAAATAAATGTAAATATAATCATTTGTACAACGCGTTAATGACATTATTAATCTGTAAGGGATTCACACATCCTTACCGTTACCGATCCAAATCATAGATTGAAACTGAAGAGTAATTCTGAAGATACTCTTACCATACGAAACAGGTTTTAAAGGAATATGAAAAATAACAGGATTCTTTTACTCTTTGTTAAACACCACAACAATGAAGACTTGTGTGAAAACTTATCAATCCTGTGGATTCGACATTGGAATTTCATAGGTAACAAGTCAACATTTACATGTAAAAGTATTATTATGAACATAGAAACAATTCTTAAAAAATTATCTATAAGTATAGGTTAAGTAATTCAATATAAGTCAATATGAAGTAACTTAACAAATGAAATTTCATTGAAGAGGAGAATCTTTTAAAACTCATGTTTTTCCACTTTAGGGTAAAATATCGTATAAATGGGTACTCAAACTTAACTTAGAAATTTAGCGGTATTTTTTGTGTTCGTTAATTCATCTTCATATATTTCACTTTAACTTTGGTAAGCTTGTAAGTTAATAAGGATAAGTATGGTTTAAGACGCCGGATGCAAGTTTAAAAATGCCTACTTTACGTTTGTTGTTTATCTACTACCATATGTGTTTTGATTAAGAATTGTTAAAAACACTATTATAGTAAACTGTGATTTTATATCTGTGCATTTATAAAGTAATCGGACTTTTATCACCACAATAGTGCTTTTAGAATTTAGCTAGGCATCCTTTTAAGATGCCAAGAGAGAAATGATTGCAAAAATTCAACAAAGTGAAGGAAACCATATTAAGAAAAAGTGAAAGGATAATCCTGGGAGTGATTGAATGAAAGAGAAATGGATTACGTGCAGACTTGCCAAGAGGTGTGCCTTATTTTGTGGCCAGAACTTACTGCAGAAACACTAGCACCATGTTGAAGTAAAGATCGACCACTACTGTTGAATCTGTTATTTAAGGGAAGTATAATCGAGCCTGTCTTCAAACTTGCAAGCTCATGCGGGGAAGAACATAGGCTCTTCAAAACCAAACCAAATTACTATAATCCACACTAGACAATCAGGAAACATGTGGCGAGAGCCTGGTATATAGGAGGATTAAGGCAAACAAAAGAACTAACTAGAACATCAGACCGACAAAAGTAATACCCAGTCAATCTCATAATTTTCCCTTCGACAAATAATACAAAAAAATAGACTTTTACAAGAGTGAATATTGCACTGATTTACGTTACACTAGGATACACTTATTACTAAAACCTCACTAGGTATTACAATTTTTTACTAATAATAATATATTTTTTACAAAAAGATGAAAATATTTATTTAGAAATTGAATTATTGCACATAATGAGTGTTTATTTACTGTACAACTGATTTAAATCAATATAACTTGATGACGTTTCGGAATTTAAGTGCGTTAAGTGGGCGAACAAGATTAAAGCTTCAATACATGCTATACAGCAATGAACAATGTAGACTCTATCTCCTAATAAGCAGTTAATGTTTAAACATTTTAAACCCACTTCAATTCTGTTTTACAAAAGGTCTAATAGTTTGGCACAATGACCAACCAAACTCCTCTGAGCTTTATATCAATATTAGATCTGCTCAATGAACAAACAAAACGGTTCCTATAGATAATCAGGTCATTGGTATTATTAGATACTACTATAGAATATTAGCTCTACCAAAATCTTCTAGCAAAAATATTCAAAGTAAAAATTGTTTACTAATATCAAGGCAGAGATCACCAATTTTGTTATTCTATTATAAACAATTATAGTTTCATTTATCAGTAATGTATTGATATTTGTTAATGTCACTAAACCAATGTAATTATGATTAAGTAACAAGGGACACTACCGTCACACTATTGATTGAGGTCGAAGATTTCAATAAGGCTACGATGGAGACTATATTTTAATCAAAATACAGTACTGGGATTAGAGTCGCTAATCAACAGTAATGCATTGACTTTTAGAAACGAATACTATATATAAAAGTTTGGGCTAGTTGGAAAAGTTCTAAGACAAGCGTCTACCCGGCCTGCAGGCAGCACACTAGTCTGTTCTGTCAAGCCGATGTCCTCAACTCCCGAGTACTGCTAATGTGTTCAAAACAAAACGTTTATTAGTACCCGGATCTTACTTAAGGCTTTAGCATGCGACTAAGACCCTGCGTTTAAATAATAATTTATATACTGTAGTACAATACAATATTTCTCTAAATAGCTGTGTTTTACAGTAGCATTAAATCACTACCAAGTAAATAATCAGGCTCTTTTATTAAATTCTGTTTTTTTCATTTTACATTTTTTGTTCCATACATCACTACACGGCACTGTGATTTATACCCTTTGAGTCTAAGAGCCACGTACATTGCTACGCTCCAAGTGTTAATAGTTATTTAAATGGTCAAACGAACACTATGGAGTTACAATGTAACATATGTGATGAATCAATTTCCACCTAATACTGCAACATATATTTAATGTATTGAAATAATTTAAAGAAATACGATCTAGCAAGCCTGTGCAGTTCGTGACTGCATGCTACCATAGCTCTACTTGTTATGTTGTTGAGTTGATCCTACTATACAGTGTAGATACTCTCTACCGCATTTACTGAACTTGTCATTTCATGTCTTACGAGATTAGTATTAGGAAGAAGTTATTCCAATAATTATTGGAGTCGGCACTAGTCTACTTTTAACCACTCTCAACCTGACTCCGATCCCAACTAAATTCATAGTTAACTCAAACTGACAATGCTGATATTGATTAATATTTACTGGCTATGGCTTAAAAAAATTTAATAAAATAATTTATTACAGACTATTACTCTTGCTGATACCAGACTACATCGGATAAAGTTATTGATGTTATAAAACAACTTCGAATCGCTCCTGACCCGACCATGCCAGGCAAATTGAAGTATTATTCAGTACACGAAATTCATTCCACGCTTTCTAATGTTCTATTTGAACCTAGATTCAAATGTTTGGGCATAATTATATTACATATTTCTTCTAGGTTTCCTGTTAAATATTTCCAAATAACTGATTCATTACCTATGCAATTTGAGGAATTGTTATAATAGAATTAAAATAACTCAGAGTAAGTAAACAATGCTTCATTTTGGAAAATCTGAATCTACCATCATTATGCTAATAATGCACCATGAACAAAAAGGTATTATAAATTAAAATAAACTTGTAGAAATAAATGTATACATTCTAAAAACATCGGGAATGACTGAAATAAGGTACAGAAAGTTAAAGAAGAACCGGAGTTAAGGATTGCTATTCAGATCAATTACTGTACGTGGAAACTCAGCATCATGGTCGTGGACGAAGTCAGCAATGGCAACATTGAGGCGGCCGGGAAAGGGGAGATGTCTGAGCCATGGGAGGGTGGCGCGGAGAGCAGGCAAGGCACAGCGTTGTCTGAGTCCAGCCCAAGGGGAGAGTATGACGGCGGTGCGAGACGGCGTCAAGACACACTGGGACACCAGGCCAGCGGAGAGTCTGCGACAGGCTAGGCCGTCGTCGAGGCAAGTCACGAGGCTTGTCGGGGACATGGTGTTGGGCCAGGGCGTAGGCCACTGCTGGCCTGGCCAGCCCACACGTCCTGAGCTCCGGTATATCACCACCACCTACACAACAATATGCAATGTATTCTATGCAATAGTGTATCTGCGTCAGACCAGGCCGTCGTAAGGTAAAACTAAACATTTATAGTTGACCTCGGAAATTAAAAGGGTTTGCATTGATTAGCACTGACCTTGATGAAAGTAATCAATGAAGCCATGTCCATTATTCGCAAACACTCATTAAGCGAGCTTTTATCGAGTGCTTGAGAGTCCACTTATCTTTAGAAATCATCTACTTTTGAAAATCCATCCCTTGTGACCTTAAAACGTTTACTGGTCTTTTTATTAAAAATTATTTAGGCAAGACATACATGTCTATTTAGAAATGTTAACCGTTATAAATAACATTAATAAATTAGGTTTTGTTATAAATATTACCAAAATAACCTAAATCAACATCTGGGACCAGTCGCTTTAGGAAGAAAATTTAAAAAATTATATTCTTCTTTAGTTGTTATTAAAATCCTCTACGGACTATATATATGAATATTATGAATTATTCAAAGCATTACTAGTGCTAACGTTTTCACTTATTGCCGCTACAAGTTTCTGTTAGAGTATACTGAAATAAAGCACACAATGCATCCTAATTTGGAAATTTTTTGACTATCTTGGAAAGTTATTTGCATTACTGACCCCCAAGCATCCTGCCACAGACAAGTATTGGTCCTTGTGTCACTCCATACCAGGATACAAATGAACAAGTACAATGAAATGATTTCCATATTCTCGCCTGTTTTTCAAACTCAGTCCCCTTTTTGAGGCACACGTTGAAAACCAAAAACTAGCTAAATATGGTCAGCTGTGTTATGCATTTTATATTTGTTTTCATGTTTGGCTGCACCAGGACAGCGAAGGCAAAACATTTACTGTTTAGATTTTACTTTTGTTTTGTTTACATACTGGACAAATCAAGTTTACTTTCTTATGTCTATTCACCAAACCTTTGAGGTTGGTATGTTTACATGGAATCGGTGAGTGGAGCTAAAGAGGTTGAAGACTCTGGATTTAAATGATTTGGAAGTGTGGTAGCCAAGACAAACTAGTCTGCTAGAGGGATGGAGATCAGCTTTACGTGTTCAGTTAGAATGCAACACCCAATTATACTCGGCACTGTAGTTTAAGCGATGTTCACCACATGGTGTCAACATATTTCTATAAACTTCAGATAGCTTCCCATCTTGAAAAAGCAAAAACCTTATCATTGAATGTTGATCTTCAATTGTAGAATGTGTAGTCTCGTTCAGGAAGAGCAGACACTTTTAAATAAACAAAAAAAGGTTTATCCATTCATTAAGATCGAAGAGCTTATTAAATATGTTCCGAAGGCCACTAACTTAATCCTCAAAATGTTTAATTACGATTTAATTAAGTGCTTTCTCCGCATCAATTTGTTAATGACTGTACATCCCTCATATAGAAATGAAGAAGAGAAGGGGTGGATACCGGAAACCGATGTATTAAAATATCCCCTAACACTGGATGAAAATCTGCCTACAAAATTAATAAACAAAAACAAAGGTATACCCTGTAACGATTCTGTCTCATCCATTCTATTGTACAAGTATTCAGATCAGCAGGACAAGGGCAGATAAAATCTTCGAAAATAGTCTCCAGGAGAGTTGCTAATCGGTCGTGATCGTCTTCAGTGAAATTGTAGAAATGCTGGAAATCAACAACAGCCACTTCATCTGGATTTTCTTCCAGAAAGGAAGCTATTTCCTTCAGAGGACCATCGATCGGGCCACCGTAAAGACCATGGACGAAGTAAAACTTTTTATCACCTTCTTTGGTTGATAACCGTATGTCAAAGTACCTAAAACATTTACCAACAGTCTCTTAATAACTTGTATTTCAACACTAAAGATTGCTCCTAATGTTACTTAGGAGCAAGCGTTTTTTACAACACATATTTTAACAATCAAATGTAATCAGCATTCCTGAAAAAAAAGATTATTTTTTAAAGAACAAGTGCTTACAAGAGTATTTTAACGGTGATTTTTCTTATCTCTTAATGTTATTTGTACATACAATCCATAATAAAAAAAATTAAAAAAAACACTAGTTACGACTTTACCATTATTATTGTTCTGACTACCAACATCACAAGGTCAATAAAATATACTAGTAGCTGACACTGATTCGAAAGAGTAAAGAAATAATAATAATTATTAATTTAACAGGTTTGTTTTGTTGAAAATACTCTTAAGCGTGCATTGTCATACGAATACAATTTATACTAATATAGAAAATATGTTATGAATTTATTATTTTATATTTATGAATTTCAAAAATAAATGTTTAACCATTGTTATTATTAATTATTAAATGTAACAGCAGAATTAAATGTAATCGAATGTTATATAATCAAGAAATTAATATAAAATTCTTCCGTAGGAATACTTGCACAGTGTTAATGCATCCACGATGCACAAGTCATTTTGTATTATACTGCATGGAAAAATGAACAGAGGAGGAGAGTGGTTTGAAAAGCTAAGGTTTGGATGTCAAAGATAGGAGAGGAGTACGAATGTGGAGAGATGGAAAATAGAGAAAGGTAAAAGACAGGAGATAAAAGCAGAAAACTCCAAGTTTAAATATATCAATGATAGAAAAGATGATGATGGTGGAGAGAGAAAGGCGAGTGACAGAGAGAAAGAGTGAAGGAGAGAGAGGGAGGGAGGGAGAGAGAAGAATGGAGGGATAATAATAGAGACAGAGAGGGGAAACAGGTTAAAATCCAAGTGTGCCAGACAGAGGAGGGGTGTAAAAATGTGAAGAGAAAGAGAGAGATAAATAGGCAGGGAAGAGATGAGAACTCCCAGTTTGAGTGTGCCAATGATAGAAAAGATGATGGTGGTGAAGAAGGGAGGGCAGTACTGATGAAAGGGTTGGAGGCAGGTGGAAGGAAGAAAGAGACAAATATAAATAAATACCTGATTCCAAGTGCCAATTGCTGCCGCACAGTGACATCTTGAGTTACACACCAATTGAACATAAGCCTTCGCACCAATGGACCCAAGAATTTTGACAGCAGCTTTATGATGGGTTCTGCATCAGGTGAAATATCAGACTGTTCAGTAATCGTGTAGCTGAGCGAATCGTGAGACCCTGAAATTAAATGAATGTTTATACTAGATACACTAACTTCAACGACATTACGAATATACAAAATAATTATATGGTAGTTAATATAGTTAAAGAAACAAACCCATCTGGACAAAAAAATTATTCATTGAATGATATTGAAGTTCATACTACTTTTGAACATAGTCTTTAGAATCATTTCGACACTTGTCCTAATGTTCTATAAACATTAATGTATCTATTGTTTTTCGATCAATTCTTTCCATGTAAAATGTCTTTACTTTTAAACCAATCGGGACAAATTTTGAGTTGTAAGTAAGAAGTGGCCAAGTAAACAACTCAATTTCTCAAGTATTTCAGTCGTTCTCTGAGCGGAAAATGGCTTACTTTGCCATGGAAGAGAAACACACCTTTGAAAGAGCGCCCTGATGTTTTCGCCACAGTGAATGTTATACCGATACTCACTATTACAGTATATTGTTCTAAACAGTCACAAAAATTTGGGCTTTATAAGTCCTAAAAGATGATCATAATTTTAAAAGCTGACTCCTCTGTATCGAACTATGGCTTGTCCAAAATAACCTGTTCCACTCAAAGCACTTACAAGCTGAGATTTTAAAAACTTTCAATATTACAATTTTATATTTTATGTATGTATTCAACATACAATATTAATTTTTTTTCAATAACCATAACTTAGACCACAATGATGTACAAATCATTCTGAACTTCACAATGCCTTAGAAATACCAAATTCCTTTTTTGGAGGGAATATTATAAATATTCTATAATATTTATTAAAAATATTTCTAAAAATATTAAAATTATTCCTTTTATCATAATATTAAAAATGTCTCAGAACACATTTAGAGATGAATATAAGTATACATTTATATAATGAAATAACCAGTAACAAATGTTTCTAGGTTGCTAACTTAAATAAAAAAGTTTGATTTTTTATATAAATATAAAATCATTATATAAAATATTTATTAAAATCATAAAAAAATATAAATCATTTTTCCTCTACATCAGTATGCTGCATTAATATGCACATCTCTTTTAAGTCATAGTTAATTGGATTATTTATTCTACCAATTTTTCTTATTTTATACTATCTCATGTGTCAGGTGATGCTTGCAAAAATGCAATCAATAATCAAAGAACGTTCTGCCTAATAAAAGAACAAATGAATTATTTCTTAATTGACAGAAAATCATAGACAATAAATTGTAAAAACAGGAAATACAAAAAATGTAACTTTGAAAATATTTGATATGTGAGATAATGAGAAGATAAAACTGATAGCAAACTATTTAGATAAAAAAATTTTAAAATCAAAAGACTTCAGGAGAAATCTGAAAACATTTACTCTTTTAAAAATGTAATTCCCAATGCCTTTATTTCAAACATCTTTTTCTATTTCATCTAAAACTTCGAAATCTTAAAAGAACAGTAAAAGTGTATTATTGGTGTTTGCAATTTGTCTACATTTTGAAATTCATCATCCAGTGATCCAGAGGTTTTATTGAGCAAATTTTATATATTTTGTTGAGTTTATGATCTGATAGTTTCATCATTTCATCTTTAAAATTAATAACTGTAATAATTTATAGGTGTTTCGATTGTCTAACATAAATTGGAGTTTACAGAAAGACTCAACAAGAGCTTTTTTTCATTTGACCATAGTTTGAAACTCATATAAGACACAATAACTTCCTTTGTCCATACATCATTCTCTGTCACGTCTTATTGCAATTCGATATTGTTACAGGAGTTTTTTAATTATATACCCCTAGACTCTATAATGTTGGTTCTCCAAGAATCCAAATTTTATTGGACTCAAATTTATTAGAGTAGGGATGTGTTTGACAGTGTGATTTAATGAGAACCTTAAATCATACTGTTGGGTCCGACAGCCCTAGGATCTCTTCAAGTTCGGTTTGATCAAGAACATTCTATCTCCCCAAATTTTCAAAACTGAAGTCTTGAGCAAGATTCAGACCTCAAACCTTCAATGCTAAGCCTAAGATTACGGCTGACTTTTTTCTTTTGAAAAGAAAGGACGGGAATGAAAATCTGCAAGAGAAAATGCATCTCTGTAGATGACCAAGGACTTATTTATATAGCCAGAGAGTCATACACGGCAGGAGTGAGCAACCTTACACCCAGTGGTTGAGGAAGTCTAAAAATATTGCTAACCAGGAGACAAAGGAACCTACTCAGATTATTTTCAGACTATATATACTCAGACATAATTTAAAAAAATATACACTAATGGAAATTAAAAACATGAAACTATATTTTTATTATTTTGTATAAATATAAACATAACATTATATATTAATATCTAATATAAACTAATATTAGATATTAATTAAATTGAATTACTATTATAATTGAATTTGAAATTTACTTTTCCGTGAATAATAGAGGTACAATGTTATTTTGGAAGTACAGTTATATGTATTAAATATGGGTCTTGACCTCTGATGGCTAAATGCCAAAATGCAAACGAATACCAAACGTCAATGTTTGCACCTTCACAGGTTTTTGAGATTTTGAGACCTTATGTATTTGAGTCATAGAGGTAAATGTTTCAACTAAATGTAAAGAATAAAATTTGAAATAGATTAACATATTTCAAAAATTATGCAAATTTTCCTTGTCATGTGTTTTTAAAAGTTTGTCACTATCAATTTTTAAATATTTTATCGCTTATAACTTTTAGAGATTAAGACGTTAACACGATCTAAAAGTGTTGTATATAAAACTCTTCAAAGCGTATTTAAGAGTTTATCCATTATTTTGAGTAATGGACGCGTTCTTTATTTGAGTAGTAAATTGATCGTTCATTTTATACAATTCATTCTATTGAAAGATAATTAAGACTTAATATTTATATTATTAATGGGACCCACTCTCAAAAGCCAAGTTGACACCAGGCCAGTCCGCCACTCTTTATGCTTCAGATTACCACCCTTGAAAAAAATGTTTGACTTTTTGCCAGCAAAATTATAAATATATTTTAAATTGCATTATTTTAAAGTTCTTTTCTAGTTGATGAACAAAATGGATAAGTTAACAGAAAACATTAATATAAATAAAATGATAATAATATCAAATAATATTGTTAACATTTTTAATACTTAAATGCCCATCATCCCATACTTTTATATATAGCGTTATGCA
Source organism: Hermatobates lingyangjiaoensis (assembly GCA_026182355.1). Lineage (NCBI taxonomy): Eukaryota > Metazoa > Arthropoda > Insecta > Hemiptera > Hermatobatidae > Hermatobates > Hermatobates lingyangjiaoensis. The sequence continues at coordinate 522,459 of JAPFBL010000007.1, read as the reverse complement.
CCTTGACCGTTAAAACCAAAAGTCTGTAGGTAATATCAAACAAAAATGAGTAATAACAAATTTTACGTGGTTTTGTTTAGTGTTATCTACTGGCTTTCGGTTCTAATGGTCAAAGTACGTGTAGCGCGGGTGTACTTCGGTTTCAGCTTGAACTACTGTGACTAGCCTCTGCTGAGCCATCCGGGAGTTACCACTGGCTTTCTCTCTTCAAATACTAGTCTCCTCCTGACGACGTTCGAAACATCGACTACAGAAAGTTTCTGTTAAGTGCTCTTTGTGAATTTCAAGTTTTCTATAAATCCGTTTAGATCACATTTTCATATATGAACAAATAATAATTAAAGATGAAAATTATTTATGAACCACTTGATTGGATGGTGTACAAATTGAAAATACAAACCGCTTAGTACAGTTGGTTCTGAAGATGGATATGGTCTAAAACGGGCTCAGCACTAAGAGGTAAGAGGTGTTATACTCAACATAAGAGGTAAGACAACTTGAAGTAATTATGAATTACTATGACTTCTGTAGCACTTAAAATCTCCATTTGTTTATTTACTTTTAATTTGTTAAGTAACTTAACTTTAATAACTTTTGAGATATTCTTTTTATATAAAGTTCATGTTCGTTTCTAACATGGTAGAAACGAACTGCCTAAGTTCCAAATATACTTCAGTGAGTTGAGTATCAATTTTGTATTGTTTTTGTCATGTATGAAATGAGTGACCACTGTTATTCACCATGCAATATATAATATAAAAGTAGATAAAACAATTTATCAAACATTGTCAAGGAGATGAGTGTAATAACTGCATTTTTTCAAATTTAGAAATGATCTTTTCTTGGAATAAAATTAATATATTATAATGCAGTATTCTGAAATAGAAATGTCAACTAAATATAGTTGAAAAACCAACTTAGTTTTACGAAATCTGAGAATCTACAACTATAATTTTGGATTAGTGAATAAAGATAAAATTAATTATCTGAAGGATTAATCTGCCTCTTCTTATTTACTCAGTACTTTTGACATTTAGGGTAAATGCTCAGTTTACGACATTTAAAATAACTTTGTTTCCAAAGTTCCACACTTGAAGTCATTCCTCCTCAGTGCTCTTTTTTTTTTTTGTTCAGAAGGTATGGTTTACTTGTCAATTGTAACCAATTTTAAATATGAATGAATCTCATAAACGGGCTGATTGGGCAATAAAATTTTTACGTTTTGTTTATAATTCAGTTTATTACATATTTAGCGAGTTACTGGATTGCTTGGAGAGGTGGTTCAAAGTAAATAGTTGGAAAACTCATAGATTAATGCACCAATGTAAGCTGAATATGTACCGTATTTTACAGTCCATTTATGTTGCATAACAAGCGACATAAGAATTGTAAATATAGCTTCATATACATATATGTACTATGAACAAAACAGACAACACAGCAAATAGTATATTCCCAACAGGATTATACTCATTTTAGTTGGCTAATTATAATGCTCAATACCATATTAACTCTGCCTAGTTTAAAGAAGTAACGAGGTTACTTGTTAGAAATAGAATAAACATGTCCCTTAAAGTTTGAAAATTATTAAACCTCTACTAATATATTACTGTTTAAAAGTAAGGAAATATTCTGCAAAACTAACTTTTACCTGTAAATTGTCTAACTAGACCTTAAAAAGAATGTGTGAATAGGTAAATAGTATAGCCTTAAACTTAAAAAAAATGCTGTAAAACATAGTGGAATAACATAAATTAAAATGCATTCTCTAAAAATGTAAATTCGACCCTACTTCGTACCTGGTATTGCCAGTCGAATCAAAGGAGTTCTTATTAAACTTTCACCCAATTCAGACATCCACTTAGAATAATCCATCACAATTATATTCACTGAGTATTTATTTTATGGACGTTCAAAGATTCTAACAGCTTAATTTTACACTGACAGACCAGAAAAAGAACTGAAAACAAAATTGGCGTCTGTCAATTGATTAGACTACATTTTTTATTCAAATGAAACTTCCCAGAGTAAATGGGATTTTTTATGTTCTTCCAAAACGTCAGCAATCAATAAAGATCACTAATTGATTGTAATCTTTAAGAAGGATTGAAAAAAAAACGGAGTAAATGTGGTAAATCTATTTCATCCTTGCTCCAAAAATAGTGCCAACTAACTGAATATAACACACTACAGGTTGAAAACAAATAAATATTTGGATGAACATCCGTATTGAAATATTGAGAGGTTATATCAGTGTTGAAACCTTATGAAATTTTTTGGAGTTATGATTTCTAATTAAATTAAAAAGAAAACTTTTTGAAATTGAAGATTATATTATTTAGTTCATTTATTTCTGGGAAATTAGTTTAAATTCTTATCAAAATAATATGTGACGATTTTAGTCAGTATTAATGTTGAGGCCCTTAATAAAAATGTTCAGACACATTTTAATATTAGACATTTTATGTTTAAAAAATCAAGCTGTTTTTTCTTACTGTTAAGCCATTTTTCAGAAGTGATTGTAACTCATAATGTTTAAGTCAAGAAATATATACATGTGTTTCGCATACATACAACAATCTTTTTTAACTGTTTCACTCTAACTCTTCAGTATAAATCTCTCCTGAATGGAAAGTATGGCTTTATAATTTTAAAATATATAAGTAAATGTTAATTACTTAAAAAAAAGAAGTTTAATGTTTCATTAAACTTTATGAAAAGTTTAAAGAAACTTTAATTTTTTTTTAATTCAGTTTATTACATATTTAGGGAGTTATTGAATTGCATGGAGAGTTGGTTCAATGTAAATAGTAATGAAACTTCCAATTTTTTTCATATCAATCATTATCACAATGTGATTGATAATGAAACTTTTCTTTAATCAAGAAAACATGTAAGAAAAAAGTAATACCAGGAAACAAGTGGATAGTATCATTATAAAAATTAATAAATAGCTATAAAAGCAATGTTGATTTTCAATGTTGATTATTTGTTATTACAAATTCAAAACTGTTTCAAAGTGAGAACAAACTTTAATAACTCCACCATAATTATATACATACCTAATAGATTTGTTAGGAGACAGGACCCAGAAAATCAATCACTCTGAAAATCATTACCAGTCAAATAAGTTAAGATTGGTTCATTATTGGAAACCATATGATTTTTCTCAGTAAAAATTAACTTCCTCTAAGTTATATCAAAAGGACAAATACTAACTTAGAAAAAGGGTAGGCATGCAAATTACATAGAGGCAGATTCCTAGATACCATTTTTGATATTTAATGCTCATGATGATGGTATCAGGATGGCTGGGAGTGTATCACAAGCTGTAGAGGCAGGATCTTATTCTATGCACAATATCACAGCATGTAAAAGATCATTATTATGATTCATATCAAAAAAAAAAATTATTTTCTCGGAATGAATTAATCATTTAGAATCCTCATAATATTTTACTGCATGATAAATTCTGTAAACTTTGACTCATTATAGAAGTAGTATCATATGAAAAGGATAAATTATAACTTAAATTTGTTTATGATAATTGTCTTTCATAGAAGAAAATAATACTGGGTTAAAATGATACGGATTCGTTGAAAAAAAATTAATGTTATTGATAAATTTGATTTAAGTGTAAAATAATAAATATACTACATAAATAAATATATCTACATTTTAAGTTTCTTTAATTTAAATATAAAGCGAATACATTTAGAAACAAGGCTTTAGGCATTTATGAGTTCAAAATATTATATCTATTTACAGAAATCAACTCACAAAAATTCACATTAACTATGAAACATGATAAATACCTACAGTATTTATATTTTGATATATATACAAAATGACAGGAGTACAATTACGTAAGTAAAATAAGTATTTGGTTACTTGAAGTTGGTATATTTTTAGTATATTCGTCACTTTTTCTCTTTTTGTCTATTTCAATAGCTTACATAAATTTGCAAAATTTGTTCAATAAAGTACCTACTGAACTATTGTTTAATTGTAGTTATTATCACTATACTACTACATTTATTTAATCTAAACTGTATATGTTTAGAGGATCAAACAATGTGGTTAAAATAAATCTAGTTTATGTTAATAGGTTAAAAAATTATATAAAGTGATAAAATTTTAGATTAACATGGAAACACAATGAAGGAAATGCAAAATGAATTAACGACTCCAACTTTAAAATTCACTATATGGGTATCATTCATGTTTAAACTAGTAAAGCACTAGCTAGATAGCTAGTAGATCACAGCGGGTAACCTGTTGTCTAACATGGATAAGTAATGTAATCATGTAATTTAGGGAACAAATATTAATACTTTCAAAGCAAGGTACTATACAACATCAAATAATAGAGTAGACTAGTCTCTCTGCAGTGCCCTGTCACTGACAATAACAGAATAGGGTTGGTCAACCCCGTTGCTAAAATGATAGGATAGACACATTTAAATCTCAAAATTTTTTAAATTCTAAATTTAACAATAAAACAGAAAGGTTAAGGAAATGTACAAATCATACTTCCACTCCGTGAGGTAATAAATAGACTAGCTTCGCCCTAGGCGTCAGTAAAGAATAAAAAAACTAAATCCTAATAGAATTATATAAATTATAATAGTTTTTTAGTCAATAACATTAAGCTACCTTATTCATGATATAATTAATTTGAAATAGTGGAATTTTGAAGAGATATCAAAGTCAGTAAAGTGTGGATTAGATCAAAGCCTAGAATCACATACTTCACGTTTAATGTTGATCTTGGGTGGGAAGTTTGGCTCTTTTGTTAGTAGACACCCATTTTAGTTATGGTTAAGCCACATACCTGGATTATTAGTAATTTTTAGAAATTATTCTTCCCTAAATTAATATGTACGGGTATAATTCAGAGATAGCCTTTAATTTTAAGAAATTTAGGTTGAATACTTGACAAACAGATATATCAAATAGACGTGTAACAGTTAGTAAATTACAGAAAAAAAACAATTTAGTTAATATTATTATTATTATATTATTTCATCTGGGAGAAGCAGAAGCTGATAGTGTATAAATATATAATGTAACTATAACTAAAATAACTATATAATGTAACTTTGTAAATAATATGATTAATTTGAACTATTAATGTGCCATTGAACTAATTGTACAATCTGCAATATGAACATAATTATAATAAATGGATATCTTGAAGTTTTATATCTTTTGCTTTTCATATATTAATGGGACTTAAAGGGTTTAATTAAAAGGTTAATACCCTTTGTCGTAGATCATTAGAAAGGGCATTATATTTGTTTCACACAGGCACCTGTTTCCCATTTAAAGACCCTGTTTATACTGTACAGATTGTCTCAAAAAAAAAGAGTGCCCAAACTTTTGATAAGCCTCATCATTTCCTGCTACTTTATTGTGTTGAAAATATCTTATGTAAATATGAGAGCCTTTGGATTTATATTATTTATCCTAATGTGTACATGAGCTCCATAAGCTCGATCATTTTCTTGAAAACCACAAGAACACAATGATGATTAATCATTCAAGAGAAATATTTGAGGGCTGAGAACATGCTCTATTGTAAACATGAAACAATACGACTGTAAAATCAACTAATTATTACTTTAGTTTCATTGAATTTTTTCAGAAAAGTAAATAATTAATCTTTAGGGCCTGTTTTTTTTATCCAGTCACGTTTGGCTGATTTTGAGTGGACATTCACAGTGAAGGCTATGATTTCCGAAAATGTTTGGTCGTTTCGTTACCTTTAAGATGGATTGTATGCAGGAAGTACACAGGATCATAAACTCAGGTTTATATGGATGACATGAAGTTATTGCTACTCCCCAGAAAGAAAACACTTCTTTATTCTAAAGAGCTCGTCTCGAGCATATGCTTTAGAATAAACGATAAACATCCAAATACTCTCATGATCACATAGAATGTATTGAAAGAAATAAACTAGTTAACACCAGCAGAAATAAAGAAATAACGCTTATCACATGTTCCTGTCCGTTTTTTTACCCTGTATATAAATGATGACAGGACACAGTTCTCTACTTTTTCAAATAAACAACACAATTATTAAAAAAAAATGACAAAAGAAAAGTAATGGTTTTGAATTGATTTTTTCTTCTAAGGGACTAATATGACACCAATGGCCAATTAGAATCGATTTGTTAATGACTTTTTCCTGTTTCAATTAAGAATTGAGAAAAACGACGCTTCATCACTGGTATTATTTAAAATATTTAATGTTCATTGTTCATATCTTTTAGGTTTTCAACTGTTGAATTATTAATTTTATATTAATCATGCAATACAAGAATTTCCTTCATGAAATTTATTCGATTTCAGGACCGTGTATGAGAAGAGGTTATTCTCTGTTTGGTTTAGTTAGAAGATATTTCTTTTTTTACAGGCTACTCTCGTTACAGAAAACTTGAAGATGTCCAATTAGAAATTTTACATGGGAAGTTACAATGTTTTCCTTCCACCTTCATATTACATTTTAGGAATCATTCTAAAAGTTCCTAACTAATGTAATAAAACTTACCTACTCTATTTCCGTTTTTTACAATGACATTTGTATCATATCAAATATTCTGTTTACAACAGAAATTCATTATCACCAACCGAAACTTTAATAAGTCCTTTTTTGTAATATTACCGTTTCAGTTGTTTTGTTCAAAGGTATGATAAAATATCTTATCCTTATCCATAACATTAGCTTAGGCTGAAATTAACATGGACACACGGGATAATTAATTTAAAGATACAGGGAATGTAACTTTTTTTAAATTCTATGTGCATTCAATGAAGCAAATTTGTAGTCACAGTAGTTGCAGCTTGCAACTACTCAATGTAAAGTTACATTGAACTTTACTACAAGTAAATCCACTATAAAAAAAACAATGAATTATTAATTTAATTGATTGGTCTAATGTGGTTCATGTTACTAATTGTGATGAAAATACGATTTGAATGATAGTTTGAGGAAATTGGTGATTCATATTAATGTTGATTCAATAAAGAAAGGAGCAGGTAACATCGCATGAAATTAAATCTTAGTTAATTATAAAATCAGGTGAGAACAAACCAATTTATAACGAATAAGTTAGATTCGTAACACTCTTTTCATTGATATTATTAACCTAAATATTAAATACACTACAAGAAATTAGCGATGTTTTCTGATGGATAATAATGAATGGGTGAAATAGAATTTAGTTACTAAATTCACTTTCAATTTGTCTGTTTAGGGTTTAAAGTTTTACAAGAACTTATTAACTATATATATAAATAATTATCTCCATTAAACTATGTTACACCTTTTATACCAATTTTTAATGGAAATTATGTAAACGCTTATTCAGTTTTGTGATTGATTTTATCTAATGTTTTAATTGGTAAATAATTTAAAAAAAATTATTTATAATAAATCAAGTACATAAAACTCTAAGGTTTTAATAAAGATGAAGACAAACAAATCTTTGAAAATTAAGAAGGTAGAAACGGGAATGAAATCGAAATAAGTGTTTCTCTTAATAAAAATTTGTATGTAGACACTTCATCTATAAATTTCAAATGAGTAAATACAGAATAGAAACTGACCGAACTAAATAAATGGAAAAATCTGAAAAGAGAATGCAAAAGGATTCCTTAAATTTTGATCTATTCAAATTTATTAGAATAGGAATATTTCAGGGATACCTGATCCTCCACAGATCTCCTGAAGTGTACGCCTTCTCCACGGGTGGTTCAAAAAATATTTTCTATCTCCCACATAAAAATATCTAGCTTCATGGCCAATATTCTGCTAAGCAGTTTTCTGTGTTAAAGGTAACTATTCTGTTATACTACACTTCACCCTACCAGCAGGAAAGTAAAAACTGCTATAAAGTTTATGGAAGTTCCAAATTAGTATGCTTTCCTTCTCTCGTATAGGCTTTCAAGTCAATTCACCAATGATATAAGAGCCTTTGGAAAACAATGAAGTCAATTTTTAACATTGAACAAACTTAGACATTCCACTTTCCAGTAAAATTTATATCAATTATACTAAATTACTAATTAACTATCCTGCCACTTAATTAGATTAAGATTCCATTGGTAAGAACTAAATGCAGCCCTTTATATCGGCTCACAACCTGGAGCATATTGGTAGTTGTTATAATACATATACATATATACATACATATACTCGTATACTCAACTTTGGTATGAGAAAATGTATTATCAAATTACGTATTATCCTATTTCTAAATCACTTGCTTCGGTTTAGATATTTATTGTTATTTCACGTCATTATTTTGAAATCGTGTCTATATATATCATTAACAGACAGAAACACGAATGGAGACTGAATACTTGATGACTCTCTTTATAGTCGTTCCTCGGAGTGGAAGTTGAACAGTGAGGAGACGACAACTGAAGTTGTATGACAACCATTATGCATATATAGTGTTATGAAAGAATATATACCATATACAAACGACTTTGTAAACCCTTTACTTGAAGTAAATAATTACTTTACTTTCCTGCTGGTAGGGTGAAAGTAAATAATTACTTTGCAGTAAATATAAATATAATTGTTAATATTTAACAGTAAAATATTATTTGCTTCTATTCAGACATGATAGACTCTATAGTTAAATGGGTTATGTGGAAATAATTTGTAAGTGTATTAATTTTTTGGCCTATAAGTGGAATATTCTTAAATACACTACGTTTTCAAATTTTAACCATATACTGAATGATTTTAACTGGTTAAACGAATTGGCAGTGACAATTTATTGTATATTAGAGTTTTGTCTCGATTAAAAAGTGTTACGAAGGTGGCTATATTTTATTGTGCTCAAAAAGTTTTTCTGGAATCAAATATCGTATCATTTTTTTATTCAAAGCTAATTTTTTTCTACATCATAGAACTTTATGGAATCATGTCATAGAATAATATTGAAGATACAGAAAAAAAGGCCATCAGAATTTTCTGTAAAAGGTTGTTAATATTACTGTAAACAATCCTTTGTAGTTGGCTTCTATTAAATAATCAAAACAAATTCATCACTTACGGATATGAGGAATTTCTGTTTCATTCGTTTAGATGTGCAATACAACTGACATGAATATACAACCATCTATTTCCCTTATTGTCCATTCAAGAAAAATATACTTGCCTCAGATGTCACCAGCAGTACATTGGGGGAAATCATTATTATAGAATGACAGGTATTTTATTTTAATGCTAAGTTTTAGGTAGAATATTAGTTTTAAAATTAACGATAAAATTTATTTCATAAATTAGTAGCAAAGACAGTGATGATAATAATGTTATTTTTATGAAAAGAAGGGGCTAGTAACTTATTCATTCCGCAATTTTCAATGTACTAGGAAAGGAATTGGTACTTTGATAACTTATCTACTATCAGTAAGATGGGGCGACTATCATTTGACAGAATATATTATCTAAGAGAAAATTCAAACGTCCTTTGAAGAATCAAAGCCCCAATTTAATTGTTTGAGTGTACACGTAAAAGTGAGATTAAGCTAATTCATGCTTCCAACTAAAACAAAAATAATTGACCCACATAACATATATCCCGTTCAACACACCCTGCTTCGATACATAATCGATTCATGAATCGTGTTATACCGTACGAGACGCTATGGGAGGGAATTATTAGGATTGGAGAAAATGTTGTAGACTTACTTGTGATTGGCTGTCTCCTCCCGCCTTGTCCTCGACTTCTATCCCTTCCTTTTGGCGAGTCGTATCAACGATCTACCCCACACTGTTCACTTCAGAGTAGTTTGAAACAATGGCTGCCGATTATTGGCTCAATAACCAGGATAAGTAACGAAAAATGTGATTGTTTTTGTATTTTATTAATGGTAATGAAAGTATGAGAATTTTAGTTGATTCAGTGTGATGAATAAATTAGGTACCCATTAATTTTCAGTGTTAAAGTGCAGTGAAATGGTGGATCATACTTTTCTTTTATTGTAATGCACGCTGACGGTTATTAAATTTCCTTTTAATATTGAAATGAGTGATGTGAACTTTGGATTTCTGTTTTTTATGAGGTGACTAAAATACCTTAACGTATCATTATATTGGTAATCTTGTAATAATTCCAAAGATATTTGTGATGTCTTCAATGCCAAGGTTAAGTGATATCTGTCACTAACGCAGCCAGATTCCATCTTACCAGGAGGTATCTAAATTTATTTAATTATGGCTACCCCATACGTAGTTCCAAAAATGGCTCTTACTAAGAATAATGACGATTACGACCATTGTAGAAGTGTTGATGGGTCCACATTGAATAGTTGTACTGCTAATATTCCTCATGGAAGACCAAACTTGTGCAAATTTACTTCCCCATGGTGTGCCATGTGTGCTAGAGAAACTAAGGAGTACATTTCTGTTAATGAGAGCTGTTGCATGCAGTCATTTTCTAAAGACCTAGGAGATGGTAGACATTTAATTGAAAATAATGCTGTTACAGATTGTTTAAAAGTACTAAAACCAGTTTCTCTTCCGACATTAAATTCAGAATCATTATCAAAATGTTTTGAAACTGAACCAGTTAGGTATAATGATAACTTCAGTTGTAACAGCAGTTTATATTTCTCTTTTCAAGACACCAGTCGCAGTGATGCTCAAAAGAGGTTGCCAAGTGAGGCAACAGGTATTCAGGGAAAATATGTTAATCAAGTTGAAGTTCTCAAGGGTAAGATTCAAGAAGTAAGGGAGAAACTCCACAAGCAGTTTTCTGAACAGTCTTCATTTAGCAGTAATGGGTATTTAAATGATGAATCTAAAGTAAAAAACCAACTTACTGATTCAGCACCTTCCTATGAGGGATTTATTCAGGGTAGCCAGATTCAAAATGTAATTGACCTCAGAAGAGTAAGAAAAATCAGTGATTTAGAAAAAACGGCCCCTTTGGGAGGCGCTGCAGGTTTAAAGAGGCATCGGGATGTATCGCCAGAAAAGACTGAAGTAAGTTATTTTATTATTCAAGCTCTTACATTGTTTAATGTTTAATAGTTAAATTAAATTTGATGTTACTAGATTCATGATAATATCTTTAGTACTTAACATAAGTGGAAGGGCATTGGTATAAACTAAACCACACTTAATTTAAGTTTATAATCAGAAAACCTACTTAGTACTGTTTGCTTAACTTTATGGATATTGTAAATGTTTTAATTAGTTGAGGGTAGAAACAAATGGAATGTGAAAACAACCTAGAAAAGATAATTTAATGATTGAATATTCTTTTTCAGCAACAAACAAATCAAGGAAAATATCAAACCTCCGTGAGTAAAGTAAAAACAACTTCTGATGAAAATTGTCTGAGGTATGTGTTAAACTTTATTGTTATCATGTAGGTTTTTTCTTTTTTATTAAGTACTGTTTTCATTCCCTTTTGCATTTTTTTTATGGTAAACTCCTAAAGGAATTTAAAGAAATTAAATTTGCCTTTTAAAATATTTCTCATTTTAAACAAATTGTCAAATTACATTTTGGGTAATACAAAAAAAAAACGTTAAGAGTTAAGTGGAAATTGTTGAAAATTCTCTTCAGTAATTCTTTTGAGAAAAATTTTTGATATGTTATTTAAAGTGTCAAATGTTTGGAACGACTGATAATTAATTAAAACAGCTTTGAATAGATCCACCATTGAAAATTAATTCATTGAGCCAGTGGTGACGAATTTTGAACGGCCTTTAAGCAAGGTTTTGAATTGATGAGTTAAATAAATGAAGTCGATGGTACTAAGTTTATGTATTTACAATTAGATAGATTCCTCTAATTTTTTTTACTTTGCTGTCATTTAATAATTATCACTTGTTTATCAATTTACGTTTTGATGTAATGGATTAATGAACTGATTAAATGTTTAAATAATTATCGTTTAAATTAATTTCGATATGTAAGTATTTATGCTTGCATTGATGAAATAATTTCTTTATAGTTTTTTCGACCTACAATAATTATACTTAACTACTTAATTCCAGTATAATCTGTTGTATGATTCATGATCTTGTTAATTTACTGGATTCATGAGATTGTTAATGCCAAAGAGTTTATTTGTTGTATTGTTGACATATTAACTTTATCTTCACGTTATCCACTTGAATGATTTTCGGATGTGTCAATTATCAGAAGTCTTCTTTCATATGATGATGATGATGATGATGATGATAACTCAAGTAGACTCTCTATGATGAACTAGTATGTCGAATGGTGAAAAACAGACTAGGAATGATGATTTTATATGCTTATAACAAACATTACAGCTTTTTATTGCTTACAGTAGTATTTCATGTTATTGGATATAATCTTACAACATAAACTAATTCCTCGTCAATATTTGATTTACAAGGAATAATCATTTTATATTTTAATATGTTTAAACCTTTTAAATAATAATGTGTATATGTTTTTCAGTGAATGATACAACTGTTTTTAATTCTAAGGATTTTTTTTTTTAATTTTCAGGACCAGTACAGAAATAGGTTGGAAAAATACTTTACCAAGTAATGATTCATTTATTTGTGATTTATTTGTATTATTAATTGCAAATGTTAACTGTTGTTATTTGTTTAGCAGAGAATGAAGAAGCAGCTAACTCTCCCTTGATCTCAAAGGTTGAATCATCTAGCACTTTAGGTATACAAAGAAAAAAAAAAAAGAAATAGATTGACAATTTTTTTTACATTATTACCTCTCTCTAAATCATATTTATCTTTTACAGGAATCAAAAGTGTAGTAAAGGGCAGTTGTACACTCCATCCTTCATTGCGTCCAAGTTTATTTCCAAAAGTTCCTCCATATATTAAGTTTGTGGCTCTTGATAGTAAAGGTAAGGAGATAGATACATGTTTGTCGTGTATTTCTTGCTTCATTGATTAATAGTCTTAAATCATTATTATTTGTTTCTGTTTAAGTTTCTATTTATTTCTTGTATCAGTGTCATAAGTTTTGGGATTGAATGAATACCATGACAAAATAAAATAATAATTTTTTACGAAAACACTACATATTTCTTGAGGACTAGTCTAAATTGTTTCTTAAATCAAAGCAAGACTCACTATAAGTCATGTGACCGGGGATCCTGTTTGTTGAAAGAGACAGTAAAATCAAATAGTTGAAGGTACTTATATTTCCGTGAGAATAATATAATTGTTTGTTAACTAAATAGACTAAGTACGTGTCCTTTATAATTGAAACACATATTTCAAATATATTATTTAACTTAATTTATTATTTAATACTATAATATCTTTTTACTGAAAATAATCAATGCTTTAACTAAGAAATTAAAGAAATGAGTTTCTCACAAATAAAAAAAAAACTCAAGGAGTCACGATACAGTTGTTATTGTTTTTTTAAGGTATATCTAAATCCAATTGATATGAGGCATGCTAGTTTGGATAAACGGAGAACTAGAATATATGTTGGAAGAGGGTGGTAAGAAGTTGGGAAAAGAATATTTGTAGAAATTTATTGTTAAAATGTAAAAAAAATCTGTTTTCTTAGGATTAAAGTTTTGATTATTTCTGATGAAGTTTTGCAGTATATGGGAAAACATTCTTTTCTGCTACGGCTTCTCTTTTTTCAGTTTACTCTTTAAGGTGTTTATTTATTTATGTCTTAAAGGATCTGTTATTTCGATGTCAAAGCATTTTGGCAATTTCCATATGACGGTTTGTATACTCGACTGAGAATCCCACGGTTGACAACTATTAAGAGAGGTTAATCAGATTTTCGAATGCTCTGTCATTTTGAAATTAAATCCAAAATTACATTTCTAAAAATGTTTGAATTGTTTAGGCAAGAATTACTTATATTTTATTTTAGATGAAATCTGTAGATACAACACGTTAGTGTTTTCCATAAAATTACTTGTATGGAGGCTATAATTTTCTCAGTACTTATAAGAAAGTACGATAATTATTTCATAACTGATGAGCAATGCTTCGGCCTAGGTTGATTTTATCAATAAAATACCATTCGGCTGAATGGTTTGACCAATGGAATTATGTGTGGTATTCCATGAAGCCATTGTAGTTTCCATTCGTTCACTTGACCGTGGCTAGGTCATGATGACTTTATGGGTGAAACTACTCACATTTATATGTTGAGTCAAGCATGACAATGCAGACTCAAATCTATTCTTGTCCATGTTATTAGTCAACAACATGCGATGCTAGTCAGACTGCAATCCTTGCACTTTTTTCAAAGTTTAATGCTTCGGTACAGTCGTCCTGAAATGTACGGTACTCCTTATCTTTGTTCAAATGTCGCCCAAAATTCAACTGTTAGAAGGATGCCTTGACAAAAGAGATTTGACTCGTTAGTATAAGTTCCCGACCTCTGTTCTTAATAATTAATATAAAACACTAAGACAGTGAGTTCCTACTAATATTTGAAAAGTAGAAGCGATGAGTTATTAATTGTGTTATCATAAATCAAAAGGTTCTCACCTTACGTGTTAACTTACAAAGTTGTTTACATTTTGTTTCAGTTGAAAAGCCTTTACCCGCAAGTCTAGCCAAAGTACTACGATGGAAGATCACCACAATTACTCCCTTGGTTGTTAGAAAGACTGTGACTAATTCAGGATTTAAATTAGTTAGACGTAAGTATACTCTGCTTTTACTGCTTGGTCTGCTTTTAACATTGCCAACTAATAACTATTACATTTTACTCTTAAATACATACATTTCTATTATTTCATAGTTCAATGATTATTAATTGGGTTTGGAGGTCATGTATATTTTGCAGATTTCATAATTAGTTTGAATGTAATCATAAAGTATTTTTAAAAATTTTGTTTTTACTCTAGATAGTAAATATTTATTATGAAAAAATTCGATCTTGAGATTTTGACGGATTTACATGTTTTGAGGTTTTCAAAATCCTTTTTGAAGTTTTTTCCATGATGTCTCTGTGAGTGGATTGTGGCTATAAAAGCTGTAATAGGAAATAGACTACCAAACAAACATTTTATTATGTTTTTCAGGGTGTGATGGTTGTGTAACGAATTTGTTGTAATAAACCTATATGTTTATTGCATTATGTCAGATATGTAACTCTTGGTGTATTTAGAACTACACTTTTTGAATAAATATTAAAGCCTGGGAAAAGCACTTCTTCGTTCTTTATAAAAAACAGCTACTAACTTTTAGCTACTTCTCCGGTGATTCAAAAAACTTTATAATTTTGTATGAGGTATGTATTGTCTTGTTGCCAGTATTTGGCGCGATCTTAAGTTTTGAAAGAGTAATATTACACTAAACATAGCCTAGCCGCCTGTCAGTTTTCATCTGCAGTAACAAGAGTTTTTGGCAAACATCTTTGTACGGGAAAACATATCTACCTGAAGGCCAAGTCAACAGAGTCAGTTCCAAAAACATTGGTTAGCAAAATAAAAAACGTCTCGAATCGTAAAGAAAACATTGTGTATAACTCATTAGGTATTGAAGGCACTTTTAATAATGTACTTTCAAATCTAATAATTCAGAAATTATATATAGATGTTTTAATCTAACAACTATAGCGTAGGTTACAAATTCTTCGGGTAAGTTATATAATAATAATTTATGATCAAACCTCAATATGAAATGGGAAAACAAGACTAAGATCTTTCAACTGTAACAAGCGGTCTTCGTCAGAGTCAAAAACCCAACTGAAACACTATATGCAGAAAACATCTGGTGAGGGGTTGAGAAGAGTGGGAGGGAAGAGTGGTATTTTAAAAGGGTGAAAGTGCAGGAAAGGACAAATGTCCAGAAATGGATGTTTGGGGAAACAAAGAAGTACAGTAAGAAATAGTAAAAAACTATCCGCTAGCTGTCAATCCTCTTTGAAGAGGCTATTGCCCTCGTAACGAAAGTATCATGTTTGAAGAGACCGTTACTAATGTAACTAATATAATTCGTAACAAATGTAATTCGTACTTGTTATATAATAATAATAATATGTATGTTATATACAATGACTGAAATGGTGACTAGAGGCTGCCCTCAGGGATGTGTACTATCGTCCCTATTGAGGATATTAGGATAACCTTCTGGATGCTTTAAATAGTCAAGGTTTTGTTAAGGATGGTTGTTGAGATTACCTTGCTTGTTATAATAATAAGAGAAAGGCTGGACGGTACTGTCTATGAGCTTATGAGTCGTGCTCTCCAAATTGGCGAGAGATAGTCAAAGAAAAGAGGTCTGGATAGAAATCCAGCTAAGGTAGTCATATTCCTTTCTCAAAAAGAATGGAAGTAACTCTCAAAGATCTATTTATTAAAAATGCTGAACTGAAACACTCGAATGTACTCAAAACCTATGAATTTTGTTAGGTGAAAACTAAACTGGAAATGTTGTGTAACAAATAAAATTGATTGTTTATGACCCTCAGTTTAATAAATAATAGCATAAGGGATTTTTCTGTAACAATTATTTTAAAATCTTTATAACAGATAAAATGATATAGCCACATTAAAATAAGTGGATCATTAAATTGTTTATCTAGAAGTTCTAGTTTGATTTTATGTTTACACGATATCCTCGTTAAAATGAACCAAACACACTTGATGCTCAGCGAATTTGGAATGTATTCTTATAGGGAAGTCGAGTGTTGGGTCCAGCATTTTTTATTGGAGATTCCGAAGAAAATATGATGGAAACCATGTTACACGCAGTGCCATCAGGGACAACCCCTTTGTGTTCATTTGCCCCTGCAGTTTCCTGTAAATGCTAATTTCTAGGTAGTTTGCCTCGGTTCGGCAAATTATTTCCTTTCTGTAGATGGTTCGGTAACCAAATTATTCGAAAACCAATTCAATTTTTTCCATATGTAATAACACCAGCTCGATTAATGTGTACTAGACCCAAAAATTATGTATCATGTGGTAGTTTTCAGTAGGAATAGTGCTTATTTATAGTGTAATTATACTATGCTTGCATGCATAAAGTCAAATACGGTAGAAAGAATGATAAATTTAACTGCACTTTAGGTGTACCGAGGGAGATTAAGACCCATATAACCTCTCCTGAGTTGAATTGCAGGATGATTGTTACTGTTTAGTAGAGTTAGTCAGTCACCTTTCAGGAAACGTCAGGCGACCTCCTTCTGGAGTTGTTTCTACTTTTTGTCTCTTCGAACCACTAGTGACGCCTTTATTTCCTTAAGGAACTCATAGATCTTACGCTCATTGAAAACTTTTCTAGTCATAGTGGTTTCTCCATTTCCTTAAAGAAATGTTTCCTCTTTTAAAATAACTTGGTCAGATCAGGTTCGGTAACCGAAATAATGTTCTTGAACCGAGATTATTGAATGCTTCGAACAAATAGACTTTTGTGAACTTGCCAGTGCTAAAATTAACCGTTTGTTCGTTAGGTAATATTAATGTGTATATTTAGTAACTGTGAAAACAATTAACAAGTAGTTTGATTGTAATATGTTTTTCAGAGTCACCTGACTGGGTTGGAACATGGGGAAAGCACATGAGATCAATTATGTTCAGAACAATTCGAGTCAACCAGAAAATAAATCACTTTCCTGGTTCATTTCAAATTGGAAGAAAAGATAAACTATGGCAAAATCTCCATCATCTCATGTCTAATTTCAGCAAAAAAGAGTTTGTTGCTTTTATTATAACTCACTATATAATGAACTGTTTGTCAGGATGTGTTATTTTTATTATTGTGTAACAGGTTTGGATTTATGCCTCGAACTTACATCTTACCACAAGACTCCAAAACACTTAGGGTACTGTGGGACACTGCCGGAGGTTCCAACTCCACTTGGATTGTGAAACCCGTAAGCATTTTTTATTTTATTAATTGCCAGAACTGAGGAGTTCTGTTTTAATTTCTGTTTGTGGTATCTTTTTTTCTGTTGTATGAATGATGTGTTTCAGTTGTCACTAAATCTGTTTATATTTAATTTAGTTTTTAATTACTTCATGTACTCGACCTTTTGTAGAAGTCCAGAAACTACCATAACAATTATATAAAAGTTTTCCTTGTCATTCACAGGCAACATTGACGGGTAAAGATATTATCCTTTATTTAGAAACAGGTTTTCAAAAATTGTTTTAAAAGGTTTTGTTCTGTTTATATATGAGTAAAAAGAACGTAATTTGCACATGAAATTTATTGAAGAAAAGGGCCTTATTGGAATTGTCCAAGCTAAATGCTGGCATCATCTTAAAAATTCAGGTATTTCGTACAAGTATGAAGTAATTCACGGTTCCTATTTTTTACTTCAACTACGTTAAGCTAGTCTGTTAATTATGGTTGATATTAAAGTTTAAGTGACCGTGTTTACATTTACTACGACGTGTGTTTTTATTTTATTGCAGAATTGGTAGAGATGCTTATGCGTTTGAATGTTTTAATTTTTATTCATTTATATAACAACTGAACTTCTACCTCAATACTGTTGGAATGTATAGCTAGAATTTCAACCCCTCACATTAATGTCCTTTATAAGTCGACCTGGTAACCTTACATTCGCAAAAATGTAATTTCACTTATGTGGTAGTACTCAAATATGCACGGTAGTAACATAATTGATATCGGACTGAAATTAAAATCATTAAGGTTTAAGAGTTTGTGAGTTCACCAATGACCAGATGGCTTTATTGTACATATTTTAATACCTGAAAACACTACTTTTTTAAATTCATTCCAATTTTTCAAGAATTGTTCTTTATTGTCATCAAGAATAGGTACAAATTATTGTCTATATACTACAAAATGAAGCTTTATGTTGCAGCCTGCCTCAGCGAGGGGCACTGGTATATCACTTGTGAACAAGTGGGCACAAATCCCCAAGAAAGCACCACTGGTAGTCCAGAAGTATATATCCAATCCGTACCTCATCAACGGCAACAAATTCGACCTGAGACTGTACGCATTGGTGACATGCTTCAATCCTCTCAGGATATACCTTTACGATAATGGCCTCGTCCGATTTGCTTCAGGTAGCCTTTGTGCCCTTTTTTTGTCTTTGTTACTAAGGAGTTGCAAATTATTTATTGTCTATATAGATTTGACAATTAGCATGTGAAAAGGAAATTAACTTCTATATCACAATGATAAATTTAGAAATAATGGGATTTAAGATCTTTCGAACAAAATAACTGGTCCTCGTCAATCAGCTGTCCAGTTTAACTTCAATAACTTTGAGAGAGGATCAGTTATTTTGGTTTAAACATCTTAGTTTTAGATGTTAGTGGCTGGCCCGCTATTAAAATGGGTACCAAATAATAATAAGCCACAATTTCTGCCTTGAACAACACTAAAGGTGAAAAGTCTGTAAGTGTGGACATTGAAAAAACCATTTGGTAAAGAAACGTTTGCTATAAATATGGTCTTAAGAAATTTATTCTAATGGAATGAACATTATCAGGTTTGAGTTGGAGGTGTATTTAAAGTCAATAAGAAACTTCTAATAGGAAAATACAACCACATCATGGATTAGTGGCGACTTACCCATTCGTATTTTCGTTTTATTTATTGTATTAACCTTATTTTATTGTATTGTAATATTTATTTATTATATTGTACCTTATCGGACAATAGTCTATTTCAGTTTCAAGAATATTCGGGTTTCCTGGAATCTATAATAATGTGATGGCGAATTCATTTAGAAATGAATTTATTTATGGTTTGTTTGTACTTCAAAATATCCACTACTTTTATTGCAATTACAAAATTCTAGCACCTTTGATTTATATCATTTCATTTCTTTTGTTGTGATGTACCTTTATCATTCTATTATTAAGTTATGTTAACACAATAATTAAACAAGAGTACTTCAAAGCAATTATTAGTGTTGAGTAAACTATAATTTTAATAACTTTGTATTTAAAATTTATTGGGTGTTATGTAATTTATGTTTCAGTTAAGTACTCGGATGATCAATCATGCCTTAGTGACCGCTACATGCACCTCACCAACTACAGTATAAATAAGCAAAGCAATAACTACCATCATAACGAAGACGCCGATTCTTGTCAAGGTCATAAGTGGTAAGTTACAATGAATTGTGGTAAATAGTTAAAAACAATTATTTAATTTTTTCATATCATTATAAACAAATTTTGTCTAAATGAAAAAGATGTCTAAAATCACATCTTAACCTAAAAAGTGTCTTTCTCATGTTGCAATATGCCCAAAATTAACAGGGCATATCTATACTACATCGCCTGTTTTGGTGTAAAATATGAATTTGATCCATCAAATTGTGTGGCCTGTAGAGTACTCACAAACTTGGATATACACCCACCCACATACACACGAAAAAAACATCAAGAGAAGACTTTTGAGACTTCAAAAACATATATTCCATCCGTCAAAATCTCGAGATTTAATTTTTAATGATCGGTTACTTACTTTATGTATAGTAAGGTAAAAAGTGGAATTAATTAGATGTTCTCAGCTTGAAATGAACAGCAACATATAGAGTGTTGTCATTATTATTATTATAATACTTTTTTTTATTCTAAGTGTATCGTTAGCTTTGGAAATTGGCATTGCCTTCCTAGAGTTATCTATTCGAATTATCAAAAAGTGGAACAAGGTTAAGAAATAATTAATAAAACTCAATTTAGTATTTCGACATTCGTCATCATGAGGAAAATAGATCTAACCTCCAAAAGATTTCTTTCCTCTTTGAGCTTGGTTTTTCTTCTCTTCGACAAATCGAAGAAATATCGGAATATACAATTGAGTTTCAGTAACTTTTTTTTTTTTGGTATTTAATTGTTTTGTTATTTTAAACAGTTTATTTTGGATTTTAGTAAATATGGAAAAAACTGTGTTTTCCTCTCTAAGTGGAGAGGGGTTTTTTATATTACAATGACTAGAGATAAATTCTACTAATTGTATATACAAACTATCTAATAGTTTGTAATGTACGTCGTGTATTTATCTGCCGTGAGCGAGATATTTCAGTAAAATCCCCAGCCTGCTTAGGAAAGTGCGAATGGCCAACATTAAGTTGACTATTCAGTCAACACTATTGCTTGTTTTGACAGTAGCTGAAGTAAGTTCTTTATTATTTATATTACTGGAGTAAGTGTTGATTAGCAAATGTTTTGTTTTGAAGGACCATAAAGAGCCTGTGGGCCTACCTTGAAGGAGCAGTGGATGTGAAAGTATTACAACAGCGTCTCACTGACCTAGTAGTAAAAACAATGCTATGTGGTGAAAAAGCTATCGGCGAACTCACCCGCTCTAATCTTCCCAGTAGATACAATAGTTACGAGCTTTTTGGAGTCGACGTCCTGCTTGATGAAACGCTTCGTCCCTGGCTCCTCGAGGTATTCACCTTCTCGCCTTACTCAACAGTTATTTATTTGCTTCTTTTATCCATTAAAAGAAAATTTACAAAAATATTTCTTTTAATTCTTAATTAATTTGTGGGAGAATTGAATTGATTTTGGATATATATAAGGATCAAATCTGAATTTTAATTAGAATTCTTCAAGAGATGAAGATGTATTATTTGAATTAAAACAATTTTTTTTATTTTTAAATGAACATAAGATATCATAGTTTTAATATGGAGTAGTATATATCTCTTTCTTTTATAACCAAATTATAATTAATATTAATGTTTTTTGTACCTATTTTTAATTGAAGGGTTTATGTAATTGTACATGGAATTATATGTACTTGAAAACAAATCTGTTTAAGTACAGGGAATACATGTTTGATATTTTATCCTTAAAGTCCTGAGTACACATAAAAGTGTGGAATACCTTTGCACAGTGGGTGTATTCGACCAAACCTGAAAAGGTAGCCTTCGCTGTTCGCTCCAGACAGAGGCCTCTGCGCTTTCCGCTTCACGACATGGCTTGCCTCCTTGCACTCCCACTTCCACCTGGTTAGTGGATAATGGCCACTATGAGGTTCACTTCGGATCATTTGTACCCACTGTCTTGGACTATAAGGTGCACGGAAGAGACTAGCAGCAGAATTACTCTGAACTCTATCGATAATCGACACCAGCGACACGGCAGAACAAACAGTACTGGGAGACTGGACTTCGCAAGGCTCAACTGCCTCCGATGAGCGTAGGCTAAAAATAGTGGAATGCTTTTTTTGTAACAGCCAACATTCAGTTTTTTAAACTATTCATGTCAATGCATTTTAAAGATATATTTTAGCTGTTCTAACTAAATGTTAAAAGTTGCAGGTATCCAGTTATGATATTCTTTTTCTTTTTTTTTTTAGGTGAACATTTCTCCTTCATTGCATTCAGCTTCTCCTCTGGACTTGGCGGTCAAGGGAGCCATGATTCAAGATATCCTTAATATGGCTGGCTACCAAATCCCAGACTTGATTCCCGACAATCAAAAGGTAATCGAAAATTGCAAGTTTTTCTAACATCTCAATGATTGGATGTTTCAACATCTTATCAACTTTCTTTAATTGAAACTCTTTTCTAACATTTCAATGATTAAGTTGTTTAAAGAAGTCCATTGGACCAAAACTAACTTCAGTTATGTAAATTATAGTAATATTGAAATTATGGAGCCACAAAGTTTGAAAAGATTAAGGAATCAGACTATACTGTAAAAGAATAAAGTCTAAAATTAATTTTAAAGAATGAAAGTACTTTTTGTTTTATGTAGTTAGTAGTGGTAGTAATCTGCTCAAAAGTGCTTGGAACTTAGGTTTTGTTGTAGAGATCGTGCATATATATTTGAAGCGTTCACGGTGCTCGTCAGAGACTTACCGAAAATGATTAGTGTGCTCATTGTACGGTGGGATGAATCTGCGTCAAGAATTTTTTGGTCGGAAGATAGTAGTTTCTCACTCAGCAATATATATAGAGATTATCCTTTTTCTATCCTGAAAATAAACTAAAAAATGGAATAACTTTAAGTGAGGCAATATGATCAAATCAATATTGCGATCAGCATTTCAGTCTCTTACGACTTCCATTCTGATTAACTGCTCTAAGTAGTTCCAGTTCCATTCTGAAATATCTGTTTATAGGTCTGTTCTGGGCAGTTTTTGATTTTATTATATTCAGTTGGACCATATTTGTATTTGATCTATACATAAACTCAATATTTATACATATGGGAAGTATATAAGACTAGAAAATCACGTTAACAATAATGACAGTATATGTCGTCTTCAGGAAATTAAACAGCTCACTACAGTAAAGTGAAACTGCTCACAATCGTTACGGAGTTTAACTGTAACGAAACTGTTAAGTCATTGTAGCTAATCACACGTTCGTGAACGATACAGAAAAATAACTAAGATAAGTAACTAAGTAATTAAGTAACTAAGATAGTATAAAAAAACACAAACAAAAATAATAAGGTGGAAAGAGATAAAATATGAGAAATGAAAACAAAAGATGAAGTGAAAAAAATTGGAATAAATAAAAAAATATGTATATGATCAACTGAGATCTTATATTAAGCTGTTGATCTGACACACAGGAAATAAATATAAGGGCGAACAGAAGCGAATCTGTTAGAAACTTAGTTGAATGAAGGGTTTCACCATCGGCTACATTGAGTGTTAGTATTGTTTGTGAGCCGTTTTGCTCCTTGAACTTAGTATGCACTTCTTTCTCCTGAAGATTATACGGAATTATTGATGAAACTGAGTGATTGTTTTCCTATCGTATTAATTAGTTTTAAACATTAAATTATTTACTTAAATTTATTTATTTTGAATTCATATTTAACTATAGTGCATATAGTATAAGACAAAGAGAAAGGTATTCCGAATAATGTTGATCCGAACGAAACATAAGACAAACGAAACATTAGAAAATTTGTTCGCTTACATATAATATATACTTTAGTTATTCATGTAACAGTAGCATGTGTAGATATCCATCTGGAAATAAATGTATTAATAAGTGATTTTAATTTTTCAGACTGAGCTTTGTTCTAAATTAGGTATAGAAAATGCTGAATTCCTCTGCTACAATAAGGATTTATTTGTTTCTGGACTTTCCCCTTCAGAAAAAGCTAAGCATAACGAATTTTATGATCTGGATAGGAGTGAGTACTTGAAAACCATCCTCAACTATTTAACTGGAGATGATGTTCGTCACTTAATTCAATATGAAGATGAATTGACACAGATAGGAAGGTATTTCATTTTTATGTATAATTAATTCATAATTTGGGTTAGTCATTTGGAGTATTTTTTTATTACTATTTTTAATAAGTAATAATTTTCTTAAGTTAGTTTTGCATTATGCTGTTATTCATTTTGTTATTTTGAAATATCTATTTAGTAGTAATTTCAAGCGGCTTATGCTGTTAACAGCTATTCTTATTGCTAGCAGTAGGCATTAGTATGTTAACAGCTATTCTTATCGATAACAGTAGGCATTAGTATGTTAACAGCTATTCTTATCGATAGCAGTAGGCATTAGTATGTTAACAGCTATTCTTATCGCAAGCAGTAGGCATTACTATGTTAACAGCTATTCTTATCGATTGCAGTAGGCATTAGTATGTTAACAGCTATTCTTATCGATAGCAGTAGGCATTAGTATGTTAACAGCTATTCTTATCGCTAGCAGTAGGCATTAGTATGTTAACAGCTATTCTTATCGATAGCAGTAGGCATTAGTGTGTTAACAGCTATTCTTATCGCTAGCAGTAGGCATTTGGAGAGTTCCTTTCGAAATGTGGAAGGAAATGGAGGAAGTCTACTATCTTCCTCCAGGAAAGGAGTGGCGTCCAGAAATTAATCTTTCAGCAGTAACCATAAATTAAAGAATTACAATTACGTTCATTTGAACACCCATAAGAACCAGTAAATGGTAGATGTGAATTTATTGAATATTGTTTGTACAATCACGTTCATTTGAAACACCTATAAGAACCAGTAAATGGTAGATGTGAATTTATTGAATATTGTTTGTACAATCACGTTCATTTGAAACACCCATAAGAATCAGTAAATGGTAGATGTGAATTTATTGAATATTGTTTGTACAATCACGTTCATTTGAAACACCCATAAGAACCAGTAAATGGTAGATGTGGATTTATTGAATATTGTTTGTACAATCACGTTCATTTGAAACACCCATAAGAACCAGTAAATGGTAGATGTGAATTTATTGAATATTGTTTGTACAATCACGTTCATTTGAAACACCCATAAGAATCAGTAAATGGTAGATGTGAATTTATTGAATATTGTTTGTACAATCACGTTCATTTGAAACACCCATAAGAACCAGTAAATGGTAGTTGTGAATTTATTGAATATTGTTTGTACAATCACGTTCATTTGAAACACACATAAGAACCACTAAATGCAAAATGTAAAGTTTATGACTATTATTTGATTGACCTGGGTCTTGATTGTTTATATTGCCATTCAAGTTAATGGTCGTCGTTGGAAATTAAATGAAAGCATTGCTTTTTCATGCGCTGTGTGAATATATGTAATTTATTGAAAACTATCCGGCCACTCCAGGCTTATAGACATAACAGAAAAAAACTTACAGTTAAGATACCTACAAGCATATCGGATTTTACTATCGAATTCTATCCTCATTCCCTTTTAGGGAGTTCTCTAGTTAACACAGTGCCTCTATTTCAAAGTTATTATCAGAACTAATTTATTGTGAATAATAATTGGTACCTATAGATGTTTTCAATGAATTCATTTAAATAAGGTTTCTCGTAAATTTTCTTTTTTTGATACTGTTAAAAAGTAAAATACATTGGAAAGTCACATCTCTAATACTACTTCGCTCTAAAACGCTTTATCCTTTTCCAAGAGAACACTGAAAGGTTCTTTGTAAGACTTGGTGAAAGTATTAAATAAGAGTTCTTAATATCAACCGCTAAAAGAATAGTAAACAGCGTGGTCGTATTTGTAATGAACTTGAAAAACAATAGAAGTTAAAATTCAACATCAAACACAAACGATATAGTTACTGGAAAAATTCATTCCTAGGTTATCATTCTGCCAAAAATATAATCAAAGTGTAAGGTATGAATAGAAAAACTTCCTTTCTTACAATTACTATTAATAAATTAAGGTTTCTAATTTAATTTGTTTGAAGTTGAAATGAGTTAAACTATATCATTTAAAATTAACAAATTAAATAAAACCATCGGAACTGTTGTTTGAGTGGGAACATATTTAATCAGCTGAAATTCGTTCTCAGACTGAGGTGCTTGACAGCTATAAACATTTAAATTGTCTTAGCTTCAAAAGTTAAATGTAACAGTGTTACAGGAGAGTGGGTAAAATAGTTCTAAAACCATGAGGATATTAACACAAATTACTAATTAATTTGCATCTTGTAAACTAATAAAACTTCTTGTTTATAATAAAACATTACAACAATCTGCTTCAGATTGGTAAAAAGTTAATGTAGAATGAAATGGCATATCGGTTGTGTCATTGTGTTTTCTATAAAAGACAGATATACAGGCGTT
The DNA here is from genome assembly GCA_026182355.1 of Hermatobates lingyangjiaoensis. Taxonomy (NCBI): domain Eukaryota; kingdom Metazoa; phylum Arthropoda; class Insecta; order Hemiptera; family Hermatobatidae; genus Hermatobates; species Hermatobates lingyangjiaoensis. The sequence continues at coordinate 495,985 of JAPFBL010000007.1, read as the reverse complement.
CTTTATTAATGTTTATTTTGTTTTAGCTTTAAAAAAGTGTTTCCCACGTCTGAAACCCACGAATACTTGAAGTATTTTGAATCACCTCAGTATTATAATAAACTCTTTGATGCTTGGGAGACAAAGTACTGCACCAACAGAGAGGAAGGTAACAGTATTTCTATCAACTATGCCATTTATTTATTCATTTTATCTATACAGTATTTATTAAATTATTTGAATATATTTATTTCTTCATTGTGGATAGTTAAACTTAAGTTATTAGTTTAGTTTTAAACATAAATATTAGCCTTATTAGAACTCTTTGAGAATGAAGGTGAAATGATATTATATTGCTCAAATAATGAAGATTTTTCAGTTATCGATGGCCATCACAAACATGACAGATAAACGGCCTAAAGACCAACGTACTTTCAAGCACGTGATTTGTTATCGAATTCTATCTTCATTCTCTAATAAGAGAACTCTCTAGTTAAAACAGTGTAACAATTGAAAATATATTATTAGAACTATTTTATTTTTTATGTTTATTGGTAACTTTATTTGTTATCAATTGAAAGGATTCGTGAAATTAAAACTTCTCTTATGAATTTTCTTTTTTTGACATTATTTATAAACAACATATATTTTTTTCTTTAGGGATTAACGTCCTGCGTAAACTTTGCGAAGCTAATCTCCATCTGGATGTCGATTGCGTCACTCCCTACCTTTCTGTATGTATATTTACTTCATTCAATAGAATACGAGTATACTCTGTGACAGGTTTTTTGTGGCGATCAGTTTTAGTTCAGAATAGGTGTATAACTGTCTCTCTAATCTGATGCAGAGCTTTTATAAGTCATTTTAACAATAATTTATGAGTGTTTATATAAGTATGTCTTTATATGGACTACATTTTTTTGTTAAATATATATTTTATAGCTTATCCGTTCCTTATTTAAAAACATATATATATATATACAAGAATCAAGCTTATTTGCAGAACCCTGATAATGACGAACTTATAGTCAAAAGCCTGGCGATTCATAATTTAAAGTTATATTGGTGCTTTTTCATAACTTAAGTTCCGTTAAGTTATGAAAATGTTTTTTCTTCATATCAAAAAATAATATTTCTGAAATAAATTCATCGGAATTCAGAGATGAGTAATATATAAAACAAATGATTTTGGATACTAAACGGCATTCGATATTTAGATTCTCACATAGTTTAAAGTAGTTGTCTATAAGGATTCGGTAGGCTACATTTTAAGAATATGTTTATACATTAAGATGTCTTAAATTAAAACTATATAAATCATTAGAGAAGAGAAAAGAAGGTTATCAATGTTTTTTTGTAATTTGTATTTGGGTTGTTATGCATATTAGGAAGTGTATTGAATCGTAAAAGATTATTTCTGTCTTTAAGAATTATAAGTGAATAATATATTTCTTTTTAATTTCAACAGATATGATAAATTATTTAATTATATGGAATATTGAGCAGTTACTTTAAACAGGCGTTTGGAGATAACTGAAGTATGCTGTGAAATAAAACCTCAATACTTTGTCTTATACACGCGGTACATAATAAAAATGACCATAGCACATCGTCCTTACTTTGTGCATTTAATTAGTTTTGTCAATATTGTTGTATATGGTTGTCAAACTTTAATGTTGCTTTTTTGTAAGTTTTTTTTGTTGATGAATGGGTTATTCAACCTTCAACATCAGTAATATTTTTCATTATTCATTTATAACTCTCTCTAAACACTCACATTCGATATCTGTAGAAAATAACTGTTTTGAAATTTTCAATTATTTTTGGCTTTTCTCCTCATTTCATTGTTATTGAGATAATTTATTTTCAATACTACATGGTATGAATTAGACGCAAGCACCTAAATATTAATCCTGGCTCCGGTGTTTCTTATTTGCTCGGAGTTTATTAATATATACTCATCAAGTCAGTCTTTAGTGCTTCCTCAATTTATTAGGATTAATTATCCTCTTTGCTTTATCACTTGTCGTCCGTTCATTATTGCGCAGTCCTATATTTATAATCTGTCACATGCTCTTATAACTGCCTTTGTTCTAAGTTACATAACTCGTCATCTTAACTTATAAATAGTTTCAGTTAGTGAAAGTCACTCATGTTTCAGGTTAAACGTTTCTAGCCTTTCTATTGGCTGATATTTATACGTTTTATTTTGTTCAACTCTAATATATTTGCAAAATATATCAATAAAACTTGACTATGTTGTAGAGATTGTTTGTTTTTGTCTACTGTCTTATACAAGGTCTTAAATAAATTGATTTAATTAAATATCTTATGCGTAAAAGTTCAGTGATTGAATGTCTTTTGCGAAGCTTAAGACATTCAATTTTAAGACATTAGATATAATTTTATATCTAATCTACAATATCTTTTAGATGGGGTATGGCTTATAACCGAATTTCACGGAGTCTTTTTGTTTCACATTCTCTTTAATACATACTCGTACTGCTTCATCGTGTTTTCACTTTCCCTCCATACTGAATATAAAGGTGTGTGTGTGAGTTCAATTTACTGAAATTATTAAATGTTACTGAATTATTTTATACTTTGATTTTTATCTCACGTGTTTATTTTATCTCTTGTAATATATATATACAGGTTTGATTAAATAATACGCCATATTTACGGTTGATTAGTTTCCTTGTGTATTTCTCAAGGGATCTGAATAATCTTCTTGTACAAACATCTAAATTGAATAGAACATTTCCAATGGTTCCATTAGTGGAAATGCAAGATGTAAAGACAATGGAACCATTGGAAATGTTCTATTCAATTTAGATGTTTGTACAAGAAGATTATTCAGATCCCTTGAGAAATACACAAGGAAACTAATCAACCGTAAATATGGCGTATTATTTAATCAAACCTGTATAAATGAAGGACTGCTTCCTAAATATACTAATATATATATATTAGTTAGCTTCAGCTACTCAAAGGGACTACTTCTACCCGATGACGACGACTGTCGAAATATCGTTGTGAGTCTTTTGTGTGTGTCTTTATTTGTTTTTTCTCTTTCATGTGTTAAATATATATATATATATATATATAATATATATATATAATAATATATTCACTGATAAAACGAAATACGATCCAAACTGGACACAATACGAGTTCGAGATTAACAAAGAGCAACACACAAAGTAGGGAAACACACTTACAGTCTCAAATTTTCGGGTAATCCGTCTTCAGGAGAAAAGAGAATGGGAGACCAAGCACGTTGTAGGCGCAACGTGCTTGGTCTCCCATTCTCTTTTCTCCTGAAGACGGATTACCCGAAAATTTGAGTCTGTAAGTGTGTTTCCCTACTTTGTGTGTTGCTCTTTGTTAATCTCGAACTCGTATGTATATATATATATATATATATGTATATATGGACGGTTTCTGCCGTTGTGTTTCCGGCGTGCTTGGTCGCCCTTTCTATTTTCTCCTGAAGACGGATCATCCGAAAATTTGAGTTTGTAAGTGTGTCTCTTTCTCTGTGTGTTGCTTTTCTTCGTTTTTGAGTTGTTATATATATAATCACAGAGAAAACTCATACGAAAGAAAATTCACTAGGATATTTCAACAGTCGTTGCCTATTTTATGTTTATCCCTATGATTTTAATTAGTTTGTTGAATCGTTTTTGGTAATTCCTTATATTTTTTTCTTGTCTTTTATACAGGATATGTTACACAACTTGAATATGTATCGTCTATTAATAATAATAATAGGAAAATATTGATAATGGTGAGAACTTGTTGACTGCTGGTACTTTGGTGAAACATATTAATTTTTTGTAACAACAGTTATGGTTGGTGCTCACTGCTTCATACTCAGTCATTCAATGTTTCTGCAGTTGAAGGGTTTACTCTGTTGCTGTAATCATTCAAACCCAACATGACTTTATTTTGAATCGAGTGTAACTTGTCTGTACTTCTGTTTAAAATATTTATCAGAGATTTTTGTAATAAATTAACTGATTTTTTTTTTGGTATGTCTGTGCCTTTAAGAAAGTTTATGGAGTCTTTTCTCAACTGTATGGAAAGTATAAAAAGTTTGAGACCTGTAAGTGTTTAGATTGACTTATGAGTAGACAGAGAGCCTCTTCTAGATGAGGAGAAACAGAGTTTTAGAGTTCAGCATTAGTCGATAGGTTATCTGCAGTTGTCGACGAACTCTGAATGTGCTACAGTTACTTTCTCCATGTACAAAAAGTAGTTTCTCCTTGCTATTTAACTTTACCTTTAGTTGGTAACTTGATTTTCTTTGTATGTGGTGTGCTTCTAAGCAGTGTTTGAAAAAATACACAAACATTAAATCTATAACTTACTTTAAAATTATATTAATGTCCATTTATGTATATATATATATTTGAATACGTTGGCAGCAGGTCTTCTCTTAAAGATATGTGGTTGAAATTTGCAGCAGCTTCTGCACTCACTAGCTTTGCGCTGGTGGCCTCGATCCTTCGGGCGGTTCTTCTTTCCTCTGGCTGCAGTTGCCATAACATCTGTCCTAGAGACATCGTTGATATTCAAACTATTTTCCGAGCTTTTGACCATAGAAACGTTGGTCTTCATCAGTATGGAGTGGATCTTGCTCCTGGTTGGTCTAAAGTTCTAACTTTTTCGGACCCTGCACTCTGATTGGTCCGAGCAATACATTATAATATACCGAGGTAATATAATATACATTATATTACTTATAATGTAATATTCCATGATATCGACACTAGGAAATTACAAAGACAACTAACGTTTTATCTGTCTCTAGTGCTGACGAGACAAGATATATAAACGAAGGTTGTTAAGACCACAGAGGTTAGTATAAATGAAATAATAATTGCAACCGCCTTTGCTCATTTGCTATTTACTCAACCTCTTTCTGTGATTTCCAGTACCTTGAAATAACTTGCAATGAGCAGGGTCTGAAACTGATCGAGTAAAGAATATGACATATTAGCGAGGTGTTTCAAGTCAAACATGATCTTAAAGCAGATTATTTTATTAAAATAAAATTCATTATACACCATTCATGTCTGAAATGTGACATATAATTATAATCCGAACCGGACATAGCAACTAAAGTGAACATTGTAAAGCAGGTAATTTGTTTAACTTCCAGTATATTAACAAGGTTTAGTTTGAATTGATGTTTCTATTAAAGAGCATTGCTTTTGTATGTGCTCACTTTATTCTTATTTTTTGAAAATGATTGATATTGAACGAGTCAGTTCTAATTAATAAGCTCTTGATGTGAACAAAGAAAGGACACATGACCTGCCAAGAAGTGTGTATGATACGTCTCTTATTAAATGACTTATCATGGTTATGTCGATGATCAAAGTTGTTGATCATCACCTATGTATGATGTCAGATCATCCTACATGCCATTGGTCTGTAGGAATCAGAGGAGTTTTGTAATGTAGGAAAATATCTTCGCAAGGAATATTAAAAGCATTATTAAAAAACACACACTTTAAAGTATACTTGTTCTGTGAAATGCATCTTACTAACTCCACTTGGTCTTTGTTCCCTTTGATGTGCTCTCCTGATGTTTTTGGTATTTCACTTGTGCCAGAGTTTACTTGTGAAACTAAGTGGACACAACATTCGTTTACTCAGGTAAAGTACAGCTACATACTGAAAACAAAAATAAAATAAAATCAATATTTCCTAAGTAATAGTTTAAATAGCTACCGCTCTTAATAAACCGTTGATTGTCTTTCCCCCTTAGAATGATAGAACATAAACTAGTTTTAGGAAATATTCAATAGAAACCGTTAGTAATAGATTGGTTGTTTAGTTCTAGTGTTTGCTGTTCAGTATGTACATGGAGAAAGTTTAGATAATTGGTGACTAGACACAGTTTAATTAAGCCTTTTGCTTTTACTTAATTTATACAAAAAATCTCCATAATTACTCTAATCAAAATTCTTTCTTCTTATTCAAATTAGATATCCTATTCTTATTACAGAACATTTTAGTTATTTACTTAACTTCATGTATTACCTCAATATGACATTTCAAGAAGTATTATTGCAAAGAAAAATATAAATAAACGTGATAAATATATAATAGCTTATCATTTGCAGATACTGACCTTTATACGTGGATTGTATTTGCTTCGTAATATTGGTTTTTTTTTTTTTTTCTTTTTCTTTGCTAAGTCTACAGTGACTAACGTCTAGGTGCAAGAGGTTGAGTCTGGAACCTCATGTAAGGGACCTCAAAATCTTGAGAAAACTGTAAATTTTCTGTTTATGTAATAATAAACTATTATTCCTACGAATGATCTATATGAATGAGTAAAATAGTTTTTCCCTTCAATATGCTAAGATTTAAGCGTTCATTATCACAGAAGGAAGTAACCAATTATTTTGAGGAGTGGTTTTCTTATTCTATAACATCAGGACTGTGAATATTTAGAAAAAGTGTTATACCATTTTATAGAATTGCAGTTAATTCGGAAGAATAAAACAATATTATATCAAAACACCTGTACTAGTGTATCTAGTACTATCAAAGCATTTAGTTTAGAGTAAATTCTACTGCGGTTCTTTTTCAGTGTTTCACTTATTTTAATTTCGTTCAAAGTACATAAATATATATTTTTTTAATCTACTTGTGAGCCTATAAATAGAATCTCCACATATCAAACTAATCACAATCTTCACAATCAAACACTTCTTCATTAAGCACCATTATCGTAGCATTAATTAAAAAAGTTCATCTTCGTATGTCTGACAGACAGTGAAATATGTATTAGTAAATGGATGGGGAACATTTAGTAAATTTTAATTCATATGGTAATCATTAAAACTATAACAGCCGACACCTAGCATTCGCTATTTTGTGATGCTCCACGTTAAGGATGATTGTCTAGTAAGAGTGGTACAATAAATGTACTTGTAGCTACCTTTAACATATCTAAAACGCCAGAAATGTGAACTCCAATATTTTACGGTAATGTTGGAGTATGAGCAAGAAACTTTTCCGTTCTTCATGACAGTGCTTCTGATATTTTTATGCCACGTCTAATAAGAAACATAAAATTTCTTATTAGTTACTGTCTTAATTTGAATATATCTTAAGCTTACAATATTGGAGGAGTAATATACTAAAATAACAACTGTTATGTAATAATACATAACAGTTAAAAATCTTGTATAAATTAAGATTTTGGTAAATAAGTATATCCATGGTCGACAACATTGCTATTAGAAGGGCATATCAACAGTATGAACTATAAAAATGTCTTTATAACTCTAAGTATTAAAGGAATCATTTTGTCTCCTTTGTATGTTGAAGCAGTTTTGATTGAGCACGACTTCGAATCTATTGAATTGAACTAATATAGATATATATTTCAATAAAAGAATTATAGGATGGATTTCAAGAAACTTACGCAGGAATAATTAATATTAGTATACCATAAACTCGAACTGAAATATTTCCACTAAAGACTGTCCTCAATTAGGTGTGCTATCGCCGCACTATTTGGTGGTTATTTCTGGATAACCTACTGGATCCTGTAATATACTTTAAATAATCAGGGTTACAATTGCAACAATAAGAAGTTGGCCTGGTTATTGTACGGAGTGAAGTGCTTGATGGTGCTGTCTTTCAGGTGTGCTATCGCAGCACTATTTGGTGGTTATTTCTGGATAACCTACTGGATCCTGTAATATACTTTAAATAATCAGGGTTACGATTGCAACAATAAGAAGTTGGCCTGGTTATTGTACGGAGTGAAGTGCTTGATAGTGCTGTCTTTCAGGTGTGCTATCGCAGCACTATTTGGTGGTTATTTCTGGATAACCTATTGGATCCTGTAATATACTTTAAATAATCAGGGTTACGATTGCAACAATAAGAAGTTGGCCTGGTTATTGTAAGGAGTGAAGTGCTTGATGGTGCTGTCTTTCAGCTTATACAACATTCTCTGCAAATTGTTAAAAGACTGGTAAACGAGAAAGGTTTGGATATAAATCCATACAAAACAGTTCTTATAACCTTTTCAAGAAGAAGGAAAGTTTGAGTCAAAAGTTTTTTTTATTAAAAAAAACATACTAATATATAACTCTTAAGAGATGTTCAAAATAGTTTGAGTCTATTTAGGTAGAAGACTAAACTGGAAAAGTCATGTAAAACAGATTTGTTGTGTAAAGCCACAAAAGCAGTGTTTTTGTCATATGAATGAATTCTTGCAGGGTCTTGGTTGCGTAACAAAATGCCTATTACTGATCTGATAATGGTATAGTATGTTAAAGGTGAAGAAGTTATCCAGCTTTAATAAACTACAAAGGCAAGTTTCTCTAGGAATAGCAGGTGCAATGACCACCTCACTTACCCCCAGCATGGGAAAAATTTATCTTGCAGTATATTCAGACAGGCATGAGATAGTATGCCTCAATGGGAGATGACATTTTCAAAAAAATAATCTAGCTAAATATGAATAGTTTGGATAGATATATGTCGCTAGATACAAGGGAGTGTCGAAGTCAAATGTTGACCTGATATGGTCTTGAAGCTTGATGATTTCAAGAAAGACACTCGCGTCTGTTCACTATCAGATAAAAAAATTAATCATAATAAAACTAGTCAAAATAAGTTACTCTCATATGGGTGCCTTTGACAAAAATATTTAATAAATAGGAGTTATGAAACTAAGAAATAGTCATATTCATTTGAAATAAAAGAATATACTAACAAATTAATACATAAAAATACAAAAACAAGTCAGATTGTATAGTTTACCCATCAAGGAATCGTCTTTCTCCACGATCTGCATTCTTCAACCAAAGAAAACATTTGATAAGTATTATCAGAGAGTTTGTTCTTACAAAACCATTTTTAAAGGGATGCTTGTGACTTTCCATCACATGAGAAACATACATTTTCATAGTGTAAACGTTTCATCAAATGAATTTGACTTCACAATGTATAGTAAGAACTTCTTATTTCATTTAGTTTAAAAATAAATGACTAAAACTATGAAATATAGATCATTTCTTTTAAAGAATTATACAAATATGGTCACTATAAATGTATAGAAAAATGAGGAAAAATTCATATTGGTTGTTTACTATATTTATTTTATATCTACTATTATTATTATTATTATTCGTTTATATTTATTTTGTGATTATTTTAGAAAATTTTTGTTTTCGTTTAAATTAATCCGTTTGTTGTTATTATACATGATGTCAAGTATATTTTATGAAGCTTTGGCACTATTGTGAAATTTATGTTTTTTATGTGTTCAAAAACCTCAGATATTATTCATCTTTTTATCACTATTGTTTTCAAGAATACACTTTTAATCAAAGCCATTCATATTATATTTATGAATTATTATAGTACAAAAAATAGTAAACCTTAAAATAATCAAATATAATTCATTTGAATGTTAATGTGAATATTAATTTGATTTTAAATTCTTAAATTTCTCTAATTGTAATTTAAATTAATGATTTTAATTTTTATTTAAAGTATTTCGTTGTATTTTAATCTAAACAACAATGCTATATATTGATATAAGCTACAGTCTAGTGTTGATTTTGTTAAATAGTTGGTGCGCTCTATTTTGTGTAGATGTCGTTTCAGGGTCATTTATTGCATTGAAGAGCAAGAGGCTTTCTCATGTGTTGCTTGCTGTTCAGATGGAAGTAGCAATGTGCTTGGATGACATAGTGTTTGGTTAGGGCTCGGTAGCCCCCAGAGAGGGCGACAGCCATAGTTCTAGATGACTGGAGGCTTTTGTGACTTAGCCTTAGAATAGAATCCTACCATTTAGAAGTCGAAATAGTGTACGACAGGTGTTTTCCGTGCTGTCTACCCAGCACTATAACAATTAGAGACCACGCCGATGTCAATTTGATTCCTATTTAAAGAATATTTCAAACACATGTTTAATTGTCTTCAACAGATTTTCAATGCTCTTATAATATTAAATCTGGAGCATAAAAAGAGAATCGATATGATTAAAACATCTTGTGTAGTATGTCATAGGAATTTAGTCCATACAATAATATTATAAGTCTGTATTGTATCACAACGAATCGGTCGTATTTGAATGGCACCTATTAGCCAAAGCATCAGTCTAAATCATACAGAACTCCCTAATTTTCTTTATAAAAATAATCCTCCTGCGAAAAGTTATACAAATTCTTTTATATTTGTTGTTTTTTAAGGCCCCGATTCAGACTTTCACCGATAGTACTGTTCTACGGGTGTGGTAATTGAGGCTTATTTGTTATTTACCACCATTTTAGTTAAAGGTGATTTGAATTACCGGTTGATTCTTTATTCGGGAGTTTATTAAAGTAGGGATCTTTTACGAAGAATTTCTTATCGTACAGGCTTAGGAACGTCGACTTATGCAAATGGCGTGCACAAGGTTTTCGATCTCCTTCATTCAAAATCAAGGATCATGACCGAATAACTACCAGTCGTTTTACTTATATTGTTTTAAAAACTTTTTTTTTAAATATAAGGTATATTGTAAATGAATATCATGGTATTGAGGACGAAAACTTCTACCGATATATCGCTGGAATTTACTGAATTATAGTTGGCGGTTATTTTCATTTTTCTCAATGTATTAAAAAATAATATATTATTAACACTGCAGAACTAATTAATTAATGTTAAATAGCAAATTCTTATTTCGTATACCAGTCTTGCGGATATAATTATCGGCCTCGTACACTCATATTGCCATGAGAATAAGACAAAATTGGACGAGTACTATAGTATCTGGGCCTACAATGTTTTATTGTTCCAATTTAATTATCATTCTTCCAGTGATCTGTTATTGACATTGTCTCACGACTTCTTAATACATTCCTTAGAATGCTTGATATTCTAAGGTTGTTAAATGTTGTGTTGTTAAAGTTTAGTGTTTATGTGAAAAATGTTTGTTATATGCTTCGCTTCCTCCACATATGAGATCAGTTATGAGGTTATCTTAGTGCTATGTGAAAATGAAGAGTTAAATAAAAAAAAAACTTTTTATTGGAATCAGCTGAAGCCTTAATTTGAAAGAAATAATATTATTTAATAAAATGAATGAATTGTTTGACTATAGTTACCAAGCAGAAAATACTATTGTGGGTGGACTTTTATGTTGTAAGTGGTTAAAGTAAAGATCTACAATGGAAAATACTTTGATGAGAGTGTAAATGATATTAAAAACATGGAAATAGTTGATTTTACACATATTATATTTTGTAATTGGGAATGTTAATTATTTATTGTATAATAGACATGCGCAGTTGAATTGGCTATCAAAGCACTACAGGCTGAGGCGGATGCAGCCAGCACAGACCAAAGCAGTGTTACCCAGTCAGTATTATTTCTATGTTTACTTTTTCTTTAAATTTTAATTATCTCTCTAATCAGTGAAAATATATTCTGCATAGTAGTTTGAGAAACTCAAAGAAGTAAGTAATTAATGGGATATGTCACATGAAGTACGCAACACTCTAGATTCCGTAACAAATCAATTACGTTATGTGGACTTACATTTTATAAAAATATATCTATCATAAATATTTAATGTTATTATTATTATAATGAGTTTTAATCACTGACCATACGCAAACATTTTTATTTGAAGGGAATTATTCAATTTTCAGCAAAATACATTTTTCAATATAACTCCAAATATATTCTTTTGAAGAAAGAACTATAGTTTTTTAATTATTTGGGCATTTTAAAGACAAAATAATGTTTGTCTCTTCAATTCTTCCTGTGTTTTTAGCACTTTTTGTCGTTATTGGTCAAGTTTAGATTGTTTAAAATTATTTTGTTATCAAATACTCGTCGTCGATTTTAATACATGTGTGTACTCATTTCTTTATATGTATATATTTTCACGGTCTACAGTGAAGTTGACTAACTTTTTTTCTGTACAGACTTAGTTTTAAGAAATGAAAAATGTGATTTTAGCAACAGATATGTAGATTATAAGTGTAATTATAAATCAACAATAAGTATTCTTGTTCCTCAATTATTAAATTCCTTGAAAACCACTTCCATAATATTGGTCCAGTAACAAAAATGGAAGTTATGTAATTAAAATATCCTTTAAGTAGATGTTAGTAATTCTTTTAGGAAAAAAAACTCGGTCTTCATTCTTTATTTTCATAGTTCTTGATGGTGGGGTAAGTTCTAAATCTGTCTACTTATATATGAAGTAGTTGATGGGTTAAGATGAGGAGTGGGGAACCTGTCTTGGAGTAAAGGCTATTTTAGCATCGTCCACTTTCCCCAAAAGGCCACCACGAATGGCTAAGCAAAATCTTATATAATAGTTATATTCAATGATCAAACCATGATATAAAATGAGAAAACAAGACCAAGATCTTTCAACCGCAACAAGCGGTCCCCGTCAGAGTCAAAAACCCAACTGGAGTTTTGGTAATATCAACGCTTATTGATATTTGGTATTATCAACGCTTGTTGCGGTTGAAAGACCTTTATCTTATTTTCCTATTTCTTATTGTGGTTTGATAATTGATTGTTGTTTCACGTGTTTATGTGAAATCTTTTTATATAATAGTTCTATTGTAAAATCCTTGAATCTATTATTACATTACTCGATCAGTGCATCTAAAACTATTTTGCATCTTTCAAAAGATTCAGTAGTGTCCTCACTGACTTCGTTTATTAACTTAATTGACTCAGGAAAATCATTTTCTAAAAGATTATATTTTTCAAGTAATGATTGATAAACAGTCTTCTTCCTAAATGCCAGAATTTTTTTTTGTCTTTATTACCAGTATTATAATTCTTTATATTTTGAAACATTTCAACAAACCGGAGAAGGCCGTACTTCCTGATTCAAAAGGCCGCAGGATCCCCACGCCTGGTTAAAATGATACTTTTTTCTAATGATATACATAATTTTTAAATAAAGTATCTTCTAATGCTATTTGTGAAATATTAGAATGCATATAGTTGTTTGTTGTTTAATAAGTTCTGTTCTGAGTATTATTAATACTCCACTTAGCGTTCTTAACAGAACATCTTTCCGGAGACCCATGTTTGATTATCATCAGTATACTGACGACTTAATAAAAACTGCATCATTTTACGTTATTATTTATACAAGTGCTCTTGAAATTTTATATTGTAAACTATTTTTGGATTTGTTTACCTAAAAATCCTTTTTAAACACTATGAAAAAAAAGTAGCATCAACAAACATCCATGTGAAAATTGTAATTTTTAGATCCATTGCTGCAAAGTTTATAATTTGATAAATGGTTGAAGGTTTCTAAAAAGCAGTGGTTCCTATTCTAAATGATTACCATACAAAAGGAATGTTTATTTAAGGAATGCTGTTTGCTGCTCTTGTGGGAAAAGAAATTTGTCCAAATTCAATAAAATTATTTCTTTATGTTGTTTTGGTTATTTATATTTTATATTATTATAAAATAGTCTGCGGATTGATTTGGAATTATTAAATTCAAATAGATAATATTTAAGAATTAATTAAATATTAATATAATATTAAGAATTTATTAATATAAACCATGAAATAGATTTCTTCAAAAACCCTTTGTGGACCAAGATATAACAATTTGGTCCCAAACTTTTGAAGGATCCCACATGTGAACGAACTAATTACAGCTGCATTCCAATTGATATCAAATCACTAGTATGACATTGAATTTATATAAATTAGACTGGCTCTTGGTTATATACGTTAGTTTCCCTCTTAGATTGGGACAAAATTTCATTTTGTGTACCACCTGTAAATTTAATTTTTTAAATTAAATTTAAATTCAAATAGATAATATTTAAGAATTAATTAAATATTAATATAATATTAAGAATTTATTAATATAAACCATGAAATAGATTTCTTCAAAAACCCTTTTTTGACCAAGATATAACAATTTTGTCCCAAACTTTTGAAGGATCCCACATGTGAACGAACTAATTACAGCTGCATTCCAATTGATATCAAATCACTAGTAAGACATTGAATTTATATAAATTAGACTGGCTCTTGGTTATATACGTTAGTTTCCCTCTTAGATTGGGACAAAATTTCATTTTTTGTACCACCTGTAAATTTAATTTTTTTTTTTATGTATCAAGTTGTCAAACTAATATTGTGTATACTTCAAGATGATACTGGTATAATAGGGTATTATTTTTTTGTGTTTGATTATTTGTATCCCTATGGATCATAAGGGAACCATCGTTAGTCTAATCTACTTGAGCATTTGTGTTCGAAAGCTATACTGATATTTTTGTTTCAATTGACTATTACTTCAAATGAAGTTATGGGAAAAGAAAATATACCTATGTGAAACTATATGTGTTGATAAACGCCTGCTGAATAATCTAAAGGAAGACAAATGTATATTGCATGGAAAAGTACATATCAGGAAATGATCTTACTTGTGTCAAGTGGATGGATGCTATCGATGTTACATTCTACTGAGACAAAGCCTGTAACGGGGAGGCAATCCATCCTAAAGTTTTGCAGACTCAGTTAGGTACAGGATCACATCAAACATTCAATGCTTTCAATTTTACTTCCATGTCGTTTCTTTAATATCGTTTAAGGTATACTGAAAGGTTCCATTTTGTAAACAATGCTATTTCATATTGAGTTCATATGCTACTTCATATATTGAGTTCATATTTCATATGCTACTTCTCTTGTTGAGTAAAGTCAACGGGTCTTTCAAATTGGAATATTCTTATCCCTACGAAAACTATTTTAAATAAAACCAAGACGTCGGCGTTGAGAGTTTGATTTGAACCTAAGACTGACAGAACCCTGATTCATTTTATACCTATTGTGTTATTCATTCAAGTTTCTTGTGTACATTTGAAGGAAAGATCACAGTTTTAGCATTCATTGCTCTTATGTCAAATGCAAAGGCTTCAAAGTATTTATTTTTCCTTTTTATTTAATCCTTGCAGATTGTCCTGCGTTAATTTTTATTATGATAGGAGACAAACATTCACGATTCTCAATAATTTCGTCAACATGTCTTCAGGATAAATGAAGAATGCAGGATGAGGAAGGGATTATCCAATTCTCCTGAAGACGGCGTGTTGTTGAAATTATTGAGAATCGAAAGTGGTTATCTCCTTTCTGTTTTATTTATTATGGTAATATACGAGGGTAAGTTAAAAAGTTCCAGGAAAAACTAAATATACTCTTTATTTAAAGAGATTCCAACATCATTTTTCTTCATATCTACCATCTAACTCTATACGCTTTTCAAAGTGAAATTTTGAGACTCCTTTGGAGTCCCAAAACACTGTTGCCATAACTTTCTGGGCAGATCTCGCCACTTTGAACTTCACTGACGCAGCTGAACCTCTTGGTAACCATTGCTTTGATTAAATTTTACTTTCTGGGTCATACTGATGGATCCAAATTTCATCTCCTGTATCAATCCAGTCAAAAATTTCTGATTCAATCTTTGTTAAACCTGCCCCCAGAGAGTTCAGGCTCTTTGATGCAGCTGGTATTCGCGAAACGCTTTTGGGACCCAACGTGCTGAAAGTTTACTCAAAGATTTTCATTTAAAATTGAAAATACAGAACTATGGGAGATCCCAGTCTCATTAGCTATCATATCAATAGTAATGCGCGACTTCATCCAGTAGATTTTGCACCAAAGGTGTTTGTTGCAGTCGATGGTCGTCCATTTCTTGGGTTGTCTTTGAGGTCTCCTTTCCATCCTTAATAACTTTATCCAATCATAAACAACTGATTTAGATGGAGAAACACCTCCATAAGCTTCTTTCAAAGCTCCAACAATTTTTCTTGGTTTCCAATCCAGCTTGATCAGGAACTTGATGTTAACTTTTATCTCAAAATTTTGATTTTCCGTGGGTTCAATAAGTTACTTTTAGTAACAGTAGATGTTAACACCACTGTAGCAAGAGGATGACTGAGGTAATTAGTCTCTATAAATTACTACATCACAGAAAATTGTTTACGAGGTAATATGTTTCTGTGAAAATAAATCATTCAACAATTTTCCTGGAACTTTCTGACTTACCCTCATATTAATAAGTTAAACGATTCAATTTAAAGTAAATTATAGTTATTCTAAAAGATTATTCATAAATCACTCTCTTTCGATAGAAAAATATTGATTGATCAGAAACTTTCACATTATTCTGGTAATTTATAGATTTGGGAAATTTCATGTTGGTAACTGAAGAATAAACTAATAATAGTGTAATGCAGGAACTATATTACGAAAAGGTATATTTTTGCATGCTTGAGAGATTTTGTTTGCTCCAAAGAATGTATATGTTTGATCCAATGTGTACATGTATGTATGTACTAGTACATGTATCTAATGATTATTTCAAATAGTTTTGGTTTTATTCACATTTTCTGGGTATGAAAAGTTATTCCCTTATAAAACTGTAAAGCTTACAAATTACATAAAAAAAATATTTACTTTTCCTGTAAAGGTGGCAATGGATGGCACACTTTGTGTTAACTTTTATTACTAGTGATTGCTTTTTAACGGAAACCTTGAAAGTCCATATATATGATTACCATTCACCCAGTTTTGGAAGCTGTGTTCTCTTGTTTGTTTTTAACCTGTGTTTACCATTGTTTAGAACATCTTCCGGGGAGCCGAAGCAGGAGACCCATGCACCCCCAACTCTAAAAGCTGTAGTTGCCTCAAGAAGGCGTCGACCCAAAGCTATGCTGAATAGACAGCACGGTCGTTTGCCGGTGCGAAGGTTAAGGTCTTCCTGACCATTAAACTTCTTCTACCCTGGTAACTGACCTCAGGAAGATCTTACTGCGACATGCACTCCGGTAAAAACGCAGTAACCCCTTTCCATTCCCAATCTCCTGGTCTCTGTCCCTAATAACTTCATCACTGTTCCTTTAGGTAGATCTTCATAAACCCGTATACCACCCAATCCTATTTTATCCCTGGCAAAGGAAAAGCAGTGATGTGACCTAGTCCTTGGTTAGAAAACTGGTATGTCCTCCTAACGGAACCGCCCAGCCCTTTTCCTCTAAACTCTGTTTGAATATAATAGTATGGGATGACTTCTCCTCGATGATGTTTATCCGCATTCATCACCACTATCCTTCCTTTCCTTCCCCCTTTACACCT
Organism: Hermatobates lingyangjiaoensis; assembly: GCA_026182355.1. Taxonomy (NCBI): domain Eukaryota; kingdom Metazoa; phylum Arthropoda; class Insecta; order Hemiptera; family Hermatobatidae; genus Hermatobates; species Hermatobates lingyangjiaoensis. The sequence goes on along the minus strand of JAPFBL010000007.1, from coordinate 478,831 downwards.
CTCTGCAGCCATGATCTACTGGTTTTAACCCAATTCAAAACAACATAGGAAGATATTTTTGTAGCCTTAATTTCTGTTTAGGTGAGCTCAATTGTAAATACATTTTCAAAAGAGGTTGGATAATTGTTAGTTTTCTATGGCAGTAGATTGCAAAAGTATTATACAGCTAGTTCAGTTTTTTATTTTTGTTTTTGATATGCATCTACATCTAAAAGCTGTTTAATAAACTTCGTTTTTTTGTGATTTTCGAACGATATTACCTGCAATTCTATTGTCAGCATTTTTTATTAAAAATATATTTTTATTTGTGTTGCTTGATTTATTACATTATCATAATTATAAGAATTAGTAGATGATCCGTTTATATGAATATATTTCAAAAACCATCTAACATTTTCAAAGATTATCTCGTGTAAAATTGTTGAAGGATGATATTTTCTTGAAATGATTTTTCCCGATTTGCTGTGTCTTCTAAATATTGAGATGAGGCTTCTGCATTAACGATCCTTTTAAGTAAGTTTTCTGTTTTCCTAAACACTTTATGATAAAATTGTTCAAGTATTCAAGAAATTTATAAGAAATATTGAAATCAAGATGGCGAGATGAGATCGTGCCTCCAGACTGACCCACCTTCAGATGGACCTCGGATAGCTTGAGGTGTGGCCTCGTCATGCTGGAATTAAACCGCACAGTTACCTTTATTTCTTAGCAGAATGCTGAGGTAACTTCTTCGCGTAAGATTCCAATAGCATAAATATACTGATTCATATAATAAATATATATAACTAGCTGACATGCCCGTCTTTGACGGGTAGTTCACAAAAATTCAGAGATGATATTAAAAATTATAGAATAGTAGAAGATATCATTATTAGTACAGTCTATAGCTCTCATTAAATCTAGAGTTTCTTTTACGTTTTGCAGCTTTTGAAACTGAGGTCAAATTTGGTTTTATACCAAATATCAAAGACTAGTGGCTCACCCGGGTGAAAAATAATAATCAGGTTTTTTTATTGTTTAAAATACTGGTAAATGTGTTTTTATTTCAGTATTATGAAGCATCTAATCTAAATTTTTAGTAGAAACGAATATATTTAATATTAATGGATAAAAGGCTTTATGGTTGTGCCCATGATTCTGGAAACTAAATTAGAAGAGGATAAAGCGGGTAACAAATAAAGGGTCAAAATTTTCATCCTCACGAGTATTATCGGCAAAAATTTTAAATGTGTGCGTTGAAAGCACTTATTATTAATTTACAGTTCTTAAATTGACCTGTGGAATAAAGTGAAAACAAATTAAGTAACCAGATGTTAAAAAACAAATGAAAGTTTTATAAACTTGCTCCAGTACACCATCGCTGACAAAATATGGTGTACATCAATGTTATATTTACTTGAGATATTGAGTTACAAAATTTGCGAGAATTTGATTCTAGCAGTATTAAGGATTATATCAGTATATTACATATTACATCAGTATATATGTAAAAGAATATTAATACACAAGTACAAGGACTACTAAGCACGTACGTTATCGTCAAATTATTTTATGATGTATTGTAATGAGAGGTCATCTGATACATAGATTTCATTATTTTTAAACGACTTCAAAGTAAGGATTCTTCTTTTATAAATCTGTAAGACAAACAGATTTAATATTTTATGTTTCTTTACAAGGAAACTGCTTTTATATTGAAAATAATTAAATATTGTATTCTTAGATTGGAGAGTAGGGTTTTCAAAAACGCACTTGAGGAATAATGTTCGAATGTCACTGTTAAAAAAGGAAAAAATTCAAATACATCATAAGAAATGTGCTATATTTCCATTTATTTAAGTTTTGAACAATCGTTCATACATTTATCGAATTCATACGTAAAAGAAGAGGTAGATGAAATATGATTTCATATATCCAAAGGTTTAAATTAAAATCCTACTTAAACTGGAATAAATATTACATTACTAAAAAAACGTATTTAAAAAAAATATATATACACAAGTTACTTAACACGCAATCCTTTATATTTTGAAATATTCGCGAAATAATGTTCGACAATAACCTGATGAAAACTTGGCCAAGTAATGGTTAAAACAAAACATCAACGATTTTTAAGACTGAACAAAATTGGCTTGAAGAGATAAATTCAGTATGGGCTACCATTGAACGCATTACTCAAATAATAAAGAGACCTCACAGAATTCGTAGATCCAATATCACACAGTAAAGTAGTCCCCATGTATCGTTTTTGGGCCTCCTGTAAAAAATATCGGAAAATATCAACAAGTTACTCTCACCTTCACTAACTCATTAGTCATTGAACATTATTGAATTACAAAACCTAGTTAGCATTTTCACAAGCATCAATCCAGTCATTATATACATCAATTGGTTCTGATAAAAAATTTATAGTAGTTTGAAAATCTTCCAAACATACTCTACAAATTATTTTTGCAGAATTTCGTCCTTTATCCCTGAAAAAATAATTCGCCATTACTAACAGTGGAAAGTGAGAAATGATAAGATAAATGGTAACTAAAATAATATGAATTACAAATGCAGCAAAATTGAATTATAAGTGAGATACACAAATATTCTGAAAGCCTAGAACAAATATGGGGTAGTTATTAGTAATTCATGAACCAAGGGAATTTGTTTACTTACATTTTTACCTCGCATGATTTCTCATGATTACAAAAGGGACAGTTAAACTGAACTTCTAAAGGTACAATCGCCTTTCTTTTAGGAGGAGGTTTCCTCTTACTTTTTCGCCGTCCCATTACTTCAACTTCTCTTTTCTTACAACTGAATCACTATGGCAATTTATATTTAATGTAAATTCACATTAATACTATCAAAATCAGATGGGTTATTGTAATTTTTTATCATTTCAAAAGAGGACATTCGTACATATAACTATCCAGTTACGAATTTAATCCAAATATCAGACACCCTGCTGTATACCGCCCAACAACAGTCAATTAATAACAACAGGGTTGCAGTAGAATAATATTACTAAAAAAATCTGAATTAATTTAGATTGATTTTTTCTAATATGGAATAAATATTTCTGATCAATTTTTAATTTATTATATAAAAATATCGACTCTTAATTAACTTTTTAGTTGCTTTCGTACTAATAAGTAACACTTCAGTTAACGCCCACTTAATTGAAATTTTAAGTGTCAGGTTGTTTGGACGCTGTTTAGCTTTCGAATGTGTGTTGTGATTGACATTTAACAATTTTTTTTACAACATGATATTTTATGTCTTTTGTATTTCAGCTTTATTTAGTGTTGGTAAGTCTTTTAGCAACTTTTTTCTGTGTTCATTAGCTGCATGACATTATTGTGAGAATTAATGAATATATATTTCCGTTTACTAACTACCTATGTTATTGTTTTATAACCGAATACCGAATTTTATTTTAGTTGTTTGTCAAAGAACGCCTACTATATCATATATCTCCCAAGAGCAAATAAAAGACATAGGTGGTGTAGTAGAACTTCAATGCAGTGTTCAGTATGCTCAAGACTACCCTATTCTTTGGATAAAAGTGAGCAAAAACAAATTGACTGATCCATTACCCCTTTCAAACGCTGGATCATTGATCGTGAGAGACAGTCGTTTTTCGCTAAGATACGATGTTGCGAGTTCTACTTACACATTACAGGTACTACCATCTTTACTTGTACTATGAGTCATAAAAAATTATAAATATATAAACCTTTTTTTCAGGATTTTGTTTTCAATTTTAATCATCCGTTACTTCCTGTGCATGTTACGATTTGGGCATCAACTTAGTATTAGTAATTCCTTAAACTGAGGTAGATAAATCGGTTTAACGGCAAATAATATATCTTCATATTAAATCATTAGTTGTACAATCCGTAATTGTGTGGTATTTACTCATTCTGAGGTAAAATGGATAAACCAACAAAAGTCTCCACACAAATGAAGTTTTTTATTCAACGCGTTTCGAACACTTTGTGTTCATCATCAGGAAAACACTATAATACAAATTAAATCTAATTAGTTACAAAAAATTTAGAGTGAAATAACAAAAAATAAAAGTTCAATTAAGAGAATTCAAGACATACCCAAGGAAGTGGTGCTGACGGGTTGGTCAAATGAAAACAACTAGTAGGAAACTGATCCCTTGCGAAAGAGGATAGGCAGGCATATAGGAGATAATGTGACAAAGGTATCGGGTATGCTTGAAAGCCGTTAACTGAAATAGAGAAGGCCAGAACCAATAATTTTGAGGAAAGAGACTTTTTTTTTTTTATAAATTTATTTTTTAATTTATTCTTTGTGATTCTAGGAACAGCTTAAGAAATTTTGGACACCCTGGAATTTGATCATTAAGGCATAGAGAGGCAGAAGGATTATTAATGACGGCCTTGTTTATTTGAAAAGCTTCCAAATTACAAATTTCTTTAAACTTTCTATTCACATGTAGGATGGTAAGGTTCCTCGTTAAAAATTGCTAAAATATTAAGAAAATTTAATTTTAGAGTCAGTTACAAAACAAATGGTAATTTAAAATCCTTGTTAACCCCTAAATCAAGTTTTTATCCTAGTTCATTGAGTGGAGTATATAAGTTGTCCTGTAACAATTGTCAATGTTTTTACATTGGCATGACTGTGCGCTCCTTTGAGAAAAGAACCCGGGAACATTTTAATGAATACTTGCAAAGGAAAAATGACAATAAGAATAATAAAGAATTTTTTTCACATTTTGCGAAACACCTTGTCACACAAAATCACAGCTTTGATCCAAACTTGAACCTTACCATCCTACATGTGAATAGAAAGTTTAAAGAAATTTGTAATTTGGAAGCTTTTCAAATAAACAAGGCCGTCATTAATAATCCTTCTGCCTCTCTATGCCTTAATGATCAAATTCCAGGGTGTCCAAAATTTCTTAAGCTGTTCCTAGAATCACAAAGAATAAATTAAAAAATAAATTTATAAAAAAAAAAAAGTCTCTTTCCTCAAAATTATTGGTTCTGGCCTTCTCTATTTCAGTTAACGGCTTTCAAGCATACCCGATACCTTTGTCACATTATCTCCTATATGCCTGCCTATCCACTTTCGCAAGGGATCAGTTTCCTACTAGTTGTTTTCATTTGACCAACCCGTCAGCACCACTTCCTTGGGTATGTCTTGAATTCTCTTAATTGAACTTTTATTTTTTGTTATTTCACTCTAAATTTTTTGTAACTAATTAGATTTAATTTGTATTATAGTGTTTTCCTGATGATGAACACAAAGTGTTCGAAACGCGTTGAATAAAAAACTTCATTTGTGTGGAGACTTTTGTTGGTTTATCCATTTTACCTCAGAATATCTTCATATTGTTTTCAATGCTTTAATATGCACTTTATTATTTTTCTGTTCATTTTAGAATTATCAATTACTGTCTAAAATTAAATTTTAAAACGTCTCTTCTAAAATAGACCGTAATATATTCAGCATCATTAAAATTAATCAACTGTTAGAAATGGGAAAGTGACCACTCTTGTAGCAATATCAAACTTTACCAAATTACTATCAAACTTTTACTAATTTACCTAATATTGATTTGGTTAACTAGATGAAAAATACATATTTTTTTACCTGAAATACATGTAAGTGTACTTGAATAGTAACATGTATTATATTATTTACCTATCTTTGGAAGCAATTGGTGATTAAACAACTTTTTTTCATTTCTCATAACTGTCGTAAACTGAAAGGCTATATTCAACAACATTTTTACCTAACAAACACAATAATTAGATAAAGAGTTCCAACACCTGTTTTAAAACCAGGTTAAACATAACACCAGTACATTCACTCTGCCTAGCCTTTAACATAATCGTTCACTGATATGTTTCTCTGTCAAATTGAACTCAGTAGCTGGGAAATGATTAGTACTTAATTAAACTATGAGTTAAAGTACATCTGTTTGTATTTCATTGAGTTTGTTTTTAAAAATAAAAAAACAAGTTTTTTTTTATTTAGATTTAAATACATTAAAAAGTTTTTTGATTAAGTTTTATATGTCTTAGTAAACATACTTAATAATAAGTTAACAGACTTATTATTTTAAGTGATCTTATATGTGTGTTACTTTAATTCTATAATCAATTATAGAATTAATTTCAGGTAAAGATATACTCGTAAATTTTCTTTGTGATTTGATTTGTTTCTGATTTTCTCAATCTTTTAGAGTAAAACTTCTGAATCATCGCTCAGGAAACCTAGAGAGGTTTGATTAGGGTGGAAGGAAATTTACGAGGGTTTTATTTTATCGTTAATGGTAACTTGTGTGGTGCTAACAAAATAACATTATTATATAAAATAAATATAAATAGGAATGACATGTTAAAACTTGATGACTATGTGTTTCAGATTAAAGACATTCAGGAGACTGACGCCGGCACGTACATGTGCCAAGTAATTATTGATCTCAGTAATAAGATTAGTGGGAGCGTTGAACTGCACGTTAGGAGGCCACCCATCATCTCTGACAACTCCACACGGTCCATTATAGTTAGTGAGGGCCAACAAGTTAATCTTGAATGCTATGCTTATGGATATCCCAATCCTAAGGTTTCGTGGCGACGTGAAAATAATGCCATTTTACCCACGGGTGGATCTATATACAGGTAAATGATTTCGGATGTTTTTTTAATTGGTTTTCATTTTTTGTTAATAGCTTTAAAGCTCTCTAGGTATAGGTAGTTCACTCTAACTAAATTAGATTAATGGCTCTTTTTCGAATGTTACCATAGAAATCATAATGACTTCACATAAATACGCATAATTTTTAACAGTAGCTTGCAGTGAACTACAATTTTCATTTTTTAGTAGACCCTGTCACTCATGTACCTATAAATTGTGTAAAATCCAGAAGTTGTTATTCCATTTTAAGCCTTGACTTCTCTAATGTACAGTGGTATTTTTTCCGTGTTATATGTCGTTTAAAGTATGATTATTAAAGTAAATTACACCAAATTTGTATTTGTTAATTTATTTAAGAGATGTTCATGACTTTGTAATGTTCTAGTAACAAAAAAATAATGAATGAAATAAATACACCTTATTATCATTCTAATACATATACTAGTGTTATATGAATTACATTATTCATATGACACAGCCAATTAATATTTTTGTAAGGAATTCTTTATAAACATTTTTTTTAATTATAGTGAAATTGTTTTGAAATCAAATAAGATGTTGAGTTTTAAGGGTGAACATTATAGTGGGAAAAACCCGGCTAACAACGAATCACACCAATTGTGACCAATATGTGTATGACAGAATAACTATCATCCCTCATGATTGGAAAGTCTGATAACTCGCATTGTTGCAAAATTGTAAAAGAATGCCTTATAGAGTACAAAACCCAAGTGTGCTGAAATGCCCAGATGACAATAGACATTTTCGAAAATCACCGAAGTTAAAAAAACTGAACCCCTTTGTTCACAGCTGTTCAACAAATAACATTATTATTATTAATATTCCCATTTATTGTAACATATACAACCAATTTACATATACATTTTTTTTTAAACACTTTTTGTTACAAATCGGTTGAATGCCGTGGGGCCCTTACGAGTTTGAGTTACCTAACTCTTGCAATCCAAGACATAAATGAAGGAACATTTAACAATAGAAATAAATTTTAACATGCATAACTACAAACAAATCAATATATTACATTACACTTCCTCTTTATATTACAATATTTATGTTAAGAACTCTTTTTAAAGCTATGTAGTTTGCACTAACACTTTAAACTTATAACAACTATAATAAATAAATTAGTACATAACAACAATAAATTAACAAATGAATTAATACATTACATAACAACTAACAATTTAATAACTAAATTAATACATTAAAATAACCACCTAAACTAATAACAACAAACATAATAACCAACATAAAACCCAGAAAACATAATTTAACAAACATTCATCCTTATCTCCTGAGCCACAATTTTTCTAATTTTTACCTAATTTATTACTTGCTATTTACCAATCACATCCACTCATCACAAAATACTTGGGTCATTCTTTTCCACTCGTGCCTTTCCCTAGCTACTCTTTGCCATGTCACACCTCCACAAACCTTTCTCATTTCTTCGTCCCATCTTTGTCTCGGCCGTCTTCTCTCTCTTTTCTCTTCTCTAGGATACCATTCTATTATTCTTTTGGACCATCTGCCATCGGACGAGCGCGCTACGTGGCCTGCCCATTTCCACTTCCTTTTCATTATTGCTTTTCCTATGTCTTCTAAACCTGTCTTTTCTCTAATCCAACTGCTCATCTTCCTGTCCTTCCTAGTTAATTTAAGCATGCTACGTTCCATCCTCCGTTGTACGACTTGGATTTTCCTAATCACTTCTTTAGTCGTTGTCCATGTCTCTGTACCGTACATGAACACCGGAGCCACACACGTATTCCATAACTTCCTCTTCAAAGGGATATCCACATCCGACCTGAAAAAAATCCTATATTTATTGTAGGCTTTCCATGCGTTAGAGATTCTTCTGCTCACTTCTTTATCTTGTTCTTTTCTTTCACAGCTAATCAGAGTTCCCAAATATATATATTCTTTCACCCATCCGAATTCTGTGTTCTCGCTTTCGTTCCTATTATTTTCCATATTCACACCCATCATCTTAGTTTTGAGTTCATTTATTTGTAATCCGACTTTTTCCGTCACTTCCTTTAGCTCTTTTATCATTCTTTGTGCTTCTTCCATATTTTTCGCTACTAAGACGATGTCGTCCATAAATTTTAAAATATTAAGCCACTTTCCATTGATTTTGATGCCGTTGCCATCCCAATCTAACTTGTTACACGCCTCCTCTAAAACACTAACGAAGATCTTTCCTGACAATACGTCTCCCTGTCTCACTCCTCTGTTTACTTTCACCATCCTTGATTCATCGTCTATTCTTATTTCCATCTTCGCTCCATTATATATATAATTAATTAATTCGACATAATCTCGTTCTATTCCGGCCTCTACAAGCGTTTTTATCGCATCCTTTCTATTTACAGTGTCGAATGCTTTCCGATAATCGATGAAAACAAGGATTAAAGGGAAGTTATACTCATGTGCTCTGTTTATCAAATATTTAACTACCAATATATTATCCAGCGTCGATACATTCTTCCTACCGCCTGTTTGATTCACGTTTACCCTACTATCGAGCTCCCTCTCAATCCTCCTCGCTACTATTTGCATTAAAACTTTGTACATCACTGGTAGTAAGCTTATTGGCCTATAATTTTCCAAATCTCTTTTGTCACCTTTTTTGTATAATAATAACACCTGGGACTCGAGCCATTTCTCCGGTACTTTTCTAGTCCTTACGCATTGGTTACTTAAATAAGTTAGTGTCTCGATTATCGTTTCTCCTCCGTCTCTCAGTTCATCAGCCACGATCCCATCCTTTCCTCCTGCTTTCCCTTTTTTCATCATCTTTATGGCCCATCTCATTTCGTCTTTTGTGATAATTGGTATCTTCGCTTCCACACTGTCAATTTCTCCTAATTCTCCTACTTCAACCTTCTCTTTACTATTTCCTTCGTAAAGTTTCGAGTAGTATTCACGAATGGTATCTATAATTTTACTTTTTGCTCTTACTAGATGCCCTTCATTATCGTTTATACTGACTATTTTTTCGTTTCCTGTAGTTTGGCTCCTCCAATGTTTCCTTAGGTTACCACTGTTTCCATCTCTCTTATTTTCTTGTTAATAATCCATTGTTTAATATCTTCTCTTATTTTTTTTGACAGCGTTTGAAATTCTCTTTTATTTTTACCTCTTACCTTCATTTTCCTCCTTTTCGCCATCAGTCTTTTTATTTCTGTCGGTAACGTTCTTTCCTTCTCATCTTTTTGATGGTTATTTATCATTTTTGTGGCTGCTTTGATTCCTTGGCTTAGTATCTCTTCACACCGTTCTAGGTTATCCTCCTCTAATACTGTTGTAATAGTATTATTACTCATTATTACTTAGTATTCATAATACTAGTGATTATGAATTTAGATCAAATTTTGTACACCTTTTCTAAATATTTAACTCTTTCAATAAGCAGAAAATCATGACAATCCAACTACTCTTACATCACTTATAACTGTTACTTTACGGAGCTGATGTTTCATCGACCGATACACGCGGGCAACTCAACAAATAACATTATTCCCTTATAAACAATATTTTCTTCTTTCCCTCTAACATGACATCAGTTTTTCAACTAATGAATCCTGGAATAAAATAAAATTTTGAAACATTTGTCCCCTACTGCTAAATATTCTAGCTGGCTCTCTCCTTAATAAAAGTAATATGGTTGAAATAGACATTTTAGAAGTTCTTAATGTGCATTAGAGCATGAGGACAGTTCACAGCAAAGATTATAACTAACTGCTTTCTAAAAACAGGCTTCACGAAAGAAGTTAAAAATAAAATACCAAAAAAAGTCATGCGTCCAGTGGATAACTGATACTGGCTGTTCAAGAAATAAATGTCACTTTTGAAGAATTTATACATTTTGATGAAAACGTTGAAATTTGTAAGACTTGAAGAGATGCAAAGATTTTCACTGAAGTCACAGACAAAACGCCAAACAACTCATCTAATGAAGAAATTAAACAGAAGAACTTAATGAAAAGTCAATTCTAGGAAGTTACCAGTCATCCAGAGGAACTACGACAGTTTGTTGTATTTTCCATGGTTTTAACAATTCACATAAACTCGTGAAATAACAATCAATGATCGAACCACAATATGAAATGGGGAAAAAGACTAAGATCTTTCAACCGTAACAAGCGTTCTTCGTCAGAGTCAAAAACCCAACTGATGTAGACCGCTTGTTACGGTTGAAAGATCTTAGTCCTTTTTTTTCAATTTCATATTGTGGTTTGGTCATATATATATATATATATATATAATAATCAACAATAACTCTTGATATAATATATGAATTAAATACCACAATAAACAGTATATATTAATTAAAATGCTCTAAGGCCTTTTATTACAACATCATCAGAGAGCTAAATGAAACAACCAAAAAATATAATAAGTTAACCTGGTTGATTGAAATCTTCAGGATTGTTGGCATCCCTGTCTGAATTTAATGTTCCTAAACTTGAAGGAGTCTTGCTCTGCTTACTTATTTCTTTTATTAATATTTCATCTAGTTTGTAAAGTCCCGGACTATTGTTCATTAAATTTCCATAGAAGTTCTTTATGAGTGCACTTTCAATAATATTTCTCCTCCTTTCTGAAGGTAGAAAAATTAATTCCTTTGCTTCACTCCAATTTATCATATGTTTTTGTTCCTTACATGTAAGAACAAGGTACTCTTTTCATCTTCCCGTCTGATCGAATATTGGTGTGGTTTTACTCTTGTAAAGAGACCTTTACTCGTCTGTCTAAGATAAGACATTTGACTATCAGTACAAGGTATCCTATTTATACAACTATCTTTTTCCTCCCCCTTATTATTAACAAGCCTATTAAACAAATTACTATCATTACTAAACACAACGGAAAGGTCCAGCTTCTTCAAAAATGAGGGTAGATCTTTCAAACGAGGATTATATGGAATGACTGCATATTTCTTTTCTATGATCTGTTCTTCATTAATTGATGTCAGGGATTTTTTCACTCTTTTCTTGATATTATCAATTAATAATTTCGGATACCTTATAGAACTTGATATGCTATAAATAGTTTTGATTTCTTCCTCTACAAACTCTGCACTACAAATTTTAAATTCTCTCAAAAACATACTACTAAAAACAGATTTTTAACTTTAAGAGGATGAGCAGAGAAGAAGTGAACATAGGATGATACATTTGTTGATTTTCTATAAACACTATACTTTAGTTCATTATCAATCCTATATAGAAGTACTTCCAAAAAAGGAAGTTTATTATTATTTTCATTACTGTAAATTGTATAGATGGTACAAACGTGTTGAGGTTGTCCAAAAAGGAGTTGATATTTTCACTAGAAGGCCAAATGCATAAAACATCATCCACATATCTATACCATTTTGCATTAATAGACAGAATTGTAGGCAAATAGGTTATCTCAAAAAACTCCATATACATGTTACTCAATACTGGGGAGAGACAATTCCCCATCGCTAATCCAAAATTCTGTTTATAAAATTTACCTTGAAAAGAGAAACAACCATCCATTGCACACAGACGAATTTTCAAGGTAAATTTTATAAACAGAAGTTTGGATTAGCGATGGGGAACTGTCTCTCCCCAGTATTGAGTAACATCTATATGGAGTTTTTTGAGATAACCTATTTGCCTACAATTCTGCCTATTAATGCAAAATGGTATAGATATGTTAGCCTTAGGTGGCCTTAGAGCATTTTAATTAATATATATTGTTTATTGTGGTATTTAATTATATACATATATATATATATATATTTGTTCAGCAAAGTCCAAGTATTGTATTACATGTGATTAGTTATGTTACAATGTGGAGCTGAATGCTGATCTTTGGTTCACAGACCTATATAAATCTTTAAGGTATGGGTTGTATTCTAATTTGAGTATGCATTTATGTAGTAGTTATAAAGTAATGAGTTATTTGCAAATGAATTGAATCAAAGCCCAATTGAATTCATTGTTTTGTGAAGTCCAAACACAAGACTTAGTTGAGTTTTCATTTACCGTACTTGGCCAAATGAGAATTGCTTGTGAACCTGTTCACGACAATGCTGCGATGCATACCGCGATGCTATGATACCATAATCATAATACCAGTACTACTACCAGTAACATTTATTAAAAGTTATCGCTATTTGATTTGTGACTTATTTCGGTAATAGCAGCCCTGTGGACAAGATAACATGATTACCTCAGATTTAAAGTTGAGTCGATAAACTAGAAGTGGTCAAGAGGATAACTAGAGAGATGCTGTACTAATCACCAGATTGAGAACAGCTGATACCAGACAAACCAAAGACTCATATTATGGGGGATGCGTCCATCGAGGTGTGACTTTTTGAGTATATCCTGGCCCTCCAGTTTGTTCTAGCGGTCTGCAAAACACTGAAAAGAGCATAAAAGATGTAAAATGTCCCGATTAGTTTGATAGTCTCTCTCAAAAAGACCCAACCAGTTAATAACATAATAAATCTAAAGGTAATTTATTTGTGACTTTCTGAACTTATATTCTTTAAATAAATGTTTATTTTTTTCTTTGATTTGTTTCTATTATTTATTCATTTTTTTTGTAATTGTTTTACAATCATTGTAAATATATAATGCACAATTATTATTTGACTATATAGAAGCTTATTCTTCTAGCTGAATAAGTAAATGATGATATGTAATAATTGCTAAAAAATTTCAAGATTAAATTAAAGAAACATTTGAGTTCTTCAAACACCTTGAGTGTGATCATTACAAAATTATTTGTGTTCAGTTTGGACGAAGAACTCTAGAATTTTTTAAACTTAACACACAAATTGCATACAATTTTTTGAAGAACTAAACTCTGTTTACCATTAATCTTGAAGTAGAGTTGCCTAAGTTAAACTGTGTTACCATAACAAAGTTATTACTAATAAGTAATAGAAGGCAGCACAAATGCCTATGAACATTGTTCGCGTAAAAAATAGAAATCGTTTCAGTAATACGTAAAATACATGAGCAAACTGATGTTCTTAAGTTTTTAATGGAAATACTGATGCAGTTTCACAGAAACTTGTTTGTGTTGGCGAATGTGGAATCGTGAATAGCTGAGAGTTTACTGTAATGCACAGTGTGTCGACTGAGAGTAGAGAGACTCCCATGTTCGGATATCACTTCCTTTGTAATGACATTGATGCAGTGTTAATTGTGGTTAATTGTATTTACAGAGGCAATGCTTTGAAAATTACTTCCATTAAAAAGGAGGATAGAGGGACTTATTACTGCGTGGCAGAAAATGATGTGGGAAGGGGTGCGAGGAGGAATATAGCAGTTGAGGTTGAATTTGCTCCGGTTATTACAGTGCCGAGACCACGTCTTGGTCAAGCACTGCAGTATGATATGGACCTGGAGTGTCACGTCGAGGCTTACCCTCCTCCATCTATTACTTGGGTCAAAGACGATATTCAGCTTACAAATAATCAACATTACAGGTAATGTAGAAAGTGACAGCCGTCATGTTTGCTTAACTTTTAAAAAATATTCATTGTAACATGTCATTTGGAAGGAACAGTCGGGGTTTGACTTAATGTAGAAGATTTTGTAAAATCACACTGACTCCGATTCCAGTATTATTTTTCTGCAAGTCAAGTATACGAAACTTCTAAATACTAAAGTAAAACAAAAATTTATATTTCAACGAATTTACACGTTTCGAGGTTCCTGTAACCCACATTTGATACTTTAAGATGGTGGCTCTGTGTATGTTTCGGATGGCAGGTCATACATAAAAAAAATGTATAATCACTATTCTCAAATCGTTTAGATTAACAAATCTTAATTACATTTCTCAAACATATGATCCCTGCTGTGAAAATAACCCTATTGTTTTTTGGCAATTTTCGTCATAAGTACTGTACTGTACTTTATATCAAAAAAAGTACTCATTTTCTCCTACTCTTTTAGTTATTCTAGGCACTTCAAATTTTATATTTGCATTGTATTTATGTGAGTAATTCATTATATAAATTACATGAAGAGGCAGTATAACACAAAGAAGGACAACTAATAAGTTTCGATTGTATTCACTTATCATATTTGCTTATGGCAATATTCAACTTTCAAAACAAAAGTAAGTAATCTATCAAATATAAGTCATTGTATTTCGAAATTAAAATAATAATCAATTGTCAGTTTAAATAATTCATATTATGAGTAATTAATGTAAGTAAAATTATATAATTAAACATATAATTTAAAATAAACTGAAATATGCAATTAATGTTTCTGTTATTGTAACAATAACTAAAATAAATTGACATTTTAATTTAATTATATTTATTAATTATTCGATAATTAACTTTTTATTATATTTAGTGATTTGATTAATATTATCTGTCAATGAGTGTTACAAATAAAACTTATTGCTTAAATTGTCTGTTCTTATGACTATCATTCAGTGATGATTCTAAACCGTAAGATTTAATGCTAAACAGATGCTAATGTTAAGGGTTTCTTTTTTTTACTGATTCAATCAGTCATAAAGACCATAACGTCTAAGCGATCACCAATTGGTCTGGCAAGCATCCCGATTACATTTTCGTCATAAATAATAATAAATAAATCATTAAATTGAAGGTTCATTATTTCTGACTACAGGTTTGCTTACAGCTGGGTATAGACTATTCCATTTTTTTTAAAAAAAAAACACATTCTTCCTAATATTAATCTAATAAGCCTTATAATACATCAATAACAAGCAGAGTGAATACTATGTAGTATACAGTAGCATATATGTTGGTCTGAAAACATTGCAATAGAGCTAAGGTGGCATGCAGTTTCTGCAATGCTCTGTACGTGATTTTATGTGCGCATGTTTATTAATTATTTGTTCTGTTCCATACATATTACAGCCCTTCAGATACCAGTGGTTCAATACATGTCAATATATATATAAGTCATGCTCAAACCTGTAGCCTTGAATTGTTCACATTTTGCTAAACCCAATTGTGAACAAAATCCCCGTGTGGCATTTCACTATAGTGTTAGTATGCCTGTGGGCTCATTATAATCTTATAGCTCACGGTGCCGTATTGTGAAATATCCCTTGTATTGATGACATGTCATTACTCTATACAATAACACTGTTGAGATTATTGTAAACTGCAGTATTTACTAAAATAATTAATGAAATCCAAGAGTTGGAGTCGAGTTCTAAAATACTTGGAATTGGAGTAGGGCATCAGGAATGTTGAAGTAGGGTTCTGGAATTTAGTTATCTACCCCATATATTTGTTTGATAAATTTTCTCGAATTAACAATTCCTCTGTTTTATTCTAATTTAAAACTGCTTTTCTTTTAGCATATCACATTTCGCCACGCCTGACCAATTCACAGACACAACCCTGAGAGTTATAACAATAGAAAAAAAACAATATGGAACCTACATATGTAAAGCCAGAAATAAGCTTGGTCATTCAGAAGCTAAAGTGGATTTATTTGGTAAACTTTTTTTTTCTTTTTGATGAATTCGTATCTTTGTAAGTATAGCATGGAGGAAGTACGTATATTCTTATATTAAGCAATACAGAAGACCTGTGATGGTGAGATGTTAAACAGCTGGTAACAGTGGCCTTTTTTAAGGGAACGCATAGATATCTAAAGATTTAAATATCCTAAAAATATGTCCTGCACAGAGCTTAATTTATAGACTTGGTTATTCTTAACTGAAATTTTGATTTCGATTTAATGTCAGACACCGATTAACTACTTGATTTCAAAATAATGTTTCATTAATTTTGTTAAATCTTTTCTAGTACAAATGTTAACACCATACCGTATAGATTGAAGACTATAATTATGGAAAGATATTATGTTTCTGTGAATACAAAACTAAAGTTTGCGGCTTAAGGCCAATAAAGCTTACAAAACATAATGAAATGTGTACGCTAAGAGGATGTGCATTCTATTTGTGTTTTGTTTGAATAGAATGAAATGGTCATTAATGTTGTGCTGTAAATTATTTCTTATTAGTTCATAGAAATTTCGATAAATGCATGTTGAATCCCTTATTGCATGATGTATTCATTTTGTAGTCAGTATTTACATTATGTACTTTAAACCTCCCATTAGAAATTAATTGTATTCATTAGGGTTAACCATATTAATATAATCTTTTACATGGCTTTCCTGTAGGTAGTTACTCTAAGCCAATATAGAATAATGTTGTATAAAACATGTTAATTGGTATCAACAAACATAATTAATTGGAATGATTGCCACTCATTTTTTTTAGTTTTTCCGCTCTGTATTCGTAAGTTTAAAGCCCTTACGTAAGTTTAAAGAGCTTTGCTCTTTAATTGTATTTACGGGTTGAAGCTCTTCTGGCATTTTATGAATACTACAGAAATAGCTGGACCAGAGGATTAGCTGGACAATTTTTGTGAATATTTCGATTTCGATGTTCATCTGGAGAAGAAGTCACGGGCAAGTTGCCTGGTCAACGAGTCATCCAAGCCATCTAGCTATTCTCTTTAATTTGACGTGCAATCATATATATTAGAATAAGGATATTCGATCAAACAAACTTATTAAAAACTGTCAGATCATTCAAAACATTTGATAGAAAAAAGGCACTTACTACAGCAGACATTTCGAGTGGTTGTTAGGCATGACGTAAATTCTAGTAGATGACGAGGGAGAGAGATTATGATGTCCTCGTCTCCTGGTCTTCTTTTCGAGGCTTCTCCTTGGAAATATCCATTACAGTAAGTGTCTTTTTCTGTTATGTCTCCTGTGTTATCTTCTAGTTTATGTATGTATATATCCAAAAATATCATTGAAAAGGCCACATAGCGAATAAATTAAATTCCAAGGGAAGAACACAGTCAATCATCGACGGTCAGCTATTTTTGTTTTAACCTCCATCATCAGAAGAAGAAGGATAATTAATCTTACCTCATACAGTGACGAATAGCAAATAAACTCATGATTTCATCCAGTTTTTTTTTCTCTGTACACTATATACCATTATGACAATAACAAACACTATTTTGATGGAAATATATCATCACAGTAATCAAAGATAACATTAACATTAATCATCGCAGTTTAACTCTTGGCGTTTACCTTCATCTAAAATACGTAAATGGAAAACATAAACTGACATTTCTCTAACTTGACGTTCAACGCCTATAAGAGAATAATGGAATAAAAAAAGAGTTGAAGGAAGAACGAAGTTATCCTGAACTATATTCTTTTAAAATAATCTACCTTGAAAAGACTTAGGACTTTATTATTGTGGGGTTTCTCCCTATATGTTTCTTTTAAAAAACTATTTTATTTGTTATATTAAAATTATATTAATAATTGGTGTTGTATGTAATTAAAGATAAATAATTGATGTTTTACTTAATTTTATTATTCTGTTAAATTTTAAAGTATTTGAATGAACTGATAGTCATCTGTTTGAAGTATTTTTTTATGGATGTTTCTGATTTTGAATGATAAAATTTAAAAAAAAAGAAGCTTTTAGTTGATGTGGAATCAGTTGTGGTAGACTGTAGGCTGGCTGTCCTCTTGTAGATAGATGCCCTGTGTTTCAGAATCCATTATTCCTGTATGTCCCCCTGCCTGTAACCCCAGCAAGTACACGGGCAGTGCTCTTCAAATGTCCTTTAGCTCAATCCTCGTCATTTTTGGCATTACTTTTATCTTCTTTCACAGGTAAAAATTAGTTCCTAATTTATTTATTTTTTTACTATTTTTTTAATGTGATTATTTAGTGTTTATTTTGTTTAATGTGTTTTTTTTGTTAGTAATAAAGAATATTATGGGGTATATTTGCGAGTTTATTTTTATAATATAAAATTCACATTGGTTCATAGTAGCAGTACTGGAGACGAAGGCGTTAATGCTTGTTTGAATATTCATACCACGTTATAACCGGTATGCTTCAAGTGTCTATCCAAATTAAATAAATGCATGCATTTTTAATCTGTTTAAATATTCGATATAAAATCTTATGATGTTATTAAAAAAATAAAAGAGAAAGTTTCCATGCCAATAGGTTTTGTGGGAAAACAAGGGGCGGTTTTGAAGCTGGCAAAACATCTGTTCTTCTTTCACCTTCCTGGTGTCCACTTAATGAGCACTCAAAGTGTTCGAAATGTGTAAACTTATTTGTGTGGATACAGCTCTCTTCAATTATCTTGAGTAAATACTATACAGTAACTGATTGCAGAGCTAATGAATTTCATGATAGCGTTGCAACAGTTTTCACCTGGTAGTACATAACCTTGGCTATTGGCCAGCAGCGTGGTAACTCCTTTTGCCCGGTTGAGTGATTATCACTTCCTCCCCTCCTTCCACTCCGCTATCAATGTTTCTTAAATTTGGGATTTAACAAGTTTCCCTATATCATTATGTCTAGGCAATAGTTTTAGGAGCCTGCGACATTTAATGAGATCCTATGAAAATTCCTTATTGGTATAAAAGAGATGTTTGTAACACAAGCATGTAAAAAAAAGTGGCATTTTTCAAATATTTATATTGTATTGTTTCCGAGTATTGAAATGGGCGTAAAATTATATATATGTGGGTCACAAATTTTTGCTCAATTTGCAAAATTGAATGTAAAAAAGCAATCTCACTACTTTTCCGAAGTTCTTTGTTCGAATACCTTGCATTACCTAAAGTTTCGTACATACCTATTCATGCATCAAATGTATGTGGTGATTCCATATGTTGACCCCTTACAACCAAAATGCTAAGATTATTCAAAGTCATAGAAGGATTAATATCTTAAATTATATTTTGGTATAAAATTCCAGATTTCTATGGCTTTTATTTTCTATATCCTTTATTTCATTTCCCATTAAGTACCGTACCTGACACGGAACTCCAGATGCGGATTACCTCCCCTCCTCCTTTGATTTGTATGTTATTGATTTGTACCAGTATGAATAATTTATTTGATTATCTGAAAGTTGTTGGTGCGAGTGTAATTAAATAGTCTAATGGTATATTTGCGGTATAAGTAATAAGAGGACAGAGACCAACGTACTTATGAATTTCGTTAACAAAATGTATTTACAGTCACAATTGTAATATATGTAAATTTTAAGGTTTATCTGCTTTTTTATCGTACTAATTTTATTTATTAATGTATGTGAGAAAAATTAATTCAGAAAACAGAATTGCTATTGTTATAGTAATTTCTGTTTAAAAAAAGTTGACGCAATCAATATTTGAAATTAAGAATTTCAGTGAGGAAAGTTGATTGAGTGACAAGCAAAGATCACTTACTTGCTCTTGAGAAGAGAAGAGTGGTGTCATCAAAACTGCGAATGAGATAGCTCAAGTTGCCTGGATAAGTAACGCCAGCCCGGTAAATTTAAAAGTGCACTCGATATCCATAGAAAATCCATTGGAGGATTTCCGATCATCAACTGTGTATATACTGAAGTTGACTATGATGCATTTAAATAAGTTTTATAGATTATATGTAGACGTTTCTGTTTGCGCGATAGTAAATCATTCATTTCTGCATGTCTGCCATTACTTACTATAATTTGTCAAGCACCACTAAATGGTGGAAGCGCTGTATAGACAAAACAGATTCAAGTGGAACCGAATGGATGATGTTAGAGGTGAGTCAGTAAGTTTTGGCTTTTTAAAGCTTTAGGAATAGCTTGTGCTGTTGTGATGAACTAGTACCATTCTAGACGTAGATATGGATGTTCTTTAATATTGTGTTCTTCAGATTCAGTAGGGTGTCTTTGAATAATTAAAAATTCATAGAGTCCCAACCGCTGGGACTGTCTATGAAGGGAAAGTGTTGGTCATTTTGTTCGGCGCCCATTCAAAAGCCATGCGCCAACAGCGCTAAGTCCAATCCAAGAACTGACCATGCCCAATGTTGATTAACTGCGGTCAACTAACGGGAACCGATGTATTCAACATCACCATTGACGGACTTTGTACAAACTACCTTTGTAACATCTTAATAAATGCTAGCATATTTTAAACTCCTGCAGTATTATAGTACTTGAAACGGCAAATTAGAAACAACTAATATAACTGGCATCTAAATTTTGTTGAAAGTAGTCCGAGAAATTTACTTCAGCTTGTTTAGCTTTTCCTTTCATTGTATATATGTATCAAGTGAATCTGAAATCCGCTTCGTGAAGCATTGGTTTTTGTTTGATATTTGTTAAGTGTTTAATTTGTATAATTATGTATTTATAATTTTAATAAGGTCCTGTTTGAAGAAAAAGCAAACTCTTTGTCTATTTATTGCATCATTAGCTTGATAAAAAGTTCATTTTTTTAAAAAAAAATCACAAGTGTTATTTTTCATTACACTTTTGGTACTGTTCCTATCACATATAGTTATTTATAATTTGAATTTAATGGTTTAGATGTTTTTTAAATGTGGATATTTGATTTCAGAAACCTTTATTCCAAATATTAACTATCCGGGGTTAATAACAGGGAAGGTGGGTCATGTGATCAGCAGTACATCTCTCCTTCTCACAGTCCTCCTTCCAACAGTTTTAACTCTCTTCCGATTATCAGCACAATTTATCTACAACCTATTACTCCACCATGCTTAAATCATGTATTTAAAGAAAAAAAAAACACCAGTGACGACAAAATGAAATAAAGTTTCCTAGATAATGAATAGTCACTATCACTAAGAACATTTGATTACAGTGACAACAGTATCTAATGAATACATACAAAATAATTTTATTAGATAATCCTTCTTCAATCCATCTTTCAAAGTATTTGTTACCAGTGTTTACGAACAATAAGGACGATTGTTTCCTAAAAAAAAAATTACTCCGTTTTTTTTTCTTCATACTCCTTTATTTTTTGGTTGATAATTCGTATTTTATCGAAAATATTTAGCCAAATAGTTCATTTGTGGTAAAACATCTAAATGATATTATTGAGTGATCTGTGACTATTGGTACGTCTATAAAAAATAAATTTAGTTCTTTTGACTTTTCCCTTTTTGATATTAAAAGAATTAACAGTGAATAGTAATTTGACACACTTTATGATTATCAATTGATATATTTCGTTGATGATCATTATGTGTGTTTAATTTTGAGTCGTTCATTGTACAAATCGATTAACTCCGAAAAATAAGTAAAGAAATGCCATGAAATAAATAATAATGCATACTGTTATTTAAAATTTTCTTTATAATAGAAATTCATGTAAATTTATTTTTGTCGTTCAGTAAGTTGTAATAAATTTGAGTTGAATTATTGCAGAGATTTACAGTAGAGTATGGGATTTAACAAAATTACTTAGAAGATAAACGATTTATTATTCATTGGCATAAAATGTTTATATTTTAATAGTGTTAATTATTATATAATGGTTTTATTAATTGGAAAATTCATTATAAATATAACTGGCTTTGATTCGATAAATTGTTTTAAGATATTTCTAAAAGTATGCGATTTGTACAGAGAACGGTTTTATTACTTCACAATGTCCGATATTTAGAAATATCATTCGGAGCTATTTACTACTTCTTCAGTATAAATTACATACATGAAAATAATATGTCCATCTGAGGGTAATACATGCATTTTATATAACAAAAATATGAATATTTACATTTATTATTTTTTAAACCTTGATTTTAATATTGTTTGTTATTTTTTGTTTACATGTAACAGTATTAAAAATGCCGTCCTTAAATTACTTAAAGGTCTGAATTTTAATTATAAATATTTCGATGTCTTAATTGTGAATTGTAATTGATTGTGTATAATTGTATATACATGTTCACACTGAATAGTGTATTTTACTTTATCTTAATTATATGGCTGTAACGTTAGTATTAATCTTAGTTTAATATTTATAGTTTCAATTCACCAGTTGCGTTGGCAGGAAATGAATACACTCTAAACAAATAATTTCTCTTTATTTTTAATTCATATGTATTTATAATATTTAGTTTAGAAGAAGATTGCGTTGAATTCTATTGTATTTTGGGTTCAAAATTAACTAGGTTCAGTAATACATTGTGTTTTTATAAATTCTGTATGTATTCAATTCTAAAGCCATTCTATACTATATTCCTGGAGATTTTCAGTATTGTTGAAACACATCATGTATTTGATTTATAAAAGTGAATAATTCTTTTTTTTAGACATTTACGTTTTTAATTTTTTTCTAAATATGAAAATAAATGAAATGATACGATATAGAACGGAAATATAAAGTAAAAAGATCTTTTTATGCATTGTGATAGAATAGTAATTCATTAATGATGACATTAAATATAATTAAAGTAGTTGGAGGATGTAATTAGCATCACGTTGTTTTATGATGGGGCAAAGTAACAGAAAAGTGGATGTTTATTTCGTTTCCGTAAGACTTATAAATGTAGGTATTTTTATTTTAAAGCGATAGAATTTCAAAGGAATGGACCCTATTAGACTAGATACCAGCGTAATAGATGCTGACAAATTGTTAATAAATCAATCGAAAGTTCATCTTATATGTAATGGGAATAGGAAATGAATTACCTCAGGTGAAGAGGGTTCATCTAAGGAATTCCGATTATAATATGGTAGATTTAACTTTTTATAGTGAGTTCGAAAAAACATTTAGATAACATTCTGGTCTTCTAGTTTTCAATGATATGTAACTTAAAAAAAAAAATTGGTTGGGTTAAAGCGTTGGTTGGCTTTACTTTATTGTTTTTAATAGTTCAAAACAGTCAGTGAGTGAAACTTAGATGGCCCGATACAATGATCCGTTGATATTAGTTACAGAGACATTTCTGTCTCAGAGTTACAACTGAAACATGTTATACTGGTCTGTCATTAGTGTCTCTCTTCATTAATGTTAGCATGTTCATGTTTATAATCTCTAGCTTCAAAAATCAATTCGTTTATATCCCAGAGGTGTATTGATTAAATGTCCTGGAGAAAGTAACTTTACTTAAATTCACTTGTACAAATTACATATGAATAACTTCACGTCCAAAACTTATTAGGACTAATTCTTATTGTATTCAACCTATTTTTAAAATTAAACAATTAAGATTTAATATTGATTGCTGTTTAAAGTTTGTTGAAGGTCTACTGAAATGTGTAACAGGTCTTAACATATTTCTTTTGTATTTTAAATCAAAAACTAAATGTGTTTATAATCGATGTGTCTCTCACTAATTAAGGAACTAACCAAATATAAAGGTTCATTGAGCATTCTCTTTTCTTGATGTAAGTGGTATTATTAGGTTAGGTAGTATTTTGGGATTTTTAAAATAACTGCTTTTTGTGATGGAGCCTTTTAAAATGGGTTTGTTTTCTTTTGTAATTCATATTTCAATAACATTTTATGTTTTCATCCACATACCAATGTTTATCTAGTCTAAACTGGGAGCAAAATAGTAAAAGCTGAAACTGACTAAAATCTCTTTAGTATTTTTTTTTTTTTTGACTATTTTTCAATTGCTTACAGATGTTATAAATGGGGGAAACATTATTCTTAAGTAATGTTATATTATTTTATCGAATTATTTATTGAGCTTGATCAAAACGAAGCCTATCTTAATTGAATAAACCTGCTTAGCCGATATAAAGTTTTACTATTTACGTTTGACTTCTTGAATGTCTCTTACAAACTTCTTGAACATATAGGTTTTTTATTTATTAGGAATCCGTCATTTATCGGTGGAATTTGCAACAAATATTAATAATTCTTATTTTTTATGTCCAAAGTTTTAGAATCATTAACATAATTATATATCAGCAAATCTATCCAACATGTATTTTTGAATGTAAGCTAAATAATATATATTTTTTACAGATTTTTAAAACTATAAAATGCATTCCTTGACTTGAAGCATTTATTGTATTAAGTCGTTGTTTGGATACTTGACAGTACTTGGGTTCATTTCTTTCTATCATTTTCAGTATCTGTATGTGATAAAACGCAAGATCTTTAAAGTGTTAAGGTATTTTAAAGGCACTTTTATAAGGCATCCAAATGACTCTCTACTTAAATATATTCGTGTTCTTATAAATGTGCCAATTATTTTTATTTTATCTATCATCTTTTATATGTAGAAAATGTAACTTTTGATAAATTACATTTTATTAAACATTGATGTGTCTTTATTTGACATTGCATCTTCAGCTGCTTATGCAATGAAAGATGGTTCATTGTTATAATGCTTAATAAATTCTTAATTTACATTAATTTTATTGTTGAGGATTACTATGATGTTGGTAAGTTATTGAATATGATAAAGGCAATAATTGGTTTCACTGATTATCAATGATTTTCTATTATATTTTGATGTCAGAGCATATGTATACATAATTCACAAAAAATCAATGATCAAACCACAATAAGAAATGGGAAAACCAAGACTAAGATCTTACAACCGTAACAAGCGGTCTTCGTCAGTCAAAAACCCAACTTATATAATTCACTAAAGACCTGAACCCTTTCTATATTGTCTGGTTTTTCATGTAGGAGAAAAAAATTAGGCAAAATCCGTCTTTTCGTGACGATGTTAACAGTGGTATAGCAACCATTTTTGGTTGCATAGCGGTCGTAAGATTTGTCTCAAAATATTTATTTTCGTGGAATTACAATGAAGCATCTAATTTTTGATTGCTGTTATTAATCCCAGACTTTCATCTTATTACAGTACTCGTATACATGTACACCACAGTCATCATCAAAGAAAAACAAAGATTTTTCAAAACAAAAACATATAATTCAAATCATAATGAAATTGTAATATTAAATTAACTGGCTACGCAAACAAATATAATGTACTTTACAGTAGTACTTAAAAAAAAGTTTTGAAAAATTCAAGAATTTTCCTTAATTTGCAAATATTACAGTCAAAAATCCGTTAAAAACAGTACTACACACATAAAACATAAATACAGTTATGACCTTAAAAAATCATTTTGGTATACAATTTCAGATTTGTTGTTAGTTTTCGTTGTTATGATGTTAATTATTTTCTATTTTTACACCCTCAAAATGCCGCCCCTAGCATGTGCCAACCGGGGCAGCACTGGATAGTCCTATAAATTGAAGTAAGTTTTCACATTTACCGCCCCTAAAGGTGAAAACCTATAACTGTTGTCATTAAAGACAAAAAAATTAAAATATACTTCTTAAAGCACCAGCGTTGTCATTACTATTCTTGGTTCAATTCAGGGACTCAATTTGATTTTAGTGGCCGTACCTCTCTTCTTGCTCCCCAGCCCCATCGTAAGTTATTATATTTCAGTTATTAATAATGGCTAGTGATAGCACTGCGACTTAAATAAATGCTTACTTCATTCCAGTAATTACTTATGGTGCTAAACGATATTAAACTTAAACCTACATTTTTATTTTTCAAAATTCCAATATTTTACCAGTCACATGGTAGAAAATGTACAATGCATTTTTCGTTCTTCACTTTTGAGCTTGTTTTTTGTGCATATAAGTCTCTTCTGGTTGATTTTTTCATATAGCCAATTTGGTTCTAAAAAATTCATTAAACAGATATAATAATAATGTATTATCACTATACCATTGAATGCTATTTTCGAAATAGATCTTTTTTTTTAAACTATGTGCCAAGCGATTTTACAACGAACGAACTTCAATGGAAGCAAAAAATCTTAATAATGGTCACTACTACCTTTAGTTGATATTAAAAGTTTTATTCGTTGTCTGAAGTGAGCGTCTAAAATCTTTGAGCAAACAGTGTGTCATCTATTATGTAATGGAATGAGAAATGTTTAATTTGTTTTTAGTGAGAGCTATCTTTTAGTATTTTTTGTTTTAGGGTGCCAGGTTAGCTCAGTGGTTAACGTACTCGCCTCTGAACAGGTAGGTCCAGGGTTCGATACCCGCCTGGCCCTCGATTTGTTCACATGGAAGGTGAATAAATCTACGCACGTCGTCCCTCGGAGAGGACGTTAAACCGTCGGTCCCGAGCCTGTTCGTTAAAGATCCCTACTATAATTATACTTGAGTTAGGCAAACTCTAGGACTCCCAATGTAGAATCAGCAGGCAATGCTCGCCCACTACTAAAATGGGTGCCAAATAATAAATGAGCCAAAAATTTTTGCCCCTAAAACAGCACTAATGGTTGAAAGCCTTATAAGTGTGGGCGTTGGAAAAGAAACAAGCATTTTTTGTTTTAGTGTTAAACTTGGTATACTAAGGGGTGGTGACGAATTTTTGAGGCCCCTGGCTTAGCTCATATTTATGAGCTTCACATCTTAAGTGGTGTCCAAGGACGGAAGTTCATTTATTATTCGCCACCCATACTATATGCTAACCACATTACCGGAGAGCACGTGTCGCCCATCCTAACTTTGCTAATTCATAGAGAACGTGTGAGTTCAACATTGTTCTGACTGTTAGCATAATTAATTCTTCTAACGACAAAAGGTACTCAGAAAAAAATGTGACTTGAAAGTCTAATAATTATTTTAAATATACAAAACAGTTTTTATTGTAACAATGTAGTAATAATATATAGAAATGTACCTGTACATTAATCATTTTGATCACACAACATTACAAATTGATTTTTCTAATTGTTGACACTTTTTCAGCGCTTTTAATTTTTTATGGTATTTTAAGGGAGAATTTCAATGACGTTTGTATAAAATATTAATACTCTCCCGATTGCATCACAGAATTTTTCTGCTACTAACTGCATCGAGTAGAAATGAAGGTGCTATTTCATCCTTACGTCCAATTTTGGAAAAATGTGCATACTTGTTATAGATAGCTGTGTGGCGGGGAATTTCAACGGAACTACCGGAATAGTTCATCACGTAAAGATGGACACAGTAAAGTAACGCGCACCTTCAGTAATGAATGCCACTCAACATGTTAAACAATGCAGCATGGGAATTAGTATTTCTTGAGAGATAATAGTTAAATGAGAAACTAACACAGGTTTACTAATTATTCTTTAGATTTTCCTTTTGGAAAAGAAATATCTTTTCCTCAATGGGAGTTGCTTTGAATGCCATCTGGAAGTAGTAGATGCAGCATGAACGGACAAGCATTTGGCACTGCTGAGCCATATGACACGAAACATTGAGTTCATTCAGTTAAACATTATTAATTATTAAAAATACATTATTATAAAACATTGATTTTGATCAATATTCTTAGTTCAAAATTAATATACCTCATTAAAAACAGGGAGAAAACTTACATGTAATTTCCTTCTTTTTTTTTATTCAAAAATACTGTGTCCAACTTTTACTGCTTTATAAAGAAGTAACCGTTGGGAGTGAAGTAAATGATTAAAAACAAGGAAGGAACAAGTATAATTATTTGATTATTCAGGTGTGACATGTTAACAGCTCTGGTAAGATAATATTGGGTTAGAGCAAATTGAATAGGACAAGACTATTGAGAAGGTAATAAATGCACTATAACATAGAATGACTTCAGTGTTATCTACTTATTGGACTAATTCCGAAAGCACTCGACGTATGAAGAAGCGGTTTAATTTCGTAATAATGTTACATGGCCCTTATTTTATAGGTGGTTAAGCATAGGAATACATATTTGTTATCTCCTTTAGCAAGTACCCTGTGATGTTAGCTTCTAGATTTCATTAAAACCGATTAAGATCTAATATCTCAATAAATTTTAGACCCGTTAATGTTGGTGAATTAATATGATTGCACAATACTTCATGTCTAATTTGTTTTAGTTATGTGCTTATGTTAATTGATTGTCAGTTTTGTGTTTTTTTTGAATGTATTAACAAATATTTGTGTTTTCAATATAAACAGAAACAAACTACTGTTTTGTTATTTATGTTCTGGAATTGCAATTCTTTTAGGTCCAGTTTGCCAATAGAATAACCTGACCAACTTTAATTGAACTACTTTTCTGTTTCACTAATAAAAAGATGCACAATCTAGGAAGGTGGCGTCAACCGATTTATTTACCACGAAGAGCAGATAATGAGTTATTCCACTTTCAAATTTCAGGCCCAATCAGTTCAGTAATTACCTTATTCATATTAATTTTATTTTAAATAAAAATTTCAATTACTATCCTTAATTTGAATCTCAAGAATACCATGTTGGGCCTAATGGGTTGTGACATTCATTTAAGGATCTAATTTTTCAAATAAGATAGGATTTTAATTTTTCTGGGTTAAGCCATTCATTATAGTATTCATAAGAGCATTTCTAGCCATATCCTGTATGTTTATATTAGTTATTGATTCATTCAGATATTATTTAAAAATCGATTTAAGAAAGAAGATGCCAGATGTTAGAAGATCACTTAAAAATTGCTTCAAAGTTGTGAAGATGTTTGACACTTCTGGTTGGGCTGTAACAAACAAGAGTGAATTAATTGATACTTATCAAAATTTAGAAAATAGGCATGATTCAGTAATAAGTGCCAGAATCAACTTCAAAGGTATAATGGACAAAAACTCCTGAATTAGATAATATATGTCACATTTTGCTTCAAAAGTCTATATGACTTGACTTACCACAATACGGGTATGTTGACGAAGTTTCGACCTCAAAGGAACCTCTTCCTGGAAATTCAGGTGTGTCAAGTCCTAATTCAGAACAATCATTTTCATAACAGTGCAATGAACTGAAATCAATTTACACCAATTATTTTAAAACATATTTAAAATTTTTAATATATTAAAAAATTTAACCCCTGTTTTTGTAACTGAATGCATTTTTTCTTTAATACGAATATTTTTAAGTAAGCTTCTAAAGAAATATTAACACTGTGTTGTTTTTCTATAGCTATTAGTATCGCTAAGCTAATTTCTAATTTCCAGACATTTTTTGATTGTTGATTTATTAATATGACTATTGATTTCACAAATGGACTAAAGTGCAAATGATTAAAAGTCATCAGATTTTAAACCAAAACGAGAAATTAATATATAAAACCTTGCTTGGTGAAAACCCACCTTGCCCGGTGACAAAATTCATTTGTCACTGGCAAATGACTTTTTTGAGATTTTCGGACCTTACACAAAAAAATGCTTGGAATAAAATTTTTAATCGACTGTATTTTCAGTCTGAAGTTATCTGTTTTTAAAATATTTTATTTCAGATTCTTTGTATCTATGATTTGTAACTTTAACAGATTTAGACGTAGATAGGCTCTATAGTCTTCCTTACAGAACTCTTCAACGATGAATTAACGTTACCACTTAGTACACAAGGATTTGCTGAGTACGAATCTCTTTACGGCCATTAAAGTTATGGAATAGTTAATAACTATTAACTAAAGTTATTATAGAACAACAGTTTTTTTTAAATTATAATGTACCAATTTTCAAGTTAATTATCTGTTCTAAAGATGACCTTGATTAATTCTGAATCTTTAATTCATTAAAAGTATAACCACTGCATTTGGTTTCAAATGCAGTGCTATATG
The DNA here is from genome assembly GCA_026182355.1 of Hermatobates lingyangjiaoensis. Taxonomy (NCBI): domain Eukaryota; kingdom Metazoa; phylum Arthropoda; class Insecta; order Hemiptera; family Hermatobatidae; genus Hermatobates; species Hermatobates lingyangjiaoensis. Next base: position 448,705 of record JAPFBL010000007.1, on the reverse strand, counting down.
ACGTGCAGATGAAGTTAGCCCAGAAAAATAGAAAAAATGTCATTCTGGCCAGAATAAAGATAATGAAAGTTTGTTTAAAGTCAGGAAATTCTATCGTATATGAATAAGCAGAAGAAAGATTCAGACTGGAATTTGGTAGAAATGCTGAGGAGGTCGTTATACGGATAGTTAAGACAATTGGTGGTCTTGTCGAGACCATTACTACAACAGTATGTATTAATAATAATTTGTTAATTTTTTAATATGTTTTAGATTCTTGTTTGCATGAACTTTTGTTTCCTATGCACAGAGCTGTAGATTTCGACCATAAGCACTGTTCTAAGATTAGAGGGTGTGGTTCATTTGTTCACCTGTATTATTACGATTTGTGGGGTAAGTCACATAGCAGGGTTTATTCGATATTGGGAGTACTAAATGTTACTTCCCTCTTGGATATTAGAGAAGGGATCTTTAAAAAGTAAGTGCCATTAACTGCACAGGCTCGGGAATGATATTTTCCAGTCTTAGAGGCGCCGTTCACAAAGTTTTTCATCTTCCTTGTGAAAAATGTATGCTTTTGACCAAAATACAAATGGTTGATCTTCAGTTATATCATAAACTTTCATCTCTTCAGAACTGTTTGTGAAAATTGATTTAGTAGACTCTGTTAAATTGTTACTAAATATTTCATATGTAAAAGCAAGCAAACTTACTGTAGGTAATGGGAGGTCCAAAAGTAGTTGTAAGTGACAACCTTTATTTATTTTATAAAAAAAAAATTGCACTTTAATTTGAAATTCATAAGGTAATGATAAAGACAATTAATTTGTATTACGAAATGCCAAACTTATAAAAAAATAGTCTGATGTAGTAAAACCATTCGATAGATGGCAAACATTCGGTTTGTCTTTTAGCTTAGAAGGGACACGATTGGGTGATGACGTGCATCAGGAGTTAGTGACATCATTCTGACGATTATCCTGACCAGGATGATTGGTGAAAGTCTCTTCTACTGGGATCATCCGTATAATATATATATATATATATACAACTAAAAAATGATTGATCGGGATGCGGTCAGTTTCTTCCACTTTTTAATTCAAACTCTCATTGCCGACGTTTTGATTTTATTCAAAATCTTTTTCATAGGCCTACAAACAGAGGAAAACAAGAATTTTTATACGTACATTTTTAAAACACAAACAAAAGAAGTACACTATTAAGATTGTATTTAATTTTCATAGTGTACTTCTTTTGTTTGTGTTTTAAAAATGTACGTATAAAAATTCTTGTTTTCCTCTGTTTGTAGGCCTATGAAAAAGATTTTGAATAAAATCGAAACGTCGGCAATGAGAGTTTGAATTAAAAAGTGGAAGAAACTGACCGCATCCCGATCAATCATTTTTTAGTTGTATATCTGTCACACGGTCGAGAAGTTATTAGTGTTTATATATATATATATATATATATATATATATATATATATATTACATGAGTTGACTTTCGTGTTCTTGCCACACCACTTAATTTCCTGATGACTACAATTAAAGGGGTCTAAATATTAAAAATGAGTCGCAGTGTTTAGTTTTCATTCGTTTTTCTGTCTGTTTCAGAGTATATATATATATATAAATGTATGAAGAATATTATTAAAATAGTATACAAACACTGAGTAAGGTAGCCAAGAGAAGATCTTGTAACCCGTAAAGTTACAATCGACTGCAGGATCAATAGAAGCTATAAAAATGTCGTGTGATCTACTGTGTGAGCAGAACAGCGACTCAAATATTCCTGAAAACAAAGTATTAGCTATAAAGTAGATTTATAGATGACAGGCTGCCATGCTATGTAGGATACAGGTATGTAAACATAGACATGTTATGTACCGCGCAGATTATTTTTGCAGTATTATTCATGGGTGTGGAACTACTGAAATTGAGTGGAAGCACGGCGACTGACTTAGGAGAGTGCACAGGTTTAAGACAGACTTCTGTATGTGCAAAACTCCTGGTTGTATGTAAAAAGTCCATTACCCCAGATACATATCTCAGGCAACCCACAGTACAACCTAATCCATATCTACTCATAGTGCTAATAGTGATCTCGCTCCTAATTGGGGAATCTAGAGTAAGAATCAAACCTGGACCTGTCCAGAGGCTACTAAGCAAGCAAGTGGGCTACCATGGCCAGTAGCACTAACCGTTACCATAATCTGAAAAAAAAACAGTTCACAAGAAGAGAAGGAGAAAAGATCTTGTGCCTGTGCATGCTTCCCTCTTTAAGGATCTTAAGGTTAAACCATGCTCTCCAACTTTTCTTTGAGGGACCATTGTCTTCTTAACTTTCCACTAGCACACGTTAACAGGTTAGTTAAAAGTTCAGGCAGCTGAACTTTCTTTGATAAATGTAGCCTAGAAGGATCTTCTGATATGTTTGTATGGTAGATAATCACCGTTTTAGTGCAACAGAAAACTCATCGCTTGTACGGCTATGAAATGGAATATACCCAGATTTCAAAATAGATGATAGTGCAGTTCATTATCATTATAAATTCATAAGCATAGTACTACTCACTGAATTTATCGATTATAAAAAAAGATGTTTCAGTAATCCAAATTGTTTCACCAGAAAAATTTGTTCTACTGTTAATTTATATTTAAATTAATTTTCTTAATTATAAGAGTTTCTAGAACCATGCTAGAACACGTGCTTTACAGTATGTATACATACATTGAAACATGTGTAATAATATCAGAATAAACGAATTTTTCTTTAATTTAAGTGGCACTTTTTAATTGAAGGATCTATCTTTTTATTATATAAAAAGTTTCAGTGTTAACAAAAACTTTGAGTTGTTGAGAAAGTGGAAGTAGTCTAGCCTGGTCTGGTTTAGACTCTGGTTGATGGAGAGACTAAAAGAGACCGATAGTGGCCCAGCCTATTTTTTTCAATAGAATTTGTCTATGTGGCGATTTCCTTTATAAATCCTAACAACTTTACCATTCCTTAAGCTTTCCATCTGTCAATGGGCATTTAGATAGCTAAAATGTATAACTTTGTAGAAGAACTGCCTTCTTCTTCAATTTATATAATTAATTTTTGTTTTAATTACATAAATAAATGAAATAGATATATCATAGTTAAGTTTGTTTTTTGATGGAATTTAGATCTTTTTCATCCATCCCTATCGATGGCCTTCATGTCTGACACCTCCAAGTTTCAACATAATACCACTTTGTAGTCGACCTAAAACTAATTTCTAAGCTTCCATAACTGAACTGATTATTGATGGCGAAATGACATTGTCACTATGACTAAGAAAGTTTGACAGTTGAGGTTCTCAGAATCTCCACCATATTAAGAAATGATTAAATCATGTTATAAATTCTTGGTTTACCTTTAAAAAATGTTTCGATATCACTAAAGACATTGGGGCCGCCGACTTTAGATAAGTCAGGATCACATCCAGGCTGGTGGGAACCTTTGTTAATGTAGAAATCGACATGTCCTGCAATATGAATAACAAATTGGTTCGGAGGGATATAATAACATTAATTACACTTATGCAGAGAACAAAAAATTCTTTATACCTTTATCTTGTGAATGAATTTCTTCTTAAACTTAATAGTTTACCAACTTGCGGAACTCTTGCATGAGGATAGAAGCGAAGTGAGTACAAGTAGTTAGGCGACTGTGATACAAGTCGGCAGTTTTAGGACTCCATTACGGGATGGCAATTGATGGTTCGTTTCTTCTTATCATGGCTCATACAAGAAGACTATCTGTATTCAAGTGATGTCCCAACAAACAGAGCCTTAACTACGGCTAGAGGGATGGGATACTCCAGCTACTCCATGATATTCCGCTGGTGACCTGAGTAGGTTCATAGGTGCTGTAAACTCACAGTACTGTGATGTACTGCTACTAAGGGGGCCAGGCTAGCTCAGTGGTTACGTGCTCACCTCTGAACTGGTAGGACCGGGGTTCAATCCTCACCTGGCCCTCGATTTATTCACGCGGGAGGTGAATAAATCTGAGCACGTCGTCCCTCGGAGAAGGACGTTAAACCGTCGGTCCCGAGCCTGTACGATGTCAGGTACTCGTTAAAGATCCCTACTCTAGATACACTTGTGTTAGGCAAAATTTATGACTCCATGAGAATCAATCTTCATTGTGTGGTATCACAACAGGGCCAATGCTTCTGCCTACATGTGTTCCCTTGTGGACTGCCCACGCCCCTTACACCTAAACCATACTCTACTCAACACATCAATCTCTAGATCCCCCCCCCCCCCCACTTATTTTGATATTGCTTACCTTTCCTTAGGTTTGGAACCTTAGACTGGAAATAGATAAGGCCATACATGTCTACGTGTTTCCCCTCATATTTTATGTGAATAACAAAACTGATAACTGTTATATGGCCGTGAATTTGTGCTCAATCGAAATGATGTAAATAGGTGATAGGGACGCATCTACTTCACTTTAGAGTATTTTTGCATTATATCCATAAATAGTACGATCATTCTCCAGATATACTTTCTCTTTGGTCACAAATTTGAACCCGAAAGGGTTTTGTATAATAAACATTATCTGACTCACTGAAAGGAGGAAAAATCAGATATGCGAAGCGTATGAAATTAAGTGCTCTATAAAGCAAACAAGGAAACGAAGTCCGATTGTTAGTGAAGCGCTAGAGTGAACTCCTGTTTATTCACATAACAAATTAGATTTTAACCTATCTAAAATATTTTTCCTTACGTCGTTTAGGCTGTACAGTCGACAGTCTCATTAACCATCAGAACCCATATAATCTGAGGACGGGCCACATTACAAGGAGTTCTAAGGCCCGCAGTAACCAAGAACCAACCACTTCCAAAGTTGATTAACTTCAGTCATCTAACGGAAATCGGTCATTTCAACATGAATGAGCCCGTTCACCTTACAGCCTAAATTCTAGAACAATACATAATTGCATTTTTCTTCTATTCTCGCACACAATTTTGGTAGAAATACAAATAGACATAGTTAAAAAGAAATAAATGAAATGTCTCTTCTATTAAATTCTCCATATATTAATAGATAACTAATCAGATATAAAAATTAAGACAAATGTGTTTACCAATTGGCTCCCACAGACCGAAACCCAGTATAGGGATCAGTGGTTTTCCGTCTGTGTGGATAATATCAACAAAGCTGGCATCTGACTTGCTAAGTCTTACTTCTGGAGGTTGGTCCATGAATCCCAATCCTGCAGGATCTAAACCTAAAATTAAATAATATCTTTTTACTTACTTCAGAAATTGTCTTTTTTTTATTTTATATCCATCTAGCAGAATGCTTTCTTTTAAACAGTTTGATAAACTTATTCTTCCCTTCTCCCTTTCTTTCTCTCTCATATACACTCTCATTGACTCACTCTTCCTTTCTATCTTACTCACATGCACCGACTTAACTACGGTACCTGTAGAGTAATTGTTTAGTTGTAAAGCATAACACCTTCAATGATGAAGACTTATGTAATATATATGATTTCAATTTACTCGAAAGTGTACGTACATTTCGTATACTGTAGGGGTTTACTGTCCCTACCTCTCCCCCATAGTGCTCCCTTTTGATCTATGCAACCTCCCCCCCCCCCCCCCATAACCAAAGCACTCCTAGCGTGGTATGTAATATCCATTCTTTAAACATAATTAAAATTTGTTTTAAAAATCCCATGGGGTCTTATGTCTCTCCTTTGTGACCCTTTAAATAACAAAGAAGCTGAAATTGTGACTTATGTTCATATATGTTATGAAGGCATCATTTAAACTTTCATGCATCAAGTTACTCTTCGAGGAGTGGTTAGTAGTCTACTTGCCAATTTGCAGGCATCCTGTCCAGCGGTTTCTTTTGCCACATTTTTCCTCCTTTACATATAACAAAGAAAAGTAGAATTCTAGGATTTTTCTATGTGTTGTGTTGTACAAGTATAATGGTTTAATTTTCTTCAAAACTGAGATTATTATATCTATTTCTTTGGTAGTGTGTACCTCCCTGTGCCACTTGTGTGAGTAGTCTATATGCTAATTTTGTTGACTATAAAACATTAAGATCAAACACATCTACTATTCTGTATAAAGATATGCATCCAATGCTATTTTTAATCGTATTAATTTATTTTACAAAATATTTATATAACTAAATACTTAGATGTAAGCTCTCTTCTAAACTTACTAAATTATTACATGGATTGTTTCTGCTTTTGTAAAGATGTCAAATGAATTTCACTATATTCTTTACTTTTCAGCAAAAAAGAGTGTTTGCAAGTTTCTCCTTCATCTGGACAAAGGTCAACTTTCTTTCCACTCTTTAAGTTTCATTTTATATAGAGGAAACTTTAGAATACAGTGTTTCTTTATCTGATTAATAATGGTACAAAGTAAACACTGAATATCGTCCAGGCACTCATTCGTAAATTATCAAATCTGGTGGATATTGTATCCAATGTGTCTGTAGTGAGATTCTTGTTATTTGTTTTTCTTTTATTCATTGAAATGATCGGACCAATGAGCAGAGTGATTTCGAAAAGAATGTACAACTTGAAAACAGGAGTTGATTCGATAGCTGAGTTGATAGCGATGTTGAGGTCTTTCGAAGAAAACTTCATAAACGTGTAACTCTTTTTTGTTTAATACCCCCACTTTTAGTGGTGTAAGGCCTTTTGGGCCTTAAAAGTGGGGCTGTAAAAGTGGTCAAAGTGGGGCTCATTTTTGATTCTGCACCCGTTTAAACCTATTACCAATTTTTACTCATTACCAATGCAACTATGAAAAGTTGCCACTTATCCAAATGGTAAAACAGCCATTACTGCTTTACTTCAGTATTAAGATGTGTTTTACATATTTTCTGATGAATAGTGTTGAAGTGATTTTTCAGATTTTTTAATATTCCACGTGATAAACCTATGATCCTGTCCAAAGTCCCAACATTTAATCTTTCATACCACACACAGCATGAACACGCACACGTAGCATGACAAGCACACTACACTGTATCACAGCTGGCCACACTAATGCATAAAGCACACAATGATTTTCTTAGATTGATATACACTTTTATCCGATTCACTGTAAGCGGAATATACCTGTAATTCTGTTGATTAGTTTGTCTTGTTTCTTCAAGTACTTGCCTATATAACCCACAACATGAGCTCCCAGACTGTGTCCTATCAAGTAGGTACTAGAGACATCCATTCCTTTTGAGTTTAAATAATCCAGAAGTCTGTAAACAATTTTCGAAAGTTTTTAAATAGTTTTTTACTGTTGAAAATCTTTGTGCTAGATAATTTTACAATTATAATATAAATAAAACTTTGAAAACACAAATGACATACATTCTATTAGTTATATTTTAAAATAAAATTAATCGTTAAGAAATAATATTAATGCTAAATCTTATATGAAAAATAAAAAAAATAAAAAAGGTAAGTGAAAAGAGAGTGAAAATGTTTTACCTCGATTAAAAGAGGTTAACAATAAAATTGATGAAAACTGTTTGATGTACTTCATTGCTGATGTAAAGAAGTGACTAACAGATCTAGTTTTAAAAGCTCTTCAAGATCTATCAGAAGTGATAAAAGAAGTGAATTATACAAAAATCTATTCTTTATTTAAACTATTTACCAACACCTCGTAAAACATGATTTCCAGATTAGTTATTATAATAATCATATAAAATGAAATATAATATTGTTATATTAAACTCTCTCATTTCGTAAATGGTTGCTGAAGTTGTCAGATCGGTTTCACACGAAGTGTAGCTTCAAGTACGACGAAGTGTGAAACCTGTCATACGACTACAGCAACTATTTACTAGGTGAGACAGATTTATATAATAGGTATCATGTTTACTAACTTCTGTGGTACTAATAATATGGTTGGTTGTACATAAAATTTAATTAACAATTTTTTCTCGAGGAATTATAACTCTAATTTGATTCACCATGGGGTGTGCTATATTACACATACAATATTGTAAAGTAAAAAAAAATTACTGTGTTTTTACTGTAATAACCATAGTAAAAACTTGGACAAGCGGTTTCTTTTACCATCTTTGTATATTTTTTTAAATATTTATATGTCAGCATACTTTGCCTGTTCGTCAGCCACAGTCCTTGTGTCGGAGGCAGCTTGTTCGTAATCTAAGGAACTGGCCGGTTTTGCCCAATCAATAAGAAACACATTGGCATCCAACTAGAACATTACAAACACTAATGAAGCCATCAAAAAACCCATGTCAAAATTATTATGAAATAAACTTAAAAGATGATTCACATTCGATTAAGGTTCATATTTAAGTAGCAAATCAGGATAATAGACAAGTATCTGGAAGAAGGACCTAATCCTCGTTTCGTAAATTTACGAAGTCATGCATGAATGAATAAAGACAAACTATTTTGTTATCCTTCATCGACATTTTATAGGCCTTACGTCTGATATACTATCAAGAGGTAAAGGTGTGACTCATTTCTGATTCGGCACCATTAACCGTAAATGTGCCATTGTGTCACCCATGCAAGAGGAAACAATGCCCAAAGTTGTTTCACTTTGGTAGGAACCGGTGTTTTCAAGATGGATATAGCTATTGCCAGTAAAGTGTAAATGGAACTGACATTGACTCATTTTCCATTGAGGAACACACTAAGGTGTTGTACACGTATTGAAAACAAGGCTACTTTTACAAAAACATGAATTGGGCCCTTCTTCTAGATACTCTCTCAGTTGTGTTCAACTGAAGATAAATTTATAGTCATGTTAGAGAAATAGTTGGATAAATAAAATTTTAGGCTACAAAAGTTCTAGTTCTTGTTTTATAATATATATTTCAGCATGTTTTTACAGTTATAAAAATTGTCACCATAGAATAAATAATATAAATTAATTCTTTTGATATGTATTTTCAAAGAATAATGTCTTCCAGAATTGAATTAGTAATAGAATAGGTAGAATAAGTGGTAAAGGTTTAATTAAATTGTGCACTTGTCAATAGAGTATCAACTATGGATGTGGAAAAAAGTGTATAGGGTCCAAAAAAATATGAACTAAATTTTAAATATTGAATTATGAATATAAGAAAAAATGTTGATATTTTTTATAATAATAAACTTTTATAAATTCATACACTATATGTAAAAAATATCCCACTAGTAGTAGTAAGCAACCCTTTAGGTTGCAGTGGCTGTCCCACAAGGGAAACACACATAGGCTGACCATTGGGCCCTTTGTGATACCACACAATGAAGATTGATTCAACATTGGGAGTTCTAAACTTTTCCCAACTCAAGTGTAGTTATAGTAGGGATCTTTAAAGAGTACATGACATCGACAGGCTCGGGACTGAGGGCTTAACGTCCTCTCTGAGGGATGACGTGCTCAGATTTATTCACCTCGCATGTGAACACATCGAGGGCCAGGTGGGTACCAAACCCTGGACCTACCAGTTCAGTGGCGAATACGTTAAGTACCGAGCTAACCTGGCCCCAATGTTTCTACTGTAATGAATAAATAAAATTGGCAAGTTCACTTTTATTTTACTTCAAAATGTTTGGTCGACTAAAAATAATTTAAAATGAAATTGCTTTCCTCATATATAAAAAAAAAATTGTAGTTTTAGATTCCAGACCAGGGGTATTAAGGATCCACAGAATTAAGAGTTCCTTAGTACAAACATCCTGTTGAAATCATAATGATGTGTCCATGAATTCCTGCTCAAACATGGATTCAAGAATCCTCAAACGCATATATCCACCACAATATCAACATTGCTTACTTTCATGACAATTACGATTTACTTCACCATAGTGTAGAGTTTAGTCATATTTGTTTACCAGTCATAACATACCACTCCTTAAGTTAAGTAACAAAAACAAGGTAAAGTATTTCTTTGTTATAATATTGCATAAAATATAAAAGTTTCACTTAATCACCTCCGTTATCTGGCAACGGCAATGTGCAGTGAATAGTGTCATTGAAACGTTGTCAATGGAAAATAGGGTTCCTAGATAGCGATGAATGCGAGTAGGACGTAGAAATCGAGATGTCATTTGCGTGACAGCAAGTAGTTTTTTCAGCCGTGAAGGGTTATTAAAATAAACTTGAAGCGGACTAACAAAGTGCAGACTTTGTGACTAATTTGGTTCAGAGTAACCGTTTGTTGTTATACATAATAAATGCATTAGACAGTGATAAATATTGCATTTCAATACCATACATTTGAAGTAATTCATAATTCGTTAATGTAGAATTAAACTTTCTCCAGAAAGTTAAGTTCATTGTCGCCAATGAACAATACGTTTTCATAAATGGTGAAAGACATTTCTTTTTAATCAGCTGTAAATGAATAACTGTGTAGATATCCTTAATAGTGGACTAGCCAGGATTTGAGCAAAAAGGAGTGAGAGGGAAATGTTTCATTACAGATTAGGGGAACAAACCCGAGCAGCTGAGGGGTCGGGGACTGATGGGTTTCCTCAAGGAACTTTTTGGGCAATCCTAGGAGTAAGTTATCTCCAATGGCACATCTCCTTTCATTTACTATCCACATGAAATATATAGAAATAAAAGTATTGTATTCGGGTCAATATTTTGAAACTGACTTTTTCAAGAGGTATACCTCTTTGAAGTTCCGTAAGTCCAATATAATAAGTTTTGAACATTGGTCCATTCATATCCATGTGTGTCTATACGCATATGTGTGAGGATTTCTCAATCACAAAGGAACAATAATAATAAAATTTCATATTTATGTTCCTGAGACTGTAGCTATCCTTGAGCCAAAAAAGCAAACTCTTCATTTTGCTTTTTTTTTTAGGGGCACTTTATATGAAAAATTTGAATTTTTTGTTTCTGTCAAACATTTTTTTACATAATTTTGTGAAAAAATCTCTGGCTTTTTAGTTGACATTTACTATATATAGGATGTGACCTGTCCTTCACGATGAAAAGAAAATAGATCTGTAGTTTTTACTACGTCTTGTTACAGAAGTCTTGGGCTCATTTTGACAAATTATGAAAGGTTATAATTTCAAGTTTTTTTATGGATAGTTCAATTCTTGCCAAATTCATTCCACATTCAGTTGACGATGGTTGCAACAGTTTCTGTTTTCGGGTCATCAGTAATCCATATCTTTTGAATGAATAGGCAATAGACCAGACTTTTCACAACTTCCCATAAAAAGAAACTGCAGAATGTGAGGTCTGGAGACCTGGGAGGCCAGGTTATGAAAACATTACGACTCACCCAGACCGTCCACTCCACCTGTCTGGCAGTGCCGTGTTCAGATGGTGTCTAACCTTGAGGCTCCAGTGTGCTCGTGCCCCTCATGGTGCAATATAAAGTCCTCAGGCTATTCTGTATTTATCGGTTTTTCAGTATGCCGAGGTACATGACAAGATTAACTGTTCCTTCTCTAAAGATAAATGGTCTGTAGACAGCTCTTTTATACCTAGCACAAATACAGTCATATACAGGCGCTCATGGACATTTTCTCAAGAATTTCATGTAGGTTTTTAGAACCCCCCCCCACCCCCCCACCCCCAATGAGAGTGTTTGTTAACTTTGCCATTTCCATTTAAGTTCATTTCATCGGTAAAAACTAGTCAGCCATCAAATCCTTCATCTTACAACTTCTCCGGCATTACAATTCAAAATACATGACGAGCTGGCTCATCAGTGTTCTGCAACCGTTAGATTAACTGTAGTTTGACTACAAGAGCCGTTACCTTTTTGAGACACGCCAAACCAGTTGTTCTAGGAAGCTGAAGTCCTTTACTGGCTCTTCTAATCGATTTACGGTGCTGCTGTCGACAGCAGTTTGACCTCGCTAACCGTTTCATCTGAATTTGAGGGAAGCTAGGCCAACACCCAACCTTCATGAATTTATCATTTTATCTCCATATCGACTTCCTTTTGAAATTCCACCCTAAACGCACATTCAACAAGTATCCTCGATTAAGTCAAATTCAACAATACAAACATTTTTTCTACTCAATCAAACTCCATTATTGAAAAAAATACAAAAAACTCTGAAGGATGTAGGTTTAAACTGCTACCAGTTTCACTTTATTACCAGTAAATATAAAGTCTTGACATGTGCCCAAGACTTCTGAAACATCCCATATATTCTCAAAAATAGTCAAAAACAAAATAACTTTGTAGAAATAAAAATATTATAAATGACTGTAAACTACTCCCGTGGTTGACTACGATTCTAATTAGGTCCCTGGTAAGTAAATGAGCGCGTCACCCGCCATGTTGGCGAGGGGTTCCTGGTACGCAGTAATGGTCCATGCCTAATTTATACTATATATACCATTGATAATATATCAACATATACCATTATAACAATTATATCAATAACTTCGTTTAGCGAGCTAACGTATACAATATTTTAGCATTATCTTTCAAAACATGAAACCATGTTTGCATTAATTTATCATATTGTTCTAAGGTTCACAATGTTGTATTACTCTTTTTTTGCGGTATAACTAAATTTAATTTTTTTTTTCAGTTGATAAGCATAAATCTATATAAAAAAAATAATGAATTTGTCTGTACATTGCTTAGAACTGACTATTTCAAGTTTTCTTTACGTTCCATACATTGGAGAAACCGAATCCACCCATAGAAAAATTTCTGTCGGTTTGCCGGTTTATCAGTTTGTCGGTTTGTCACAAGTAAACTCAGCCACCATGAGACATATCAAGCTGAAACTTTTACAGTAGATTTGTGTATGTCTAACTTAAAATATAGGCTCTGAATTGATTTGGAAATTCAACGTAGAACTGAAGTTATGGACGTTTAAAGCAAAAACGTTTGTCACAAGCAAACTCAGCCACCATGAGACATAGCAAAACTGAAAAGTTGACACTAGATTTGTGTATGTCTAACTTAAAATATAGGCTCTAAATATATTGATAATTCAGTACTGAAGCGAAGTTATGGGGCTTTAAGCTGTATTTTTCTAACTTCACAGACAAGTTTGTTTGGAATATACATAGGTGTGGCAAGTAGGTATTGTTAGTTGTTTTTAATTTCATTTGAGCATATGAATATATTGCTTATTTAACATCGTTGAAAAGGTGTTTCCCAGAGTTCAGGATGTGGTATCTATTAAGAATAAATAGTTTTGTGAATGAGCAATTCTCAACTCTTAATATGAACAGGCAGGAAAAATCAACAAACAAGTTCTTACGCTATATCAAGCCGAGGAAAGGACTTACAAGTCAGTAAAGAGAGTGATTAGTGATGACGAAGCAGTTCATTATCTAAATGAATTTCTTGACTCTGAATTTATTTCTCCTGAACTGCCTGCTCATAAGTAAAAAATTCAAGTAGGAGCACCATCATGCTGCGACTTAGTATCAGGAACAAATTTCATGTTACGAAACGTGAGTGCCCCAAAACTGTGCAACGTGACACGACTCTGAGTTCGCGCTCTGCATAGATATGCCATAGAGGCGGACATAATGACTGGGTGTGGAATGGGGAGTCTGTGTGTATACCACCCATACCATTGATTCCTAACCACTATCTGATTCCGTTGAAACTATTGCAAAGTCCCGTCAGAGTCTATTTCGCAATGACGTTGACGTCATGACGCAATGACGTTAACTAAGTCGCAAGGGGAAACTTTATCTAACGCAGGAATTTAAGTTAGCGAGACCAAGTTTTTCTCACATGGTCAACTGTAGTTTACTTGCTTAAGATTCAGATGTTCCACCTGTTGGTTTTCCATGAACCTGAAGGACAGACGGCTAATGTGGTGTATGCAGAGGCATTTGCTTAAGACTGCACTAATAATGATATTTTCTACTATTCTATAATTTCTAATTAAATTATTACTATAATACTATAATTGGTATGGTATTCCATGGTATTTTGGAATAATAATAGAATTTTTGATTCCGTCAAAGACGGGTACGTTTGGTAGTTTATAATATATTAAATATAACAAATCTTCTGAGAAAAAAATGTGTGCAGTTAAAATTTATTTTATCGATGTAATAGATGTTGTTCCACTGTTACTTCCCACAAATAAGTTTTCGTTTGTAACGATTATTCAAACAATATATAATCGTTTGCTTATATATAAGCAAATTATAAGTTTTAAGCTATATAGAAGTTATATATATTATATATAACGATTATAATTTCTCTCAGAGGGTCCTCAAGCAAACAAACATTGAGAAACTCTGGTTTAGCCGAAATGAATGTGGACTCCTTATTGCCAAACTAGAGATGGCATCAAATAGTGCTTGCATACGAGTACATAAGGCAGTGAAATATTATTAAATACCAGTAGCATAAGAAATGGTATTATTGTTTGAAGTGAAGAGTGAATCTGTAATTTTTAATTACCGTATTGTTACAATTAAAGTCCTTAACATTTATATGAACATTCTTACGTTTTCCAGGAATTTGTCTTTCATTTTTAACACCCAAGGACTGCCGGCAGATGCCATCCAACCGTGACAGATGAAAATCGTCATCTCTCTGTCAGGCTTGAACCCTTGGAAAGAAGAAACGTTGGGGTAAACGGTAATATTCTGCCCAATTGTGTTTTCCCTAAAAACGAAATACCATCAATGACTTTCATAGATTATTGATTTTCTATTGAAATTGTACTTATTTTATTGACATTGTTATTATGCATTAATTACAGAACAGAATAATGCTTATTCATAAATCTCTAGACTGAGTACAATGTAACACTTTTATTCATTACGAATAAATTACACTATTGCTAATTAGTATAATATTTAACTATTTGCACAGAACAAAGATAAAAATGTAGAAGGTACTTCTGTTTAATCAATGTATATATATATATAACTATTGATAAAAGTATCAACTGTGAAGTAGAAACAAATAATATTTGTCAGTGCTCGGTCAGTTTTTCAAGTTCAAATTAAACTCTCTTTGCCGACGTTTCGGTTTTATTTAAAACTTTTTCCATAGGCAGAAGTATAGATGTTTTTCTGTTTCAAAATTGTATACTTCCTATATGAAAAAGGTTATAAATAAAAACAGAAGGGTCGGTTATGAGAGTTTAATTTGAACCTTGAACCTGAAAACTGACCCAGTCCTGATATTTAATTTTGTATCATATATATATATATATATATATATATATATCAATGATCAAACCATATATACATATATATATACCATACCATATACACCATACATACCATATATACAAATAAACACATAGAGTGTTTATGTGAAACTTATATAATAATACATTATATTATATTTATTATATATATATGAATGGTCAAACCACAATAAGAAATGGGAAAACAAGACTAAGATCTTTCAATCGTAACAAGCGGTCTTCGTCAGAGTCAAAAACCCAATCAGTTGTCTTTGTCAGAGTCAAAAACGCAACTCAGTTGGGTTTTTGACTCTGACGAAGACCGCTTGTTACGGTTGAAAGATCTTAGTCTTGTTTTCCCATTTCTTATTGTGGTTTGATCATTGATTGTTATTTCACGTGTTTATGTGAAATCTTTTTATAAATATGTATATATTCTCCTCCTTCTTCTCATGACGGTGAGGTCAAAATATTGAAATGAGTCGTGTTGCTATAACAGTTTGATAAGTTGTTCTTACAGAATGTTTCATTTTATATATATATATATATATAATATATAATAAAGAAAGAGAGAGAGAGAGAGAGAGAGAGAGAGAGAGAGAGAGAGAGAGAGAGAGAGAGAGAGAGAGAGAGAGAGAGGTTATGTTTGTTAATGGAATAATAATAAATTAAAACATTAAGTAAATTTTAAAAATGTAGCCTTAAGATGGTCACATGGACGCCTGAAATATTCTGCTAAATTGGTTTGTTGGGGAACTAAAGTAACATATTTATAACAGTTTTATTAAAATTATAGTTTTATACTTTGAATATTATAGTTTCAATACTTTTTGACCTGCCAGTATACCAGACTATATCTTGAAATATTCTTGAAATCAAAGAGATTTCAATCCAGGTGTTTATTTGTCCATCGACATCCTCTGTAACATGTATGAAGGACAGAATCTGGAAGTATATAAGCCAAACTAATCATGTTTACTTCTATTAAATTTTTGAATATGTCATCTTTTATAGTTCCATTTCGTCGTGCCAGTTTCAGCTCATTCTCTTAAATTATGCTATTATAAAGTACAATTCCATTGGGATCCGTCAAACGGTGTAACCTGTATCGCTCTAAGAATATTTCAGAGTCAATCATAAGTACAAAATTTTACTTTATTGGAAAGTGACATTTGCAGTTATTGAATTTTTTTTTTACTTTTTTCAACTAATGCTGCTGTTAAGTCCATAATATTCCTAAAGTTAGTAATTTAGAAAAAAAAATGTTATTGAAGGAAATTTTTGCCAAAAGTGTGATATTTAAATGGTACAATATTGCGTAAATATAATAGGGACACATCTACAGTATAAGGCTAATTTTGTGCAAATTAGCTACATGGTGTGGTTGTATAGTAACCACAAACTTTAGGATAAACACCCTGTGTTTATCTGTATGTGAGATATCATTTATTGTAGCTGTAGTGTGGTTAGGTTTTTTTAATTATTACTTATGCGGTATTCCCCCCCCCCACCCCATGGCCTCAAAAATATGTTAGTATTTGACCCCCCCCCCCTCCTGTGGTGGGGGGGCTTTACATGCCTGGGCTGTTGTTCCCTCATGGCGTGAACTAAGAAAGGCACAACTGAGCAGAGGTTTAGCCTGGGTCGTCGTTCGAAGGTGGAAAGTCCTCTCGTTTGTGCTCTAGATTGGGCGACAGTCTACCCTTATTAGCCTGATGCGGATAACGCCTGTCTTTTTCAAGACTTCTCTTGCGGGATCTTGTGGGGCAGTTGTGTCTTTGGGACGGGATCTGCGAGTGGTAGGTCTGCTCGGCGAGATTGCCCGTCCTTCCGGCCTCGTGCGGCTAACACCCCTGTTTTGAAGACCTCTTTTTCATTGTGGTGGCACAACAGCGACTTAAGCTGTTACTTTAGGGTTCTCTACCTGGGCTGGTATCCGCGGATGGAAAGTCCGTCAGTCACGCACTGGTTCGGAAGCTGGGTCCCAACTTTTCTTTTATTCTTCCGGATTGCGCCTGTCTTTAATGACTTTTTCTCACTGCTCAGTGAGGTCCAGAAACTTTGTTTGCTCATCAGGCCTAAGATTTATTTTCACGATGCTGATTGTGGCTAGTTATTGCGGATTTATGTTTGCCTGACCTATAACAGTGTAGTTAGTGTTTGGAATCTCTTGTAATCTCTCACTCCTTCCCTTACCTATTTTCTTACCCATTCTTTACTATATCTCAACTCCCTATTAACTGTACACTTGTTTTTTCCCTTTTCATTTTCCATCTGTAATTCTTGTTGATTTCTTTCATCAAGTAACCATCAGCCTTCTAGATACTACCAGACTTATGTTTTTACGAGTAGTTTGTGTTGATGTAAATCATGATGCCCGCCTCTGCGAGTTCCACATTAGCTCCTTCGCGAGGACTGTCTCTTTTTTCCTCATTTGTTTCAAATGGTTGGTTTTTTGTGACGTGCGGGCTCTATGCTAAAAAACATCAATCTTTTCTGCTTTATCATTCGGTGTGACTGAAAGGCTCACCATATGTGAGTTATTGTTTACTGTAAGTTTAGTATGGTTAAGTTTTATTTCATGAATAAGAAATGTAACTATTAGTCAAATTAAATCACCAGATTAAATTCAGTAATTATCTTTTCGATATAAAATGAAGTTTATCAATAACAGACAGTTACAACATTATCAGTTTTACTTAGAGCAGACCTTCCATTAAAAGAAAAACTGTGTCAAGTTGTAGAAAAAAGTTAATGTCTCAGATATATCAAGCGATTGACAGTGGGACAGTTCTTTAGATAGAAAATACTTCTAGACAGAGAAATACAAGGAAGAATATATCCATCATACATTTAACGCTTTAAAATAGTGTTTCTTATAATCTACAATGAATCATAAAGATACTGTGGAGGAAAACACAGTTATAACGACCCAAATTATATTGAGAAGCAATTAGTTATTCAAATAGAACAGCAAATATGTTATCCAAACGTCGTGTACAAACGAGGAGTTAAAAAGTTGTTTTAATTTTTTCAAAAACATGAAATATGCACCTAGTGATACTGAGGGGTTACAGTGACAGATATCTTTTGTGTCAATATGAGTTATTATATCTTACAACTTTCTATAGTAGCAGAGTTATTGTTTGGTTTTTAATTAAAAAAAATATCTGGAGTAGTTCACACTCAACTTTCCAATATTCCAAAGATAGATTATAAATGGTGCTTGTTCTATATCTAGGCAGTGTATCTAAAGTATAACATAACCCAGAGATTGTTGTTCAGTTTGTAAGGAACGTCATTGCAATAGTAAACGGAGTTCTGAGCTACCAGAATCAGAGTATGGTTCAACAAGAACTAGGTAGGATGGAACCAGAGTGGAATTGCGTACTAATTACCTATATGGGGTACACTTCAAGGAGGAGAAGGAAAGTAGTTTGTTACTGGTCTGCCATGAAACAGAGATAAACTTTTAATTTAATTTAATTCTAGATAAATTAGTTTTACTTTATTTCTAGGATTTAATTGATGTATCCACTTCTCTAGATCGTTTACGGATAAACAATCAGGCCAATGACCTGATCATGTTATGTATGAATATTATTCAAAACACCTTGTCACCTTATGTCTTTCTGCTTGAAAATCTGTGTAACTTAACCCAGTCCATAATTAGATCAAAGTGTATATGTGTTGTGCTTATGTTTTCTTTACGCCTCGTAACCCTAACATGAGGTAATTTATTTAAACCTGCAACTTTTTTTATAACAGGTCTTAATCTGATTTAAATTAATTTTATAATTAGCAGGTTATTTAAAAAACGGAAGAAATCTTCACAGTATTTTGCTACGAGTGCTAAGTGTTCTTCGTTTCTTTCTCTTGTAGTGGAATGTTTTTCATAAGGACTGTCTTTTGTTTTCAGTCTGTCTGCACTCGAATAGCAAGCGTACACCGTTTGTTTTACTTCTAATCCTAGTCAACCTGATCATTATAATTTTAAAGACATTCAGAAAGTTGATGGATAACTTTCTTGGGCTGCTAGAGCCATGGTTGTCTTTCATACTTTGAATACTTTCCTTCATTAGAACCAAATCAATTTTTGCTTCATGCGTTCACAGTCATGAAATATTCGTATTTACTAATATAAGAACTGATAATTACTTTATTTATTTTTTTAAAGATGAGTTTGAGGGCCTGCATTATTATTACGTCGATTTTCCCGGGGGAATATTACACTTCAACCAGTACTTCAGAGCTTTCTGATTGTAGTCTATAATCTCAATGTGCTCTTTCATTTCCCCTCAGTTCGTTATCAACTTCAAACCAGACAGCTGAAACCTTTCAGTTTTGGAATTCCATTTCCTTGGCATACGTTATTCAACATTTTCGACAATAATATTTTGTTTTTTATCTTTAACTGATTGTGGTTCCACGAACTAACTGTTGTCACACGCTGACTAGTTATTGCAGGACAGCATCTATATCCTGTAATTAGCTAGGCTATTTGAGTACCAAGATAAATGTGTATGTGTGTGTTGTGCGTGATGTGTGTGAATGTATATGTATGTTACTATTCTCTGAGGTTATTTCAGCTAGGTGCTTCTCTCGATATAAAAACGGACTAGAAATGAAAGTCAGCTTAAGTGCTTCATCTAGTATGTTATAAGTCAACCATGATAAACTACAAGTATTTAATTATGTTTACCTGGAAAAGAAGATGCTGATAGTGGACACTTTACTAGGAGACCTTGGAAGGGGTAAGTCTCTGACGGAAACGTTGTACCAGGGATGTACAAGTGCGTAGCAAGGAAGTCCGTCATAACAGACCTTATCTCCTGAAGGAAAGTAAATTAAATTACTACTTATCTCATTAGATGTAATACAAATTCAGACAGAAGACAGTTATAATATTAACATCTTGAACAATGTATATTAATTAGTAATATCTTTCTAGGGCAGGGTTGGGGAACCTTTTTTGGAGTAAAGGCCATTTTAGCACCGGCCACGTCCCCAAAAGGCCACCACGAATGGATAAGCAAATTCTAATATAATAGCTACATTGTAAAATCCTCCAATTTTTCATTATATTACTCGATAAGTGCATCTAAATCTGTTTTGCGTCTTTCAAAAGATTCAGCACTGTTCTCACTACCTTCGTTTATTACCTTTATTAACTCAAGAAAATGATTTTCTAAAAGCTTAGACTTTTCAAGTCATGATTGATGAATAGTTTTCTTCCTAAATTCCAGGATTTTTTTGTCTTTATTGCCAGAATTGTAATTCTTTATATTTTGAAAAATTTTTCTCAACAAACCGCAGAAGGCCGCATTTCATAGTTTGAAAGGCCACATGTGACCTTAAGGCCGCAGGTTCCCCACGCTTGTTCTAGGGATTTATAAAGGAAGTCTCTATATTAACAAGTTTTCTTGATAGAACAAAGTGTGTCCAATACATAATGTTCTTCACCAGGTAATCTCCTATAGTAGAATATTCATACGGTATTAGATGTTGACTGAAGAAATACGAAACAACATATTTTGGTGTAATCAAAAAAGATTTCTCTCATCGGACTTGTGAACTCCGAGAGATATATCATCTGTCCTATCTATTTTACTCTCCTTCGTCGTTTCTTAAATCAGCTTCGGATTTTACGTTTTTCAATGAGATTCATAATTAGAGTAGTATCTCTAACTTCTAGTGGTGAGAGAAAGAATTCATAAATATCTCCTTTGCATATTGGTTTTAGTTAT
Organism: Hermatobates lingyangjiaoensis; assembly: GCA_026182355.1. Taxonomy (NCBI): domain Eukaryota; kingdom Metazoa; phylum Arthropoda; class Insecta; order Hemiptera; family Hermatobatidae; genus Hermatobates; species Hermatobates lingyangjiaoensis. Next base: position 427,837 of record JAPFBL010000007.1, on the reverse strand, counting down.
GATTTGCCAAAAATCTTTAGCCATCTAAAGGTGATTGAACTGGAAGGTAAATTTTTTTAATCTTTAAGCAGCAATTTTCTCTTTTCCTTTCCTTGGGGATTTAAATCAATGTTACTGATTTCTCTCTCTCTCTCTCTCTAAAAAAAACTATTCCTTATAATTTTCTATTTTTAAATTTCAGGACTAAACTTTCCATATTAAAATCAGTGATGCGCCCCAAAACATTTGTTATTTCATAGGTGCGCCCTGAAGGAAAACAGTTTGAGAAACGCTGTGCTAAACTATTAACGTTTCGTTGTAATAATCTTTTGAACATTTTATCTCTCAATATAGGCATTCCAATTGTCTAGCATACTTATTAGTCGGCAGATGATCTTTTTTTATTAAAATATCTCAACACTCTTGTTATACTTTATTAAGCTATTGTAGAATACTTTTTTAATTAACTTTTGGATTCTTCACAACTAAGGCATATGATATGATTAGTTTTCTCACAGCAGTAATAGTAATTTTCTGAACCCAAAGTGAATCAGTATTTGGGATTAAAACTCCTTGTTATACCGAAGAATCTCTTAAAGCAGAACAGTTTGTTTGTAACCTACAGAATGTATTTATTTCATGGTTTTTCTAGTTGAAACTTTTATAAAAAGTGACTCCAACAGCACTTAAACATGTCGATCGATCAAGCTTAATATTTTTAAAGAAAGTGTTTTTGACACCTACTTTTTCCTTAGGAAAGGCATAAGGGCCGTTTAGCTTATTCTCCTTTACCCAGATGAGAAATTTGGGAGCTTACTGAATAATCTCAAAGTGTATGACGTCAAGCACTTCTTCTTATAAAAAATAATTTGTATATCCTCGCGTATCGCAACCTTCATTATCTAGATTATACAGTAGGTCACAGGTGACTAATCACCACAGGAGGACGATATCATACCTCCAAGGACTGTCTTTAGTGGTTACAATGTTAATTGTAGTATTTCCAATAATTACAATAAGTATTCTAACATTAGATAATTGTAATCCATTCCGTAATACCTGGATTATTCACCTGTATATTACGGTCATTCAACTGATTCAAAGCCTCGTTCATGCAAGAATCAGCACACACCGATTCTTCGAAGGCTTAAGATTTTTCTATTTCGTCACCAACTTGAACCAATTCTGTCGAATTTCTCTTGTGATAGGTATGTTATCTGTTACGAAGATTCTTATTTGCCTTAAATTCCAATGTTACTACAGATAGAATTTTTTTAATTTTTAATATAAAATTACTCTTACAAAAATGTTATGCTCATAAAATATTCAGTTAAGACAATACCTAATATAAAATATTATGTTCCTTCAATCACGGGGAACATGGGAGCTGTATTGTCAGAAAGAACAAAAAAGTGTATTTCTCATACTCCAATAGTGCTAAAAACAATGAAGTTATCAAATACATTAAGAATTATATTTCTGTTAAAACTATATATCTGAACTGTTATATTTGATAGAGATATAAAAAATATAAAAAAAATACTTCAATGATAATGTTAAGAAATCCCCAGTGTCTGAGGCACTAATTATTTATCTTCTCTTGAAGCAGACTCACTTCCTGAATTGCCATGCAACCTTGATTCAATTGGCGCGACGTTTCTGCTGTGAATTGAATATCTTTAAAAATAATCATAAGTAAATTTTAAAGAACACTAAACCTAGTAATGCAATATAATCCGGTGGCATTATTGGAGAACGAGATATCATATAACTCATTACAGTTAGATTAAAATATTTCAGTTTTCTAGTGTTCTTTTGTTATATATTTATACAACATATTTTTTGTACTGGCAAGTTTTTACATCTTCCCTTGACGAATCCAGGATAACTACTTGGTTTATAACTACATATCCTGGTTAACAGGTAAAACATGCAACTCGACCCAATGGAATAGACTAGCTTTGGTTTTCATCATAAAATTGGTGTTAGGTCTGTGACTAGGACGAAACCTTCGCCCTTCAGGACATCGCAGACAAAACTCCACATATAAAAATATAATTTCCTTAATAGAAATAAAATAATATAAATGTATATTTTTACTTTATTATAAGTAAAATATAGTGATAGTGAAAAAATTCGATCTCGAGATTTTGACGGAATTAGATGTTTTGAGGTCCCAAAAGTCGTTTTATGAAGTTTTCTCAATGATGTCTCTGTGTGTGTGTGTGTGTGTGTGTGTGTGTGTGGGTGGGTGGGTGAGTGTGTTAGCATTGCTTGTTACTAAGCTACGGTCCAGAATCTTTAATAGATCAAGTTGATATTTTATACAAAAATGGGCCTCATAGGGAAGAAGATCCCTATTGTTTGAGAAGAATTATGCATGACGGGAAAGTCACTTTTTTTGCCAAAAACCGTTTTTTAGAAATCATTTTTTTCTCCTAAACTGATAACCCTAGAGTTTTGATATTTTGACATTATCTTTGAGGTTACAAATGGAACAAACGAAAAATATATTCAAAATTTTAAAACAACGGGAAATATTTTCTTTTCAATAAAATGTAAACATTTTGATTTATAATTCAATCTCAAAGCTTGTGAGAGCGATACAAGACATACCATTTGACGGATCAAAATGAAACTATGCTTAAAAATAGAACATTATATGGAAAATTATTTAAAATGATTTTTTTTTTAAAATTACATTCACCAAAGGGGCGTTAAAGTACAATTTATGTTTTCAGAAAATGTTTTTTTGACGCTAAACGGTACATTAAAAAATAATGAAAATTTGACCAAAAATGGAACAAAAAATTAGCAATTTATAAAAAAAATCATGAAGTTTCAATTACGGGAAAGAGCAATAACGCTATAAAAACTGTTTGTTTATCCTAGACTAAGAGATCACCTGCTATACTTGTCGAATTTTTTATATTTTTTTTCATTGTTTATATTGACTTAGAAATTTTTTGAGCGAATCCACTGAGATAAAATTGATATTTATAAAGGAACAATTTAAATTGTTTATTGACTTATATGAGATGTAAGAGGAATAATATTGTGCAGGAAAATGATAACACTCACTCAGAAAAAATTCGTATATATGTTATTTGACAAAGGGTAAGGAAAATGATCTTATTAAATACTAAGGAGTCATAAAATTTCCAGTATAATAATTCTGTAAAAAACCAAAAATGTAAAAGATAATTCAAAATTGAAATCTCTCGTTTAGATATTAATAAATGTAATTATCGTACATCTTTAATTATAAATCACCTTAAAACAACATTTTCTTCGCTGTTTATGATATTTTTCAGAAAAAAAGGGTACTTTCCTGTTTTAAATTTGAAAATTTTACTTTAATATTCAATGTAGAAGGATGTCAAGTAAACGATGTAAGAAATCCAGTGGCTATTTGAACAAAAGTCATGTTCTCTTGTAGGAGAATATTTCGTATCAAGAAATGTTCACTTTGGTTTTTCAAAAATGTTATTACTGCTGTAGTAATACTAATGAAATTATTTACATCAGCTGTGTGATGTACAAAAATAAGCTTATATATTGATAAGTCGATCAATCACTATCTGTACTACCTCAGGAATGAAAGACTAATAATCATATCCCATTTAGATGTTTACATTATGCTTAAATGAGACGTTATGTGTTATATACTTAAGAAATTTGATAGTAAGTTACTTATAGTAAAGTTGAGTGTAGGCCACTCCAAATTTTTTTACAATGTTTACATTGACTTAGAAATTTTTTGAGCAAAACCACTGAGATAAAATTAGACTATTCTAGTCTAATAGTTCATATTTATTATTTTCAAAAATTAGAAGCTCCCAACTATAAATGATTTAAATTATATTGAATAACTGGCTTGGACTTTGAGTTGAGTATGTAAACTAGTTAATTACTGATATATTTTTTCCCAATATACATTCATAGCAAGCTTATAACAGACTACATGACGCAGGAAAAAATACTCACTCAGAGAAAATTGGTGTATATGATTTTCGATAAAGAGAAGGAAAATGATTTTAATAAATACTAAGAAGCCATAAAATTCCCAGTATAATAATTCTATAAAAAACCAAAAATATAAAACATAATTCAAAATGGAAATCTTTTGTTTGAAGATTAATAACTGTCATTATTGCATATCCTTAACTATAAATTATCTTAAAACGACATTTTTTCTTTTATGTTTATGATGTTTTTCAGAGAAAATAAGAGTAATTTTCTCATTTAGATTTGAAAATTTGACTTAAATATTCAATGTAGGAAGAGGTCAAATAACCGATATAAGAAATCCACTGGCTATTTGAACAAACACCATGTTCTCTTGTAGGGGATTATTTCGTATCAAGAAATATTCACTTTGGCTTTTCAAAAATGTTATTACTGCTGTAGTTATACCAATGAGATTATTTGGATCAGCTGTGGGATGTACAAAAATAAGCTTATATATTGATCAGTCGATCAATCACTATCTGTACTACCTCAGAAATGAAAGACTAATAAACATCTCCCATTTAAATGTTTACATTATGCTTAAATGAGACATTATATCTTATATACCCAAGAACTTATATTAAGTTTACTTATCGTAAAGTTGAGTGCAGGCCACTCCAGATTTTTTTTAATACAGTGGAACCACTTATCATAACTACGAATAATTATGTTTTATCTACAAAAATATTGCTATCAGTCGGCTATTGATATCAGAATCCTCAGTCTAATTTAAAATTACTTCAAAATAACTGCCTCATTAAAACTAAACCTGCCATAATAGTTATCAATATTTCAACATTTATTACAAGGGAAACAAAATGGAGTTTCAAGCTTCTACTACTAAAAGATTTGAGAAATGAGTCAGTCAAAACTTCATATTTTTTATAAATCTTTGATACCTTCCGTAAATTCTATTTAATTAACTATCCTGTTACTAAATCATGTTTTACTTAACCTGGAAAACAAGAAATATCTGTACGCTATTTTCTATTTTGACTGCTACCTTTTCTCAAACCTTTTAATAGTAGGGGCTTAAAACTCTATTTTGTTACTCAAAAAGTACATGTTGAAACATTTGTTTACTAGAACAGAAAGTATGATTCTAAAAAGGAAACTAATTTCGAATTAATTTAAATTGGCCTCCATTTTAGTTTTGAGTCTTTGGTACTCAGCACTATAAAACTACTTCGCTATGCGACCTCACTTGATAATAGCGACTTTAATTCTGCCTCAACGTGATCTCTATTGATCACTAACAATCATGAATTATGACCAGAAATACTTCTATAAGAAAGAAAATTACTGAGAAAATTAAAGCAGTTGGCTTCTTGAGAAGACCTGACTTGTTAAATGAAGAAGAAGCCGTCGGTCTTGTTGCCGTTGTCATTAAAGAGATGAAATGTGTGCAAAGACGAAGTAGAAGAGGGAAAATTTCTAACCCTCCATTGTAACAACAAAAGATGCTAAACTTATCGTTGCATTCACTCCGGAAACACGTTTTGACTGGATTTACAGGTGATCAGTAAATAAATAATTCCATTCTTCTAATAAGTTTAGTTGTAATTTTATACAAAGTATATTTTAAGAGAATTTTGAGATCATGTAACAAAGTGTAAACACAACTTATGAGATTACATTGGCACTGTGCTCGCATACCAAGGTAGTGACATTCAATCTACTTCCATTTCTCATGTTACATTACATATTTGGACTTTACTATAATTATGTACAATTATCAATTTCGTGATGAATGAGCCACTCAGAGTCCGTATCTGATATTTATGTTTTTGTGACACAGTTTCTGTAGATGAGGATGGTGGATAATTATTAAAAATAATTATTTTTTTATACACTGATGAAACATGATGAAATTCTACATTGAGAGACTTGGTTTTTCCTTGCTGAAATCAAGCACAGTAGAGGCATTTAATGAATATTGGACATTATACAGGTTTTAGACTGGTGGCTTTACTTTCTCTCTGAGGACAACGTGTACCAAATTTTCTCTCCACTGGATGAAAAACATCTGAACATGAGAAAGATTCTACCTAAAACCTTCAGCACTATCGTACATTACCACTCGTCTACCTGACCCCGAGACTATCTGTCTCGGGTCTGAACCATGGCAGTTTTCGTCGAGGATCTCTACTCTACCCTTGTGAATTTGAGTAAGACATAATGTATGTTCTCCATGTAAAATTAACCCGATAATTTAGATCACCAACGGATTAAAGTTTTTTAAAAGTGCTAATTATCAAGAATGTAGTACCACATAAAGCGAGGTGCGTCTACTAATAAGTAATTATGCTAAGTATTAGTAACACAGTAATGCCATTAATATGTAAGAAGACAGTAGGGGACATGTTTTCATTATACAGACACGAACGCATTGCAGCCTGATCCTCAGTGAAATCTTGGATTAATATCCTTTCGATTTATGTCTGTTTGATACCAAGAGATGCTCCACTCACATATTGATCATGTTTCCTGGCAGACAATGAGAACAAATCCCAATGGTAATTGTGTCATTCTAGCAGGTGTACGAAGAGTATGTAAGTAAACTAAATGTATTCTTTGTATTTAATATCGTGCTTACTTTTACCTCAATTGCTTAAAAATAAACAACATATTGATATATTAGGTTTAAGTAAATATGTATGCCCATGAAGTTATGTTATATGTAGTTTGATGGTGCTGCACACCTCACGCTACAGCCTGACCTCACGCTACAGCCTAATGGGGAGGTAAACGACTTAAATACATTGATAAGCGTTGTTAGTTTATCATACGAACATCAATAGGTAAGTAGAATAAAATCAATAACTGAAATTTACTTTCAATTCCCTATGATATGTACTTGATAATGCCTATTATTGAATGTTTTCTAGTTCTTTTGAAGAAAATGGTTTATTCAATTGCAGTGTCGGACAAAATAATTAAATAGTAGACTTTTATGAGGCCATATAGTTATTATTATGTATACACCATGTAATTATACTCAGTAGAACAAAAAAGGATTTAATGACTTTGATAGTATAGGGAAGTTATTTTGATAACTTACAAAGACGATTGAGTTCAAAGTAAATTAAAGGTTTGCATATTCTAATGGATTAGTGTCGAATTCACCAATCAGTATTTTAGTTTGTACATGTTGCAATCTGGTCCTAATTTAAAATTAATGTTTTTAAATTATCAAAACCTGAAATATCTAAGCCAATAGTTCAAGGATTAATATCCTAAGTTATATTTTGGTATAACATTTTAACTTTTTGCTAACTTCAGTTTTCCATATTTTGCCCTCCTTCGTTTGCAGCGCCGCTGTCTGGAATTGATATTGATCATTTCAGTCACTGAAGTAAAAGAATTTAAAACTAACAAGTTTAATATAGATACTTCTAAGGACATTCGCCAGATTCAACATTCAAGAATTTTACAGTGATAAGTTAACGGGACACTGCAATTTGAGATTCATCTAGACAAAATAGGTTTTGAAGAAAACAAAGATTCTAGACTTTGACTGGAAGAGGCGGTTTAAATTAACAGAAGAAACTTCTTAACATATTGTGACTGTGAAGCAATCACTTGTAAAAAGGTTAAGATAATTCTAAAGGTTGTACAATTCTGCTGAAACCTCTAGAAAGATGTACATTTATTTATAACGTTTGATTCAGTTTATAAGAAAATCTAGTTGCATACATTACTAACAAGCAACATACTTATATGTTGCTTTATATGGGTAAAATCATGAACTTTCTTCTTGACTTTATCTACGCCCAATAGGTAGTCAAGTGTCTATCCTTACCCAATGGCTGACTTGTACAACAGGACAGCCATTGTATGCAGCCTGAGAAGACTACTCAAGCCTTTCGCCTTCTAAAAACAATAATAGGTACAAACAAGAGTAAGTTGTGATACTTACCTTCTTTGCCATGAACACTGCTATTCTTTCTTGTGAACGAGCCACCACTAATAGACAACCACATCGACAGACCTGCACAACATGCCATCATTACAGTAATACCTTACAACTAGAACAACTTTTTACTTCAATAAACATTTCTTAATATTGTAACATTCTTTAATTATCAGTTTCATTTGTCATTATGACTCTCCATCAAAAAGTACAAAACGAAAGCTTTTAAACTTTTTTTAATTAAATGAGTGGATTATGGATTAATACATAAGGTCCAGAAGTTGGACAATGATGTATTGCGTGGTATTTATTTATTTTGCGGGAAAAATACTAATAAATGATCCCTCATACGAATGTTTAATAAAATCAACGCTTCAAACATGTTCTGTTCTTCCTCAGGAAACATTAAAAAAAAACAGAGAACATTTAGAATAAGAAAACTACAAGTATACAGAATTGTTAGAAATTTAAAGATTTACATAAACTTGGGTTGAGGATGACTAAGGTAGAAGGTGTTAGTGTGAAGACGAGGTGGAGGGGCAAAGAGCAGGGAGACATCAGGGTGTATTATTGGAATCAGATAAGTTCTCAAGAATATTAATGCCTTCACCTTCTAACTAACTATAAAGGTGAACCAAAACAAGTATATCAAAAACCTTTTAAGTAGGAAATAAAATATGCTCAATTATTCTTTTAACAAAGAAAAATCGAACATATCAAAGAGTTTAAACAAAAAATCTAACAATCATAACTATTTCCTTTCTCAGTTTGCAAACATTTAATCATAAACAGTCACCAGCTCAATTTGAATAGAAAAATAGACATATTCTATCGAAATAGCAAGTTATGAGAATTATCTAATCCAAAACCTTACGAAGTAAGAAATTGTTAATTTTTAAAGAACAAATTCCTGATTGGACAACATACCTCAAACTGTTTCTGTCAATTTTAAAATTGTATTTCTTGTTTATAAAGTTTTTTGATGTATTTGTTTCTGGTCACCTTTAGAGTTAGTTACTGGGTAAAAGCGTTAACTTTCTTTTTGACTTTATCTACGTCCATAGTCAGTCAAATGTCTATCCTTACTCTACGCTTTACCAATCGCCTCGTCCTCATACAAACACCTTCCACCTCAACTTTTCGCAACCCTTTCAGCTATTGTTACGTAAATCTTTAAATTTCTATCAGTTCTGTATGTTTCAATTTTCTTAATTCTAAGTTCTCTCTGTGGGTTATTTGTATTTTGCATGTAACATGAGAAAAAACAGTACTTGTATGCGGGGACTTTTACCTTCAAATAAGTGTTGAAGATATATGGAAGAAGCACTTGTTGAAAATAAAGAGGACTATGATAAAAGAGTGTATGTAGGCAAAGTAGCATGTACTATGTAGGTTCCATAGAGCCCCCACTCCCACCAATGTACCTTTTCGTGTTGGAGGGAGCAAGGGGTCTAAACCTGTGGGTGGTTTTTCCCTTATGGCAGGAACTAAAAAGACCATAGCAAGACGGGTGGACTTGCTTGAGTGCTTGCATAAGCACTTTTTATTGCAATAAAAAAGCAATCGTGTGCTTGCTTGAGGGGTTATTCGTCTCAATCGATGCTATCTGCTGGCGTTTGTCTAAACTCGACTTTCCTGTTTACTCACTTCTAGTTTACAACGGCAGCTTTAGCTGTGGAGTCGCGGATGGTCTGTTGTGATGTGGCGAAAGGACTGGATGTAAAACAGCATCAACCTTATCTGATTTATCACGGTATGGCCGGAAGCCTTAGGTGCATAAATAAATAAATCAAAGCAGGTTCCATAGAGCAAACAGAAAGAGAACAATGACCGTAGGGAAGAAAGAACTGTGTATTGAAAAAATGAAAGATTATCAAAATAAGTATATGGCACAGAAAAGGAAAACCTTCTCAACAGCGTTGTGTTTTCTAATGTAGATACTTTTTCCTGTATTTTCCTATTTTCAAGGTGAGTAAACACCATGTCGGAACTGATTGCACTACTTCTGAGTTATCTACTAAATGTCTATGCTTTATTTAACGGTGTTTTATAAAAACAAACTTTGTCAGACAATAGAATGCAGCTATATTGGTCTTTGTTGTGCAAATAAGAAAATTTTATTTTTAGTTAAGACCAGTACATTTCAAATGGTTTGAAGAAGATAACTTAAGATAAAAAACATTGAAGAAGAATATCCAGTATAAATAATAATTCTTATCAAATCCTTATAGCATCCAGTTGGTAATGCTAAAGGATCATCACATACATTACTATTTTCAGTATCCAATGATAAGGGCAACAGTTTATCGAATGTTGCCTTTTCAGAAATACTCGCACTTTTAACTGAATTTTATAAAAACACTTTTTATAATCATATATTGACTTAATCAATAGGTATTAACTTGTATTATATATTTATTGCAAAAATGAAAATTAATAATGCAAAAATTAGTGATTTAAATGTTATTAAAATACAGTTCCATCAAATCACGTAGGTTTGAATATACAAAGGAGATTGACATTGTGAAGAAAATATTTGATTAAACGCAAAAGACTATTTACAGCAAAATGACAAATAATATTATTCAACAATTCACTTTTTTACGCAGCATGCCATTGATTGATACATCACGATAGTGTAGACCAACATTTTATGTTTGCTATAACACTCGTAATTGAATACAAAAAAAGGATAGAGTAGAGGGGAAAGAAAGGAAAAAAGAATTTAAATTAAGACTAATAATCAAAATAAAAGAATATACAAAATAATAAGAATAAATACTTTAGTACTTAATAGTGAGGAAAAAATAATACTTAATACGTCATAAATACAAAAAGGAAAAAAAAATTAGCTCAACAAAAACATGGAGTCTCAGTAATGACCTGGCACCAAAGATGAAAATATGTGTTTCTTCTGAATCACTTCAAAACATGTAAGTAGTAGAATCAAGGATACGTCTAAGGAAATATGATCTGGATACGGAAATAGCCATCAAACCACAGACCGTGAGACTCCGCGTGGATTACAATCGGAAGGTTGCTTCTCTGACCGGAGGAAAGGTTATACTCGTAATTGAGACGTCTCGACTTGACTCAGCTCATGATAACCAGCGTAAAAGCAACACTCTCACTGACTCACACATACAGATACATACATACATATATATAAAAAAGATTTCACATAAACACGTGAAATAACAATCAATGATCAAACCACTCTTCCCTCCCACTCTTCTCAACCCCTCACCAGATGTTCTCTTCATCTAGTGTTTCAGTTGGGTTTTTGACTCTGACGAAGACCGCTTGTTACGGTTGAAAGATCTTAGTCTTACTTTCCCATTTTCTTATTGTGGTTTGATTATTGATACATATATAATATATATATATATATATATATATATATATATATATATGTAATCAATGACCAAACCACAATAAGAAATGGGAAAACAAGACTAAGATCTTGTTTTCCCATTTCTTATTGTGGTTTGATCATTGATTGTTATTTCACGTGTTTATGTGAAATCTTTTTATTTATAATATATATATACGCACACGCACACACATACACACTCACACACAGACACATACGACACACACAGTCTTCCATTTTAAATTCAGACTTTTTCCTACCGTATATGCAATGATAGTTTTATTGCTGCACTTACTTGTGATTGTGTGTAGGATCCTATAAATAGAGATTCTTTGATTTTAATCTTTATGCCATTAAGACTATTATAACTTAAGAAATGTATCGTTCCATATTCTAACTCCTGTTTCTAGTTCAGCATAGGGAAAATATTATACCTGAATATCAAAGTAACTTTAAGTATTCATAAAATTGCAAATTAATATTTCACTATTAGTAAAGTACAGTGATCATGAAAAACTTCAATGTGAAAAACTTCAAAATTTTGTGGGATTTACACGTTTTGGGACGTCCCCAAAGTCCATTTTCAATAGTTTTTCGATGATGTCTGTCTGTATATATAGTGTGTGTGTTTGTGTGTGTGTACTTGGGAGTGGGTGGATGTGTTCTCAAGTGGGTGACTAACGCTACAGACCACACCGTTAGACAAATCAATTGCACATTTCTTTACAGAAATTGTTTAGATGTGTTCTATTGCTTTTAGGCCAATATTACAATATTGAAAAGTCATTTCTTTGAGTAAAATGTGATTTTAAACAACATTTTATTTCTTCTGAACTACTAATTCTGGCTAGTTGATTTTTGAGGTTATCGTGAATCTGTGAAGAGTATTAAGTGAAAAAAAATTATTTTTTTGTTTTGGTTTTTGTCAACACAAAAGTAGTTTTGTGTTAAAATGTAAAATATCCATTGAATACAGGGGAATGAGACAGCGGGCCGGTGAGCAAAGACCAAAAGATCTTCTGCCACCACGAACCTGTTTGAAATAATACAAAAAGAATTCACTATTGGTGCAGAGCTTCCTGTTTTGTCTCAGGGTTAACTGGGACTTGAATATGAAATTTGGTGGTTACAACTCCTCTGACGTTTGAAATATCCTGCGTGCTCTCACTCCCTCATTCGCAAAGATACCCACACGCACACACACACACACACACACACACACACACACACACACACACGCACACACAGAACAATTTCGAAACCTGTTTTGATTCAAAGGACTTGATACAAGTGTATTTTTATTGATAACTCAGAATCAAAATGTTGACCCTAATGAAATACTTTCATTATTCTATATATCACATAGAATCTAAATATAGTAGAAAGTGACCAAGCAGACATAATCGTTTCCTTATTAATATTAGTGTGTGTTTATAATTATTTATATTATTACAGAAAGATATATTGAAGTTCCACTGAAGGCAATATATTGCATAAACCAATCTTAATTGTAAATAGTAATTTAATAAATATAAATTATTATTTTTAATGTATTTAAAAATTCTGCACGTATCACGTAAGATTGTACGCGTGTAAATTAAATATATAAGAATAATTAGGCATATATTCAACTAATGCATACAATTCTCATACTGGTTTTGAAACTGTAATGCCGTTTATATAAAATTCTTATACAGCTCAGAATAAACAGTAAAGAAACATAATATGTACATGTCTAGGATAGGGCTGCATACATCAATTGACAATGCTACTCACAAGCACTAATGGAACTGTTTCTATTATTCATATATAAAATTGTACACCTGCAAATGAGAATCCTCAGTGTTAATTAAATGTACAATGACCAAATCAATAAGATGAAAGTGGTAAACAAAATTGTTTAAACTTACATAACAGATTCAAGAGGGTTAATCCAAAGAAGTGGCCAAGCATGCTTTCCTTAGTATTCTTAAAAGTGACTGTTATAGACAAAAGCGGCTTTCCCTGCCAATTACTTATCTACAACACTTCCAGTAGGGGTAATAACGACTTTAATAACCAGCTGATAAAGTCAATTACCATAACTGAACTTCGTCCTTGCACAGGTTCAAGGAATCCATGTCCGTATCCACCACTCAACACGACCTTGAATAATTATAATTTATGTTTGTACAATGCCTCCTTAATCAGTAAACATAGTGCGAGTAGATGGTGGGGGCTACTGATTCCTATCTTGTCAAGAGTCCTTCATTAAACGATCTATAACAGTATAGAGTTCTTGATTGATTTCAGTACGTATATATATATATATATATATAAAATGCCAACAGGAAAATGATCCAAAAAAGACAACAAACGTTTCAGAGTAAACTGTAAACACCGAATAAAGACACAAACACACTCTACTGTCTCTAATTTTTGGTTGAACCGTCATCAGGAGAGTTGAGATAGGGACTCCAATCGCACTTGAGAAGTGATCTCCAACGTCTCCAACCGCTTTGGAAGTGCGCTTGGTGTCCCTACCTCAACTCTCCTGATGATGGTTCAACCGAAAATTAGAGACAGTAAATGTGTTTGTGTCTTTATTCTGTGTTTATAGTTTACGGTGAAACGTATATATATATTTCGAATAAAATGAAAGGTCCGTGTGGACAATAAAAACTTTAGCACATAGGAAAGTACAGAGAAAGTCATTACAGAACTCACTTCGATATTTCGACATCCGTCGTCATCAGGAAAGTGCGAATTACTCGCGTTGAGAAGCAAACTGCAACTGAGTTAACGACTTTCCTGTTGACGACGGATGTCGAAATATCAAAGTGGGTACTGTAGTAACTTTCTCTGTTCTTTCCTATGTGTTAAAGATTATATATATATATTATTATTATTACAAATTATATTAATTGTCTCTTTAACCAGGATTTCAGTGAATAGGGATTGATCACCCAGATTCTAGAAGGATGCTAGTATACTCTGTGGCTTGGTTATATGCAGAATGTTAAGGAATTCATTGGTCCACTTTAGCAAATGCTAAATAAATTCATATTAATGAATATATATCGTTATTAACTTGTTCAGTTCTTTAGCTGTACAATACTCAGAGTGGTTACCTGAGAAATGGTAGGTCCTAAGAGGGTTGCCATCTTTACGTACCTTACTTGTGAAATATATGTAACCCAGTTCAATTTTACCAATAAAGGGTTTGAATATTTTATTCTCATGTGTTGGCTGCTATTATGGGTTGGTGAACTTCTATTTTTGGTTGAGTGGTTGGGTTATTTAGATCCTTTTAAGTTTACTGGTATCCTCTATAATCTGGTCTAGTTTATGTTCGTATTCTTCGCAATCCATAATCACAAAAGTATTGGACTCGTCTGCTTTTCTAATAATTATATTTGGGTGGCCATTAAGTTGTTTGCTGCTATTTTAAGTTATTTTTAAAGGAGGCTACAGTTTTTATACCTCTTTCTGATTTCAGTTGGTGATGGAGGCCCACCTTCATATTCACAATATCCTGTTGCTGTAAATTTAGTATATAGTTGTAAAACATTTCTAGTCCAACCTTTTTGACTAATGGATGAACTAATTTACCAGCAAATGATTTCACCACCCTTGGAAAGAGTTTATTAGGTCACCTATTGAACCATATTGACCTCTAGGTCCTGGTAGAAATAGGTGCTACTTATGAGACCCCATAGCCTGATGCAAATAGTGGTTCGCAGGCCTTAAGAAACCTGTATCACATAGAATGTGGAAGGAACACACGAACCAGTTGAGATGAAACAAACTTTCCTAGCCATGTAGAAGAGGAGGTAAAGTCAATTATATCTTGCACACTAGAGACATGAAAACAACGAAGTGGTCAAACTTCAGACCATGCTCTTCAAAGAGATGGTAACAAAACTATCTGTCCAAATGAGGCACTCAATGGCTACTACCTGGGTATCAAAGCAGTCAATGAAGGTCAGACCTTGACTACTGGAGTGGATAGCTTGGGGGGGGGGGGGGGGGGCGGTATTGCGCGTCTAACGAAAGCTTTTGGAATCATATTAGTAGATTCTACCGGCATACCTCGTATATAGCTGTGTGAGCTGTTCGACCGGTTTTGGACGTGTCCATCTTCAGGTAGAACTGAGTAGAGTTACTGTATGTTTTATATAAATTCAGAACATGAGGCAATTTGTTTTGAATTTGAATTGGAAGATGGGCAACTTCAGAAACCAGTCAAACACCAGCTATTCTTGTATGTGGGGAATGATGGAATCATTTACTAATGCGATTTCATCTAACCTCTATGTTCTAACAATATATGCTTTTATAAGAATGCAGAGAGAGCAATGTAGAAGATACCAAATTTGTTTCATTCCAAACGGTAAACACAGGTCCTAGAAAAGCAGGAAGATGTATAGAAGATATTGGAAGACATAGGATAGCTACAGTGTTGGAGAAGCGAAAAAAATCTTTTCAACCTTTATCTGAACCTTTGAACCCTCCTGCCAATGCATCAGTATCATACATACTATTTCTTAAAGTTCCTAGATGTCAATGGAACCAACAAAGACTGAATTATTAGCATAACCTGTTCACACCGATTCCACCAACACTTAAGAATACCTTTAGCTGTCACTCTCCTCACATTAAAAAAAAATATTACCATGTCCCTTCCTATCCGCATCCTCCGTATGTGTAATACCCACCGAAAATGTCTTCCTATGTAGACAAACATGGAGACAAATTTATCCTGCGAGGCTCTTCCTAGATTTGTTGGTAATTGTCTGATACCTACCAACATCCATTATTACCTTCAACCTATAACTGAATCTGTACATTTCCTTTCATTGATATACCTTATAAGCTGGTGTCCATCACTTAAAAGCCCATATGGAATAGCATTCCTTTCTCTTAACTTCCACATTCTCCACTTACATTATTTCTCAACATATTCTTCGCCTTTCCCTAGCAGACTGCTTTAAAATTTGGAAAAATTGTTTTTCTATAGATCTGACAATAGAACCATTACTGACCCATGGAGTTTTGAAGCAATGTGACCAAAACATTGCCGCACTTTTCCCTATTATTAATCACAAACCTTCCTTCTGCAATGCTGATCATAACAATCCTAACTTATTATTATCATAACATAATAATCTCATAATATATCATATAACTTATAATAATATCATAACTAACTAATTATCATAACATAATCATTATTGTACTTCCGAGAACTTCCTTTACCGAATGGGAATGTAAGCAATATGGTGTCGTCTACATTTGTCTCTTTCCAACCATGCTTAACATTCCTATGAATGGGTACGGAGTAATCATCGGAAACCTCAATGATCTGTCTGTTACTATACTTGCTAATCACATGTTCCCTTCTTTAAGGTATTAAACTGTCAATGCTAAAGTTTTGATTTTTACTAAAAACCTCTTTCATAAGCCTACAAAACAAAGGAAGTATAAGAAATAATAATTATTTCTATTATTTAGCGTTCAATTTGGACCTGGAGAAATGAGCGAGTCCTGATAAATATTATTTTATATATAGTTCACTGTAGATGAAGAAACATGGAGAAATTAATTCTATGGTCTCTAACCGTCTCTGTAACAGTGACCTTGGCTTCCCTCTCTTATCTCTCCTGAAGACGGTTCAAACCGAAAATTAGAGACTGTAAGTGTATGCTTTTAATTTATCTACGTTTCTTAATCTACACTGAACTTTATGTGTCCATTTTGGATTTTATTTTATATATATATACAAAACTGAAGTTTATCGGCACTCGGTCTGTTCTTCAAACACCAGCTATTCTTGTATATGGAGAATGATGGAATCATTTACTAATGTGATTTCATCTAACCTCTATGTTCTAACAATATATACATTTAAATTTATATATTTAATTATTATTTAAATTTAAATCAAAATGAGATGTTGTTAATAAACTAATAAATAACGGATAAACTAGGCTAAAAAACTAAATTATGGAGTAAAAAGGAATTAGAAATAACTACAAAAACTCTCAGGAACTGATGTTTACATTCTAAGCAGAGTTCTTCTATTATGAAGATTATGGTGATTGTTCTCCAATGCAAGTTGCCTTATATTGAATGTGTCAAGAACGATCAATGCATTGTAGGTTTTTGCCTGTAATTGTCTCCAACTTCGATAAATTAAATACATTTATTAAAAAAATCATTTTTTAATACCATGGCAAATGAAAAAAAGATATTCTCAGGCCATTCAAACTGCTCTTGTCAAAGAACTGACGAAACGAAGGTAAAACCAAATATCCTTTGTAAAGTTCTCTTGACCACGAGCAATCCAAAAGACATAAAACTGTTGATGTGTTTTTTTTGACGTGTGTTCATTATGATAACTCTGTGTATATATATATATATAAAGATTTCACATAAATACGTGAAATAACTATCAATGATCAAACCACAATAAGAAATGGGAAAACAAGACTAAGATCTTTCAACTGTAACAAGCTGTCTTCGTCAGAGTCAAAAACCCAACTGACGAAGTTTTTGACTCTGACGAAGACCGCTTGTTACGGTTGAAAGATCTTAGTCTTGTTTTCCCATTTCTTATTGTGGTTTGATCATATATATATATATATATAAAAAGATTTCACA
Source organism: Hermatobates lingyangjiaoensis (assembly GCA_026182355.1). Taxonomy (NCBI): domain Eukaryota; kingdom Metazoa; phylum Arthropoda; class Insecta; order Hemiptera; family Hermatobatidae; genus Hermatobates; species Hermatobates lingyangjiaoensis. The sequence continues at coordinate 409,919 of JAPFBL010000007.1, read as the reverse complement.
TAAACACGTGTAATAACAATCAATGATCAAACCACAATAAGAAATGGGAAAACAAGACTAAGATCTTTCAACCGTAACAAGCGGTATTCGTCATAGTCAAAAACCCAACTGCTGAAAGGTTGAAAGATCTTAATCTTGTTTTCCCATTTCTTATTGTGGTTTGATCATTGATAGATATAAATAAGCAATCACTAAAATAATTATGGGCACTTCAAATCATTTGGCTCATTCATTGATGTCATATCTTTTGTGCACAAATTTCCAAAATTACTACTACGGTTTTTGGGGAAATTAACAACTTTTTATTGTTTTAGGGTGTTCTGTGTTTTAGGGACAAACTAAGTTGGGCGGGATTTACGAAAACCATGGTGGAAATTTGAATGTCGTGAATATGAACTCCAGTTTTAAAGGATGATGATTAATTGTGATACTCTTACATGTCAACATTTTATAGATACAGTTCGAATACTTAAATCTACAAATTGCTTTTGATATTGAACTCATAAGCTGTAAATATGAAGCGTACTAGAGAAAGAGAAACGGGCTTTGAGGACTGGGTAATGTAGTAATAATTTAATATGTTCAACATTTTGAGGATTACTATTTTATTATGACCCTGTCTTATTATTTTAGGGTGGGTATATGGAAGCGAAAATGACCAAGCTTGAAGAACAGTTTACTGCTGAAGCCAGCAAGTCTGGACTGAAAATTAGCGACATATTTAAAGATATAGCAATATTTGTCAATGGCTATACAGGTACAATATCTCAGTCTTACGAAAAAAGTTTTTGTCTGTAATATAATGTAATCCAGACTTCCAGTTGAAATTCAAATATTATTGGATAAGGGTGATAAAATAAGGGCGAAATGGATAAGGGTGATACAATGTTAGAAAGTTTGTATTTTCAAGAAATACATATTATTAATTTCTCAGTATACTGATGGAAGTTTAAATCGTTTATATAGAGACGTAACAGAGGTATTAATTTACATATTAGTGATATATTCCATTTTTCTCATACCTTGTTATGTACCAGTTCAATTCCTTGACTAACATGAAACAACCAATCCATTTGTTTTAGTAAGTTCATGAATTAAGATAAACCGATGCTGTTGTATAGACATGATAAAATGAAAGTTGATAATAAAGTCCAAGATCAAAATAACTACAAGTAAGGTCTCCTTTTTGATTTCTCATAATCAAATTTTGTAATTTATGATTTATAATTTTTAACCAGTTCAGTGAAAGAGTCAATATAATATACAAAGGGATTATTAATTTATTGCCCTGATTACATACATAACATTTGTCATGTACTTATCGTAGTGATGATTTCTTAATTAAGCCTTGCTTATAAACATGTGGTGATGATGACTAGCATGATTTAGTATTTTACTGTGTGATTATTACTGGAAGAAATAATCACGACGATAAGAATATATTTCGATGCTTTATTTTATAGTAGGTATATGTATGCGAAAATGTCCCAGCTCGAAAAACAGTTTACTGTTAATGCCACCAAGTTCGACCTTAATATTAGCTATATATTTAGAAATTTAGCAATATTTGTCAACGGCTATACAGGTGTATCCAAAATCTCAGTGTTATGTAATCAGTGTTTATCTTTAATATATTGTAACCCATCCTCCAGTTAAAATTCAAATATCAGAGGTACCACGCGACTATCGGTGAACTTTAATGTTTCCTAATTAATTTAAATTAGTATTAAGATAATTATGTGATCAGAAACAATAGATATATTGCAATTGATGTAATACCAGATGTTCACTCACATTGTTGGGACTAATGACTAGCATATTATTGTACCTTTATTTTAACTTCAATTAACAAATATTTCTTTAATTAACTCCTCAATAACAAATTTCTTATCTTATCAGGTGCAATCAATTTATCATAAACGTCTTCCACAAATGTCTCAACTTCCAGGAATGCTTTTAAAAGTAATTTCAATTAACTGAGGAAAGAGTTAATTTTGGGTTTAATGTATATAAAATAATTTAAGTTTAACAGTAAAAAGTAATAAAAAAATTATCTTATATAGAAATAAATAACAAAAAACACATTTTCTTATTATAAACTTGAATTCATGCACTGAATGGGAAATATAGTTGAATAATTCTCTCAATGTGAAAGAATAGGAGATAAACATTTTTTTTCTCCCAAATTGATGTAAAAGTCACCATCATTTGGATTTCTGAAATATCCTGGAATTTTAAATATGTATTATTTATATTCACCTTTAACAGTTATTAAAATAACAATTATGTTAAAAACCTGCCTCTATATTAAAAATGTCAAAAAGCACCCAGAATTAAAGTGTTGTTCATATTTGCCTAGAGTTATAAACCGAATTTACCCCTAGTTTTGTTTAGCAGTAAATTAATTCAGACAGCGTTATTTATAGATGACTTATTTATTTTTTGACAATGGAATTTTTTTTATATATGTCTAAAATCATTATCAATAATAATCACTTGTTTTGTAATTATTTGTCGTGCGGTTGCAATATTATTTGTTGTGCTATATGTATAGCATATTCTGATGTGTATTTCTTATTTTGCTATTGTTCCCAGAACAATAGTATTGATGAAATTATATTTTTATTCTTGAAATTCACCTTGATTTTAAGAAAGTATGAACTTGCACTTCCAATATACGCAAATTAACAACAAAACGGTATATAACGAAAAAGTGTTTTCTTCATTTTTACTGAGACAATAAGAACATTTGATGTCAGTTATCTGGGATTTATTCTTATGTATAAATTGCTGAAGTTGTGTACATCCTGGACTTGCAGAACCCTTAGGACTGTGATTCATAGTTTTTAAATTCATCAATATAAGTGTTAAGGATAAGTACGTCATCCTGAGATCCATCTTGTCAAGAGTTCATCACTTAGGTCCTTACAAAGTCCGCATGTTTTCTGTTTTATGATTCCTCAGATGTCAAAAACTGCGTAATAAGTCTATTCAAACCTGCGTTATCTATCATAATTAGCTCTATAACCTTAAATTAGATTCTGTGGGGCTAATTTCGAAGCAATAATTCAGTCATTTTTAAGAGTAAAATTCGAATCTGAAAGTCTGAGTTTACCCTTAATTTGTTTACCTGTACTGCTGGTGACAGGATCGTTTTCTCATTGTTAAGAAATATTTATATATACACATTAAAACAGAATTTTTATATATAACCAAAGCATATTTTTGTATATATGTACTTCGACGAAATACTAAAACTTCGATCGGATCATTTGTCTGTGATGAGTGATGACTAGAAATAAGTTGATATAAAGATGTTTCTAACTTTCTCTATATTCATGCGGCCATCTATATTTTCAGAATATTCTTGAAATACTTAGAAACTCGGGAGTTAGTGAATCATCTAGGAAGTTTTACGAACTTAAAGCTGAATCAATTTGTAATGAAAACAAACGTAGGTTAGTTTCAAAACAACGCTGCCTTGGTTAGAAAAAACAAAGTTTGAAATGATTTATAGCTATATTTTTATTTTTTCCTATAGTTAAAAGTAATCACAGAATAACAATTGGGCAAATGAGTCAAAAAACATACATTCAGTTTTTCCCTGAATTTAATGTATATACAGATGACTCTATGTATTGGTTGAAACAATATTCGTCTATGTGTGCAAATATTTTAGTATAAAGTCAGAATTATTTGGGTTTTTAAAAGTTACAAACATTTTGTTGTAGTTCCTTCGGCGGATGAATTGCGAGACCTGATGATGAGGCATGGAGGCACCTTCCACCACTACTTTAAGACAAACAAAACTACTCACGTCATCGCATCTAATTTACCGGACTCTAAATTGAAACTTGTTAAGAACTTGAAAGTGATAAAACCTTCGTGGATTGTTGACAGCATAGGAGCTGGTAAACTGCTAGACCACAAAGATTATCTTCTGTTTACAAATCAGTCTAAAACACAACCTTCCATCAGTTTTAAAAAGTTGGTTGATTCCGCTCAAAGGAGTCCTACAAAAACTGCTAGTGATAAGGAATTTTTGTCGGAGTTCTATAAAAATTCACGACTGCACTTGATCTCAACCTTAGGAGCGACTTTTAAAGAGTATGTTAAGGAGCTAAGAGCGAAAGAATTGCCACTGGATGGCAGGAAAGAACTTTGTGCTGTTGGAGTGAAAGACTCAGAATCTAACTGGGGTGAGGTCGTCATGCATATCGACATGGATTGCTTCTTCGTTTCAGTAGGGTTACGTGATAGGCCGGAGCTACAGGGGAAGCCAGTAGCAGTAGCCCATGCTCGGGGAAACAAGGTCCAACCAAGACCGGGTGTTGATCGCCGAGCGGAATGGGAAGCATACGGACTTCGAGGAGAGCCACTCTCTGATACAGATTCAATGTCTGAGATAGCGTCTTGTAGCTATGAGGCTCGTCGAGCTGGGGTCAAGAACGGCATGTTACTCGGTCGAGCTCTCCAACTATGCCCAGAACTTACTACCATCCCCTACGACTTTGAGTCCTACAAGCAGGTCTCATACACTCTGTACGATACAGTAGCAAGGTGAGCATCTATTTTTAAAAGCTTAATATTTAAATAATTCTCAGTCTTTCCCCGCAAAAAAAAAAGATCAATGTGTTACTTTGCATTTCCATTGAGAATGAAAGATGTCTTCTATAAGCTTGGTCGCGAATTAAAGTGATATACTAGAGAAGGACCATTGAAATGAAGTGATACAGTATGCGTCAAATGTTTTTACTGCATAATATGTAAATAATGAAGTGTTTATTCGATGTGATCGTTTTTTATTGATAGTGCAGTTCACTGCCACACTCTGACTTTGTGGTGGTTTTCGTAAATGGTCTTCGAACTATATATGTTATATCAGTAAAGATTATTAATCAAACTCAATACTAGATAAATATTGGAATGAGTCGTGGTTTACCTTTCAAACCATGGACATCTGTATGAAATGAATGTCGAAAAATTTAAGGTTTTTTTTTTTGTAACACCCACGCTTTAATGCCTTTTGAAATTTTAAGAGGGCGAAAGTATGACTCATTTTGATGATTTATCAACCATGGTTTAAATAGGTATGTTACAGCAACAATACATGGTGTCTCGATTCAAGTGTTAAACACGACCAATATTGCTTAATGATTAATAATAAGATGACCAAGTCGGTCATCTAATGATATAGAGTGTATTTTACATATATATGGTCGTTGTATAAAATCTGAAGTGAGTCTTTGATTATTTATATATATATTTATTATTATAATTGTGTTTTTATTCTTACTTTCTTCATTTGTTTATTTATTTTTTTCTTACCTTTTTTCGGACTCGAGCTTGGCTGTACTGTTGGTTGCCAACCGTGACCTAACCGGTGCGTGATTTGTATTCCACTTTTTTTCTCTGAATCATGGTTCTTGTATGCGGGTTTTTCTAATGTAACAAGATTTATTAAGATTTCACTATATAGGCATCAATTGTAATCTAGTCAGCTTCTCAAAATAGCTAAAAAAATTTTTTTGTGACCTTTGTTTATTTATTTTTAACAAGAAAATTTGCTGTGCCCAAATTCTTAGAACATTGTCTTTTAGTTAGAGTAAAGGCAGTATGTGTTTATCTAAATGTTGTGTAATCATCATTCATACAAACGTTTTCTTGAGTGCTAGTTTGCGAAAGTGATGTCTGCTTGTTTAGATACACAGTGGACATAGAAGCTGTCAGTTGTGATGAGTTACTTATTGACTGTGCGGGTGTATTGTCAGAAACACTGGTCACCCCACTTCACTTCGCATCAGTCCTCCGGCAAGAGATCAAAGCAAGTATTGCCTAAGTACTTTTGAACTTTTAGTAATAAATAACCAACTGCTCGCCCTGACTGAAAAATAATAATATAATTATTAAATCGCCTTGATATTTTTATTTAAAATACGTCAATAGGTGTTATCTCATTTCTGTATTGTAGAGTATCCAAACTAAATTTCAAGCAAAATGGAATTTCTTAAAGTTTGAGTATTGAATTAAACGAATAGATTTCATACTAATAAATAAAGGATTATCTATGATTAATGCCATACGCATGACTTTATAGGAGAATAATTTTAAACAATTGTTATTAATCCTGTGATGTGGCTCACCATAACTAAAATCAGTACCAAATAAATAAGCCACACTGTCAGCCCCTGGGACTGACTCTAGGTCAGAGGGTTTGATGGTGCAGTGTTACAATGGTTGCGTGCTAGAGGAATAACATTCCACAAATCTTAGTTCTTTTAAATAACAATCTATATGTTAAATAACATTATAATCATTCAATCAAATTGCTAATTCTAATTAAGTTGTTAATACCATAGAGAACTGCATGTATACGAGATGTGTAAATAAAGTAGTGAGACTGGCAACGTCGCTTTCGATCTGGCAACGCTGGAGACGCGTGGCCTTGAGTAGCGTCAGGTGCACGTGTGATGCGCCTCCAGTATGAATCTGAACTCGCCACAGTCATTTGTTTGTCCGTAGCGTTGGTTTTCGTGAAATGGTTTTTTCTTGAGCGTTTTAAAAATGAGTGACCTCAAAGTTGAGCAGCGGTGTGCAATCAAATTTTGCTTCAGACTTGGACATAATGCAACCGAAACTTTTGAAAAACTTCAGGAGGCCTATGGAGAACGTGTTTTATCAAGGGCACAGGTTTTTCGGTGGTTTAAAGAATTTTCAGAAGGAAGAGAGTCGATTGAAGATGAACCACGAAGCGGAAGGCCTTCAAGTGCAAACACCGATGAATATGTCAACAGAGTACGGAACCTTGTGCGTTCAGATCGACGCTTGACAGTCAGAATGATCGGGGAACAGTGAGGTCCTTGAAAGACTTCGAAAAAGAGTCCTTCGTGTGCGGCCAAACATCAAAGACAAGTGGGTGTTGCATCACGACAACGCGCCCTGTCACACTGCCATCTCAATAAACGAGTTTTTGGCCAGTAAAAACATTCCTGTTGCTCCTCAGCCTCCTTATTCACCAGACTTGAGTCCTTGTGACTTTTTCCTCTTCCCGAGATTGAAAAATCACCTCAAGGGAACTCATTTCGGGACACTACAAAACATACAAACTGCTGTAACCGACCAGCTGAAGGCCATTCCAGAATCCGAGTTCCAGCAATGCTACAATGATAGGAAGGACCGTCTCCAGCGCTGTGTGGCTTCCGAAGGGAACTATTTTGAAAGTGACAATATCACATTGTAATTATATTTGAATAGAAAATTTAAAAAAAAAATCAGTCTCACTACTTTATTTACACAGCTCGTAGGTATAATAAGAACTTGCCATTCTTGTAATTTTTTACGATGAAAATTTTTATGAATGATGAGTTTATATTCTATAATTATTTACGATTTATATCATATTTTTTAATTCTGATTTTGAAACTGTTTCCACTATCATGAAAATATTGACTATGAGTCCTCAAAATATTACAAATCTCAAAAAATTGAAAGTTACTTCATGGTTACTTTATTTTACTGATATTAAAGTAAAAAAGGGAATGTTTTAAATTTAAAACCAATTTTACTGATTTAATATGTATACTAATTATTCGTAAGTAGTCAACCGATAATAATGATCTACGTGTACAAAATTAATTTTTTCCTGGTTGTAAACCTCAAATTCTGATTCCTACAATTTTTTTTACTTTATGGATAAATAATGCAGTCATACAGTGAAATAGAATGGGAAAAAAATTATGATTACGGTAATGTGTTCATAAATGTTCATTTGTTTCCAATGCTCACTTTATGTGTTTTCGCCATGAATTCTATTCTAGTTCTGTTCGAGAAATAGACAGTTTGTTAGTTACTCTCATTTGAGTTATTAGGGAGCTGCATTAATGAGTTGATCTTATTTTGGGAGTTCTAAATTTTGTTTTGCTCTTGCGTTTGTTTGAATAGCGTTTTTTAAAGATGTCATTGGCCGTCTCGGGTCGAACATTTTTACGCCTTCCGAGGCGAGGTGATCATAAGGTTTTCTATCTAGAAAATCTAGGGTCACTAGTAAGATTATAAGCTGAAATTTTCAGTACTAAAAGCAAGTATCAGTAGATCATTTTGACCCCTGCACATATAAATGTTTATGATTACTGTAATGATTTGAATTAATTTCATTTATACATTTCGAACGATAACTAGGAATTTGTATTTGCATAGTCTCCGCTCAGTAATATTGTTAAGAGAGATGTCTTTGTTATTGAAATGTTCATTCTTTTAGAACACTAACAAATCTGTTTTATTTTAAATAGGAGAAGACGGGATGTGCTTGCTCTGCAGGCATAGGTGCTAACCGACTTCAAGCTAGATTGGCAACACATCGTGCAAAACCTGCTGGACAGTTTTGGGTACAGCCTGATGAACTTCAAACCTTTATGGCCTCTGTACCCGTTCACCAGTTACCAGGTAATGTAATACCTTTTAATAAAAAAAGCATGTCTACTTTCTTATGAATGACAACTCCAATATCGAAACCTTGTATGCCATTTGTTAGTTAGTGCATCATGAATAATTATATATCCAGTAATTATATGGAGGGTTTAAAAAGTCTCTTCGCTATAGGGTCCAGGCCCATGACTCTCTTATCAGGAAAGTCGTTATTAGTAGGAAACGGGTAATTAAACTTATTTTAATAGTTTATTAGTTTAATTAGTTAATTAGTTTGATTAGTTGACAGACATTATTATTTAAAGTCCCTTATATAAATTTTGTACAATCTTATAAATATTCGTTTTTTTTTAAAAAAATATTTACTAAGGGAGGCTGTTTAACCACCCTAACTTGATTGCAAATTGAATGTGCTGGTGTGTGTAGTAATGCATTAGGAATATTGCTAGTGAATCCTTATTTATATATGTTCATTTTGGTCAAAAAGTTGTTTACAATTAAATCCAATAATATTGTTGACTGTTGAAGGTGTTGGCAGATCCATCTCACATAAGCTTGCTGACCTCGACATATCTACCTGCGGCCACCTGCAAGAGATGTCGCTTAGTACTCTTCAGTCACACTTTGGCAACAAACTTGGGGAAACGCTTCACTTGTCAGTATATCAGCTTCACTCTCGCTCTTGCCAACATACATACATATACATGCACTCACACCTTTCATTTTTAAATGCCATTAACTCTGAAGTACCTTTTTTGCTTTTACAGAATTTATTAAATTTAATTGCTCAATATTTTAATACATAAATGTTATAGAATTATTTAAGAGTCATAGTTATTTGTAGTATAGCTTCTAACCAAATTGATTTTTTTCTTTAAGATGACCTCTATATACGAAACATATGATCATAAAGAAGACGCACACTTGATTGTGTTTGTTATGTATTGAATAAATTTTCAGACATTCATTTGGGAAAGATACCAAAGGGCTAACATTTGAGAAGCTGAGAAAATCTGTGTCCGCTGAAGTAAATTATGGGATAAGATTCAAGTCGGACGAGGAGAGAGACTGTTTTATGAAGCAGCTGTCGGAAGAGGTGTGCACAAGACTGAACGAGATCGGCATGAAGACCAAGTGTGTCACTCTCAAGATCATGGTATGGTCAAGCAGTCAATAAGTGCTTATTCTTTTAAATAACTGCAAGTATTCTTATGAAAAGGCTAAGTATGAACGCAATGTAACACCAACGAAACGTTCGGATTTGAGAAATTAAATGTGACGTTAATTTTTTTGACTTCAAATAAGAGAATTGGATGTTGGGATACCAAGACAATGTTGCCATAACGATATTAGGTACTTGAACCTTCTAACCTAATTGAATGTAGCATGAAATATAATTCTATTAATAACAAAACCTTTTCGTTATATTTGTTCTTTCATTACTTTCACCATAGTTTCTAGCAGTCTCGTTTCTTTTTTTAATGTGCTTGTAACCCATGATAGTGGTCACTTCACCAAGTCCTTGTTTGATTTATTACCACGTGCCACGGCCTTTCGGCCACACCATGACACGTCACCAAGTCTGTTCATTTAAAGTAAAACCCACTTATTTGACTGAGCATTATTTCAGTCCAAATTACTGTGTCCCTATCGGATTCGTAATGTTCTTCATAAAATTGAATTAATTAATTAACATTAAAAAAGAGAAAAATTAATTTCTAAACAGGTTTACCTTCAGCAGAGGTTCCTAAATCATAAATTCAGCGGGGTTGCCTAAGTAGTAACAGGAGAGTTACATCATCGGTCTTGCCCCATGAAAAATCAGTATAGGACAGTATTCTTCTTTGCCACGTATTTCCTTAGTATTCATAGGTTGGATGCTTCATAATTTTTTTCCTTTTTCTGTAACTGTTGAGAGAAGATCCTTTCCATTCCTCAGGGGAAACGACCGAACATGAGGGATATATTGCTCATATTTCCTCAATCTGCCGACCTTGAGGGCAACAATATAACCCTAAGGTAAGCATATCTGACGAAAGTTGAACACCAATGATATCCCATGGGAAACCTATATATTATTCAGATGGAGTTCGTTTAATGTTACTAACGTTCTTTTAGTTCTCTTTTCCTAGTTTTATCAGCTTCGTTCATGTTTTTTTTTTGTTAAAATAGTTGGTGTAGGTTAGGTTATGTTACTACAGCTATTCCCAAAACTAAGGCTAGCTGGCTCCTTGTGACACACCGACGTGGACGTGATCTCCCTTTTACAGTTTCTTTGAATTGACCACTGAGGAAAAGGGTTTTAAAAATCACTGGTGGCGGAGGATTCTTAATAATTTTCTTATCAATAAGTTTTCTGAGCTTACAAAAGTGAAAAATTTTTATCAGTTTTTGCAGATGTCAGTGAAACACAATATCTGACACATTTCACTGCACCACTAACCTATATGATAATGAAATTCAATTATGATACGTAATTGACGGGTCGAACTGATCGACCGTAATATCACGATTTACTTCATACAAATTGGAATAGCACCTTGCAACTTAAAATGATATAACTTTATAAAATTACTGTCTTTTTTTGTATATCAAGGTTCCTTGTGACGTTACATGATTACGAGATTTACATGGGATAACTGAATGATTATGATAGTAGTTACTTATTTCCTTCCAGTTAGTGCAAGGATGTTTGTTATTTCTAAAACAAATAATTATTTTACCTATAATATGAACTTTCTATTCACTATTTACCTATATGCGATTATTAAATATGCTATTTGTTACTGCTAGGTTCGTTCCAAGAACGCTCCTGAAGAAAGTGCCAAGTTCCTGGGTCATGGAGCCTGCGATTATTTCACCAAGTCCACCACTCTTAAGTCCTTTGTCGATAGTCCTTCTATCATTCTTAGGTACCTTTCATATCTCATATCATGTAGTCACATCTCAATTATATCTTAGCATTGGTTGAAAATTTATAAGTTTCTAATAGATGAACTTGTTTGTATGTTTAAATCAATAATTCTCTAACGTAGTGCAATCAGTTATTATGTGGTATTTACTCATTGGAGGGTAAAAAGCTAATGAAATGGTCTCCACAACTGACATAACAGTTGTACCACGGACTCTCACCTTAGTTAATACCTGAAGAAGAACACTACGTGATCGAAACGCGTTGTTTATAATATTAAATGTTTATGTGTGGAGACAATTTCATTAGCTTTTTACCCTACAATCTGTAATTTTCATTAATTTGGATGTTACAGATTTCATTTTTTCAAAAAACATCGCATGTTTGTTGTGTGGCCCCGGAAAATACATAAGCAATTTAAAGCCGATTGATCATTACACTATGTTTCCTCGGGCAATACATATAATAATTTGTATTAATTTGTATACATTTGTTGTATTTTGTTTTTCTGAGATGTGTCTAAATTATGTATATACTGTATATTATATATAAGTTAATATATATATATATATATATATTCTTTATGTGAGTTGTAGATTGTTTTGGTAAATGTATTATAGTTCTTACTCTAATTTTAGCCCTGAAGATGATGTACAAATACATCGAAAGTCGGCCCAGGAGGGAGTTTATTTTCTTTTATTTGACCTAGCCCTCAATAACAAAATATAGAATATATTTGTATATATATATATATATATATACGATGTAATTTTTTTGAGGTTTGAGGTCCAATGATTTAAACTAGTCCTTTTGCCGACGTTTCGATATATATTTATGTCATCTTCAGGGCTTGGAAATCTGTTTATGTTGCAGCATTCTTATTTAATACTGTTTCATGATGGTTACTATTTGTTTTCTGGGAGGTTAGAGTTGTACAACCTCCCAGAAAACAAATAGTAACCATCATGAAACAGTATTAAATAAGAATGCTGCAACATAAACAGATTTCCAAGCCCTGAAGATGACATGAATATATGTCGAAACGTCGGCAAAAGGACTAGTTTAAATCATTGGACCTCAAACCTCAAAAAAATTACATCAATGTATGTTGCATCAAACGTACAACTCTAACCTCTCGTGATCACAATCGCCAGGGCATTACTGGGTCATTCGTCATTTCTGAAAAACTTTTTGAGAAGACATTAGTTTACAAGAGCCTCCATGCAGACTTCTTTGTTGTGAAGCAATGTAGTCTCTTTCGCATGGCACTGATTGCTTTTGAGGAGACGTCTTCTATTCTGAAGAAATCAAACCTCTCACACATAGAATTTCGTTATCTTTGAGAAGACGTTGAAATATAAGGGTATTTATGCAGAGTTATTTGTTGTGAAGCATTGTTGTCTCTTGTATATCCAAAACCCAGGTAGTTTCTCGGTTGTGTCGGAGGATAAAGTCAACAATAGTGCTTCAGACCATGAATCTCCCACTCAATCTGAATAAACCTGTTCGTGAAATGTTTATTTAATTTTGTAAGAACAAACTTGCTAAGAATTCTTTCAACATTAACATTTATCAACTACTATGCTTGATGGATGCGGTGCGGTCCTGTAATAACACATATCATTACCCTTGACAGATGTCGGATCGTGAAAAACAAAACAAATTTTTTCATGATGACGCCACACTGATTTCGGTTTAAGAGACTGATCATAAATCTTGTCGTGGCCGATAAGATTTCAGATTCCTATCATTGTATGTGACAACAGATGATGAAAACTCTGTTGTTCTTTGCTTAGAATATATTTAATTTGTTGAACTATTTATTAATTCTCTGTATCTAATTCTAATATATTATATTCTAAAACTATGACATTCTAATAAGAAAAGCTATATATTTATATTGAATATTTTAGGGAGGTGTTGTCCATACTAAAGCAGTTTAATGTTCCTTCAAAAGAACTTAGAGGGATAGGAATTCAGCTGTCCAAACTGGCTAGTGGTATTTCTGTGGGAACCAATATTGACAAATTTTTCAAGTCTAGTCATTGTAAGGAGTCATTGGCAGTACAGTGTGGAAGTGGAGACAAGAAGACTTCTATAAATGAGGAGAAGGGAGTTCAGAAGACCAATGCAGAACAAAGCAGTTCGCACGTGCTTAACATATCCTTCTCTCAGGTCACAACACTTATTAATTAATTAATTAATCAACTCAATCCTTCAAACAATAATAATTGTAAATTATTTTGTTTTAGTAATTTGCATATTATTTTTTATGTGAAAAAATACTCTTTTTCCTCTTTCCTTACTTTAGTTTTCAGAAATATTCTTACACAGTACTTGTAACCATTTACAATGCAAATACGCATAAAGCAACATTGTTTCCCTGTATTTACCTTCATTAGAAGTACTAACTAAGATGGTATATAAAAAGAGCTACCTCGAAAGGCATTAGAACTTTTTATATATATCTATGTGTGTTATTGAAAACAATGTTATAAATGTGGTTTGTTAGTTTAGCTGTAAATTCAAACGTTTTTACAGAATACTTATACCGAATTACAATATCCAAATCATTTGATTTTCTTTTTTTTTTTGTCATTTATTTCTGCCTGCCATGATATGTGCCCTTTGCCATTCAGGTTGACAAGGAAGTTTTGGATGCACTTCCTGATGAATTAAAAAGAGAAATCATGGAACAGTTTAATGGGACCAAACGTAAAGAAATTTTATTGAAGCCTACTTTAACGAAAAAGAAGGCTGTTGAAGAGACTAAAAAGTCTAAACAAACAATAGTCAGATTTTGTCAGCAGTCTATGGAGGAACCACCAACCCCGGAAGAAGGTAAACAGGATGGAATTGACTCGAATTGTTCTTCACTACCATTTCAACAATATTGTTAATCAAATCCTTTTGAAACAGATTTATTGTTTTTATTTACATTTATTAACTGTAAGAAGTACTGAACCCAAGCAGGTAAGTAAGTTTTAAATTTAGATGGTTTCCAAATAGTCAACTTTTTCAATCCCTCCAATAAATATGTTGATGAGCTTTATCGTTTACCCTTTTGTGTTAGAGTCAAGGATTTCAAGGTTTTCTATCTTCTGTTCTTTATCCTGGCGTTTAGTCAGCAGTATTACTGGTATAGCACTTCCTAGATAGTGTGTGAACTGAAACCGAAGTGGGGACAATTCTGGAAGAAGTTTAAGCATAGGCTCAGATATTAAGTTTGCTGAAGCCTTTTCCAAAGAAACCCATCGCAAAGCTAAATTATCATTGAATTTTGTCATTTGGGATCCAAAGTGTCTCTAGCTCTGATAAAATGAGCGAATTGGAAATATTTAAATATGAAAATCAGATGTTTGACTGTAGAAATATACATTGACTCGCTTATTTTACCCTGTATAACTTGGCGTAAAAAAAATCCTGAAAAATTATTTAATGTATTATTTCAAAAAGTGTTATTGCTCTACGATTCTCGTCCTCCCTTGTGTACCAATGAACTAAACATATATTGTCAATAATACATTGACGGACTTTAGGTGGAACAGTTTTCAGTGAATACTTATGTCTAAATCTGTAAAAGGTATAACCTATAGAAGATCTGGGGAATTGATGTCAAATATCAGATGAAAATAAGTTTTTTTAGATAAAATTTGGAAACCCATAGTCCATTCGAAATTTCGCCTGGTCATTCGAAAGATTCATTTTCTCTATGGAGTCATCAAATCCCCCAAAATCTTGAAGAAAGGTAGAACCCTGTTTACTCCTCTTTATAAGCGGAATCTAGAGGTATAATCAATGCTGGTAGTCCCCCAAGTATTCTGCAGAACTCCAGGTTTAATTAATTTTAGCTGTTTTGTTTGTACGTAAAATCTGGGCAGGCTTAGGTTTATGTAGGATAATCCCAGTTTGAGTGTCTCGCTGTCAAACTCTTTGGTTCTTATTGATCTCTATCCGTCAGAATGCATTTAGGTTTTTGACCAAATACAATAACCGTCCATTTCGATTAATTAAATTATTTATTTATTTTTCTGTAATAAATAACGATAATGCTATCATATGTATCTAACATTCCATTTGTAAAAGACTTATTAAACGAAAACTTTACTCATTTTCTCTACGGTTTAAAAATTACGTTCTTTCAACATGCTTTTAAGTTGTGGAAATAGGAAAATTTCTGCTGCGAGTATGTCTGGAGAATGCAGCTGATGGGACACGACGGCAGTGTGACGATGTTTTGTGGATAACTACCATACGTACTAATATTTATAACGCTTTGTATTGTGTTAACCTTTCAGGGGATTCTTTAATTTTATAAAATCATTGTTACTAGATTATCAATTTTCATTCTATAAAAAAACATTATTTTATTTTTCAGTGTATCTTTCATAATCATTTCATTTTCCGAGTATTCTTTTTTTCAGATTTATCATAAAGTATCTGAATTATTCAATTTAAAACTATTATGAATAAGGTTTTAATTATTGAATTAAATTTTCTGTAATAAAAAATAAGCCAATGTCGACCATAAGCTAAGGTAATAACATAATGTTTGATACTTGAAAACTCAAATTAAACGCACTTCTTGATGTGTTGGATGCCTTAAAATAATGACATTAAGTATTGTATAATCAAGTTATGAGGCATTGCTTTCAGTGTTTCTTACTTATTGATCTCTTAATTGGATTATTGTTTACAGACTTGCTGCTTAAGAGGTTCAGTCCAGAGGAAATGTTAGGACTTATCAAACAGTGGGTCTCAAGCATTGATTCGCCTCAAGACAATGATGTCAGTATGTTCTCCTCGTATCTCATCCAGCTAGTCAGAAGAAGAGACTTGTATCACGTCAAAATATTATTGCAAACCTTTAGCAGGTATCTCTTGACCATCAGACACATTAATTTATCAGTTGCATATTAAGTTAATGAAGGTTATTTGTAGCACAGAAGTTAGTATACTTGAAATCATTTAAATAGTATGTGTCTTTAATTTTAATGATATCTTTAACCAGGACGAAGCCTGTGGAGGGTTACTTGTTTACGATAAAGCTTAAGATAAATCATATTTTGTTTACAGAGAAGTGGAGAGAAGCAACAAAGAAGATTGGAAATCTGGATATAGAAGAATATTGGACTCAGTGCAAGCTTCTATAATCAGTCGCTACAATGCTCCACTGAAAATCGATCCACCCATTTGAATGATGTTGCAGCTCGGGGTTTATACTCCTGTACACTAATGTCCACTGACACTGCTGTTGAACATCTTAATATGATACATGCAATGAGCAAAGGAAATAGAGATGAACGACAACCCTCTTCTCTTTATTAATCACATACTGACATTCTCATGTGCAAATGTTACAAATTATTTACAGCATTGAAAAATGATAATTTGTAGACACAACCTATTTGTATCTAAGTTCCTTTGTCAATGACGAAAGAAGGATGATTATTGAAAATAAAGGGTATTTTAGAATTAAATATCGAAAAAAATTAAAACAGTCTTTATAAACCTTAAGCTTTTTTAGCAGTATGATATTCATCACTTTTAAAAATTTTACAGTATTATTACAGTTATGATTTTTTTCTGTGACCTGTTTTCGAATTTCTACATATGTGAAAACTATGTGACTGAATTATTTAGTTATTGAGTGTAATTGTAGTACTGCGTCCTAAGAACTATTGTACTTTCTATACTGTAGTACCCCAGTTAGCTTCAACGCCTCCAAGAGGCTCAGCACTTTTGCTGGGTCCAACGGTAAAAGCTCTTCCATGGTTTTGTTGAGTGTCCCGAAGCACCTGCCTCTGGTTAGCACAGTAGATTGGCAATCAGCCAGCAGATGCAGCGGTGATTCTTCCTCAACTTTGCAGAACCTGCATAAACCATCATTGATAATGCCCAATTTTCTCAGATGGCCATTACGTTTGCAGTGACCCGTTAGAAAACCGGTTAACATCCTTAGATTATTCCTGCTCCTTTCCATACAATCCAAGATTTGCCTATTCTCAAACTTATTGAGAAGTATCTTTGGTTGTCTGTGTCCTTGAAGAGAATCAAAATATTGCTTCCTGTTTTCTCTATCCTCTTTCCTAAGGAGTTCTTGTACAGTGTGTTGTTGGTGTTCTTGTATAGTGTGCTCGTTCATTTCCCTCTACTCCTGCATGTCCTGGCACCCAGTAGAGAGAGATCCTGTTCCTCATACCCAGGAGATTGGCTTATTTTTACAGTTCAGGACCATCTTTGAGCTAATGAGGTTTGAGCTCAATGTTTTAAATGCTGCTTGACTATCATACATTATTACTATATGTCTGTTCTTATATCCTTATACTGATGAATTAAGTCCATCTACTTTGAGCTAGCGTTAAAATGTAATCGCAAAGTTGTTTTTCTATCCTCAGTAGTTATAATAAATGGCCTATAATTTGATTACCACTTAATAAGAGTAATATTAATTATACCTAACTATTTTCTTCTTTTCTGCTTGCTTTAATGGTTTTGTGGTTCTTTATCGTTATCAATGATACTCGTAAGAATAGGTTTTGATTAGCACCTTCACACAACACATTTGAACTATTTTGGTTCATGTAAATTTGTTACTAGGATATTGACGCTGACAGCCCTGAGTTACGTTATAAAAGTAGATGTAAGTGCTACCATGGCGAGTACTTAAGTAAATTTATATCTTAGCATCAAAGTGAAGCGGCACATAATGACGATTAATGAAACGCCATTACTCACTTCAATATTTTGACATCCATCGCCATCAAGATTTACCTTGATTTACCTTTCAAGCCATAAACATTTCCTGATGGCAACGGATGTTGAAATATTAACTTTTTGGCCTTCCTTTGATTTCCTTAAAGGTTTCTATCAAGAACTATGGAATGTTCTTTCAAATATCGGCTAGAATAAAAATTTGTGTTCTTTAGCACAAAATTAGTGGTCACGTTTATGTACGAGTAGTAATTATACCAAAAAATTTGGGGAAGAAATTTGTTGTATCATGAGTCAGGAAAGGTACTCAGCACTCGATTATTTATTGTGGTTGCTACTTAAACTCTTGAACACGGTTACTTCTATGCAATCAATATGGTAGTTTACTTGTTCAGAGTGTAAACAGTTTTGCATTGTTATGAATTATTAATGAATTAACGTATAACTATACAGTAAAATGCAAATGACTGACGCCTCCTGGATAAGAGTTGTCGTTAGACTTCACACTAAGAATGTCTCACACATAACCCTTTGAGCAAAAGGGGGCCAGGTTATCTTTGTGGTTAACGTACTCGCTTCTGAACTGGTTTAGAGGGAGGTAAATTTATTCAAGTTTTCATTTATTCACGTGAGAGGTAAATAAATCTGAACATGTTGTCCCTTGGAGAGGACGTTAAGTCGTCGGTCCCGAGCCTATTCGATGACAGGTACTCGTTAAAGATACCTACTCTAAATAAAATTGAGTTAGATAAAATTTAGGACTTCTAATGTAGAATCAAACTTCTTGTTTGGTATCACAAAGGGTCCAATGTTCTGTCAATATGTGTTACCTTGTGGGACAGACACTGCAACCTAAAGGTTGCAGTACTCCCTCCTACTACTACAACCTTTGAGCGAACTATTGTGAAATTGACTTGTGCTATTTGATAAACAAAATATAAATTCTTCTTTAGTTTTGTCAAGTCTGTATGGAGAGAGTAGCATATATTTCACGTGTTTTTCTCATATTTATGGTACAGACCAAGAGCCCTTGGCTTCCGTACAGTTATAGGGCTTACAATTATATCTCAGTTATGAAGTACATTATTTTGAAATTGAAAAATTAACATCTTTATACTATCAGTTAGAGCTATATAAATAACGATTTTTCGATATGGTTTGAAATATACTCTAAATTCGTGCAAGAAACACACACCAAATAAGCTCATTATACAGTTTGACCGAAGTAGGTGTATAGTGGGCTAAATTTGCATGATTGTGCCTCATATTATAAGGGGCTTATTATATTATATTTTTGTTATGTGTTTGCTTTACAAAACTTAATTTATGTAAATTCTCTATGTTTTTTTAAGATCTCCTATAATGGCAAATAATTTAGATCGTGATGAAAAAAAGTGGTGCTTGGAGCCTATGTATACTTCTACCCTTAGGTAACACGGTTTAAACATTTGTACTCAAGCTTCATCGTGAGAAACCATTTAAAGTTTTGGCGCCTCTACTCAATAATAATCAATCAGAAACTCCCCATACCATCATATTATTTAGATATCTCTCATAAAAAAACCGAAGTATTTTTATCATGACCATTACTACATCGTGTAATCTGTTACTTACATTCATTAGGACCGGGGTCCGATCCCCACCTGATCCTCGATTTATTCATGCGGGAGGTGAATAAATCTGAGTACGTCGGTCCCGAGCCTGCGCGATGTCAGGTACTCCATAAATATCCCTCCTCTAAATGCACTTGAGTTGGGCAAAATTAGGACTCCTACTGTAGAATCAATCTTCATTGTGTGATATCACAAAGGGCCAATGCTCGGCCTACTTGTGTTCCCTTGTGGAACTACCACTGCAACCTAACCTAACCAACTAACATTCATAATAGTTACTAGGAAAATAAGCAGTCCTGAAGATATTAACGAAAATACTTTATTTAAAATATAACGAATCACCACTTAATATTGAGAGGATTAGGGTTGTAGGTGACTGGAGTGAAAGTCGTGCGTAGAAGAGATGAGTCTGGAAACCAGTTGGAGTACTGAGCGACCCACTGAGGGCTGCGGAGTCCTAGCCCGAGAAGACTAGCCTCGACTTGGTCAAGCTGTCCTCGGATTTGTCCTCCGCCGTTAGTGCAACCTGGAAGGAATCAATGATTATAATGGAGTCAACACCGAATACCAAAATTGTCCTTTGCTGGTATGCCTTTCAAAAGCAATCTTTGAAGTAACACAGGTTACTGTCGAATTCTTGACACTTGGTCGTTGTGTCAGTCTGCCTACATTTTGTATCACTGACTTGTTGAAATTACGTTAAAAACCCTAACTTTGGATACAACTTTTTAAAAGGTAAACAAATACTAGAGGTGCATTTAAAAATTGAGAAAATGTAAGAAAAAAAAAGTATTTTCATTTCAAATGGATAAAAAATTCAATAAAAAAACATTTATTCAAATAAATACTCATTCAGTTTGCATAAACTAAAAAAGACTACATACTAATATTATCTATTATTTGAAAATTTGCTGAGCAATCTACAGAGAGTTGATGCTTCAGCATATTTACTAAGAAACTTAATTTACAAAACTAGATATCTATTATTGAAACCGTATTTCCTTTGGAAATTAATATGGCACTTTTATTTACTTAAATTAATGATTCTGTCCAGCTGGAATGTCACACAGCCATGTTAGTATTGCTTCAAGTAGAGTTGTACCGTTAAGGAAATTGGCCGATTGATTACCTATAAATCGACCGATTATTTTGGTCAATAAAAACGGTTAAAATTGCTTATGACTAATGGGTTTTAAGCCTATCAATAATAAGAAAGTGATTTTACGGAGAAAATGGAAATCACAATGATGAACCATTCATCAGAAACTAAAGCAGTGCCGAGCTCCATATGAAGCTGCCTACCCCAGGGAGATGAAACAAACTTAACTATAACAATAATTAGATATGGCTATTATTACATAGGCTATACATGCTAATATTCTTAGCATCATAGTGTATCAAGCACGTATGAATGGAATCTTGCGGAAAAATTGATAAATCACTGTGGAAGCAATGCAAGAGAGATAACCCTTCTACGGTAATTCTAACAATTCAAACAAAATTATTTTTATCAACAGCAAATGCAAAAGATTTTCTTGTTATTTGAAGAACGATTTTTGTGTTTGTCTGCTTTGCTGGAGCCAAGGTTTAAAATGAAATTTCAAATTTTCGATATGATACGAGTACAAAAAGTAAGGCGTAAACAATAGAAGAAATGAAAAGTGCAACTATTTCAGAATCTGAAGAGAAAACGCGCATTTGTACAGATAGTTCCAGTAATGAAATCAAGTTGACAGCTCTGCAGAGTCAAGAGACCAGACACTCATATTTGTAAAGGTATATGAAAAATTGACTTTTGGAAAAAACAAAATAATGAAGAAGAGTGATCTAAGAAAAAAAATTAGAGAAAATGATCAAAAGCGTTTAATTTCTTCTTACAGCAGAGAGCTACAAGATTAATTAAATTTACCTCTGTAGCCAGGGAATGATATATTTATATGGTGGAAAGACTTATTTAAAAACTAATTAAAACATTAATACTTTTAAGTTTAATTACTAAGCTATTCATTGTTCTTTTTCTGTAAATATTCATTTCAGCACCATTAGGTCTAATTGTTGCTTCAAAAATACCATATAGTTAAGATAGGACTTTTATTTTAATGAATGTTTCTTAAATGGATTAGTGGTTTCAATTAACAAAGAAAAAACAATAACTAAAATAATATTTTGTTTAATTTTTATATCATTGTGAGCATAAATCTAACTTTATGAGTTTACGAGGTGTGTAAATAAAGTAGTGAGACTGGCAACGTCGCTTTCGATCTGGCAACGCTGGAGACGCGTGGCCTTGAGTAGCGTCAGGTGCACGTGTGATGCGCCTCCAGTATGAATCTGAACTCGCCACAGTCATTTGTTTGTCCGTAGCGTTGGTTTTCGTGAAATGGTTTTTTCTTGAGCGTTTTAAAAATGAGTGACCTCAAAGTTGAGCAGCGGTGTGCAATCAAATTTTGCTTCAGACTTGGACATAATGCAACCGAAACTTTTGAAAAACTTCAGGAGGCCTATGGAGAACGTGTTTTATCAAGGGCACAGGTTTTTCGGTGGTTTAAGGAATTTTCAGAAGGAAGAGAGTCGATTGAAGATGAACCACGAAGCGGAAGGCCTTCAAGTGCAAACACCGATGAAAATGTCAACAGAGTACGGAACCTTGTGCGTTCAGATCGACGCTTGACAGTCAGAATGATCGGGGAACAGTTGAATTTGAATCACACCTCCGTTCATCACATTTTGACCAATGAATTGGAGATGAGAAAAATTTGTGCGAAAATGGTTCCGAAAAACCTTTCCCAAGACCAAAAAGATCTCAGAAAGGGAAGGAGTTTTTGGCCAGTAAAAAACATTCCTGTTGCTCCTCAGCCTCCTTATTCACCAGACTTGAGTCCTTGTGACTTTTTCCTTTTCCCGAGATTGAAAAATCACCTCAAGGAACTCATTTCGGGACACTACAAAAACATACAAACTGCTGTAACCGACCAGCTGAAGGCCATTCCAGAATCCGAGTTCCAGCAATGCTACAATGATTGGAAGGACCGTCTCCAGCGCTGTGTGGCTTCCGAAGGGAACTATTTTGAAGGTGACAATATCACATTGTAAATATATTTGAATAGAAAATTTAAAAAAAATCAGTCTCACTACTTTATTTATACACCTCGTAGATGCACTAGATTAATTTAGAAAAAATAAAAGAGCTGATTAATTAAAAAAATTGCCGATACCAATGATTACCAGATAGGTGTACCGAAGGGCGATTACCGATTAATCGGTGTAACCCCAGTTTCAAGTATATAGTGGAGATTATAAATGATTTGATCAGACAAATATTGAAAATGGATAAACCATTCACCAATCTGCCCTGCTGCATTGCTTTGGTTTTCACTTATTCATATGGTATCATGGCTTTTTAGAATGATCAAGTGGTTGAGATCGATCCAAGCAGACAATTCACTAACAAGAATGGTATGAACCCTTTCTCCTTTCATCCCTAAATCCCTTTGTGGTCCAGCAAAACCTAAATCCCTAGCCAAACAATGGACTGTCTTTTCAATCAAGACATAGTAATGGTGGGGAAACCATGTTCATTTCACCTCAAACCCTTCACGGTATAGGCGGCCCCTGATCATGAACAATAACTGTTATGATTAAAATATCACAAGGTACCTGAAGGGCACGCCATCACCTCCACGTAGTCATAAGAGCACTTCCCCTTCTTTATTTTGTTTACTAAGTTCTGGATGTTTTTAAATCCAGTTACAATTGCAGCTCTTAATTTAATTCCTGCTTCCTCGACTTCTACTTCTTGAAGTTCACCAGATTTTCTGCAAAAGAAAAAAGAAATGGAAATAAGAAATTGACTTAAGTGTTGCAACATGACAAGAGTGGATTTTTATCAGAATTAGCGTTACAGAAAGCAGACATAACTTTATTAAAAGTACAAACTTACAATTTTTTAAAGAATAAAAACTTTATTGAATTTTTGTTGAACAATTTTTGATCGCTTGGAAGCTATGATTTCATTAAATTAAAATGATCTCATTATGAAATGAACTTAAGCACCATTACCATATTTAAACCAATTACTTAACAAATGAAATTACTAATCATAAAATCGAACAAGAAATCATAGCTAATAAGTTAGATTTGGAACATCCATTGAAAAATACTATTAATCAAATCACTAATGCAATCATTACATTAGCAATATCATCCATAGATTATCAATGAGTAAATAGAGGTAGTTATTCATACATTCAATTTTGCTTGGTTGCTATTTAAGAGAGGTATTAAAATCACAATGAATTAAAAAGAAATATAAAAAATGATGTTTTTAAATTAGTTCTCGTTAAATTAGGTATTTTTTGGAATTAATATATAAAAATATAAATTATTTCAATTAGCAGTTGATTACATCATTCTAATTTTAAAAAGAATTTTTAATAAATTACTTATACTGAAATACGAAATTATAATAACGTTAAGGTAAACAATTAAGACAATTGGCTGCCAGTGGACTGAACAGTCATCATTTAGTCTTATATTGCCCTTAGAAATAATTCCAAATTCATTAGCTTTTATCATGAAATATAAAGTCACTAGAATACCCGGAAAGATGGGAAAAAATAGTACTTGTTTAGATATAGAGCATCTATTCTGGCAGAATATGATGATGACATTCTGAGCAATATCAGATTTAATTAAGATCTGTTAAGTGGTGTGCAGTTTGTAGAGTGTCGATTGCACTTGAATTTGTAGATTCGAAATGTCCGATGCATATCACTTAACCGCAACATCCAAATATCCTACACCAATATTAAAAGAGGACCTCAAATCATGAAAATCCATCAAAACGTAAAATAATTTGTTTGTTATGATCACAGTACTTTACTTAAAGTGAAAAAAAGAAAACCTCGCATTATTGAAAAGAAAAAAATAGTGGATTTTATTTCGAGTGGAAGAATCGGATCTTGACGAGAGTAATGATTAAGTTTATTATTATTTATAATAATAATAATTACTATATTAATAACAACTTTTTAATGTATCACTTAAATTATATTATGAAAAAGAGCATACTTCACATTCTTGAAGACAATATCCTGCTGGGATCCTGTTAAACGATTAAATGCGTACGCGATGACAGCGTACGCAAAACCACCACTACCAGAACCAGGTGGGCGGAGAAGTGGAGGCGGTGAACCTGGCCAGGGCCAGTCGGGATCACTGGGCATCTCCGCTCCCAAGCCATCGCACCCCACTAGTTCACTGATTTCAACTAAAACACCAACTCAAACTGGTCAACTGAAACTCTTACTGACTTTAGAAGATGATGGGAAAGGCAGACCTGGAGTGATGACGCAATCCACATCTCTAATACCATTCGAGTCAGCAAACTGTGTTCTGGAAGCCTCAAGTTTCTTGTCAAAACAAGGCATAACAGCTACATGGTAGACCTCAGCAGGAGTAAGTCCTCGAAGAGAGGCCAATCTTGTCTTCACCAGTGCCCCCATAATTTGTTGAGCAGACCTCACGGGTGATAGATTGCCCAATAGGTGACTCTTGGTCTTTTCTGCGTAGCACACCCATCCTGTGCAAGTCAAATGTAAAACTTGAGTGAAAGTCAAAAACAACCATTGAGCTGAAAAATAAGTTTTCGTAATTCGAGAACTAAAAGTATATTATGAATTAAAAAAGTCTACGAAAAATAAAACTATAATAGTTATTTATAAAAATTCGAAGTGTCAATTATAAAGAGTTATAACACTGCTATATACTCGTACTTTATTAGTTATATTGCAACAAAATCGGTGCATATTACCTCCACCGCAGTGACTCACTCATACAAAATCTAAATAGTACAAAAACCAAAGGTTAAATTATTTGAACTTTCGCATCTGTGGCCAAAAAAAGGAACCAGGCATGCAATTAACATGGATAATTATAATCTATAAAATGAGTTTTGATTTCCCTGCCTGAGGGCATCTCTCTCACTTCACCTTCATCAATAAGTAATCGAACAACAGTTTTTTTTATTTTCAGTTAATCTATAAAACGCTTCCCCACAAAATATTTTATATACTTCCTATAATATTGATAAATAAAATGATTATACAAATAGTAAAAGTTAATTCCTTTAAGGAAAATAACATGAATTTCAATTTATCCTTCTTTTTTTGGCTTCAGAGTCACAGAATGAAATGAACTCAAAAATTTAGAGAGCAGAAAAAATAACAGTGGATTTTTAGAAGTTAATATATTTAAAGAGCTATGGGTTATGGGAATAATATATAAAGCTCAAATTATATTAAAAAATGAGATTAACAATTGTTTTAAATGTTTCTATGCGATACCGAGACTTACTCGTATATGCGATACCCTGCTGTGCTATACAAGGGGTGAAAGTGAGGCTGATTTTATGATTCTGCACCAACCAACGATGAGTGAGCGATATTAAGGGAACGCCAACGGCCATTGCGTCACCTATACAACTAACCACTGAAGTTGCTTAACTTCAGTGATGGACTGCAAGCCAAGGCTATGGCGTTGACTATTGTTTTGAATTAAGGGAATGAATACTGACCAGGACATGATGAAGCCAGAAGTGGAAGGCAGTCTTCTTTACCATCCTTTGATATTCGTAACCTTTCTTCGAAAACTTTGCACTCTTCTAAAAGAACGATGTCATCGGCGATACTGGAATCAAGAACGACATCTGCTCCTAGCCGACGCCACAGGCCTATGAACATGAACAAGCCAAATGCAAGTCACTATTACTAACAGTAAATACCACCTCGGCAATTTACAACTAACTGTAGTCATACTGTGGTGCTGGCCAGTAAGTTTTGAACAATAACTTTGGTATTGATGAGTCAGTACGATATCAGGTACTCGTTAAAGAACTCTACTCTAAATACACAAGAGGTACGCAAAATTTAGGACTCACACTGTAGAATTTGATGTGGTATCACAAAGGGCCAATGTTCGGCCTACGTGTGTTCCTTGTGAGACTGCCACTGCAACCTAACCTAACGCAATTCCCTGAACGTCAAAGCATACTCAAACAAAACTTTTATTTGGAAAAGTATTCACTGTAATAAATTCAATTGTACAAATTTTATCTGTAAGAATATTCAACAAAAAAATAAAAAAATGTAAAACACAAATCATCAACGAAACATATTTATTTGTTGAACTAATTTGATTATTCTTACTTAAAATTTAAATAAAAATGCAACAATAGTTACATTTTTTTTATTATGATATATATGATTGATTGTATTCTTCAATTTAGTTTGACTAAATGTATTTTTTATATGTATTTTCAATGCAATAATTAATGAAAATTAAAATAAGCAAATTATCAATTTAAAAATAAAGGAATCCTACTGGTAAAATTCATTTCAAAACAGCAAAAGGAACACTATCAAAAATTTGAACTAACAGACATATGTCAGTAATAATGAAAACGGAAATTATACATGAAGTAAATGTGGATCCGAATTATATTGTATACTGCAGGATGTAGATAAAAAGAGAAGTTTGACATATTCAATAAGGCTATAATTCTTTATACTTTATCAAACAAAAAACAAACTCGTGTGATTAAACTAACTCGTTCACAATATACATGATATAAATATCGACCTGATAAAGATTTTGACCATATATGAATTAGAAACAAAATATATCACGAATCGATTTGTTTTCCAGGTTGAAACTCAAAGTAAACGTTTTGATTTTACTTAAAACCTTCTCCAGAGGTAGTAATCTCCTGGGACGTGCAGTCAGGGGGAAGCAGGTAAGCCCATGCCTCACCTGACAATCTTGAAAAGGAAAAAAGACATAAAATGAGTAAAATAGTTAAATGGTTATATTTATCCAGTGAATTACATTGTAAAGATATTTTTTAGTTAATTCACCAGTTTTAGATGGTTTATTTATTCAAAATTACTGAATTTTCACATTTATTGTTCAAATACTGAAAAGAAATGTGCAATGAGGCTGCCGTCTGCTGTGCCTCTCGATAGATTGTGTGGTGACTTAACTGTGCTGCCATTCTCTGCAGTGATGCCCAGTATTTCTGTCTCTTTGTATGTCATTATTAAAATGTTTAAACACTTTTGCATATTAACTAAATTTCCAATGTACTGTGTTTTTTGTCAGCAATCGTATGTATCTTAGTGCTTTCTTGTGCTGAGCGATCATAAAACTACTGCGAAGAGTCACTAAAAGGAGGCACGCAGTTCTTCTGCTCATTGTAGAGGAGCGCCTGTGTATACACGGATTCTTTTTGTGGCCACAGAATACGGTCAGCGACAGCACGCCAGAGATAGCAAATGAAGTGCATGCTTCCATTTACTTTCTGCTTTCCTCACTTTCGAAATGGAGGATTACACTACCGAAACTTAAACAATAATATGTGTAAAGGAAGCTGCTATGAGGTTTTAAACATAACTCGTCAACTGTTGCCAATCAAATAGTCAATTGGATGGCCGACCCCCTACAAAAGGTCTTCAGTTTTAGGTCTACCCTAGGATAATCAAATAGTCAATAAGGTTTAACTCTGCAGGGTACATATGTTAGTAAATCTGACTGGGATTAGGTCTGTGCTTCACCTGTCATGAATCTCACCGCACGTCACTGCAAATGCAAAACTTTAAAAAAGGAAAACTGTGAACTATTATACTAGAAATTCAAAATAATTATGCTTAGGAATTCAAATATACACGGATGTGTTTTGCAAGCTGGATAGGTAGTTGTATTTTTTATCTACGTACTTCTATCCATCCTCTATTGCAATAGTTCATAGTTTTAATTTTGCAAAACTGTGCACTACTTCTGCCTTAAAATTCATATTTTGCTTAGGAATTTTTGGATACTTCGGACTACAGTTTTCAAGCTGGATGTAGTTAGAAATAATTTATGTAGATTTCATTTCTAGTAGTTTTTTTAATTTGCAAAACTCAACTTCTGCTTTTTTTTTGTTTTTTGAACTGAAAAACGTGTTTAGAATATTTGTCATTCCTCCTTTAGCTTTTTGATTTTGTAGCGGAAATTGGGTGGACACCCATTGGTAGCACTACGTAACTATATTTAAGCTTTATGACGACAGAAGATCACGTGGCCATTGCTGTTTTAGTCGTCTTTGGGGGTTTGTGGGGATTACTAGTAGGAAAAGATTTTGAGCAAGTGGATTTCGATGAGTTGAGAGCTTACTGCAGAATCTTTTGCGGTCTTCTGCATAGTCGCGAACGAAGAGGACTTTCAAGATCTCGGTGAATGATTATGTTTGGAACATAAAATGGGAGATGTGAGAGTTTTCTAAGTATTTTTGATTGAATGGCTTGCATAGAACGAATACCATACTTCTGCCTAAAAGAGAGATTGAGTTCAAATAAAACCGTAAAGCGGGCTTAAAAGTTTGGTTTTAACTGAAAAACTGTGATTTGAAATTGGAAAACTGAACAATTCCTGATACATTTTGGTTTAATTGTTTTTTATTTTATGTATAGCATGATGGTATATAACAATACAAATAAAACATTATGTGTACACTGATCATAACATAACTGTAATGTACGACATGATTATATAAGTACTGATCAATCAAGAAAGACCCTGAAGACTTTAAATGACTGCATATTGTTAATACCACAGAGGTTAATGTAAGTTACATTATGAAGTGACCATCTCATTTCGTAAAGCATAGATCTCTAATCTATAACTAATTTCAGTAATTATGTTATGAAAATGAATTTTTAAGAATATATTCTAAAATATGTACCTGTTACTTTTTGAACAAGTTCCTCTGGCTCCATCTGGTACTTTACGGCAAGGGAAAGCAAGGGCTGAAGGGATAAACTCACAACAACTAGCTTGAAATTTTCCTAAAAAAAATATGAACCAATATCACAATAAAAAAAATAATTTACTTTACGATATGAATTATCCATCCATATTAAAATAAAATCTGGAGTGGCCTACACTCTACTTTCCTATAAGTAACTTAATATCCAATTACTTGAGTATATAACACATAACGTCTCATTTAAGCATAACGTAAAAATCTAATGGGATATGAATATTAGTCTTACATTCCTGAGTTAGTAAAGATAGTGATTGAAGGATATATCAATAAATAAGCTTTTATTTTTGTATATCACACTGCTGATGCAAATAATTTCATTAGTATAACTACAGTAGCAATATCATTTTTGAAAAACCAAAGTGAACATTTCTTGATAAAAAGTATTCTCCTACAAGAGAACCTGGCTTTTGTTCAAATAGCCAGTGGATTTCTTACATCGTTTACTTTACATCCTTCTAGATTGAATATTAAAGTAAAAGTTTCAAATTTAAAACAGGAAAATACAGTTTTTTTCTCTGAAAAACATCATAAACAGCGAAGAACAAATATTGTTTCAAGATAATTTATAATTAAAGATGTACGATAATTACATTTATTAATCTCTAAACGAAAGATTTCAATTTTGAATTATCTTTTACATTTTTGGTTTTTAACAGAATTATTATACTGGGAATTTTATGGCTTCTTAGTATTTAATAAGATCATTTTCCTTCCCCTTTGTCAAATAACATATATACGAATTTTTTCTGAGTGAGTGTTATCATTTTTCTGCACAATATTATTCCTCTTACACCTCATATAAGTCAATAAACAATTTAAATTGTTCCTTTATAAATATCAATTTTATCTCAGTGGATTCGCTCAAAAAATTTCTAAGTCAATGTAAACAATGTAAAAAAATACAAAAAATTCGACAAGTATAGCAGGTGATCTCTTAGTCTAGGATAAACAAAGAGTTTTTATATCGTTATTGCTCTTTTCCGTAATTGAAACTTCATGATGTTTTTTTTATGAATTGCTAATTTTTTGGTCCATTTGTGGTCAAATTTTCATAATTTTTTAACGAGCCGTTTAGCGTCAAAAAAACATTTTCTGAAAACAGTTATCGGACTGTAACGCCCCATTAGTGAATGTAATTTTGAAAAAAAATATCTCAACTCATTCTACACATAATGTTCTATTTATAGGCATAGTTTCATTATTGTCCGTCAAACAGTATGGCTTGTATCGCTCTCACAAGGTTTGAGATTGAATTATAAGTCAAAATTTTTATTGAAACATATTATTTTATAAACATTTTATTGAAAAAAAAATATTTCCTGTTGATATAAAATTTTGAATATATTTTTCGTTTGTTCCATTTGTAACCTTAAAGATAATGTCAAAATTCAAAACTCTAGGGTTAGTAGTTTAGGAGAAAATAAATGTTTTAAAAAAAAACGTTTTTTGGCAAAAAAGTGACTTTCCCATCATGCATAATTTTCCCAAACAATAGGGATCTTCGTCTAAATGGGGCCTTTTTGTGTAAAATATCAACTTGATCCACCAAAGATTCTGGACCGTAGCGTGGTAACAAGCAATGCTAACACACGCACCCACCCCCCCCCACCCACAGACATCATCGTAAAAACTTCATAAAACGACTTCTGGGACCTCAAAACATGTAATTCCGTCAAAATCTCGAGATCGAATTTTTTCACGATCACTATACTTTACTTATAGTAAAGTAAAAATCATGAAGTTTCAATTACGGGAAAGAGCAATAACGATATAAAAACTCTTTGTTTACCCTAGACTAAGAGATCACCTGCTGTACTTGTCAAATTTTTTGTATTTTTTTACATTGTTTACATTGACTTAGAAATTTTTTGATCGAATCCACTGAGATAAAACTGATTTTCTTAAGGAACAGTTTAAATTGTTTATTGAATTATATGAGATGTAAGAGGAATAATATTGTGCAGGAAAATGATAACACTCACTCAGAAAAAAATCGTATATATGTTAGTTGACAAAGGGGAAGGAAAATGATCTTATTAAATACTAAAAAGTTTATTATTATTTTATTTTAAAGATTAAAATTCCCAGTATGATAATTCTATAAAAGACCAAAAATGTAAATGATAATTCATAATCTGAATCTTTCGTTTAGAGATTAATAAATGTAATTATCGTACATCTTTAATTAACAAATCACCTTAAAACAACATTTTCTTCGCAGTTTAAGATGTTTTTCAGAGAAAAAAAAGGGTATTTTCCTGTTTTAAATTTAAAAATTTTACTTTAATATTCAATGTAGAAGGATGTCAAGTAAAGTAAGAAATCTACTGGCTGTTTGAACGAAAGCCATTCTCTTGTAGGAGAATAAATCGTTTCAAGAAATGTTCACTTTGGTTTTTCAAAAATGTTATTACTGCTGTAGTTATACTAATTCAATTATTTGCAAATAATAAATTATTTGTGATGTACAAAAATAAGCTTATAAAATGATATGTCCTTCAATCACTATCTGTACTACCTCAGGAATGAAAGGCTAATAATTATATCCCATTTAGATGTTTACGTTATGCTTAAATGAGACGTTATGTTTGATATACTCAAGAAATTTGACATTAAGTTACTTATAGTAAAGTAGAGTGTAGGCCACTCCAGATTTTTTATTTTATGTATAGCATGATGGTATATAATAATACAAATAAAACATTATGTGTACACTGATCATAACATAACTGTAATGTACGACATGATTATATAAGTACTGATCAATCAAGAAAGACCCTGAAGACTTTAAATGACTGCATATTGTTAATACCACAGAGGTTAATGTAAGTTACATTATGAAGTGACCATCTCATTTCGTAAAGCATAGATCTCTAATCTATAACTAATTTCAGTAATTATGTTATGAAAATGAATTTTTAAGAATATATTCTAAAATATGTACCTGTTACTTTTTGAACAAGTTCCTCTGGCTCCATCTGGTACTTTACGGCAAGGGAAAGCAAGGGCTGAAGGGATAAACTCACAACAACTAGCTTGAAATTTTCCTAAAAAAAATATGAACCAATATCACAATAAAAAAAATAATTTACTTTACGATATGAATTATCCATTCATATTAAAAATATAAATATATATCATCCATATTATTATAGGAAAATTGCGTATCAGTCCTTAAACAAGTGACTGAAAGTAGTTTTGTGACACTTTGCAATCACCTCTAGTTGGTTATGATTTGTGGTTTCTGGTGATAATCATAATTCTCTTAAAAAAAAAAAAAAAAAACGGTGGGAAACGCCGGACGACTTTCATTCAGCACATTTTAAAAATACCATTTTTCAGACCCATAAAAAAAAGAAAAATTCTTGTCTATAATATCAACTAAAAATTATCGATTGGAGTAATAACAATTAATAAAAATAATAATTATCACTTTAAAAGTAATAAGTTTCATTAGAATGAATTAAATAGTCGGGTGAATAGCGCAATCTGATTAAATAGTCAGGGGCGCTGGTAGAGGAGGCGGGCGTCTGACTACTCTCCAACCTTATTATTTATGAAATAAGCAAAACCCTTTGATATCAATCAGTTTAATGTATATTTATTACTGTTCTAGAACAGTCCTCTAAACTTTGACCATGAAGATAAATTTTAACACGGATGGGATCTATAATATTAATTAAGAACAAAATGACTACAACTACAATTATGTTAACCAACATGTGAAGCCACATTTCTATCAAATGGCAAAAAACCGATTTCCTCAGATAAAGTATCCTTATAAAAGCACAATATTGCCGAACTTTCTGTTACTTCAAGGTCAATAGTAACTTAAATATGAAATTTATTTTTATAACTAATTTGGTTTTTGGAATATCAAGCACATATAACAACCAGAGAAAACTTTTTTATTTGAGCAAAAGGACCTCAAAATATATATTTCAGTTGAAAACTCGATATAGGAATTTTGACCCGAACGTAATACTTTCATACATCTATATATCAAATAAAGGATAAATGACAGAACAAAATTGAAATAGAGGAAAATCGTTATTTTTTGTTACTAACTTCCACATTTGCAGTCATACACCATCCGTTATGTCCTAGGGAGAAAGTGTCGCTCTTTTGTCAATTCGTACACATTTCAGTCATGGCCGAGCCACGTCACCGCATTCATTCTACATCCGGAATCCTAATTTTCCTTACTCAAGTTAACTAGAGAAAGGTTTTAAGGACAACTTGAAATTTTACGGACTTGATACCACGCATTCTGAGGGACCGCATATATGTAAAAGATTAATATCTAACACATAAAAAATCATTTGATATGAACAAGATTCAATCTTCTGCTAAAAGCGAGCAGACTACCAATAGAGCACACCTGACTCAGGAAAATATCAACATACAAAATATTAACAAGGTATCACAATACACACGAAAAATAAAATGAAAGTCCAAACCATATTAAAAAAATAAAAAAAAATTCTAATTTCTTACTGTGTTTTGGACGTTGATACAAAAGATTATACAATGAAAAGCAGATTCAAAAATATCATTAAATATTGAGTATTGTTTTTGCGATTTTAATATTTTATTTTTATTATTTATAAATACTCTTTCTTGTTATAATCAGTTAGTGGGTGTTGAAATCATATTGATGAAATAAATTATCACTTTGCACCACAACAGGAAATATCCTTACTTTAAGAAATCAAATATAATACTTTTGTGTGAAGGCAAACACCACACGATCTAAAGGGAAAAGCAAAAAATAAATCCTTTTGTTTAAAGGAAAAAATGACAAAACATTTTTTGTTTAAGTGAAAAATAAATCACTTTTGCCATTAAAGAACAGTTGAAATAAAAAAGATAGTTAAATAAGGCGAAAGTAATGAAAACACAGTTTCATTACAGCTATTTCAGGTAAAATACCGGTTATAGTAGAGCAAGTATAGATAAACTACATCACGAATTATAAGAAGAAAAAAACACTACGTTATAGAGGCTGAATTAGCTCTATGCTAATATGTAATTCTGTTAATTGCATTCAGGTTCTTAGTTAATCAAAGAATTTCAAATGATCTAATAGATCTAAGGTTCTAAAATGGTTTAACATAATTAAATAATTAAACTGTTTTTTAATTACTAGACCAATTTTAGGATAAGATATGTTTAATTCATTTGTACTTTATTTAGTTGGCTAAACCTTCTTGTTGAAAATGAAATTGAGTTTATAAATGTTTATAGACTATATTTTATAGTCTGTAAAATACATTTTCGGTAAAGACTGAAAATATTTTGTTGTAGGTCACACTGATTGGAGTGCAAATTATTTTGGTTGGGAATAAACTGCGGGAATGCGTGAAATCATAAAAACTAAATAATAAAAATTAAAAGATTCTTTATGTTGTGTTAGAGTTACCTGTTGGACAATGTTTAATGCCAATGAATTACCTTTGCTTTATTAGAAAGCACTCTGAGAACTTCGTGATGACTTTGTTGGGTAACAAGAACTGTTTCTGCTGTAGTAATACATCCACTGCAAGCCAGACAGTCATTGAGAGATATATCCACCCGAGGTAGCTTCTCTTTTTCTCCAGACTATAACACAAAATATTAACATACTTCCCAGTAGTTTTGTTTATAAGTAGATAAAAGTACATACATTGCTCTTTCAGAACCCACAGTAGACACGAGATTAATATTAACTTTTCATGATATCAGTTTTTACAGATATATTATACATGATATATATAATATTTATATACTATATAGATTATTAATGTCAAGTAAGCAACTTCCTTCAATGAGACTTGTCACACTTATTTTAATAATTCATCAAACAAAAAATGTACTTACTACGTGTACTTGAACATAAGATCCATCTTCTTCTACTCGTATTTTCACACCTTTTTTGGAAGGCTCCTTTTTTATATCAAAAGGTTTAATGCACTCCTGGAAATATAAAATAAATTTTGAAATATGATAGAATTTCGTATATTTAATTCAATCGTCATAATAATAACCTGTGAAGGTGTTATAAAATCATCAAGATCTGTGAGCTGTAAAACACCACTAAAACCAGATGTCATTTTTGAAAATATTTGTTACATTTTATCAACAGAGGTAAACCTCATTATAACCTCACGGGTTAGGCATGATTGCTGGTTATTCATACATTGATAACAACTCTAACAGATTGATACGATTTTCTGTTATTAAACTTATTTTGACATATTTAGCAGTTAACACTGTTATTAAAACATTCGCAATCCAGTACGTAATCTCAATTATTTCTGTTTAAGAAACATGAACTCAAATGTATAATTCTCTTTGTGGTGTATGTAAGATTATGTTCTTACAATATTTCAATATTTCAAAATTCGGTGCAGATATATTAATCACCTTACTATATTTATAAGTGATTAGAAAATATATGAGGTAGTAATATAATATTTTGTAATATTTTTTTATCAAATAATATGAGTATTCAAATAATGAGTATTGAATTTTAAATTGAATCTTCATGCGCGCCTCATTTAAGAAAGGAAGAAGACCCTCACCAATATTATGGCAGATTAAAATTTTTAATGGTTGTTTCTTCTAAATTAAACATTCTTTTAATTAAAATAATACCATTTTAAACAGAAATATGTATTTATTGTATCGACCAATTTTTTTATGATCTTGATCCTGTTTACGTACTCTATCGAGATGTCGACAACAATGGCGTCTTCACAACTTTGACAATGGACTTGTTTTTAATCAAAAGTCGATTTGACATTTTTAATGAAGTTTAGTTTTAGTCTGACTTATTTTTATTACATGTTACCATTATAACATCCCTTATATTAAATATCATGAATTCAGAGAAGAACAAGCTGTCTACGGTTCATAAAGGTAAGAAAACAATCTACGACTATCATCCAAGCACATTACGACTTGCCCATGACCCATATGTCGATAAATAAGACAGATCGATTCAAGGAAATATTGACATCCTGAGACCCGCGAAGTTTCTTTCATTAGGAAGAATTAAAGGAAACTTAATTCATGATTGATGATTAACGAAGGTGTTTTTTGTACAATGTTTGATTATTATCATTGATAAAATACCTAGATATTTATAAACTTTTGTATATGTTATTTTCATGTTGGAATCATGGCAATCATAAGAGACTTAAGTAGTAGTAGTTGATATTTTAACACTACTTTAATTTCTCATTAGGTTGTATGAAATATTTACTGCTGCATGTAAATAAGGATTCCCTTTCAGACCTTGACAAGCTTCTTTAGATCTGTTTTTCGTTATTATTAAAGCAGGGCTTTATTCTTCTCGTGTTCTGGTAAAACATATGCACAATGATGAAGCATTATATCCCTCTCATGTCCCTTTACTGTGTATGGTAAAAAAAATAAATGACAGAATAAGAAATAATTCATTTCTGACTTTCCTCAGTTTTTTTTCTTAATTTTCATTACAAAATATTACAACTTTGGTTTGAACCTAAAATGTATCCTTTTCTCTTTTTGAGAAAGTTTTTTTTCCCTTTACGGGATATTTTTGTGTCAAAAGTGATTGGACTATTTTTATTTTTTTGAATAATTCACTAAAATCTCAAGGTGAAATTACATTAAAGAACAAGCAAATGATCAGAATTGATAAAAAGGTTTAAATGTTATTGTTATCATTAAATTGGTCACTTATGGTTCCAATTGAATTAACATAGTTCACAGTAGGGGATTTACCTGTTTTTTTTTTTTTTTTGTCTTATTACAACATATTACAGAGTACTGCAATAATTAAGAAGAACTACATGGTACTTCCAATGTGTATACGTGTAATAAAAATATGTTACATACGTATATGCATATATACATGTGTTATAAATAATCTTATTTCTTCACTACATATGCTTGTATATGAAATAAAATGACTTGATTGTTCATTTTTTGCGTCTCCGTCTGTACTAAATCCAGGAATGCAGAACTGATTAAACTGAAGAAAACGAAATCATTATAAAATGCATTTAAATTATATTTAATGAACTATTAATAATGTTGTGAAACCAAACGTTTACTATATAATTCGAAGTTTGTAAAAGAAACGATTTTGTGGTACCGATAACAAACAGATAACTTTTGTGTAAAGATAACAGACGATACCTTGTTTGTTCTCTTTTAGAGGAAAGAAAGTTGTACCAGCACTATGCATATCAAAAACACACAGGGGACAAAGAAACATGTTTACAAACTCAATTTTTTTGGAAAATTTGAGTAGGTTACCTGCCGTGGCGTCACCGGTGAGTTTATCTCGAGGACTAATTTTCCGAAAATTTGAGTTAGTAAGTGTGTTTCTTTGCACTGTATGTTACTCTACTTCGTATTTGAAATTGTGTATTTCCAGTTTATATCTTGTCTCTTTGGATATCCCACGTGCGCCCGGTGCATATGTGGGTGCTCGTGAGATCACCGTCGGCTACCTGCCGTTGGGTCTGCGGTGTGTTTGGTCTCCCTCTCTCTTTTTCTTCTGAAGACAGATTTTCCAAAAATTTGAAGTAGTAAGTGTGTCTCTTTACACTCTGTATAACTCTTCTTCAATTTCAAACTGAAGACTCGTATGATTAACTTATTATTGAAACTACCTGAAAAATATCTTTTTCATGATGTAATTATGTGTCCCGTTCATATTATTACTCGTTTATATGTTAAGGGGAGACACAATTAGTTTAAGTAATGTGATATCAGATCATGTTAGGATTAGAGTACCTAGATCAAGTATTAGGGGTAGGATTTACTATGATAGGGTATATAAAATGATTGTTTCTTTATTGAAGAATTATGAATTAGTAATGTGTTCTTTTTTTTTAAGTTACTGACACTGTTAAAGTTGACCCAAGAGAAGAGTATGTCAACGTATCAGACAGAATGCAAGTCATCCATTACAAAAGACTGGTGGTCCCTGCTAATATGCGAAGTATTTACTGGAAGTGTTATGGATTTCCAGCTTCAGAGCATAATGAGATCCTCACAAAAACTAAAATAGTTTGTTTGTTATGCAAGACACAAATAACTTATAATAGAAATACATCTAATTTGAGGATGCATTTGAGGAATAAGCACAAACAAGAACTTGAAACACTAGAGTTGGTGCAGCCTCTGCCTCACAGCAAAGCGGGCACGACTGATAAGAGGACTACGAAAAAGACGAGGTTACCTTTATTGAAGCAGGAGGCCGTCGTCCAGGTTTTCCCCATTTCTGAACAGGAAGATCAAACTTCTGAACAGGTTTGCAACTCTAATCTTCTGTACGTATTTACATGCACTGTTTATCCTTGACCAGATATTGATAAACAGATGTAGTTATTGAGTTCATTTGTCTCCCAAGTACTTCATTATACTACCAATGTTTCGTCAAATTTATTTTACTTGATCAGGGTATAATGTAACAACCCGATTTCAAATTACAAAAGTGGACTAATGTAGTAGGATAAAGATAATATCTTATTAAATAATTATAACAAAACAAAATGGCAGGTTAA
This sequence comes from Hermatobates lingyangjiaoensis, assembly GCA_026182355.1. Lineage (NCBI taxonomy): Eukaryota > Metazoa > Arthropoda > Insecta > Hemiptera > Hermatobatidae > Hermatobates > Hermatobates lingyangjiaoensis. The sequence continues at coordinate 370,853 of JAPFBL010000007.1, read as the reverse complement.
TTGATGATTTAATATTAAGTAATATTCATTATTAATTATTGAATATATATTTTGGATGAATGTTAGTTGTGACATTGCAAGAGTAGTGTTTCAGTACCTCCGGGAGACTCAAGTCCGGCCGCAAGTGCAAGGAGCCCAATAGATACGGGGAGTGGGTGGTGCAAGACGGCACCACCAGTCATGAGGCCTTCTCTCCACCTGAGGCAAGTCCTTCCTGCAGTTGTATTACTTGTAATTCTCCTCTACCCTCCTCTTTAATTTTAACTTTCAAACAACTTTTATTAGAAGAACCATATTTTTGCAGTCATGAATGGACTACCAATTCATTACAAATCTTAAATAAAGATAAATGTGTATATTTGAGGACTTTTTATTTGACTCCGGATTGCTTTCTATGTGGCTCACTTCTTTTTCTGATGGTGACGACTCTGGAAATATCGTAGTGAGTTTTAGTGTTTCCTATTGTGTGTCTTATCTCTATTTTAATCAATACATATAATGTATATAACTATGTAAACTATAACTATAATTATGTAAACAGTTTGTAATTGTTTTATAGTTTTTACGTAAAATACACTGAATTTACGCATACTGTATATATATATATATATATATATATATATATATATATATATAATATAAAACTAAAGTTTATCGGGACTCGGTCAGTTCTTCAGGTTCAAATTAAACTCTTATTGCCAATGTCTCGGTTTTAAATAAAAACCGTAACGTTGTGAATGAGGGTTTAATTTGAACTTGAAGAATTGACCGAGTCCCGATAAACTTTAGTTTTGTTTCCATTCCACGGTCGATACTTTTATCAATATATATATACACTAATCTTTCTTATTGAGGTTTTGGTCCATTGTCAAACAATTCTAAAAAAAAAAACTTTAAACCAACGTTTCGTCTATAATTCCTGACATCTTCAGATCTTGGTGTTTTTCATTTATTGAAATATATATATATATATATATATATTGTTAAAAATCTGACCATATCTTGCTGAAACTTGCTTCTTATTAAGTTTTTCAAGTTTTCTAAATAGAGTTCTTGTCACTATATCCACAGTATACAATATTCTTCCGATAGTCTACAGGAACCAACTTTTATTAGAAGAACCATATTTTTGCAGTCATGAAATTGGACGTACCAATTCATTACAAATACTAATAAAATAAAAGATAAATGGTTATTATTTAGAGCCAAGACCTTTTTATTATGACTCCGTGATCTTCTCTATGTGGCTACAATTCTTTTTCCATGAATGGTGACGACTCTGGAACCATATCGTAGTGAGTTTTAGTGTTTCCTATTGTGTGTCTTATCTCTATTTTCGACCCCATAAAAAACAATACAATCACTAATGTTAATATAAACTATGTAAGACTATAACTAATAACTATGTAAACAGTTTGTACATTGTTTTATAGTTTTTACGTAAAATACACTGAATTTACGCATACTGTATATATATCATATATATATATATCATTGATAATATAAAATATATATAAAAAACTAAAGTTTAATCGGGAACTCCGGTCAAGTTGCCTTCCAGGTTCAGAATTAAACTCTTAACGTTGACCCAATGATTTCGGTTAAATAAATTTAACCGTAACGTTGTGAATGAGGTTTTAATTTGAACTTGAAGAATTGACCGAGTCCTGATTAAAACTTTAGTTTTGTTTCCATTCCACGGTCGATACTTTTATCAATATAATGATATATATAATATACACTAATCTTTCTATATTGAGGTTTTGGTCCATTGTCAAACAATTCAATTAAAAATAAAAACTTATAAAACCAACGTTTCGTCTATAACATCTTCAGATCTTGGTGTTTTCAATTATTGTTAAGAGATATACATATAATATATATATATATATATATATATATATATATATTAGTGAAGGAGGGAACAATCCTTCTTGCAAACATGTTTCTAATAATTTTATGCCAATTTCATGCTTAGTTAACTTTTTAGAGAGTTTCTCTAATGTCCTACAGGCTCTCTTCTCAGTTGCTCAAGGAATAAAAAAATCAACTGGTCCAAACTTTTCCTTTCATAAATACACATTCTGACACTATTTATATCCAGCACTATTTAATAACTAACTAAATATTATTTTCAATAAAACTTAAGGTGGTTTCAGGTATGTAGTGGGTTATGCCCTGCAGTGCCTCGCACTAAGTGTTGGCGTTGGCGAATAACCTAAGAACTCTACTAAAATTCAAACTTTGATTATTTATATCTGGGGCTTTCTCTAGGATCTAAAATGCTTCTATTATTCGTAATCTTCTTCATCGTTTTCTCTTGTTATTATTTTTTAATTTTGTGTTTTGAACAAGGGTTTCACGGTTTATTTTGAATTTATGTATTCCCTGCATGTGGTTTTTTGGCGCTCCTGAAGAGATGTTTATAGTGAGACGCCTTTCAAAGATTTATTTGGTTGAAAGATTCTGTGATTTCCGCAATCCTTCATATATCGGATCCACCACAACAACCTTGTCAAGGCGTCTCACTATGCACATATCTTCAGGAGCGCCAAAAACCACATGCTGGAAGTACATAAATTCAAAATAAACCGTGAAACCCTTGTTCAAAACACAAAAATAATAGCAGAATTTTAGCAGAGTTCTTAGGTTATTCGCCAACGCCAATACTTAGTGCGAGGCCTGCAGGGCATGACCCACTACAAACCTGAAACCACCCCACCCCCTCTCATCAACCACCCAACAGATGTCTCAACACCAACTAGGAATAGTTCAGTTTTGTGCATTGACTCTCACACGATGTGACATTACATTGTAATATACTCTATATTTTAGATAGTAAGCTTAGCCTGATGATGGTCTACGAGACCGAAACATGTCGTTGCTTTATTGAAAATAATATTTAGTTAGTTATTAAATGGTGTTAGATATAAATAGTGTCAGAATGTGTATTTATGAAAGGAAAAGTTTGGACCAGTTGATTTTTTTATAACCTGAGAAAAGCCTGTAGGACATTAGAGAAACTCTCTAAAAAGTTAACCAAGCATGAAATTGGCATAAAATTTACCAAATTTATTTTTAGAAATATATATATAATAACAAGATTTCACATAAACAACACGTAAAATAACAATCAATGATCAAACCACAAAATGAAAAAAGATTAAGATCTTTCAATCGTAACAAGTGATCTTCGTCAGAGTCAAAAACCCAACTGTTGGGTTTTGACTCTGACGAAGATCGTTTGTATAGGTTGAAAGATCTTAGTCTTTTTTTTCCTTTTCTTTTTGTGGTTTGGTCATATATATATATATATAGTCTCTTTTGCAATAATAAATTAAAATTATTGCGAAAGTAACTCAAAGATAGACACTAACATAACGTACTTCTATATTTCGACAATGGTTGTCATCAGGAAAGAATATGAAGTGACTCTCAGGGAGGCAGGGTGGTGGTAACACCATTTGGTTATACAGTTTGTGATCAAACTATTAATCGTATTCAACCACCAAGTGAATAAGGAGAGGAAAGAGATAAATAATGCAAATAAGATATAATGAACGAAAGAAAAAATTATAGTAATAATGAAGAACATAAGAAATAATAAGTAATTATTAATATTATTAATATGTATTAGTAATAAATTAGTATAGATATTATAATAATTATTATATTTGAGTAATATTAACATTACATTAATTTTATTGAGTCATATCTGTTAAGGTATTTGTATATTTTTTATATTTCTTTTTTTTTTGCCTCTTCTGTGTATTTTTATAGATAGATTTTGACAAGCTTATCTTCTGTTTTACATCAATTCTATTTATTATTTCTTTTATCTTTATATTTTTTTAATTTTAATTTTTTTTATGCTGTGCCTTTCAGTTTCATCTCCTTTTTCTTGGGTCACATTTAGTAGTCCTTTTATTCTTTATTTTGTATTGTACTTCTCTAACTTTAAACCGGCTGGTTCCAACCCTCTCGGTATCGGGACTTTTGATGCCCTATTTTTTTCCTGATGACGGTTGAAACCGAAAATTTTAGACTGTAAGTGTTAGTATTTCCTCTTTGTATATGTATATTGATATTGAACTATTTGTGTCGTTCAGAGTTTTCTGTTTGCTCAAAGAACGTATATGTGTTATTTTTATGTAAAGTTTTTTTAATGAATTGGTAATCAACTGAATCAATCAATCAATCAATAAATGCAATGTTATGTTGTATTTGTAATAAAATATTTGATCTCCTACTCATTAATTTGGACTTCACATTTTACTAAGCAAAGTATATATTTAAATTTAATTGATGACTCCAAAAAAATTTAAACTGGTGAAATGGATTCTCCAAAGGCTGAATTTCATTAAAAAGTGAATTTGGTTTAAGAAAGGATGAATTTGAATTTGTTTGTTTAACCTTTGCCTGTAATAGTTGTAAGCAAGATTTGTTGTTAATTAGATGATCCACTTGTTCCAGCTGAACTAAAAAAAGTACATTAATGGATATTGATGTTCATAGATGGATTTTATTTGCTAACTAGCAAATGTACCCGTCTTTGACGGAATCAAAAATTCTATTATTCTTGGTATTCCAAAATATCAATTATAGTATTATACTAATACTATAATTAGAAATTATAGAATAGTAGAAAACACCATTATTAGTACAGTGTTAAACAAATGCCTCTGTATACACTACATTAGCTGTCTGCCTTCAGGTTCATGGAAGAACAATCAGTTGAAACCTCTGACTATTGAGCAAGTAAACTACAGTTGACCATGTGAGAAAAACTTGGTTTCGCTAACTTGAATTCCTGCGTTAGATAAAGTCTCCCTTTGCGACTTAGTTAACGTCATTGCGAAATAGACTCTGAGGGGACCTTGCAATCATTTGAATGGAAACAGACAGTGGCTCGGAATCAATGGTATGCGTGGTATACACACAGACTCCCCAATACCACATCCAGTCATTATGTCCGCCTCTATGGCATATCTGTGTACAGGACGAACTCAGAGTCGTGTCCCATTGCACAGTTTTTGGGTCACTCATGTTTCGTAACATCAAATTTGTTACTGCTATAAATTGCAGCATCATTGGTGCTCCTACTTTAAGTTTTTACTCATGAGCAGGCAGTCCAGGAGAAATAAATTCAGAGTCAAGAAATTCAATTAGATAATGAACTGCTTCTTCATCACTAATCCAATCTCTTTACTGACTTGTAAGTTCTTTCCTCGGCTTCATATAGCGTAAGAACTTTGTTGATTTCTCATGCCTGTTCATATTAAGAGTTGAGAATTGCTCGTTTACAAAACTATTTATTCGTATTAGATAGTACATCCTCAACTCTGGGAAACTCTGGTACCTTTTCAAAAATGTCAAATACGCAATATATTCATATGCTCAATTGAAATTAAAATCAACTAACAATACCTACTTGCCACACCTGTGTATTTTCAAAACAAACTTGTCTGTGAAGTTAGGAAAATACAGCTAAAAGCCCCATAACTTCACTTCTGTACTGAATTAATAATCTATTTAGAGCCCATATTTTAAGTTAGGCACACACAAATCCAGTGTCAATGTTTCAGCTCGCTATGTCTTATGGTGGCTGAGTTTACTTGTGACAAACATTTTTGCGTTAAACGTCCGTAACTTCACTTCTACGTTGAATTTCCAATCAATTCATAGCCTATATTTTAAGTTAGACCTACACAAATCTACTGTAAAAGTTTCAGCTTTATATGTCTTATGGTAGCTGAGTTTACCTGTGACAAAGTTTTGCGGACAAACCGACAAACCGACAGAAATTTTTCTAAGGGTGGATTCAGTTTCTCCAATGTATGAAACGTAAAGAAAACTTGAAATGAGTCAGTTCTAAGCAATGTACAGACAAAATCATTATTTTATTTATAAAGATTTCTGCATACAGAATTAAATAAGCGCTGGTTTCTTCATTAACCTTAAGTACAGATAGTATTTCTATTAAGTGGGACACCTTAGAAATGACTGGAAGGAGCAGTGCTCTAGCGAACTTAATTTTCCCTCCAATGTATCGCGAGAAAAACTAAGATGATTATCTTTTACCTACAGTAAAGTAACAGTAAGGAGATTTCTTTATTGTAGGTTAACTGACGAATATGTCTCACTTGGTATAGTTATTATATGTTATCAAGTGACTGCTTTATTTACAGCAATAGTGTTTACTACTACACTGTAGAAGTAGGTAATAAAGTTTTGAGTGCTCATTAAGCTATTTCGGCTTTGTCTGTTTTAGATCACTGCAACTAATTCCCAATTTATTACGGATGTCGAAGATATTAATCCGTTACGAGTAATAATGAAGGATGCAACTTCAAGTCAGGTAGTCAACATTTAAAAAGTATTACTTGATGTATATTCATCAGTTACTGAATCTCTGTTTATTATATTCCATATATATTAATTATGCTAGACGTTTCTTATTATGTCATTAAGTAATGATAACACAATAAGGAAAGTTAAATCATCTCAAAATATTGAATTCTTTCCCTTCGTCCTACCTGATTTTGGTTCATCATAATAAAATAATTTGCTATAAAGTTTACAAGTCCGAAACAACTCAGTCTTCAAGACCAAAGAACGCCTTGGAAAGAATTTCCTATAATACGACTCAAAACTTCTGTGATAGTAACAATAATAATGTTTTAGGTAATTACTGTACCTTCATTATATTAACTACGTTAGGTAATTGTTCAATTCGTATGATTAATAACTTGAAAGATATATGAAACAAAGGATTTGTTTTCTGATGGAAGTTTAGTAACAAATAAATTATATATTTAGTGATAGCACTGTTATCAACCTCATAGGTAATTCAAAAGTAATATTTTACTTCAAGTGTTTCTGCTGGCATTCCTGCCCAGGTTGTTTTCAAATCACCTACCACTCCTACAATCCATAACTTATTTGGAAAATTATGAAGTTTTCTGATGTAGTCATTCTTGAAGTATATTATTTTAAATTATTGTAAGCGATTTCTTTTAGGTTATGTCTAAATCGCAGAGTTAGATACACCTATTACCAATGACTGGGATGATAGGTGGATTAATCGAATTCATCTCTCTACTGAGTCAGTCATGGGTGAATCTTACTCAGTTATATAAACTAAAAATAAAAAAAATATTGAAAAAATACTTAATAACAATTTAAATAATATCTTTGAATTTCAAAGAATTGCTACAGCAGAAAATGTAATTTTTCATGTAATCTTCGGAGGAGAGGGGTATTTTAATGAAAAAAGTTTTTATTGAGATTATTTTTGTTTACTGCAGAATAATTTGGGATAATATAATTTTATCTTTAGTGAAAACTCATCGTAAACTTATTACTCCAACTTACAACAGCTGTAACTGAAGTACAGTTTGTTTTTGTTTCAGGCGTATACTCTTGTAGATGGCAAAATAATAGCCGATGCGATTGCAGACTTTATTATGTTAGATTTACAGTCTCCAGAAGTAGTAGAAGGAAAAGGTAAGGAGTAAACTTGTTAGCAACACGACTGACGAAGTGAACTAAAGGAGAATTTATTGTGACTGGATTGTTACAGGGTTCCAAAGGCTGCTGGCGACGCTTAGATCACCTTGTGAAATCCCAAGCAAGACCAGACTGTCAGTAGACATAATCCCACGAATGTACGAGTCAGTTAAAGAACTTTTAGTGTCCATTGTGTCTGGGCTCAAGTGTGACATTACTCTTTCAGTGGAAGATTGGATCAGCAATAATGGAGACGTCTACTCCACCATCTGCATCCACTACATCTCTGTAAACAATCCATCGCTATCTCAATAACTTTGTTTAAAATTACCCTCTTTATTCATGGTTATTAATGATAAATTTATTTCGTAAAACTAAGATAAATAAAATGAATTTATTTTCTGGTATGATAACAAGTAGCGAACATAGTAAAAGAAATTGAAAGCTTTAGTAATCTGTTTATTAGTAATATAATAATATAATTAGAAATAATATTAAAATACGAGTATATACTAATTAAGGATTTTCATATGGCCCAGATTGGCTTCGATGATATCATCATTATAGAAAGTTGAAAGCTGAAGTTAGCCCAAAATTTGTATTAAATAATATTTGAACGATTAAAAAACCATCCATATTGGATAAAAAATATTGAAAAGTAAACTCGAGATTCTGATTCAATAGAAAAATGTATAGTCCCTAATTTTTTCGTAAACTACCATCAGAAGAAAGAAGAGTAAGAGTGCCAAGGAAGTGATTGTTGGTAACCAGTGATTCTGACCTCGACAGTTCGACGTTTTGCATGGGACTCGCTTTCATTCCTTCCGATGTTAGTTCAACTAAAGGGATTGTATAACTTTCTATCTTCCGTGAATCTCAAGTTTATTTTTTTATTAAATCATACCTTTTTGCCAAACATAAGTTACTCATTGTCTGTACAATAACTAAACAATTATATGATTGCCCGTCATTTCAAAAATAATTCCATTATTTAGAAATACAATTCCTTGATATTTGTATCACTCTTGTGTGATGCTTTCATACCAATTTGATTTTTATTTCATATGTTTACAGGATTCAGATAATGAATTGCAAAGTCGGATGATTTCCACCCTCTATTGCTCGGACCTCGATCCCCAGGTATGGGCAATCCAGTTCGACAGTATGCTAGAGGAATGGGACCTTCAATTTCAATATCTCAAACTGGCTGTTGTCTCCTCTAATCGCAAAGAAGTTCATGATTGTTTGAACATGAGAAAATTTACTATTATTCCATGCTTCAGTCACTCTCTTCAGGTGAAGAATAAGTTTTTCTCCATTCATTTGTTCATTTGAAGATTTCACTTTGTTAATTGTCTAATAGTTATAGGACTTTTCTTTAAAGCTTTCTCCTTTACTTTCCGTATGTTTGGAAAACTAAGTTCCTGAAATTTATGATATTTATAACATAAATATTTAGTTCCCTTCTTTCCTTTCACTGTTTCTAAACTATTGTAGAGAGTTATTAAAAATTAACTTAGTTCGAGCCTCCAGAGAACAATATTATCTCATTTCATCAGGAACTCTTAACGTTCATATTAATCCTTCAAATTCTTACAATTATAGTCTTATAAGGGTAATTTTTTTCTAATCAAAAAGAAAATTGTCACTAGGTGTTTAGTCATTGGCGTTTAGTCATACACGAACTATAGCATAATGAAGAATGTCATCTTCCATTGAAATCATATTTTAGTTACTCTCCAAAGTACTGAAAACTGAACAAATTTTATTCTTCAACATAATGAGATACGCTTGTGGTATACATGGTATCTGTTTTGATGTAAATAAAACCGTTTTGATAAAGTAAGTAAAGCACCATGTTAAATAAGATAAAAATGCTAAAGTGCAACTTTTAGCGACTTACCATATTGGATACATGCTCACCCATCCTCCATCTAGTCACATCAAAAATGGTTTCGGGAGACCACAAATGAAGTAGATTCGATAAAATTTCAATATAAATATTTTTGTATACTACTTTATTTATAGTAAAGTAACAATGAGTTATATCTCTCCTTAAAGTACCACCGTTTTGTTGTTGATAAACCTGTAAAAGGTGTTCAAAAGCATTTTTCATTTTAGTAACAGATCAAAATGTTAAATGTCAAATGTTATTGTTTTGCATAGCGTGAGTATGATTTACATGCTACTTCCTAAACTAGTTTGTAATCTTGGTGTTGGTATTCAGAATGATTGTAAAACAGTTCCTATAAGCCTCCAGCCTCACCTGATTTCATCAGGACTATTGAATAACATATTTATCCTTCAAGTTCTCCTAAAGGCATTGTTTGGAAAAGTAAACTTATTTTTTTATTAAGTCCAAAGAAAATTGTTTTAAGCTTTTGGTTAGTTTCATAGCTAGTCACTCATAGGTCACTCAACCATCGACATCCCTCTATCTATTTGCCACAGCAGTGATCTTTCCTTATCCTCGAGCAAAACCAAAGAGAGAGAAATGCTATCATGCATGGAAATTAAATATTATGTATTGTCCCAAGTTGTCAGCACTGACCAGATTTCATCCTATACCATGGTGAGTTAGATAACTTAGGTATCCAAGACATCATAAAAATGAAGAGACCTACAAAGATGTCTGAAGTTAATTCTATACTATTAATTCTTCATTTGTTGTTCTTATACTGTTATTTTGTAACGACAGAAAGAAATCAACATACATTTAATTCCTCGACAGTAATCCCCACACAAACACACACATGTGCGCTCTCTCTCTCTCTCTCTCCACATACATACTCTCTCGTACATATATGAACAAACTTTCTTACAGTCATATGCTTTGATATATGTCATCGTTTTAAGCCACTAACATCATAGGTTGTTCTAGGAGGCCTGTACGAAGGCAGTGTTTGAGGTACCTGCTGTTGCAGAAGTTCTCCATAAATGTCGAGCCCTCATTGCTCTTGTCAACAGACATTCAACGGCCCTCAGTTCTTTAAGACTGCAGGAGAACCTAATGCAGGTAAATAAATCCCTTTTAAGTTCTTTAACTATTTTATTGCTGTTTTAACCGTGCAGTTTGATCAATAATTCAGGGGGAAGACATAGACTTCACTCCAGATGTCAGTACATCCTGGCTCTCGACGTTTAACATGGTAGAACAAGTAGCCTGTCGAAAGACTATAATACCCGTGGTGTTGGAAAGTCTTGGTAGCTCTTTAGGACTGACAAGGACACTTCAATTGACAGAAGAACAATGGGTGCTTCTTGAGGATATAGTCACTGTTCTTTCACCTTTTAAGGTATGATATTAATTCCTGATATAATGTTACAGAAAGGATACTTACTAATGGTCTAACAATTATAAAACAATGATTACTTTTTATTACCTTTATTCTAATTATAGGTAACAGTGGTAACTCTGGCCGAAGAAAAATCTCCCCACATTTCCATTCTGAAGCCGATTCTGTGGCAATTACTACATGTTCACCTGCAGAAAATCGAATCAGACAGTACTGATATTACGGAATTTAAACAGGCCCTCACTACTATCCTTACAGAGAAGTAATTATATATTTAGTTTTAATTTCCTTAATATATACTATATTGAGGGCTATAAAATACAATATTATTTCGATAACCTTTAGTTACTGATATTTCTTCATGTTTTCATTAAACTAGACCATGATGCTGTCTAGTTGTGTAATCGATTATATATGGTATTTACTCATACATGAGAATTTGGAGAACTTTTCAGATAAACAAAGTTTTTTGTTCAGTTTTTCGAAAGGAGAACCTGTCGTTTTGTTCATTTTTCAAGTCCCTTCTTGATGTATACAGAAAACTATTTTCCCCCCGACTCAACTGATCTGCAGATTTGTTCAAAATGACTAAGAAGAAGAATTGGAAAACAATTAGAAAAACTTCATGAAGATTCATAACGTAAAGAAAATACATACTCTCTTCATGAGCGTTTACGTGAATTAAAAGTGCCTTATAAATAATTAATCATCAGCCTGAAGTACCCTTAACTGACAATTGAATTGTTACTCTTTAATAATATAATGACTGTGGTAACATTAAAGTTCACAAAGTAAAAAAATAAGTAGATAATAAATCAATTCTAAGGACATCAACTCCTATCTCAATCATTTTAATGACAATCTCAACTCCTATCTCAATCAATTTTAATGACAATCCCAACTCTTATCTCAATCATTTTTAATGACAATCTCAACTCCTATCTCAATCAATTTTAATGACAATCCCAACTCTTATCTCAATCAATTTTAATGACAATCCCAACTCTTATCTCAATCAATTTGAATGACAATCCCAACTCTTATCTCAATCAATTTTAATGACAATCTCAACTCCTATCTCAATCAATTTTAATGACAATCCCAACTCCTATCTCAATCAATTTTAATGACAATCCCAACTCTTATCTCAATCAATTTTAATGACAATCTCAACTCCTATCTCAATCAATTTTAATGACAATCCAACTCTTATCTCAATCAATTTTAATGACAATCCCAACTCTTATCTCAATCAATTTTAATGACAATCTCAACTCCTATCTCAATGAATTTTAATGACAATCCCAACTCTTATCTCAATCAATTTTAATGACAATCTCAACTCCTATCTCAATCAATTTTAATGACAATCTCAACTCCTATCTCAATCAATTTTAATGACAATCTCAACTCCTATCTCAATCAATTTTAATGACAATCCCAACTCTTATCTCAATCAATTTTAATGACAATCTCAACTCCTATCTCAATCAATTTTAATGACAATCCCAACTCTTATCTCAATCAATTTTAATGACAATCTCAACTCCTATATCAATCAATTTTAATGACAATCTCAACTCCTATCTCAATCAATTTTAATGACAATCTCAACTCCTACCACAATCAGTCTCACCTTTTACCACAATGGCAATCTTAACCAATCTCAAATCCCATCTCAATCAATTCTAATAACAATCTCAACTCCTATCTCAATCAATTTTAATGACTCCTATCTCAATTAATCTCACCTTTTACCACAATGGCAGTCTTAACCAATCTCAAATCCTCTCTCAATCAATTCTAATGACAATCTCAACTCCTATCTCAATCAATCTCAGGGATCACACTTATCTCAATGGCAACTTTAAGAAATCTTAGTGACAATCTGAACTCCCATCTCAGTCCGTTTCAACAGTTATCTGAATGACAATCTCTCCTTCATCTCAACTTTTATCTCATTAATCTGGGAGACAATCCTAATTTTCTCCTCAATCAACCTCAGTGACATTCTTAACTCTTTGTTAATTAAGCTCAATGATAACCTTAATTAATCTTAGTTATTATCTGTATGATATCTGAATAACTTTTTTAGGTATAAAAATCCTAAAGTGAACAAATTACTTGATTTGGCGACAGTTTTGGATCCTCGGTTTAAGAACCTACCTTTTATGAATGAGAAAGATAAACCTGCTCTTCAAAATGAATTGCAAGATTTACTTCTAGAACAGATCGCTCAAAATCAAAGTGAGGATATGAAGCAGCAAAATATGGCAAAGAAGCAACGTTTGTCAGGTGAGTCACCAAAGATTGTTTCGACTCTTCAGTTTGAAGTTTTTCCATATAATTAAATGTTTACTATGTTTACATTGAAATGCAGGAAAAGTTAAAAGTAAATTAATATTAAACATACTTTATTTGTATATTTAGATACGGTTAAGAGTTTTTCCTGTATAATTTAGGTATATTATTAGAATAAACTCATGATTTTCGTTAATTTTCTTCTCTACTCGAACAGTTTTGTAACATGTCCATTATCAACGACTCTTTGGATGTGTTCATCAGATGTGACCGTCAATGTTGCCAATTTTACATTGCAATTTTCAATTTTTGTTTTTATCAAGTTCTTTACTTTGTAACTGTTACTGTAACTTTATGTTTTGAAATTCTTGTAATTTTTGGTCCTATAAGTTGTTATACCAAAAACCTCTTACTTTATTAGTTTTCTCTTTATAATAGCCGTAGTACGTACAGCGGTTGAGAATCAATGAAATAAAAGTCATTATTCAAATCTTTAAGACCTTTGTGGACAGTTTAATATTGTAAGTGTTTGTCCAGGGATGGAGATTTTGCTAGGGGAGTTGTGTATGACAAAGACTGGCATGCCCGTGAAGCAGCGAGCCGACGTCGAAATGGTTCAATATGATTGTGAAGAATCTGCTCCATTAGAGAAGTCACCGATTGAAGCGTGGAGGGAACTGCGGGGCAAGTGTCGAGATTTGAGTTTACTGGCTACCCGATACCTCAGCGCTCCTGCCTGTGTGCTCGACAGTCTTGCCGCTTGCTTCCAGCCACCGCCACCTGTGGCCACTCTTCCTGCTCCTTTAGCTCATAAAGTCAAATTCCTTCACCGGAATTACACCCTTATAGGAAATTCCCCTGAATAATAGATGCCTGACCTGAATGAATTTACCATCTTTTAGTGGTACATAAACCAGATTCTCCTTCATTCGTTCGTGAGTATGTTTGAGAGGATACATTTCAATTCCTGATCAATATCTGAATACTTCCCTAAGAATTGTGGTATTGCAACATAGTTCCTACAGTACAAGTGCTTCGACTTAACCACATCAATTTTAATTGTTCCAGTTAATGCAAATAGTGCAATGTAATATTTAAATTTCATCGTTTCTACATGACTCTAAACGTTTGCTAATAGACATTGAGTACTGTCATAAGAAAGTTACAATGCAATCCATCTCTTTATATGAACATAATGGAATAAAATTCTCTTCGTCGATATTCTTTAAACTATTTTTTCAAGAAAAAGGGAAAAATTGAAATTATTTTAAATTTAAATTAAATTATTAAAATTAAAATTTAATTTTATTGTATTAATAGGCCTAATGTATGACAACTAATTCGGATTACAGTCTACTATTAAGACCAACATCTAACTTAATTCTAAGCAGATTTATAATAAAACTGCCTATTTCTTTGTCTGACATTACAAACTTATTTTAAATGATCAAATTATACTCAACAGCCGAATGATTAGAAGAGTTTGCTCGACCAATTTTACAAACCATTCAATATCATAAAACTGAAATTATGAAAGACAATGCTGCAATTGTACATCAGTGAATTTAGCTTTGTTTGCAATCTGAATTATACAATGTCGCAGTAATCTGTGAAGTCCATTTTGTGATCTTTATTATACTGAAAACTACACAGGCATCGTAGTAGTAAATGGTTATGATTAACTATCATTTTAGTTAAAAAAATTAGTTGTTTTATTCAAAGATAATCAGCATATCAAAATCTATACTTTCGTGATAAATAGCAGCTTCTTTATTTATTTAAGTATGTCAAGGTAATAATTTTTGTTACATTTTGTACTATGGATCTCATATGTATATAACGTGTAAATAAATAAAGATATATATATATATGTAGGTGTGTGTAAATAGTTTTGAAAGGCTTAAAAAGAAAATTAATCAGGATGTATATTTGAATATGATTGTTTAACTTTACATTTCATTGTATTATACTTACAGTATAATAAATAGACTCATATATATTATTGTATGAGTATTCTGTATAAAGCAATATCATAAGTAAAATAATTATTTTAAAAATTCTTTCTGTGATTTCAAAATGAATTTCTTTGACACAAACATGGATTAGTTTTTACTTCATGATTATTTAAAGTCAAATTATATTTTTTTTAATGTAAATTTACAATTACAGCTTAAACCTGAATTTACTATATGAATTCCCATTTTAACCTCTGTTGTTGCTAAGAGACTACGAATTCGAAAAATTTATTTTCTCAAAAAAAAAAATAAATATTAACTGGTAGTTAATTTTTAAGAATTCGCGAAAGGTTGTTTTTCCGTTTTGTTGGATGGAAGAACTGTAAAGGGATGCTAAAAAATGTTTGTTACATTTTATTTGATATTTTAATTACATATACATGGATATCATTAAAATGAATAGAGGATCAGTGATTAGATGAGAAAAAAAATGAAAGATTATATGTTATTATCATTCCTAATAATCCATTAAATTCTTAAATCCAGTACTGTAAATACAATTTCGCAGTACTATATTTTGCAATACATTTACAATTACTGTAATTTTTTTTTCTTTTCAGGTTTATGTCAACTTTTATTATGTTCCTTATTTCATCCTGGTGCTTTCTCGATTTTTTTTCAGATAAGTTAAAAATACTTTAAACCTAACTTTTTAACATCTTAGGATGATATACATTTTTGTAAATTAAATTTTTTTTACCAGTTTTCAACCATAACTTTACACGGAGTTTTAAAAAATATTGGAACGTTCTCCAATATTATACTCAAAAAATATTTTAGAAATGGGGGTTAAATTTGTATAAAGTTGTAGATATATCTCTGCTGGTGGATGGTTTCTTAAAATAACAATTGTCGCCTGCTAAATTTAAAATTTCCTAATATATTATCATAAGAGCATTTTTACTTTACTATAAGTAAAGTATAGTGATCGTGAAAAAATTCGATCTCGAGATTTTGACGGAATTACATGTTTTGAGGTCCCAGAAGTCGTTTTATGAAGTTTTTACGATGATGTCTGTCTGTGTGTGTGTGTGTGGGTGGGTGGGTGGGTGAGTGTGTTAGCATTGCTTGTTACCACGCTACGGTCCAGAATCTTTGATGGATCAAGTTGATATTTTACACAAAAATGGGCCCCATAAAGACAAAGATCCCTATTGTTTGGGAAGAATTATGCATGATGGGAAAGTCACTTTTTTCGCCAAAAACCGTTTTTTAGAAAACATTTATTTCTCCTAAACTGATAACCCTACAGTTTTGAAATTTTGATATTATCTTTAAGGTTACAAATAAAACAAACGAAATTTATATTCAGAAATTTGAAACAACAGGAAATATTTTTTTTTCAATAAAATGTACAAATTTTGACTTATAATTCAATCGCAAACCTTGTGAGAGCAATACAAGCCAAACTGTTTGACGGCTCAAAATGAAACTATGCCTATAAATAGAACATTATGTGGAGAATGAGTTGAGATATTTTTTTTCAAAATTACATTCGCTAATGGGGCGTTACAGTACGATTTCTGTTTTCAGAAAATGTTTTTTTGACGTTAAACAGCTCATTAAAAAATAATGAAAATTTGACCAAAAATGGAACAAAAAATTAGCACTTCATAAAAAAAAATTCATTAAGTTTCAATTACGGGAAAGAGCAATAACGCAATAAAAACTCTTTGTTTATCCTAGACTAAGAGATCACCTGCTATACTTGTCGAATTTTTTATATTTTTTTACAATGTTTACATTGACTTAGAAATTTTTTGAGCGAATCCACTGAGATAAAATTGATATTTATAAAGGAATAATTTAAAATGTTTATTGACTTCTAAGAGATGTAAGAGGAATAATATTGTGCAGGAAAATGATAACACTCACTCAGAAAAAAATCGTATATATGTTATTTGACAAAGGGGAAAGAAAATGATCTTATTTAAATACTTAATTATTAAATACTAAGAAGCCATAAAATTCCCAGTATAATAATTCAGTAAAAAACCAAAAATGTAAAAGATAATTCAAAATTGAAATCTTTCGTTTAGAGATTAATAAATGTAATTATCGTACATCTTTAATTATAAATAACCTTAAAACAACATTTTCTTCGCTGTTTATGATGTTTTTTCAGAGAAAAAAAGGGTATTTTCCTGTTTTAAATTTTAAAATTTTACCTTAATATTCAATGTAGAAGGATGTCAAGTAAACGATGTAAGAAATCCACTGGCTATTTGAACAAAAGCCATGTTCTCTTCTAGGAGAATATATCGTTTCAAGAAATGTTCACATTGGTTTTAAAAATGTTATTACTGCTGTAGTAATACTAATGAAATTATTTGCATCAGCTGTGTGATGTACAAAATTAAGCTTATATATTGATATGTCCTTCAATCACTATCTGTACTACCTCAGGAATGAAGGACTAATAATCATATTGCATTTAGATGTTTACGTTATGCTTAAATGAGACGTTATGTGTTATATACTCAAGAAATTTGATAGTAAAGTTGAGTGTAGGCCACTCCAGATTTTTATTTATTTTTTTAAAGTTACTTTTCAATTAATTAAGTATAATTTGTAATATGTTTGTAATAGAAGATAGGGTATATGTTAAGAAGCAGTAGCACTTTTTATTTCCCAGAATAGATTGTTGCGGGAATGTGTTTTGAGAGGCAGTCTCAGAGGAAGACGCCGGATGCAAGAGCCTTACATGCTTCTCAGGTGGCTCCCAATATCGGCTTGAAGACCGCAGTCCCCTTATCTCTCTCTTGCAAGCTTCAATCTGACGACACACATTGTCTAGTTTCTTGATTGGGCATTGCTCTTCACCATTCTGAAAGTTCAGTTACTTATTATTCTCCAGTATCAAGCAACTATTTCAATATTCAACAATTATTATAAGTTGTATTTAAAAATGCTTTCAACAATGTATTATACACATTTTAAATGTGTCATATTTGGGCGGTAAACAACTAGTAATAAATGATGTTTTTTTCTTATTGGTGATATACGGTGTTATTATTTCCGTGTTGCTAAATTCTAAGTGAATAAAAACTTGTTAAAATTAAACTCTCAAATCATAACGAATATAATTCATACCAAAAATTAAAAGTTTATTTATGGTTATACGGGTGAATTTAAAGAATTACAAATTATTAACCTTTACTAACAGTCAACTTACAGTACATACTTTTACCAATGGAATAAAGGTCAAACGAATGAAACAACGTGAGATCTTAAAGTGACAAGAAACGTTATGCGGTAAACTGCATCACTAAAAGGGGAAAATCAAAATGCAAAGAAATGGCAAACGCCAACTTCACAGTTTGCTAATATTTGGAGACCTTAGATGACGTCATAGACGAACATGTCTCTAACATAAGTTGTAGAGAATAAAGTTACATTTGATTATGTGTATTCATTTTTTGTTCTACTTTTTTTAGACACTTTACTGCTAAAACTTTCACATATTTATATCTGGGCACGATTTAAGAAGTAATTCATGTCAACCTCTATAAGATGTAATTAACGATATCGATTTGGTTCATTTGTCGTCTATACTCAATTGACCATACGCAAATTGACAGGCTGATCTAGTTTCAGAAAAACAAATAAGCCGATGCTGCAATATTATTATACTAAATTAATTTGTGAAATCTTTATCAGAATAAAAAAAAAATATTTTGGCCGATGCTGCAACTATTATTATACTAAATTAATTTGTGAAATCTTTATCAGAAAACTATACAGGACGTTAGTGCATTTGGCCTAAAACTTATTGTTTATAATTAAAAGGTTTTAAACTATCAATACAAATAAAATTTATTATTATAGTAAAATTATTTTAATTGGCAAATCGTTTCTAATGCTCGTCATTTTTGAACTATCCTTTATTTATGTCTTTCATTCTCTTATGGTTTATAGACTTCAAAAGACGTTAAACATAATACCAAGTATGTATTATGCTATTTTACATAGATAAGCAATTATTGAGCAAGCTGGGTGCTCCCGTAGTCTAGGAATCGCTCAATCATGGGGTTATTTACTGTGTGATACTCGTAGCTCCATGTGGGAGCGACAACAAAATCTCATAGTATGGGAAGTACTCCAAGGTAAGGTTCCAGTGACAGTCTCACACGAAACTCACATGTTCACACACACGGAACATCGGCCCTTTGTGATACCACACAAAGAATATTGATTCTACATTGGGAGTCCTAAATTTTGCATAACTCAAGGGTATGTTTAGAGTACGGATCTTTAACGAGTATGTGACATCGTAAAGGCTTGATCACAGCTTAACGTCCTCACTGAAGGACGACGTGCTCAGATTTATTCACCACCCACATGTATTCACGTATATAATATATATTTTCAAAAATGGCTCTCCAGACATATATGTAATGAGCAATTTTAAAATGTTAAAGAACAAAACACTAATCACACAGTTCGTTATCAGGATTGCTGGCCAGCACCTATAGGCTGAACAGTTTATGGACTACCATGCAGGTCAGTGACCTGGGCCATCCCCTCCGAAGGGGAAGTGCCCTGAAACCCGCGCCGGCTCTACCCAAGAGGTAGGTACCAGTTTCAAGAACTCTGCCCAATCAGAGTCCTTACCCACTGGTAAGGATCGGGGGACTATCTCCTCCTTGTTGCTATGCAGGCAACCGCCCGAGAAGGAACTGGTTCTCACTCAGCGACACATCACATACGGTCATTTGTGTCTACTCAACCTGAGTATGAAAGGTTATCATCTTTTTCAGGATGAGGTAATCTATTCCTGGTAAATAGGGTTTTATAGTTATGTATAAAGCAATCACAGATTATAGCTTTCAATGAGGTAACAATGCCCATGGCTAGTTACATATGAAAAAGCTCACTTGTTCGTAAATGTCAGAGAGATTCAGTATCTTTTTCTTCAGACAGTCATACTCATTCTTGTAGTTTCTGTCTTGATCCATGTCAAACTCATCTTCTTTTGTTGAGTCAATGCCCTAAGCAAACAGATTGATGACAGAACAGTCACTTGAACCTTCTCAAACAAGCTTACATATACGAATATGTCTAGGTTTAATTCATAGATATCTATAAATATCTTTATAAACTATTCGTTTCTTTTATTGCTTAGCTGTTTAACTCACTCGTCTGATTATAATTGCACTTTTATGTATCGTGTTGAATGTAAATCACATGCTAGTCCAGACGTAACGTTTGTCATTCATAATGGCATGAAGATCACATGCTAGTCCAGACGTAAGGTTTTTTCAATCACAATGGCATGAAGATCACATGCCACAACGGCACCAAAAAATGAATGATTTCATTAAGAACTACAAGGATCTCATTACCATTAGTTGTAACTGTAGTACAGTTATAAACATTATCGATTATGTACTTATAATAAAATTAATCATATCCTGAACTTAATTGCATACACTTAATTATTAACTGCAATATCCAATGAGCATGAATCGGAATATTTTGGGGATAACGTCAAAGATTTTTACAGTTTTAATATTGCAGTGAAATAGGTAAATATTTTGCTCAATTTGCAAGATAAAGTGAAACAGAGTAAAATTCTTTATTTCTTTGCGAAATTAATAACTAAAGCATACCCATACCTATGAATGAATCAAACAAATATGACAGTCCCATATAATGACCTCTGGCAACAATGTGTTAAGATTATTCTAACCTAAAGTACAAAGTGTTACCGTTCTTACAGTTAAATAAACACACAGTTTGAGTAGAAATATCAACATCCTGTATAGAAAAAGCAACCTCCTGGCAAAGGCCACTCGTGCTGACCGCTCTTCCCTCTTTCCTTAAGTCACTATTACCTCTACGTTGTCTTCACACTCGGAACAGAACAAACTTTAAATCATTAGTTGTGCAATCTGTAACTGTGTGGTATTTACTCATTCTGAGGTAAAATGGATAAACAAACAAAACTCTCCACATAAGTGAAGTTTTATTCAACAACAACAACGCGTTTCAAACACATTATGTTCATCATCAGGAAGACACCGAAGGATGTGGTGGTGAACACAAAGTGTTCGAAACGCGTTGTTGTTGTTGAATAAAACTTCATTTGTGTGAAGACTTTTGTTTGTTTATGAATTTTACCTCAGAAAGAAAAACTTTGTCTTTGATAATGGTCCATTGCTCCGGAACCGGTCGAGTATGAGAACAACGAATGAGTTAAAACCGTCTATTTTTATGGTAATGTTATTAACAACTTCTGTCGTACTAACGATAATTTCATGCAGTCATATCCACTCGAGCGTTTCAGTTCCTGTCAATTCTCAAGAGTCACAATCCTAATTATTATCATGTCTTTTATACAATATTACTTCTTATTAAAGACTTGTTTTAATTCACACTGTGAATGTAAACGAAAACCAATAGCATAATTATAATAAAGTAAAGGTTATGATATTAGATAACTCGAGTACGAAGGTATAAACCAGACATTAGACAAGCAGGAAAGGTCAATTGCAGAATACTACATACGAAGTAAGGCAGTTCAAAGGAATTCTGATGTCAAATTATGTAAGTTTGGGTGTCTTACCAAGATGTATTATTACCCTAAACAGATTAAGGATGTCTTACCAAGTTGTTGTCACTCGCTATGGTTCTGAGAAGGCTCCTAATCTTGGAGCATTCCTGCTTATAGTCCGTTACTGGAGGAGATCCACTTTCTTTGTCACCTACTTCTGGCCGTCTTTCATTAGGCTTCTGATCCAACACCTGAATACTAATTCAACATCACTATTTTCTACATAAGGTATAATACATTCATTCAACTTACTATTCATAGCTTATTTACTGTGGAAGAGCAATTCATTTTTTTACCGACCTTGGCAGTAATAAAATTTGCGCCTTCCCCATTCTACTATTGTTTGTTAAATTTAACATTAAGCCAATTTCGATATTTAAGAGTGTCTAGTCTATCGTTTCAGCAGCTTTCCATGTTGAATCAGCGTCATGTTGATTACCTTATTAGTTTACATGTAAATTTTTGTTGTACATGTCAGTACAAAAGATTGATATTTTTAAAACTTGATATTGCATTGTGGTTGGATATTCAAATAGATATAAAACTAATAGTTGATCGAAAATATTTTAGCGCAATTGTAAATACAATACACGAAAATTCAATTTTTAAAGTAATTTACTCTGTTCTCCGTTCAAATGTTGATACCCTTAAATAACTGGACGCTTGTAGGCACATATTATGTTACTCGTATTCTTCCATGGTATCAATCCAATAGACCTGACCTCTTGCAGCCCACCTGAAGTGCTATGATTATCATCATATTAAACTTCCAGCGCTCAAGAATTATTATTCTAAATAATATTCTACTATAATATTCTAGATTTTTCTTCCTTTTATTTGCTATTCATATATTTAACTTCTTAAAATGCCACTCGGACAACCCCTCCCGCCTCCGAAATTATTTATTTAATAATAAATTACTTGATAGAGATTAATCTTACCACCAGTTCTGACCATTCAACAGAACGGCTTTTAAATTTGATTCACCACAATTTATACTAAAAATTCTATTCGCCACTCCTACTTTATCTGTATAGAATTCTTTATATTATAGTTATAATAACACAATAACAAAACATAGTTTTATTAATAGAGATTTAATCTTAGTACTAAAGGCAAGTAGCCTACCTGTTAGACTATACTGAAATACTTGATATACAAGAAAACATTGTACAAATGGATTGAATTATCAGCGACGAGTAATGAAGCAAAATACTTAGATGTATGGATTAATGATTATGTCTCAAGCTGCTTATAATGAACTTGGTCCATTATAAATATGAAACACACAACTCAGAAGAATTGTAATTACAAAAGTGATTTAATTTTGAGAAATATAAGAAAAAATGTAATTTTTGGCCATTATCAGTTGATAAAGAAAACTATTTAAATTATTGTATCCATATTTGCAATTTTGATCTTAAGATGATCCGTATACCATTATCACACGTCCCTTTACTTCTGTACGAGACATCAATATTTAGCATAACATTTCAGTTAAACTCCTAATTATATTACATATATTGCCAATGGCCATAGCCATGTTAAATACTCCAGTTTGTAATACATCGCCGAAGTAAGTAACATTGGGCTTGATCAGCACTTGGATGGGTGGTGCCACGAGCAGTAGTCTTTGCTGGTAACGTGACTTCCTCACTCAATGTTTTACAAATTACGCGACAGCTAAGTCTCTTGTAGCCCAGGAGTGTTATAACATTTATATTATAAGGGTTATTTATATTAGAAGTGTTATAACACATAACATGTTATAACAAGTGTTATGTGTCATAACATGTTATTAACAAAATGAATTGAAAATTAGTTACATTGATATCACAAGTCAACAGCAAGCTATTCTTCATATCTGCCATCAAGTTCTCCACGAACTTGACTACATTACGGCGCACCAAACCTTCAATCAGGTCCCGCAGTTTAACTTCGTTGAACTTCACTTGAATCAAGTCTTCTTCAGTTTCCATAAATGTTTCTGTTCGATAGTTATAGTTAGATTAATAATTGCCGATAGATTAAACACATTATCAAAAGAAAGTAACTTCTTTACAAGTAATAAGTACATTTAACATGTAATGTAAGTGAGAGTGGCAAATAGTTTTAATCACATCGCAAAATGACTGTAACCTTAAGGAGTCAACTTAAAAGGTAGGTAATTTTCAAAAATGAACAGTGGCTGATCGAGGTGTTTTTGTGTTAGTGTTTGTGTCTCATTTAAAGACTTGCAAGAATCTAGTAGAGATTGTATGAATGAATGGTAGATTCGATGGTAGATGGTAGTGTAGATGAACCACATACTGTTTTGACAATACTATCTCAAGGGTAATTGCCATGACACGGTATTGCCAACATTTTTTTCCCAAAATGTGTTTTTAGACCCTTTTTTTCACCTTTATACAAATGTTAATAACATTTAACAAACATAGTTATGGTGAGGTGAATTTCCTTATTACTTTTTGTTTTCACTAGAACTAGGTTTACACTAGAACTTTTTACTTAGTTTTAGAACTAGAACTAGAACTTTTTGTTTACACTAGAAATTGGTTACTGGAACCTGAATATTCACGTAATTCGACAAATATTTATCCGTATCTACTACCTGAAACTATCAGGTTTTACTATAGTAATCATTAAACTTTTTTTGTAGTTGACAGAGAGATATAAGTGGTTAAAATAATGAATCAATAAAATTGATTGTCAACGAGTTCGACAGTAGGTTTACTTATAGGAACGTTGATTGTGGCCCACTCAGGATATGTTTAAAAATGGTGAGAATGAATCAAGGGAACTTATAATATGTAAATCAATCAAGATCTAAAAATCAGGGCTTCCTTTTTATTATTATTCCACTTAAGCATATTTCATTTTGTTTAACAATATCAGAAATGGATTTATGTGAACTCGAAACATATGGTTCCATCAACATCTCTATTTATATTTTATTCATTATTACTATATTTTAGTTGTAGTAAAGTGAAAAAGACGGGGAAGGTATTTTATTTACATGTGAGAATGATAATCTGCTACTTACTGTTTGCTTCTGCAGGCAATGTGGACAGTGTACCTTGGCTTTTGAAACTGTTATTGCCAGAGACCATAGTGAATCCCTTCAAAAGTCAAAGGTTTTATCAAAATTAATAAAACCGCAGTTAAAGCGTCAACTCTGGCCAAACAACAGTTCAAGCAAACACTTGTTGCACTTTGCAGTACTTGTAGTCGACCATAAAGTATTACAGATAAAATAAAACATGTTCTTTATTTTTAAAATGTCACTCTATGTAAATTTTGTTACTAATTACATAAACACTTACTTCATACATGTTTATGTGTAGAAAAAAAAGACGAAACATATTTTAAGTGAAAAGTGAAGTCTTACGTAGCTCAATAATAAAAGTGTGAACTAAATCACAAGTGGACATTTTCACCATGCTGAATTATTTCACAGATAAAATGTGATTAAAATATTTTGGTAATAACAAGATCTTTAAGTGGAAATGTAAATATAAATTTATTAAAAGTCAAGACAATTCACAGTTTAATGGGGTTTGAGTTCTTTTGTTTTGTTATCAACTTCCAATCTTTAAATATGGAAAATCGTTTTAAACATCGTAGAAAATATCTCACAACGAACAAGACTTTTTAGTCATCCTTTGGCATAAAGGTTATGCATAAAGGCACCGTTATAAATTCCTTAATTAAAAATATAAATTTAAACGGTGTTTTTCAAATAAGGAATAAGATTAAAAAATAAGCATAAGTAAATTGTAAACATAAACTGCCAGAAGCAAGAATTATACGAATCAAAATATAAGTGAATGTATTACTGTGATTATTTACATACCTAATAAAGAAATTCAGTATAAGGTCTTCAGGAAAAATATGTTTGGAGTACTCGAGCCCCGAGGTTGGAGGTACAAATCTTGGTCACAACCCTCACTTTTTCATGTGGAAGACGATAAATTCATTGACTATATCCAAGGACATCCATTTATTTTATCTAAGGATTTAACTATAACTATTTCTGGAGAAGTTCTTGGAGCCAACTTAATCAAAACTAATAATTACTAACATTTCATAAACAAGCGCATAGTGTTTCAGTGTTCTGCCTTTGATTTACACAATACCCCCCCGATGTGCCTTCACCTTGTCGTGGTGGGGGGGCTTAACATGCCTGGGTAGATATTCCTTCATGGCGTGAACTAAGAAAGGCACAACTGGGCGGATGGTTAGCCTGGGGATAGAAAGCCCGCTCGATTATGAACTAGCTTTGATAGCTGTCCTTCTTTATTCTTCCTGTGTGGCAAGTCTAAGTCTTTTTTAAAACACTCTTCCGGGGCACCCTAGGGTGGGTTGTGTCCCTGGGTCGGACAAATGGATATAAGTGGTTAAAATAATGAATTAATAAAATTGATTGTCAACGAGTTCGACAGTAGGTTTACTTATAGGAACGTTGCCCTCCACTATCCGGAGTCCGGGGGTGGACATACCCTTTAAAATACTTCACTTTCCCCCTCCTTTCCTTCACAACACCAGACGCCGAATTTAGTTCTTTCAGTTTAAGTGTGACTTTGTCGAAGCCATTTTTTTTTATCAAAATTACTTAACTCTATTTCTGAATTTCTTATTGTGGTTTAGACTTTTATGTAAATTTCACGTTTTTATTGTGAAATCTTGTCATGCATAACATGTTTACATGATAACATAGAAAAAAACAGTTACAGATAAAACCCACTCCCTATTTCAACATTGTCTTCCTCAAGAGAAGTGCTCCGTTTAAATGGCACTAGGCTACAACTATAGGCAATAGCCACTCAAGCCCTGAAGAAATATCAAATTATCTGTTCCTGTGTTATTTTGATTATGTTCATCCATCATTTAAATATATTAATACATGTATTCACGTTTTTCAAGTAGCTGCTATCGACTCAGCAACTGACTGTCTATACAACTATGGCTAGGAGAGCGCAACAAGCAGCTGACATTCCTAAGGAAGTTGGAATCAAAAATTGTCTTTGTCTTAGCTGCAAAAGGGAGAAGTAGAAGTGCAGTAGCTTCTTTCAGGTTCTACATTACCTATTCAGTAAGTCACCAACATCCAGTGGCATTTTTACTAAAATGGTCAGTAGACGAATCATTCACTAACTTGCAGAATTCTGACAGCAGAACGAAGTCAAAGAGCTTGAAGTAGAAAAAGAGGCATATAGGTGTAGAAAAATTGAAGAGTTGCTACATTTGAGTGTAACAAAAATGTGACTTTTAGAAAATGGTAGGAGTAATTCAGTAATGGTTCATACTAAACTCGGTAACTTTCAGCAAACGGCTATAGTCATGTTGAATGCACCGTTATACTCCTTATCAGACAGTTAAGCAAAATCGAACATGGCTATACATGGATTGATGACACATGCATGTGGTTTAAATGAACGCCTAATATAAGTAATCCAATCTTAGGATCCATGTACAGCCTGAAAGACGCTAAGCCTCTAAATATACCTGAAAAA
This sequence comes from Hermatobates lingyangjiaoensis, assembly GCA_026182355.1. Classification (NCBI taxonomy): domain Eukaryota; kingdom Metazoa; phylum Arthropoda; class Insecta; order Hemiptera; family Hermatobatidae; genus Hermatobates; species Hermatobates lingyangjiaoensis. The sequence goes on along the minus strand of JAPFBL010000007.1, from coordinate 343,663 downwards.
GCACGAATTCACACCTATCTTCTCTTGGCGTGGGTAGTGTTTGCATTTCTTAAAAAAAATTGGGATAATTTTTCTAGAAAGTGTTTCTCTAAAGTCTTAAAATTAAAAAAATTTTGTAAGAAAATAAACGTTCCATTACTTTGAAATTAAGAGGATGTAATTTTACGGATTTCATAATAATTGCAATAATTAATTAAACATATAACTATACTTGTTTCATAACTAATAACAACAGTTAATTACTATGCTAAAACCCCTAATGAGTTATTTCAATCAAATCTGGTCTGAAAATAAACTATTTAATATTCCTAGACTTTTAAAATATAAGTTTAATTGTATTTCAAATATCATAAACAGAGTGAGTGTTAAGAAGAATGCAATTATTTGAAATCACAAGTGACCTTCTCAGAAAGTATCTGCCTGGTCTTTAGTACGAATTTTTGTTTTTTTTTTAAAGTGCCTATGTCACTTTCAGTTGGTTTTTATTACTGTTATGCAATCCATGCAAGGAGTATAAATTATTCCCATATAAAATCAATGAAATCTGACATATATCTGTTAGGTATATATTCCTGACATCTATTCAATTCTATCTAGTGTGGTGTAAAAATTGTATACTTCCTATGACTTAAATATCTGTGTACATTTCAGAAACAAGGTTAACTGTTTAATTAATTCAAATAGGAGAGGGGAAATAGAACTAAGATATATTGTTTACATAGATATAATATAAGTAATGACTATGGTCTAACGGGTAAAAATATGTACACAAGGTAAGGAGGAAGGAGAGGAGTTAAGACTGGGCTAAACGGGTCTGGGCGTCCAGCTGGAGCTGACTGAATTTCTTCTGAAGAACTCTCTCTCGGTCGATCTGTCGATTCACTTCCTCACCAAGACACTGTAACAAACCAACCAAGCTTACCAAACCCTTCTCATTTATAATATTACAACATAAAACTAATTATCCATGGTAAATGCCTCTATTCAATCGGTTTATCAACGTATCTATTGCTAATGGCACATTGGATGCACTGAGATATGTAAAATTAAATGTTAGATGTGTCAGTTTAGAGTAAATCAGTTTTTACCCTTCTTACAGATACTAGGAACTTCACAGCTGAGCTAGTCATTGTTTAAATGTAAATGTCAGAGAATTCGTGAGCACGCTAATGATGAGTCATCAGTATTACCAAAAAAACTCTTAATAAGTAGATTTTTCATGATCAGTACTTGAGGGCATACACCTAGTTTACTTTATTTTGAGAGAACACCAATAGAGACAAGTAACTGACAAGATGTCTGCGAATAATAAATTATAACTAACAAAATGAACGAGTTTAAAGTGTTTTTGGTAAATGTGATAACATAAGAGAAATGTACAGAGTTTTGATGGTCCACTTTCACCATCCGTAACAATTATAAAATCCGATACAGGTTTGAAAGGCCATTATAATTGCCTGCAAATCTATTCGCATGGAATTCATGTATATGCACATTATTTATCTACTCTACAAGATCCAGTCAAATTGAAGAAATTTTAAACATTTTCAGGATTAGAACATTTATGAGACTAAAAAAAAGTACACCATTTTAAATAATGCACATCCCTTTGTGGAACACTCTGTGTAGTTAACATTTCAAATTTTAGTTTTTTATATCAAACATGTTATATTTTCACTTAGGCAAAGTAAAATAAATCTGAGACCTCTATCCTGCGAGGTATGGCTGTTTCCTCCTGGTCTCGAAGCAATGAAAAGGATGTAAGTTCCATGCGAGCCTGGTCTAACTGTTCACCTAGGTCGTACATTTGCTTCACCAACGCTTGAGCTCGGCTCTACAAACAATATATACCAGAAATCACATAAACTGTAATCAAATTAGTATTTACTAAAGTACTTGTCTGTGAAGATAGTAGTAAGATACATAATCTAAAAATATAGATAATAAGCACTAAAAAAAAGCATACAAAACTGAAAGTTAAAGTCTAATGTAAGCAATAAGGTATATTCACTTTATCAAAAACAAGCACTAAAGTAAATTACTAGATTCAAGCACTAAATATGTTTACTGTATAGAGTAATATCTTCATTATTCTTATGATAATTGTTGGTTCATAATTAGGACCCATGGAATTTTCACCGAATGACATAAATAATCGTAGTGTACTAAACACAGAGACTGCCATAGTAAAGTAATGGGATCGTAAATTCTTAAACTATAATAGGGATACTCATGTAATGTGATTCCTAGTATGTGTAATGTAGCTTTACAAAAATAGTATTTCTTTAAACATAATAATGATAAATTAACTTTTTTTTTGTTTTACTAATTTTGATTTATATTTTTTTTTTGTTAAAAGATAGCTTTTTTAGATTTTATAGATAGCAATATGATTTGCTAAATGAATAACTGAAAAGTAAGAATTTGGAGTATTATTACTTCTAATGTAAAATCGTGTACCTTATAAGAAACCAAAGGAAGCTTTGTCCGAAACATTCTTTCTTTGTACCAAAACATAGCGATTATTAAGGATTTATCCTAGGGGATTTCACTCTAATGGAAAGTAAGGACCGAGGCCAAATCCTCGACTATTAAATTATGTTCCTACAGTCTAGGCAACTGCTGCAGGAGGAGCAGGGAATAGAAAAACTCTTCCCCTCCCAAGCCAACATGCTGAAAATGATTTTGGATGCTTTTTGATATGCAAAGAAGCATCATTGCATTAAGAACTAGAACTGTAACTCCTATCTCTATTAATCAGGAGTTTATGGGCAGAAAATGAAATAGTGTGGGAGGATATAAATATGGCACAAAATCCTACTATCTAGTCTCCCAGATACTGTAGACACAGCATTACAGGACCATGAACTATACAGACCAGGAAAGTTAAATAAACTAATATTGTACAGTATTGCACATAGAACATTGACATTAAATTTGAATGAATATATGTGGTTATCAAGTTATTTTTTAAATAATATGTTAGTTCACTAATGTAACAAAACTTAGCTAGATGTAAGTAACCTAATTTAATGAAAATAAAATAATAAGGAAAAGAAATTGCACAGTAATATTTGTCAGACCAGTAAATGTAGTGAGGCAAGATAACCTCTGGGAAATCCGGGCAGTGCTCAGGCACATAAGGAGTCGATCGGTGTTCCTACATGTAAGTATAGTCTGTCTGCTCAGGAAATTAAGTTTGACTCAGTCTACTCATTGAGAGGACAGTTACTGAACAGCTGATCTTAATCCTCATTAAAACTTTATACATGTGAATCTCTGTCTGTCGACTGGGTGGACAACATCTTCTCCTGATGACGAATAAATTAGTAATATAGAAGAGAGTTGAGTCAGTTCTTTTTGCTTAATTTAACTTGTCCTCTTGGATCTCCCTCCCACTCTCTCTCATCCCGTAATACACCATATCCAAAAGACCTATGATTCAACTCCTAAGAGTAGTGGTTCGGTTGTAGGTAATCTCTACAACGTCCCGATATACCCAAAGACAACAATCTATTTGCTGTCCAGACACATGGCGGGACGATCTGATAGCATTTGGATATCGTAGGGTCGGTTTATTTCCACTAAGTCAGGTACCTATAATTCCTTGCCTAGTGAACCTGCGGTTACGATTACCAGTGACTGTCGTTGTCCAGCGACAAAGCTGGGATGACGCAAGTAGGTAGGTTCTTGCGTTTCACGGGGTCTACTCCACGTAAGTGAGGTATTTCTAATCTCTTGACAAAAGACACGGCTAGGAAGATACATATAGTCGCTAGAGTATTAGGTTTACTTCACATTAGTAAGGGACCTCTAATTCTATGTAATTAAAATGTGGACACAACATTTTAAAATGATCATTAAAAAGACCTGTTTACGGTAATAAAATTCAATTAATGACAGAACCAAATGCTTTCCATGAAGTAGGAAATATCCTACACGTGGAAATAGGAAGTGAGATTGTAAATGTATTAAACTAACTCAATAAGACTAAACAGAGTGAGTTATAAAAAGGAGTGTGAAAGCACCTGGTAGCCGCCGGTGATGATTTTAAGGCGGCGCTCCATCTTGGCAGCTCGCTTCGCCTCGCGCGTCATGTGGGCTCGGTTCTGTTCCAATCGTTTCTCCGCCGCCTCAAGACGGTCTTTCTTGCTGGCCAAATTTACTCTAGTATACCGTCCTTGATTAGGCAAATATAGAACCTGAAGCAAAAGAAACATGACTTTTTTTAATTTAGTGTGTCAAAATTCATTAACCTCTTATTGGAATATTACGAACACAGAAATAATTATACATTTCATATGGAATGTACATATTCTTCTATATTGAATAGTACAGTAACATGTCCGGATAGCACAAATATATATGTAAATAATATATTAATATATCTTGCCATAAAATTACTTGTGAGTAGTAACCAGCAGATTGAAACTTCCTATTGTTTAAAAATCTTCAAGACTAGCAGCTGTTATAACCTTGTTATTGGGTTTAATAATGTCATGTTTATCTAATGCTTCTTTTATACTCAGCATTTTATATATTTCTAAGATATACAAAATATTTGAGAAATAAACAAAAAGAATGAAAAATATAAGTCAAAGCAAGAAATAAAAATATGATATATTGCCTAATTTGAAGAAAAAAATTTTCAAGATTTAGATTTGGTGCACTACTCGAATTGAACAACCTTTATGGATATGGTCTTCCTTTGAAGTCGCTAAGTAACACTTTTGCTATCAGACGGGAATTGACGCAGAATTTGGAGGTGAGAGTGGGGTTGTTGACTGGAGCCCTATGATCGTTCACACGAAGGTTAAGATAGTAAATGCCAGATCTACGTGGAACGAATCAGATTTAGTACACTACAAACGATGGTCGCAATCCTGGAAATACAAGAGCAGTCGTCTGAGACAGGACGAGATGTGAAGTGAGGTAGGGGGCAGGTAAACTTTTGAACCTAGTGAAGCTAAAAAGATGATGGATAGAGGGTAGATAATATATTGACTAACTTAAAAAAAAAATACCTTTTCAGATTTAGACAATGTGTACTATGAAAAATGAGCAGAAACATATGGGCTTCCTCTGAATTTCGCAGTGACAGTTTTCCTATCGGATGGGATTTGACGGAGAATCTGAAGTCTGCAGTAATCGTTGAAGAGGAGTCTATATTTGTTTCCCAACATGTTATTGTAGATTACTATTGTTGCCCTACCCTTTACACCTTCTTACATCTCTTCTTTCACTCTAAGCCTCTGTCCCACCCTCAACAACCCGAGCAGCAGGTATGTATGTAACTATATATTGCTTAATTGACTATATTTAACTTATTCAATTCATATAATACACCTCATTACAATTTTTATATGTAACCCATAAAGAAAGAAGTGTTTAAAACGCATTGTTGTTGGTTGTTCATAGTTATTTATATGGAGCTAATTTCTTTCTCTTCTCATTATGAGCATATACCATATACTGATAACTCATTCCACAGATAATGGAGTCTTACATAATTCCATGGTCATGTTGATTAGCCAATGAAATATCAGTAATTTTAGTTGTTTTATTATTATTATTTTATAATAACACAGTTATAAAGTGGTTTGCTAGATCGTAAGCCTCACCTGAGCCATGCCATCCTCCCAGACTTGAGTGAAGGTCTCCAGTGAGATCTCTCCATGATTCATTCCTTGTTTAACTACCTCCATTTCTGCCTTAAGTAGCTCTTTTGCCTGAAAAATTTAACCATTTTATTATCATTGAAAAATCCCCATATAAACAGAATTTTATATAAATTAATAAGAAAGCAAAGTAAGGCTGGAACGTTTAAAATGACCTAGGCTGGTGTATACACTTCCTCAGAGCTCTGCAGCCCGGGGTGAGACGACGATATACCACTACTCTTTGTACGATACTGCTTTGAACCTTCTTCGATATTTTTCCATCGTTATTGTCTTTGTACATCTAGCCATTCTATTCGTCTCGTTTTGATAAATTGTAAGATGAAGCTCTCACTACATAATTCACGGTTTTATATGTTTTCGTTCTCCCACATTATCACTTTTCACACATTTTTTTCCTGTTTTTCAGCCATAGAGTCCATGCTTCAGAGGTGTAAGTCACGATTTGTTTAACTCTTTGTGGACCAAGGCACACATTTTTCTATATTTTCTAATGAATCCTAACTCTTATTATCAAAATACATTCAAAACTGATTGACATTCTTTTTCATTCATTATGTTTTTTAATGACATTTATGATATCAAATACTTTTTTAAAAAAATTATTCTGTTTTTAAAAAAAAAAAAGTTTTCCACAAAAGGCTTCAGACAAATATACTGATTTAGTACTTCGCCAATGAGCAATAGAAATACTACTCTGGACGGTATTAAACATTGATATAAATTTAAAATATGGGGATTATATAAATAATTTTAACAAACTTTTACTGATCTGGAATGACGTTCATTGTAAATTGATTTAAAACGCTTATTTCTAACGTTTTCATTTTTGTAATGATATTGCGGTGTTTCATTTGAGAGTAATATACCTGAAGTAATTCCTGGTGAGTGAAATGTTGATACGGGTGGTGCTCCAGATATGCCAGATGATGGGCCTGACTGCCTGAAGGGACTTTCTTTCCTGGTAAACTTACTTCACCACTCTCCAAAGCGTCATAGTGCAACATGGTAATCATTTCTCGCTTAATCAATTCCTCTGCCTGAAAGAGTAATCAATGAATCAATTCGAAACAGAGCTGCTCACCTGCTTTCACACACTGCCTACCTTCTGTAACTGCGTGATCTGGGCATCGGAAGGCCTGAGGATTATGTTGACGTCGCTTGGCCTCGGCAGACCTCTCTGTATCACCTGTGACCTCAGTTTCATTTCACTCTCTCCTAAATCATACATTTTATTATCAACCTTAGGATTTTCGACCTCAATTTATATAAACTAACCTGCATTATGTCTTGAATCTACATTAATTAAAATATTATACCATTCAATTAACGTTAATTTTAAAGTACAAGTATATATTTTAAAAAAAATAATCAAAGCTCTATGGTGTATCAAATTAATTAATTATAAATAATAAATTAATATAAACTCAAAATCAGGGGACAAAATAAATCAATAGTACAAAGTTTACTGGCATGTAATGACGGCTAATATGAAATCAATAGAACCATAATTTACCTTAATTTCTAAGAAGGCTTAGCTTTTAGCATTTTTTTTGGAAAATTCGAATTGATTCATTTTCAAAATCAGCTACTTAATAATACCCATAAGATGTTGTGGACGATCTCAGAGGGAATTTGAACCATTTTATCAAGGATTATTTTTCAGTCATCCAGATTTCACTTTGCCGTTGTCCCATCTTAAAGACAGGGCTGACGTGTTTTATTAAATTTAAATCAATTCTAAGTTATATAAATTCCAGTTTTCATTGAAGTTTGATATTCCTAAAAAATATCAATCAATTCAGATTTTGATTAGAATTAGAGTTCAACCTGTGCTTCAAATGTTTAAATCTATGCAAATTAAAGTTTTTGCAATCTATTCATATTTGGGCTGAATACGTACATCGTTTGTTAAACTGCTGGAGAACATCCTAGTCGACGTTGCTAATTTCTTTCTTTCTAGGGTAAATTTCTTGTTAATATGTTCATCTTTGATTATATTTTGTATTTTCGTTTTAATAATTAACTAAATAATTATATTTCTTTTCAGGAATAAATCTTCGCTTGATTTACTAGCTCACATCTATCATTTGCTGGTTAAATTAGTACAATATAACTACTAGTAAGGAAACTTATAAAAGTATTATATTTTTTTCTCATTTTAAGTTAGGTAAGGTATCATTGGAACTAAAGCGGAAAAACTACTGCCTTTTAATCCTAAACGAGCATCTGTAAAAATAATATTAAATTTATAGAGGATTAAAAACTTAGTTATATTTTGGCAAACAAATATATAAATATAGGATGTATATTCTCTATCATCTTTGCCTGGTTTCTTAATAACACTAGATCAATTAAGAATCTTTATTTATTGCTTCTTTCATTTATGAACTGCTGTCTATATATAGGAATTTGTCAAAACAAATACTTGTCTTAATTCTTTAAAGAGCAAACCATTGAAGAACTACATTCGTTATAGTTGCTGTATACTACAAAAGATTGAAATATACATTCACCCACTCATCACAAGTAAAGCCACACTTATAAATTGGAATTTTTGAAGACATTTATGGATGATATACCGGTTTTATGATTCAAGCTTATGAGTAAAGAAAATGTAAACTTGACTCGCTCAACAATTTTAAGTCTAAAAACAAGAATATTCCTGGGAATAAATAATTAAATGAAGTTTTCATACTGAGCATTGGATTAACCAAATGAAATAGGACTGTTACTTTTAGCCTTGATGGCGGAGAGATTAGCTTGATCAACATCCGCCTGATCCATCACTGAAGGTTCATTACTGCCTTCCGATTCAACCATTTCCTGGTCCTCTGGCACCACGATCTCGTAATCATTCTTCGGCTGTGGCAACTTCCTCAGACCTGCTCTCAACTCTTCAACAACCTAGACAACATCATTTTATTACAAAAACCAAACCACCCCACATGTAAACAGCCCTCACACAACTTTTTACCTGGTTCTGGTAATGTTTGATACTCGCAGGGATTGCTACAGTAGAATCCTCGGGGTTGATGTGTAGTTTGTCCCTAACTGGAGTAGGGGTAGCTCCCACGCCTTTTCCTTCCTGAGGTGTTACTAAGCCTGGAGTTCGACCTAAACACCAAATTATTAAATTAAACTCTAAATAACTAAAAAAATTATAATGTTTCAACTAATTCATTAAAATACCCTTTCTAATGAAATATTAATTTATTAAAAATTTTTTTATGAAAAATGATACCACATTAATATCCATAATCATCGCCACAAACATCTGTAAAGACCTAACCTTTGTTGTATTTTAGCAAGGACAGTACTAAAGGTGAAACTGGTAAGTTTGGGCGTTGGAAATAAACAAATATTGCAAACAGAACGAGCTCACGTCTGCTATGTCTTCTTTAAATTAACCCTACATTATAAGACTTCTTTGATTAACACGTTTTATAAGCTATACTATCCAGTATAACAGAGGTTTGTATAGCGTATTTTCAGGAAATAATAGAGACCTTTTCCTCGTCAAGAACGATAAATCTGTCAAATGACATCAACATCCAAAAGTAATAGCATCATCTGTAGCTTGTTTACAAAATTTTAGATTCCTACCTATCAACACAAACCACATCCTTAAAGTATCCCAAATAGATTCAGAGGTCTTCAAGACTATAAGTAATCAACACGTTGTTGTTGTAATTAATACCTAAACTGGTAAAAGGTAAAACTGGCAAACTCATTTAATCACAGGTGTCCCTATGGACTCATTTTAATCGAATGTGTGTGAAGCTAAGTTATTTAACTTATCGAATTGAATGTAGCTTATAGAACAGGATTGAAAATGGTAGAAAACCTATTGCTCAAAAAAAACTTTGAAACTGAACACATTGCTTGCTTATAACAACATAGAAAACCAATTACTTAATTAAAACCAGATACGATTCCTTAATTGCCCCATGAAAAGATGCAAAGAAGCACTTTAATTGGCACTCGTTCCTTATTTCAGAAAGAATTTAATGGAGTTCTGGGTTTTAAGTATATAACACCTTCAACCTAACACAGGGTTATTGCAGTACGGTAATATTTCGTTAGTCTGGGAATGGCCGAAAGATCAGCATTTCTGTTCTAAGGTCAAAATCAGAACTCGGTTTTAAGAATGTTAACATTTCAATAATTTTTTTTACATTATCTACAGTGAAATGAATGCACAATCCAACTAGTATATTTTACGATGAGTGGATTTGTTAATGGCATTGCGTTTCTTTTATTCTTAGACAATAGGTTTGTCACACTTACCATCTTGAGATGACCTGGAAGAGAAAGGGGTTGATAGCACAGTATTAGGAGTTGTGATTTGATCCTGTGGGGGGCGGACGCTGAAGTCGTTGAGCGGTGTGTTGAGACCACCTTTCAGAGGTGTGTCCACATGGCTTAACGCCATAATGTTCTGTGCCTCCTATATGGGGCGAAACATAAAGGTAAACAAGCATGAAATCAGACAGATTTCTGTTAAAATGAAGATATGTAGAACATGATCAAGTCTCAATACTGCTAAAGATGAACATTTAGAAAAAGTTACCTGCATGATCCTGTCCGTAGCTGGAGCTGGGGTACGTGGCAGTGCCGTTGGAGTGGGAGTAGCAATGGCGTAGTCACTTAGGAGGGTGTCGGAGTGAACACCGTCCGACACCGCCTCCCGTGCAGAGACGCTCGTGCGGCCTAGTTTTACAACTTGTTCCAGCTCCTGGTCCGAGATCTGGGGACTGGGAAGTACAAGTTTGCTACGCTTCTTAGCTGGTTCCTCATTGTTGAGAAGTGCTGCCGGAAGGTCTGAATCTTTCTTCTGTTTTAGTTTTTGCCTATCTTTTCGTCGTTCTCGTTCCTCTCGTTCACTGCGTAGTTCACCGTCCAACTGCTGCTGGCGAAGTCGCCCGAAATCCATTGATCCCCTTTCGACCACTTCTTCGCTGGTGTCATAAAAACCTGCCGCCGGTTTCTTTTCAAAAGGTATCTCTCTGTTGTAATCAATGCCTCGCTTTCGCCGCTGCTTAGTGGCATACTCGATTCCAGCCGCTCTCAACTCCCTCCTTTTCTAATTTACAAAAACAAACCATCAGTAAGCATTAAACATACTGTACTAAATTTTCAGCTTTTTTAAATCAGAATGGAATGTTGAACTTCAAGAGAATTCATAATAATAAATAAACGCTATATACAAGAAACATTTAAACTCCAAAGTTGACTTCTATTCCTGGTGTACCACTAAACTTAAAACAACCTAAAACTACTCGTTGTCGCATAAATTAAATGTTAAAGAACTGATGTACAAGTCAAAGGAAGCAAATCTTGTATCGCTAAAAACTTTTTTCCAAATCATCGTTCTAACTAATTTACTCTTTCTTGTACAAGAAACACTTAAAAGCAAGTGTACCTGGAGAGCAGCAAGTCTGCGAGCCTCTTCCAGCTGCTTTTCTCGAGCTTTCCGCTTAGCTTTCTTACCCTGAGTGTTAGCCAATCTAGCTCGAGCCTCGCTCAACATTTCCAGCTCTAGACAAAGAAAAATGTACTTAAGAAAGTAACAAAATCCAAACGGTTCATAACATGTCATTTATTTTACTTACTTAAAAACTAACAAATGCACTTTAATAAGTAAACTGAAAACAAAAACTCTATCACAGAAGTTCTTGACTACTGATTCATTGTTCAATTTAACAATAAGCTGCTAGATTAATTCACTTCAATTATAAATTACAGTTCAAAAAAAAATAAAATAAAAACAAATTCCATCTATATACATAACAATAAAAGTCATTATTATTTCACATCATAATTCTTCTTTACCAAAATGCATCACTGAAATATATAAATGAAAATAATGAATAGGAAAATGAAGTTTAATCACTTTTAAAAGCAGAATAAAAATAGATCAGATCAATGTTAATAGGTTAGTACCACATAAGTTATCAGATATATTATTAGAATACAAACTTTCTAGGATTGATGAGTTTATATTTTAATAATAAATATCTGAAGAAGTGATATAGAAAATGATTCAATGAACTAAATAAAATTAAATCACTGACAGACACTGCAAAAATTCACTATGATATTTAGGCATTCGTCGTCATTAGCAGGGTGAAGTGAACTGCTCACTCAGTTGCCTTTCTAGACTTCAAGTCTTGCCTTTCAAGCAATCATTTCACCCTATTAATCAAATATCGTAGTAAGTTTTTGTATTTTCTATCTGTGATTTTATTATGTAAATGTACTATACTTTTTTTCTTGAAATTTTTCAGATAGTAAGTTTTGAATGATTGTTCCACAATTTGTCATTAACATTGAATATCCATAAAAAAAAATTTAATAGACAACTGCGATTAATTTTTCATTAGAAACAATAAGTTTTGGCAAATAATCTAACACACTAGTTGAAGCATAATAAGACCTTGAGAATCAGAAGATTGTGTAATGCACGTATAAACAATTCTGAGACCAACTTGATAGATTTATTTAATTTATTTGTATGTACTATTTTATTTATAACCATTATATACTAAATTATGTTTCTTTTATATGTAAAGAAAATCCTCCAAATTTTCCATTAATAAAAAAACTATGGAATATACATTTCAAAATGATTAGTTTATCTAAGTTATCAACATTAATTCCATAATAAATTAAATTTTTTTTAAGTTTGTTGACAGTCTGTCTGACAATATTAAACTGAATTTGTTATCTCGAAATAGTTTTGATTAAAGGAAACTGATTTTTTTTTTATTGAAACTAAAACGTGTTTTAATGCGAAAATTTTGAAGTTAATCACAGTGAAACTGAATTTTCAAAGAACGGAAAACATTTTGTATAATTAATTAAAGAGGTTAGGACATTAATCAGACATTATATGAATAAACCACACCGTTATGATAAATTTAAATTAAATAGTAAGATGTACTGAACTCTGATATTAAACCCAAGTCTTACTGATATTATTTGTACCACAGAGGTACTGTTGACAACAAAAACAATACATCGTAAAAAATGTATCATTTAGTTACTGTTTAATATTACTGATATGCTTGCTAGTTTTATAAACAAAATATATCTTAATTTTTCTTAATTAACAGTATAAATTTATAACAATAACCTCAATCATTAATTAAATATAGATCTTTAATCTTGGAAGATATTTAGAAATTGTAATATTTAGCCCTTCATTATTAGATAATCAGATAATAAATATTTCCACTGTTAATATTAATATTTCCTTTTATTATCACATAAATTATATATGTGAACGATGCAGGAAGGAAGATTTTCTGTTTTTTTTTTAAAATACACTTCAATTAATAGTAATAACTTTATTGTAAGCAATACTGAAGCAATACATTCCAATATTTTAAGTTAAACAAATTAACATAAAAATAATAGAGTTGTTGAAGCATTTAGTTTCGATATTCACTTCATTAGCTACTGTGAGATATTTGCTCATCAAAATTAAATTTAGTAATCCAACTCATGACACGTCCGTATACATATTCCCGACAACCTCAACAAGAACACAAAGTGCTAAAAAACCCGCAGTTGTTTTCTTTTAGTAAAACTTATAGTGAGGACTCATTCTTTTAATTTTCCCATTAGATAACATTTATTCATGTGATATTTAAATATTATCTAATTGTAGAGAAATAAATAAAATAGACGGTATTTAAGAATTTGACGTTTGAACAGTTTCGTTGAACAAATAATTCTCTAAATCATTTAAAGTAAATCACAGTCTAAACAATAAAATGAGGTGATATTTCAAAGTATTCTATTTCATCCATCGTTAGGACAAATACACTAACACTGAATCTAGTGCTTAATCTATGGTTAAACAAGTTTTATACAATAAGCAGAATAATTAATTTAACCATCTTCGTCCATGTCTTTGGGGTCTGGTCTTGCAGGTTTCGTCTCTGGATTTGGATCAATTTCTCCAGGTTTCAACTTCCTTGGGTCGTCTCCTGCATCTTCACCTTCCTCTTTCTTTTGTGCCTGATCCCTAAAAATGGGGTCCAAGCGTTACATCATGGTAGGATATTACAGAAATATTGAAGCTGACTTTAAGCTAGTCATCAACTATTAGACAATGAATTAACTATTTAATCTTTATAGTTCCCTTAAAGAGTATTCTATATACATTTCAAGCAGGTTTATTTTCATTTGATATAAATTAACCCTTCACAGCATACATAATTTGCAAAATAAGTAAAAATATGATGCCTTTTAATTTTATATTCTTTACTAATACATATAACAAATTATTAATAGATAAGTAATTATTGAGATGTTTGGTGGAACAAGAAATATACACTCCACATTAGGGAAGTAACTGAAAATAGCTCAAATCCTTCAGGTGTCTCCTAGAAAAACCTAAACAAATAATTATCATCTCTTTATCAAGATTCTGATAGAATCAACTATAATTAACATGATAAAGTTATAAAAATATATTAAAAACTCCTGAACAAAACCTATTTGACTATTTACAATAATGTTTTGCCTTGTGCTAGCTTTGCAAGGTGAAAATGAACCACAAGGTATCAATAATTTGTTATAAAGGTTATAGCCAGTTCATCAAAAAAAAATTACAAATATATGTAGCCATTATTATAAAGAAATCAGCCCTTTTAGCAAATGCTTAACTCCGGGAATCCAGCTACCAATGAGTGTTTATAGTTCAACGACAATTTAAATATATCAACTCATTCAACAATACTTACAGTAAGTATTCATAGCGCTCTAAGCACTGGGCAGCAGTGCGACCGATAATGGGAGCTATGGTTCTCCACTGAGTTGGCATTAGCTTTGCTAAATGAAGCAACTTTTCGTCCTCTTCTCGACTCCATTCTGTCTTTTTGATACTTGGATCCAGCCATTCGAACCATCTGGCTTTGCACTGTTTAGCTGACTTCCGATGTAATAGAGATGCTATTCGAGACCATTGGTTTTTGCCATATTTCATAACAGCTGCTTTGAGGATTTCATCCTAAAATTTAAATGTAAATGCAAGTTTATTATTAAATTTACGGTAAATAATCCATTAATAAGGAAATAACAGACCTCTGTGTTTCGCCAAACACCGCCTTTAATCATTACACGGGGCATTTTTATTTATATTCTAATGAACTTTAAAAAAAAAACCTTATAAAATGTTAATAGAAATTATTTAGATAAATATATATATAAGTCAGTGCTAATGATAAGCTAAATTATTACTAAGATAATCCACTATATCAACTATATCCACCATTATTTGATAACACAATTGTAACCTGCCCTAGGATAGGGATGCACTGTTGTTTTAGAAACAAAATTGCATGCTGGAATCTTTTTTGCTATTGTATCTGTTAAGTTAATATATCTTTCAGTTATATATATTTATGTGCGCATATATGCCTGATTTTACAAAAATTATTTCAGTTTTGACATTGACGATTTGACAAAAATATTAGTTTATTCTGCTAACGCTTGTCTGCAAAATCTATGCCAGAATAATAATACTCGTAATTATTTGATGTAGCTTGAAATGAATTCATTCTCCTTTAATGATTGAACTACATATCTATGCTATTAACTATTAACTACTTATAATAAACTACCGCGGAACCAGTACTTTATTATAATAATATTTAATAAATTTTCAGATAACTGTTAGGTGTTTTCTGGCTTTGCTTAATAACTGTAATGTTAAAACAACCTTGCATACTCATAAATGTGTCTTAGTATCATTATCTGCCTCAAATTCAGAATAATCTTCCTATTAGCTGAAATGTTTTCCCCCGCCGCTATACTGTTTTCTCATTATTTATCAAATTCGTGAGAAGTTGGTCGGTCAATGCACTTGGGAATTATTTTTTAGAACGTTTTATGTATTGATATCGATCTAACATACTGCACTCCTTCGTTATTACTGATTATAATGTCCAGTTCTTTTCGAATACCATATAAAAATTCAAATCTCCAGGATAATAGTGTTATAAAAGTAAATATAAGTAAGTAAATATTGAGCAACTTTTCAGGCAACAACAAAAAACAAAATGACTTACTATTTATTAATTCTAGAAACATGTGTTTCTTGAATTGGTAAACTAACAAATGAACTTTATATTTGTAATTGCTATTCCAATAACGTTATAATGTAAGTTGAATTTTACTAGGAAAAAAATTAGACAAAAACAACAACGTTTTTTAATGACTTAAAGCTTTTTTTAGAAAATTAAGAGTAATATTTAATACATTATTTAGAAAAATTTCAGGAAAACGCTCTTTCAGTTACATTTTTTTAAACTTATTCGATACAGTGGATGATTTACATGAACTTTCGATGAGTTGATGGTAGAGAATTTTTTTTAGTTTAACATTCATTATTTCTATAAATCATATTACCCTACACTATCATGTAGGGTAGGGTAGTCCCCTGATACCCAAGTTCCTGTTGCTGCATGTGTAGAGTGGTATATTAATTGTCAAATGAGTCACAATCCCCAATTATAGATTTTGTACGGTCGTCTAATTCGTACTACATACTACCACGTACTATAGCTAACCACATACTACCGTAACAGTGTGAAATTTAGACGCATTTAAACGCATTCAATGATATAACAAATACTTTAGATATTTAAAAAAAAAGTTCAACAATATCTTTCCAAGATTATTTTGGAATTAGGAATAAAAATTTATTGTTAACTGAAGACAAGCAGTAAACATAAAAAATTGACGGATACTTAAATTTTTGTTGAATTTTTCTATAAAACCCTCTCACAATCTCTCATTCTTCTCTCTCTAACTCACACTCTTTTACTTTCTGCCATACACACTCTCTCACTCCCTCTCTTTTCTACCTTCACTTTCAGCAATTTATACACTCCTTCCATAATACGCTCTCATTCTCTCTGTTCACTATGTCGCTAAAGGTAGACGTAATTAATGTGTTGAACGAGTTTTTGACCTCTTGCCTAATCTGGACGAATGTTTATAAAACCCTTTTGGACAAACATTCATGTATACATAAAAACGATTACAATTAGATAATAAAATATAACTTTTAAAATATAAATAAATCAATTTTAAATAACTTTTTCTAACTCAAGAATTATGAATATATATTTATTTACTATTGAATTGACTTATTTTCTTTGAATAGCATTATTTTTTAAGCTATTGTCTTGTACAATTCCAATGTCATAACGCAATGTGAAATATTTTAGTCTTCTTTTTGATTTAGTTCGTAGAAGTCACCACAGGACTGATTGTCTCTTTGTCTTAGTTGCCGTTCAACGTAAACTACATTCTACTTTTATTATGATATGGCCAAAAAACATCGGTTTATTATATTAAATCAAACATATTGGTATCTATGAGGCAGTACATCATGTTTTCCTCTACATACTGTGTTTAAATGATTTTTCACCAGAAAGTTAAATATTACCTATACAAAAACAGATAATGACTTAAGCCATTCGTACATATCCTTATCGATTAATGTTAGCTTCGTAGGGGTTGTGATTCCTTGCATAAGGTATTCGTAGATGTGCTGATCATGGTGGTTCAGGCTGTTGTCTAAGAGACAGTTTTCTTCTTGGAGGTTACCTAAGGAATAACAAGTTATACGGAAACAGAATATGATCTTCTCTCTTTGGGGGCGTTTCTGAGTCACTGGGACTCACATTCTGAGCCCTTGTTCTCGGTTATAAGTCATTACAGGATAACGAAGCGCTCGGCTCATCGGTTATCTTACAATCATACACTGTGGTAATCAGAAGGTGCTTATCTCTTCCAGTATGTTGAAGAAAGCAATTTATATTAACATTTATGGTAATAGTTGAAGATAAATTTCTTCCATCTTTGTATTTTACTCTTGGAGAAAACAAGATACGTATCGTATGATCGAAGAAATTATGGCCAAAGTCTCCACAAACACCGTTTTGTTATAACGTTTCAAATCCTGAAACGGATTTTAAACATATATACTATCTTCTTTTTCCAGTCTGTTTATAGTGGGAATCACTAACAGGGGGATTTCTGCATTCTCACAAGCAGATAAGCCTGAGGAAGAGCAGTATGTGTTCAAGATGCCTTCAGTTCATAATATTGCTTTGTTTAGGTTGAGAATTTGTCCATTTGTCTCTGTTTGAGTAAATATAAATAGTAATTAACAGATTGAGTAACTGGACAGTAATAAAAACTTTTAATGATTCTAAAATGTGATTCAGCCAAACTATAGTACCTTATATGTATCATGCATAGCAATATGTTTTCGACGAAGTTTGATCGACTGTCCAATACGAGATGTATTGATGATACTACTCTCAGTTGTCCCAGAATTAAACGAAACCCCTCCCATTCTGACTCTATTTCACAAAGCATCTAGTCTTTCAAATTGTCCCCAGCACTCTATTTTTCTCCCTGTTAAAAAAAGAAAAATTTATCAGAATATTATGCAAGAGTAAAAATCATGAAAACGCTCTGACGACTGTTTATATATGGATTCAATTATTAATTGTACTTAAGAAATGAAAGACATTCGAGTGACCAAAATTATTTATCTGACAAAGTTAGTAAGGACAAGAAACAGACACAGGTAGAGGTTTGTCTTGAGAACCACTACAGGGAGGCTTTGTTACGCAGGATTTGGCGTCTCTCTCCTTAACCGGCAGACCTTTGAATTTCTTTGTGTATTTGATAATCTTTTCAGCTTCTCTGATTCCTGAAGCTACTGCTCCTGGCAAGCTGCCGAAGAACTCCGGGTGAGTGGCTTCCCCTGCAAACTGAAGTACGGACGGTAGACCTGATAAGCACATTGCGTCATCAGCGAATAGGTCCTTGATTTGGCCTGGATTTGAGTCAAGAGTCATGAAGGCTCTGCTACCAAGAAAGTGAGGATTAGAAGCCCACTTTGATCTGAGAATGTTGATTGGATATGGCACAGACGGGTCACCAGTGAACTTTCTAATTGTATTTGTGATATCAACAGCTATGGACTCTTCGACGACTTGATCTAAGAGTAGAGCATCTGTGCCTGAGACGGTGGCTGAAAGGATGTGAGCGGAGCCATGACAAGGGCGGAGGGAGACGAGTCCTCGCGTCCAGTCGTCAGGGCTGGACGCATCGTGGGCCAAGCGCAGCGCCCGCGGGCCTGCCCACCAGGGCCGGCAGTACTCGAGGTACACGTGCTCAAGGCGCGCTGCGCCCAGGGTCGTGAGGGCCTCGCGCCGCACCTCGCTCAGGTCTGGGCAGAAGAGCTGTGGCCGCGCCTGCAGCACGCCGATAGGCACCGTCACCACCACGTAGTCCGCCTTGTACTCCGTCCCGTCGGTGGCTCGCACTACTCCTCTTGGGTAGGTATCTCCTTCCTCACTCCATTCAATTTTCCACACAGGGCAGTTGTACCTTGAAATAAAACATTTACACATATTAACAGCTATATAATATACATTTGTTAAATAGGTTTCGCAAAACAAATTCACTTTTTACATGCCAAATTCAGTCTTACAAATTTTGGGAAATGAAGTACATCAGCGATATATTTCATTTAGAATAACATAAAACGAGAGCAAATTAATTAGAGGTAAACATTTGATTATCAGGTTGTAAATATTATATATGCGAATCCACAATTAAATACCAGACTTTAAAAAACTTTACCCCACAAAATATGTTTAATGTTACTATATAATTATTTTGGTTCAAAGCATATTAAAAAAAACCTATTACATACGTACATATTTTTATAAGTTTATTATATATATACAATTAATATATTGTATAATAGATAATTTGAATCTACATAACATTAATTAGATATATATTACGCATATTATTTTTTTAGTAAAAACGTTAAATGGATTGAAAAAGGAATATTACAGATTTTTATAATAGAGCATTTGATCACGGTACTCTTTAATTCGCTTTTAATTTTGTAAATAAAATGTATATTTAGATCTAAATGACATAACATTTTCTAAAATGGTGAATTTGTTCTACAGAAGGACGAATTCGATTTGAAAAATGGCGTAATTTACTTGTAAATCTATATTTTTTTTGTACTGTAGGTAAGATTAAACAAAATCGAAAATCACGTGAACCCTGATATATTCTTCAGCGTTTCTTTTCTGTACAATGATAAACCAAGATTTTGGGGTGAGCACTGAAAATAAATATCAATGTGATATTTTATAAATCAAATACTAGTTCTGAAAAGTGATCTCATCAATTATATTTTAATATTATAAGCTATTTTTTCTGAAAAACATAGTACAATTTTGTACTCAAATATGAATAGGCATAAATGAATTTTTACTGGAGGTAATATTATGTCTTAACTGAATAACAATTTTTAAAGAAATAATGATTTAAAGAAAAGTACCTTATATGTTCTGGAGAAAGCTTTTTGAGAAGTGGCGATATAATGCCTACCATACCCAGAGGGACTCGGACGTCATGTCCGGGCATCAGGCGCTGGGGGTCCAGCTGCTGCAGGCTTACCGTCGACAGGTCGGCACCTAGTTTCACCTGCAGATCTCCTTTCAAAGCCTCAAACACCTTCATTGCGTCATAACGTCTCTTCTACAACAAATATAATCGAGTTCAAGGGTCTTTTCTGAACAACTCCACCGATTCAATGAAGTTGCAACACAACGATGCTCAAACTTAGGACTCTCGATGTAAAATCAACTGGCAAAGTTTCTTGTCTATAAATAAAGGGTGTCCCAAAAGAAGATGATGGTTAAAAAAATTCATAACTTTCTTAATATTTTATATAGATCTTTTATTTTTCAGGGTCATCTAGAGCAGAGCTTCTTAAACTTTTTTATATAGCGACCCCCTTCAAGCTTAGGAAATTTTAAACGACCCCCTCCTCCATATAATGAAATATATATTAACCGTAGATGTAGATGTAATATCGCACTATTTTACAATGTAAATAAAATAAGGATTAAAGAATACGTACCCATTCATTTCACATATATATATAATTATATCAGTATCAGTATCAGTATCAAAGTATCAGATCTTTGCGACCCCCTTTCAGTAGTCTCGCGACCCCCAGACCCACAGTTTAAGAAGCCCTGATCTAGAGTAACCGAGGTCATCATGAGTCGTTACACGACCAGACAGCGGATATTTATCATAGAGTCGTATTTACGGTTGAATGAGTCAATATCAGAGAGCACAAGAGTGTGACAATGAAAATGTTGGACATTTGAGTAACATCACTTTTCATAACTAAGATTAGACCTTGCGAAAGCATACCCTAGATTAAGTTGTGAAAGTAAAATTAGAAAAAGTGGACTAAGATATCTTACTATATGTCAAAAAATCACGGAGAAGCTCATATGAAATATGGAAAGCACAACATAAATATTGAGAAAGTTATTCAAATTTAAAATCCGTCAGCATCTTTTGGGACACCCTGTATATAAATAGAGAAGTCAACACTCGGATCAACTGAGGAGTTGAAACATGAAATACGTTTAGCAATACAGCCATTTCACAAGAAATGATACATAGAGTTATAAATAATTTTCATGAACGTCTCCAACTTTGACATTGATAGAAAGTATTTAACTTATTTGATTGTTAAAACCTAATAAAATAAAATGGCATTATATTTACATTCGGAACATAAAGTTCCGAACATAAAGGGACCCTCATGAAGATGCTTATTTTTCTAAATCTTCTCAAGTTACTATAGATAAAAATTTTTTCATTTTGATTATAATATTCCTCTTTCAATATCGTAAGCTCATGAAATATTTGTTGTATGGTAATTCAAAATTATGAGTTTATTCAATCACCGGAGAATTGGTTAAAAAAAGGAGCTGAATTGACGTAAAAAATGAAACAGTACCTTTCCAATGCTTCAATATTATCAAAATTTATGGAGCTCTTAAATATACCAAGAATGTATGTATGTCTAACAATCAGATATGCTGAAGGATTCATTAAGCCATTTTGGTTAGACAACCATCCTTCACTCTGTAAAACATCATAATATATATGGTTGTTTGGTGTTAGTATATCTCCAAGTATTTTATTATTCTTACAACCATACACACTCATTACAATGTCTTCTACTTTCTATTATTAACATTTAAATGGTAATTATTTTTGACTCCCTTCTGATAGCAATAGCTAAGTCAATGTAGACAAAACGAACAATTACAGCAGGTTATCTTATTCCAAGCTAAGTTTTAATTTTTTATAGCAGTATTGTCATTTGAGATAGTTATAATTTGATGAATATTTTTATGACTTACTTGCTAATTTTGGTATTTTTTGAATGAAAATGATTTTTCTAGAATTAACACTTAAGAAAAATAAAAAACATTTTCTCAAATAATAAAATTCACCATTGCACTATTTTCTGTCCATTCAGCTCATCAACTGAAATGGCATATTTTCGAGTGTAATTTGATTATGATCCTCCAATCGGTGTGACATATACATCGTGAAATCAAGTTTTCAAAATTAATCGTAGTCCAGAATTTTACATGTAATTGTAAATAATACCTATTCTGTTTCTTTTCAGTTATGATTTCATTCAATTTTATAATGATCCTAATGTTTCAAAACTCTAGATCATAGTATTAGTAGTTAGGAAAAAAAGATGTGTAAAATCAATTTGGCTAAAGAAGTGACTTTACCATGATGCAACATTGCTGTAATCAATAGAGAACCAACACCATAGTGTCCATGGTTGAGTAAAATTTAAATTTGATCTATCAAACGATGGGGTTTGTAGCGTGACGAAAACATTTTGGATTCTGACTCATCCACCTACTTGCACAGATATCATCAAAAACGCTGGAAAAGAATTTTGGGAATCTGAAAATGTATACCAAGTAATCTTTTTTAAAACTTTTTTGTCAGCCCCGACAAAACTATCAGTCTCTTAGAGACTACTACTCATAATTATTCCGGCGGGACTGTTGTGGTTGGTTTGTGGATGACAAGGGTCTGCCCGGCCTGTCGCGGCGGTTACCGTCTGGATGTTTCTCCTACCTTCTCTCAGCACCTTCCCTTGCAACCTCTGACTCCTTCTCTAACTTTCTTCTATTCTTTACCATCTCTCAACTCCCCATTAATTGTTATCCTTGAATTTTTCCTCTGTAATCCATGATGATCCCTTTCATAAAGTACCCCTCAGTCTCTTACAGCTTAGAGACTAACTGGTATAAGCTTGAAAGCTTTCGTTGATATAGATCGTGAAGGCCGCCTCGGGCGCCGCGAGGTCCACCTTGGGCACTTCACGAAGGCCGTTTCATTCTGTATCATTAGTGAGAGGACGGTTGGTTCTAGTGACGTGGCGAAAGGGCTCCACGTTAAAAAACATCAACCTATTCTGCTTTATCATGTAAGGGCCGAGAGGCACATGAATAAATCAAAACAGGTTTGATTCGACTACAGGATTGAATTCAATTACAAAAATTTTGAAAATTCCCAATACACAATGCATGTTTACCACTATTATCAGTACTAATAACGTTTACATAAAAACTTCAAAAACATTTTCAAATTTTTGTAATTATAATTTACGTCACTTATCATATATAATTGTTTCAAAAGGCATCATCAATTTCTTGCAAGCCCACGAGACGATACTTTCAAGGCAAGAGATAAGTCGATAATAGCCCAAAAAGAATTTCAAATAATGGTTAACCAAGAATTTTGTTGCACACATTAAAGCGCTTGGGCAAGTCTTTTGCAAATGGTTTGAAAGAGAACTGACGACTGGATATTGACTGGAATTGACACTTGCTGTGATTATCGATGCCTGATTCAGTTAAAATAACGGACAGGTACCCAATAAATAACATTTTTAAAAAAAATTGCTACCCAAAAAGTTTTTATAATTCAGGAAATTTGATAAAGAAGTAGATGAAAAGGGAAAGATATCTGGAATATGAAGGGTAAAAATATACAACAGAGAAAAGCTGGTGCAAGAAGAATGGTAACTAGATGTGGAGACGAGATGAAGGGCAAAGAACATCTTGTCTTCTACATAATCAACAATTATAGTCAAAAATTAGACTAAATAAATTACACAGCATACAATTAATAGAGAACGTTCGTTTAATGTTACAAAATTGATACTATTCTTTTATTATTTTTATAATATAGAAAATAATAATGAATTATATTGTTGAATTTAAATAATGAAAATTTTAAATTGTTCTTTTAAAATAAAACTTATTTAAAAATTTGATTCTAAAATTTTTTTGGGGCAACGAAGTAGACACCAGCTAGGGTTCAGTATTTTGGAAATAGAATCTCTTACCTGTGGGAAGTGGGCTAATTCCTGTGCTATTCTTAGACTGAGAAACATTCCGACGCTGCTTTTCTGGTTCTTGGCCTTTGAGCTGCTTCGGAGGATTTCATCAAATACTAACTCCTCCATCTCAGTTTCCATGATCTCACGGCCATCATTGGTCAGGTACTGATACCTAGGCAAGCATTAGCATATTGTCATTAGTTTGCTACTTTTCTTTATAAACAATTCTTTAAAATGTATAAATAGTTCTTGCTGATGAAAAAACTCTGATTGGTCGAGAGACAGGTAAAGGAATAGGCCGGTAGATGTAAGCGCGGCATTTTATTTTGAAATTTCATTTTTGTGGAGCAGAGATAGAGTGAGTGAGAGAGAAATAAGTAGGGAGCACATCAGAGACAGACAGGTAGAGGAAGCTGCCGGGGTTTGGCAGCAGCAAACCTCAACTGACCATATTTCAGTCCTTGTGGACATTCGCACTATAAAATGGCCATCAAAAGTCAATCTTAATGTGAGAGATCTCATTTGTTACATATTTTCCTTGTCAAATTTTGGTGCAAAATATTTTCGAAATATTAGTTCATATGTAAATAAAAAAAAATGTTAGTGCATTAGAAGCCACATTTTTATCCCTTTTTTCGATTCCTTTAACATGATGTCATCTATAAGTTTACAGTATTATTAAACTAAAGTCGTATTGTAATTATGCCTTGAGGAGTTCTATATGAGTGACTTTTTTAAATCTCATACACATCTAAATCTGTAAGTACAAGCTAAAAAAGGTACAAAGAAAATTAATATCAAATATTTGGATTAAAATATAATAAAATAAATTACTTAAGAGAAAATCTGAATAAAAATTTCATTCTCTACAACTTTTATTCGAAACATTTTTGTCTGGGACATCATCAAAGATCTTTAATTCTAAAAGAACTGCAAAAGGTGAAATTAGGGTTTGTTATTTGCTTCCTTTTGAAAATCATATTTCAGTTATGCTTATGTTCTTAACAAAGGTATTAAGGTTTACCTAGTGTTTAAGGATTGTTAAAATATTGTTCAATGGTTTGAAGAAAAGTTAAGAGAACCTTTGAGAAACAGGAGGTGAGGAGTCAGACAAGAGATTCTCCATGTTAGCCATAACGTAAACAGGATTGCCAAGATGTGCCCCTTGGATGCGGTCAACGCCAATCTCGACCACCGAGTCCCCTAGCCAGGCCGTCATCACCCTCCCTCCAGGCCTGTCCGTCGCCTCCAGCACCACGAGCTTGGTGAGTCCTGCATCCACCAGCCTCGCAGCCGCCGCCAGTCCTGCCAACCCTGCTCCCACGATCACCACCTGTAAACAATCCATTCTACTTCTTTTTACTTTCTTTTTAGTTTCACAAGCTGGATTGTATGAGTGTGTGTGTATGTATGTCGGTTTGTGTGAATGTTGGTGAGAGGTTTGTGTGAGTGTGAGTGTGGTGTGAGGTTTGTTTGAGTGTGAGTGTTTGTGTGAGTGTGATTGTGAGTGTTTGTGTGAGTGTTTGTTTGTGTGAGTGTGTGTGTGTGTGTGTGTTTTTGAAAATACCTTTATTGCACATGCTCCACTTACAGTATTACATGTTCTTTTGAACTTTGATTACAATAGTATATTCAATTTTGTTTTTTTTTTTTAATATTAACACATCAAACTTATATTTAATTTTATAATTACATTTTAAAGTACGTTATGTGACTTAAAACTATTTAGTTATTATCTAAAACAATTTCATACATTTTATAATAACTAAATAGTTATAATAACTAAAATAAATAGTGATAATAACTAAATAGTTTTAAGTCACATAACGTACTTTAAAATGTAATTATAAAATTAAATATAAGTTTGATGTGTTAATATAAAAAAACAAAATTGAATATACTATTGTAATCAAAGTTCAAAAGAACATGTAATACTGTAAGTGGAGCATGTGCAATAAAGGTATTTTCAAAAAAAAAGTGAGAGTGAGTGTGAGAGTGAGTGTGAGAGTGAGTGTGGGTGTGATTGTGAGTGTTTGTGTGAATGTTTTGTGATTGTGAGTGTGAGTGTGTGTGTGTGTGTGTGTGTGTGAGTGTGAGTGTGAGAGAGAATGTGGGTGGGAGTGTGAGTGTGAGAGTGAGTGTGGGTGTGAGTGTGAGTGTGAGAATGAGTGTGAGTGTGAGAATGAGTGTGAGTGTGTGTGTGAATGGTGTATCGGTAAGTGTGTGTGTATATGGTGTGTCGGTGAGTGTGTGTGTGTGTGACTGTGAATGGATTATGGTGTACACAAAATTGTGTTTACATTATAGGTCACACCTTTTAATGGATCAAATTAATATAATAATCAAAAAAAGCACTTATGGTTTCAATAAACTGTATAGTTTTTGGCAAATAATTCAACATGACATTTTGCCACCTTATTACCATTATATGAAGGTAGACCCTATTTTTTAACCTGAATTAGCAACCCTGAAGGGTTGATATTTTGAATCTAGTATAAAACTGGCAAAAAATAGCAATAACTAAAAAGAATAATAAAAATTGTATATAAGAAAATGTTAGTTTTACAAAAATGTAAGGATTTGACTTAAGATTAAATCAACAAGATTAATATTAACTTTTCGTGACTAACTGTTTGACGGAAAATAATCA
This sequence comes from Hermatobates lingyangjiaoensis, assembly GCA_026182355.1. NCBI lineage: Eukaryota > Metazoa > Arthropoda > Insecta > Hemiptera > Hermatobatidae > Hermatobates > Hermatobates lingyangjiaoensis. The sequence goes on along the minus strand of JAPFBL010000007.1, from coordinate 317,022 downwards.
AATTTAACATTAAAGGTGTTCATTGTAGGTTACATGGTTACGTGCTCACCTCTGAACTGATAGGACCGGGGTTCAATCCTCACCTGGCCCTCGATTTATTCACGCCGGAGGTGAATAAATCTGAGCACGTCGTCCCTCGGAGAAGGACGTTAAACCGTCGGTCCCGAGCCTGTACGATGTCAGGTACTAGTTAAAGATCCCTACTCTAAATACATTTGAGTTAGGCAAAATTTAGGACTCCCACTGTAGAATCAATCTTCATTGTGTGGTATCACAAAGGGCCAATGCTTGGCCTACGTGTGTTCGCTTGTGGGACTTCCACTGCAACCTAACCTAACCTAACCTATTTGTACATGGACATTGTATCATTCATCTCATTATAATAATATGATTCAATAATTACAAGTATTTGAATAATATTTATTACAAGTATAAAGAGATGATATTTATAATTATAAGTTTATAATAGGGTTATAGTATATATATAATATATAAATATATATATACTATAATAAACTAGAATTTAAAAAGAACACATAGAAAGGAAATCACTGAACTCACTACTATATTTCGACGTCCTCGTCTTCAGGAAAAGAAGTGAATCGCTCCAAAGGCTGATAACGACTGGCTTGGCGTTCGAACTGAAGCACTCAAACAGGGTAGCCAACTTTCGGAGGAAAGGTAGACAGGGAAGATAAAGAGATACAAGCCAAATAAAAATTAAAAAATGAAAACATTTAACTAAACTAAAATTAAAAGCTGATAACAACTTAAAAAAAAAATCAACGATTGAGGTTAAGCCCAGGAGCAGATCTACCGCCCAGAAGACTAATAAGTGCTTCTTCTGAAGCTCTCAGAGTAACTTTCGAATTAGTCTGATCAATCTGCCTCAGGACCTGTACACGGAAACAGTCATTAAAACTGAGTCCGTGAGAGCTGGCATGAGTAGCAACGGGAAGGTCACTGCGTTTGCCAACAGATGACCTGTGATTATTCATACGCAGGCTTAGCTTGGTGGAAGCCAAACCCACATAAAAAGAATCACACTGGGTGCAATCCAAACGGTAAACGCAGTTACCAGAGGTACAAGAGGTCTTGTGAGAGATAGGGTAGGTGCGTTTACTATGGAAGGAGGTAAAGGAAGGAACAGGATTGATGATAGGACAAGTTAGACATCCACGACGTCCGCATTGAACCATACCACCAGCAGTTTTTGGAGGCTTAGGAGAAGAGATGTGAGAGAAGATAGATTGAAGATTAGCAGGTTTGCGATAGGAAATGGAAGGTGCCTCACTAAAGACTGAAGAAGTACAGGAGGAGGAAGAAAGTATAGGGAAAAACTCCCTGACAACTGCACCCAGCCTATGAGCACCAGGAAAATAAGTGGTGATGAGGTAATTCGCGTCACTGCGATCCCTCCTAGGACCTGAATTATGATGAACGTCTGCAGGGACTATACGCTTGTTAATGAAATTAGAAGGATATCCTCGGTCAGAAAATTTCTGGTGCTCATCGGCTGGGTGCAGTTGTCAGGGAGTTTTTCCCTATACTTTCTTCCTCCTCCTGTACTTCTTCAGTCTTTAGTGAGGCACCTTCCATTTCCTATCGCAAACCTGCTAATCTTCAATCTATCTTCTCTCACATCTCTTCTCCTAAGCCTCCAAAAACTGCTGGTGGTATGGTTCAATGCGGACGTCGTGGATGTCTAACTTGTCCTATCATCAATATTGTTCCTTCCTTTACCTCCTTCCATAGTAAACGCACCTACCCTATCTCTCACAAGACCTCTTGTACCTCTGGTAACTGCGTTTACCGTTTGGATTGCACCCAGTGTGATTCTTTTTATGTGGGTTTGGCTTCCACCAAGCTAAGCCTGCGTATGAATAATCACAGGTCATCCGTTGGCAAACGCAGTGACCTTCCCGTTGCTACTCATGCCAGCTCTCACGGACTCAGTTTTAATGACTGTTTCCGTGTACAGGTCCTGAGGCAGATTGATCAGACTAATTCGAAAGTTACTCTGAGAGCTTCAGAAGAAGCACTTATTAGTCTTCTGGGCGGTAGATCTGCTCCTGGGCTTAACCTCAATCGTTGATTTTTTTTTTAAGTTGTTATCAGCTTTTAATTTTAGTTTAGTTAAATGTTTTCATTTTTTAATTTTTATTTGGCTTGTATCTCTTTATCTTCCCTGTCTACCTTTCCTCCGAAAGTTGGCTACCCTGTTTGAGTGCTTCAGTTCGAACGCCAAGCCAGTCGTTATCAGCCTTTGGAGCGATTCACTTCTTTTCCTGAAGACGAGGACGTCGAAATATAGTAGTGAGTTCAGTGATTTCCTTTCTATGTGTTCTTTTTAAATTCTAGTTTATTCAGTTCGAAGAATCGTTTCATCTAATTGTATATATATACTATGATATATAAGCATAGTGTACTTGATATTTATTGAGCTCATCATTTGAAGGATGACTTTTTACCTTTTACCATAATCATATTGTCCTTAGTTAATTATTGTGGTGTACAGTAATATTGAAAAGAAATAGTTTTACATTATGATGGTTTATGCGTTTTGGAGTCCCCTGAATTTATTTTCATGCCTCCTTCTGCGAGTGGCTGGCTGGGTGGGACTCTATCAACAATTGTTTAAACACTAATTGATTGTAAATTGGTTTAATAATACACATCAGCCACAATAAATAAATAAATTAATTAATTTATTAGCTGCTGTTAATGAGCATTACTTTAAATTTACTTATAGTAAATGTTGGCCGTGTTCCACTCTAGATTTTTTATCTTCTTTTTATTATTTATTTATTTTGAATTTTTTGCCTTCTATTTTCTATTGTTTTAATTAATTATACTATTTTTTAACTCTTTTATGTTACCTTAATTAGTCTCGTTTTAATTCATTTTTTTCAGCTATAAAGTCCACTTTGGCCACCTCTTAATAAGGTATATTGAAAAATGGCATGGAGTTGTTTTTAAAGTTAAAGAAGTATGGAAACCTTAGGGGATTGCCAGGTGGGGTCGAGATCGCCGTCATGTTCGATGTCGAGATAAGGAGGTCCTCTGGTAGAGCGAATACACTGGGTCTGGCACTTAGAGTCGCCGCTCAAGGCCCTGTCAAACAATCATTTCAACCTTCACTAAACTCACATATTTTAAGTAGAGTACATTCAAAAATAAGGTTTTTTTTTAAGTTAATGGAAATTGATTAGTCTAAACTTCTTGTGCAAAGATCTACACATGTAACTATTTAGGTTGCCCAAAATGTTTGATATTTGATAAATAATTTTTGTTTTGATTTTTGTTTGATAAAAAAATTGATAAAGTTTTTTTTTATAAAAACTTTTGTTCGTATAAAAACTACATAAAAATATGCTATTAATATTGTTAGTATCATACAGGTTGCTGGTAAACTTAAATAGGAAGTCAACAAGTTTCCTATTTAGTTATGTTATTATTAGTAATATGCTTATATAGGAAAGTTAAGTATGAGTGATTCCAAATTTGACTTATCAAATTTTTATAACGAAGTTAATTATTAAATAAATAAGTAAACTTTTTAGACTAGATACAAAATCGAGCTGATGACCTCCCAAAGCAGTTTTGTTCTGAAAAGAAGCACCTTTCTCAGTTACTTAAAGTATGTTCGACTTGATATATAGAGGAGTGAATTCCTGGGTTTTTTTTTAATAGGACTATATCAGTAAAGTTCTCTCAAGTCAGTACTTGAAAAAGTAGAAGATGCAAAGAACCGAGAGTCTTAGGCAAATCGGACTGACACCTCTTTTGAATTTTCTTTTTATCATATTGAATATAATAAAAAGATTTATTATATCGTTTTCACAGTTTTCGATTACAATTTCTGTTCTCTTAAAACAACTTAAAACCTTATGTTTAAGTTATCAGAAGTCATTATCTTTAAAAATAAGTTATTTCGAAGACACTCGAGTGATGTAGTAAAAATACCAGGTAAGATGTTTATAATAATGTAATGCTAAAAACAGGTAATTAAGACCAAATGATCAACTCACTGGTATAAGTGAATTAATTGTATGTAAAAAGATTATGATGCTACTCTGGCTAGTTGGTGGACAGGGTAGGAGGGTGCTTTCGTTGAGGTTTACTAAACACCGACTCTTTCGTTTCTCCATAACTCATCCTGTTCTAAAAACCTTCATTCCTGCTAGCTTATACTTCTTTAACATCCACACTTTTCCATTTGCCCCATTCCAGAAACGAATCTCAAGGTTCACTCAACTGTCATAAAACACAGTCTTCTCCATTAAACCTTCGCAGAAACTTATCTGAATGCTCACTAATTGAAGTACTGACCGATTGCAAAAACACAATTCTCTCTTTTCATTCTGTACACACATAGCCGATAATTACTCAATAATCTAGCAGTGATTCAAAAACTCAGCTCTACCTCCCTCGCACCGGTGACGTCTTTACCCCTAACCAATTACCTCAGTATCCACTATCTTGGATATTAAGTGGTCATTAAGAAAAAAGTTTTTTTCCAAATTTTGTTTTTTAAAGTTTAATTATTATATTTTATGCAATATATAATAATATGTAATAATGGTTTGATCATTATTATTATTATTATTATTATATGATCAAACCACAAAAAAAAGGGGAAAAACAAGACTAAGATCTTTCAACCGTAACAAGCGGTCTTCTTCAGAGTCAAAAACCCAACTGATTATTATATATATATTATATTATTACATATAACAAGATTTCACAATAAACACGTGGAACAACAATCACTGTTCAAACCACAATAAGAAATGAGAAAAAAGTTAAAATTTTTCAACCGTAACAAGCGGTCTTTGTCAGTGTTTCAGTTGGGGTTTTGACTCTAACGAAGACCGCTTGATACGGTTAAAATCTTAGTCCTTTTTTTTCCATTTTTTATTATGGCTGGAACATATATATTGTTTTATATATATATTTTTATTATATTCTAGGTACAATGAATGAGTGAATGTATCATCATCCAACGATTCACTGGTAAATGAAGTCTCGGTAGAAGTATTACCTTAGCTGCAAGTCGATTTCATTCTTTGTCTTTAATGTAGTCCAATTCAAGTAACTATTTTTTTGCTGCTTACCTGCAATGGAAAAAATAATAAATGCAGCATAATTATTCAATATATATATATATATACATTAATAACAAGATTTCACAATAAACACGGGAAATCTTGTTATCGATGAAAACCATGTGCAATTTTCTCATTATTTATGGTGTTTTGAACATTAATATATATATATATATATATATATATATATATATATATATATATATATATATACTAAAAGGAAAACGACCTACTAATGATAACAAACGTTTCAGAGTAAACTACAAGTACAGAGTAAATAGAACACACACTTAGTCTCTAATTTTTGGTTTAACTGTCATCAGAAGAGAAGAGATATGGACACCAAGCGAACTTGAGAAGCGACGGTTGGAGTCACTTATTATATATATGAATATTTATATTTATATAGATTTGTTATTACAAAGTTTAAAGGCCTTTTGAAGTAGCTCGTTTTCAAAAAAAACTTCTTTTTTGACCCTAAAAAAGACCCTAGAAGTTTTTTTTATTTTAATTGTGGTGATTTCTATAATACATATATATATTATATATCATACAACTAATATATATATACCTATATTCTATAATTCAAATTTAAACTACAGTAGTAAATTAAGAAATGGAACTAGGATGTTTGGACTAAATAACTGTTACTCGTCACAGACACAGTGAAAGACGGTAGTAGGAGAAATTACACTAAAGTTAATCTTTAATTAACTCAAGCGACTTGAGTAAATTATTGAAAATTAAAGCTACTTTTGCATATTAGTAGGACATATAACATATTAGTAGGACATATATATTAGTAATTGTTATTACTAATTAATAATTGTTATTGCCTACTTAAAAATCAATTATCAATTAAGATTTCCTTTTTTTGTTTTTAGTTATACTTTATTTTTTTTACATTTTTATACCGTTCTAATACATTTGGGGATATATCCTTTTAGCTTTAATTTCTTTCTTCCTTAGTCCTCTTCTTAAATACTTTTCAAATATTTCCTGATCTGGTGTATATGTGGTTGATTAACAACTATTGTCCTACCGGCTTACAGTATCTTCCCCCTTTTCTAATTCCTGATAATTGTGAAGTCGATAATTTAAAACGTTGTTGTGTTCGTTTTTTGCTTGAGATTGTTTGTTTAGTCATTAAAAGGATACATATATTTCAAAAATGTTCCAGCGAACAAATGTTGCTCCTCACTAGAAGAATGAAAAAGGTCAAAGACTTTTGGCGTTGACAAAGAACTCAAGAAGTCAGTTATTTGATATTAAGAAACGAATAAACGGCTTTGACTCTTACACTGGTGTTGAAGTCGTTAAACCGACTTCACTTTAATCGGAACTCTGTATACAAGGTAAGGTGGTTTATTCTAATTTTTTATTATTCTATTATGTAACTTAGTGTATACTAACTTAGTGTAACTTACTAACATTGTCACGTGATAAAGAAAATTGTTGAACAAATCAATTAATTTTTTGAGAGCCTACTAGTGGAGAAAAAACTAGTATATTTTCTAGTCCATAACTTACAATGGCATTAATCAACTACCATATAAGTAAACAATCACACTTTGACACTCATTGACTAAGGTTCGATTATGAAAAAAAAACCTCAAACCAGAGCTATTTAAAAAAAAGCAGCTTTATGATTACTGAAATAAATACCCAATGTGTTTTCTTTATATGGAATATAGTAATGAGGAATGCTTTGTTTTGCTCTTCTTCAATTACCTTTCCTATTCTGGGGTCTAAGTTAGTTAAGTCGAAACGATGGAACAACGGAAACCCGATTATAAATGTGTTTGTCATCACTGCCATATATAAAAATTCCGCTCAATCTGTGTTTTTGCAAAATTTACTAACGTTTTCATAGCTTTCTCGTTTTAAGATGAACATTTTTTTTCCCATAATTTATTAGTAGACATTATTGAAAAACTAATTCGAAAATAATATTTGAACAATGCCATGGAAGCTTTGCTATTTTTTTTTTAATGTGACAGAACTACCCACGATTAATTGAATATCTCAGCAGACGGTCGAGAATAGCTCAGCAAAACTATATACCGTTAGTATATGGTGTGAGATAGTTCCACTTTATCTGTGGAAAATTGCAGATCGTGCTATTCTATGACAGAAGTAACAATAGAGGGAACAAGAGGGGAATGTGGATTTAGACCAGTAGTTTTCTTATAAGGCATCCCATTCCGCTGATGTCATGAGGGACGCAATGGGGTTCTCAGTTGAAGTTAGGGACTATTTCCCATTGTTCCCATGTCTTATTAGTTTATTTGGGTATATGATGGTAAATTCATCTCTTTTAAGTACATTAAACTATGGAATTACAGACGACATTTTAGTTACAGTTTTATTTCTAAGTATGAGAGTTGTAGAGCGCCGAATATATGTTAGTGTGACATGACTTTGCATAAGTCTGGCAGCCACGGCTGTATTGTGCTTGCTGTAACCAATGTCAGTCTGCGCGTTGCTAAATGAAGGATAATATTGTATGTTTTTCCATTTTATTTTACCATTTTGTCTTTACCATTGTCAAGAAAATTCTACATTAATAAAGTGCTATTCGATGTTACGTATCATTCGACAATTCACACAAGAGTTACAGTTAGATGTAGCCTGATAGTGTCGAGTGCCATTAATACGAAGGATTGGGGATTTAAATTTTATAACTTGTCTATGGATTTGAAGGAGAAGTGGGAAGTCTTGTTCACGAGTGATCTTTTCTTCTTCTGGCTTTGTGCTTGTCTTTTTTAAGACTTTCTTCCGCCGCGGCGAAACTCTCAGTCCCATAGAGACTATTGGTCATATGTATTCGGGTGAGACTGTTGTGGCTGGTTTGTGGTGGGCATCGGCCGGCCTAACCAGTTGCGGCGCGTTACCGTCTGGATGTTTCTCCTATTTTCTCCCTGCACCTTTTCTTGCTACCTCTGACTCTTTCCCTAACTTACCCAATCTTTGCTATCTCTCAACTCAATATTAACTGTTACCCTTGTATTTTCCAATTTAATCTTTCCCCTGTAATCCTTGATGAACCCTATCATCAAGTAACCCTCAGTCCTTTTTAGAGACTAACTGGCTTCGTTGATGTAGGTCGTGGAAGCCCGCCTCCGCGAGGTCCACCTTGGGCACTTCACGAGGACCGTTTCGTTGTGTATCATTAGTGAGCAGACGGTTGGTTCTCGTGACGTGGCGAAAGGGCTCCACGTTAAAAAACATCAACCATTCTGCTTTATCATGGTATGGCTGAAAGGCCTAGGAACATGAATAAATCAAAACAGGTCTTGGGAAGGACGACCACCATTCGATCCTGAGTTTGTACGATATCATCTGTTCTTAAACATAAAATATCCATTAAGAAAAGGTAAATTTTTTTACTCCTGATGTGAACAGCAAAAATGTGGTTTGTCCGTAACTAAACTGGGTGTCAATGAAGATATAAGCCACACTTTCTCCCTCCAGATTAATACTAAAGGCGAAAGTCTATAAGAGAGAACCTTAGAGACAACATAAATTACATATAAGTCTCTTGAACTACTGCTGTGCGCCATAATTATTATAATACTGAGCATTATTATAATAATGAATTCTCCTACTTTATTTAACTATATTCATTAATCATGGATGAATAATGCACATGAACCGCTGAGAAGTACAGTCCACTTTCATACTACTCAAATCACCTTCGTTATGATAGGAAACTGTTCTAGTAATGGTAACTTAATCATACTACTAACATTCTAACTACTCCAATTATACAGATGAAATCTTATCATCCATATCAGTTGAAATGATGTTTATTAAATATTTAATAAATATTAATAATTATTTATTATATGATTTAATAATTATTACGAGTACTTTATCCAAAAAATAAGCATACACACCCTAGTATTATTTTTCACACCTGAAACTTTGTAGGTTAAGTTTAGGTACGCATTGCCTATTTTTTTCGTCATTAATTAGATATGAGAAACTGATATTATCTTGGGAGGGCAGAAATAACCAAAAGAATACTAATCGAGGAGAGGTAACTGACTCACTCTGGTTCTTGGATTGAAAAGTCCTCAACGTTTTTGGAGTCAGTGAGAGCGACAATATTTTTATCTCTGCTCGAATTTATGAGGAAGAACATGTACATATACAAGTTGAATTAAGAAATTAATCTGTTTCGACACAGGGATTAATCAGTTCTTGCATTCACGCTGTAAGCAGATAAACCTAAAGAATGACATTACTTGTTTTTCGTCAATAACACTTGTTTGTGTGGAAACTTTTTTCATTATTTCAACATGAGTAAAGAATATTTGTAATTATCAACGAAACTATCGTAATTTGAAAAACAAAATCCTTATAATATTTAACATTACATTATTTACGTTTGTTGAATGTTGAATAAAGCAGGGTGATAGACACCCTGATTCCTATGTGTCATCGCCGCGAGAGCAGGCAACAAGTAACGCTGTTGCGTAACAGACTGGCTTACAGGCGGAAGGTTTTGTGGCCACTGACCACACCTGCAACCAAGAAATGCCCAGTAGAACCTAGGTCCGGAATTCCACCCAATAATTCTTGAAATACTGTCGCACCACGGGTCAATCAGTTGGCAGGTGGACTAGAAAACTGGTACTTACTTAAGTCAGGCCTGGTCCCGAGATAATAGGCATTTTCTTTCGGGAGGACGACTAAATTCTTATGGATCCGATGGGAGTCCTAAATCAGACAACTTGTAGAAGTCGGCCACCTGTTGTAGTAATTATCTATTTCTTATACGACATCAGTAGCGTAGCAGCAGGTAAAAGAGGGGTCCACTGCAGTGGTCGACGTTTTGAGAAGAGTAAATTTAGGGAAAATACAAAAAAAATGATTACAATCAATAATTTTAACTCCAATCATATTAATCCTTGAGCATTGGCCTGTGTGTTTTAAGTTCTAGTAGTTAGCATTTCGATGTCAATGTGTCAGTGGAATTACTATATTTACAATATGCAGAGGTGCTTACATGCTCCCAGTTTTTTCAGGGGAACAGCATTTAAATGGTGAACATTGGTAAAGTAGTTTAGGAACTTTACTTTTCGCAGTTTGTTTTACTAAGTGAACTATAATATTTTCATGTCTATTTTAATGCTTGGCCCAATGCAATATCAAAATCTGAAAAATGCCAACCTTTTTGTACCTACTTGTACCGAAAAATTGTTATTTGCAACAGAAAAGTATTTTCGTAGAAACTGATTCAATATGCCGACCTGGTGGACACATATAAACATTGAAAATAATTTAATAATAAATTTGCAAATATATGTGTGGGAGGGACACATATAATACTACCACCAAATACTAAGGGGAAATGCAGATGATATGTCGCTGCACCCACATTGTCTGAATGGAGTAAAAGACTTGGGTGAACATTATAATGCCATGCGAACCCGACTGGGCACTGGGCACGCCTATGAGGATAATCAGCTAAAGCCAGAGGTTAGCATTCAGTTATGGAAACACACTCATCGCACTATGTTAACCCTGACCTCACCCAACGCCTGGGGCTGTCCTACCGACATTTTGGGAGCTGTCGGACATATATAGAATCGCTCATCTGTGATTCATTAACTACGCTAAGATCGATCACCAAGGTACTGTTCCACTGACTGTTTGGTATTCAAATGGCAGTTTGTACAACACTTTACCATCGTTTTTCATCCCTAACTGATTTTATTCAGATAAATGTGAACAATATTCATCGAGTGCAACTGTTCAGAAATATAATTGTAAATTGTTATTCATACAATTCGTTATACTCAGACTTTGTTCAATTATTATAACTCCACTTAAATTGCTTTTCTTTGTAAAAAAATGTTTATTACCAGACATTCACAAGTGGTACTTAATTTAATCTGAAACAGACATTGAAAACCTGGCATTGAATGTTAACTAAATCATTTCTCAAGTTTGAGCACAGAAATTATTTATTTTAATATGTCTTCAATTATATTTCAGTGAGATATTCTTACTTCGTATCAACTCGGACCTTTTCTTGCTATTCGTACTTCTAAGGATCTGTCGCACTAAACCTCTTTCTGCTTTACGTTCATTTCTTGCATAGTCCTATCTGTAGCAGAACTAGTGAATCAAGAAGTTTGTGGATAACCTACAGGCAAGCCCTTTTTATGGATCAAGTTCAGATTTCACTAAATATTAACATCACTCTATAGTCTTTGGCTCAAATGTAGATGTGTTCTATTATTATCCTTTTATATGGGTAATATGACATCATAGTAAAGCCATTTTTTTTTTAAGTTTTCAGATTTTTTTTGTCCTAAACTCCTATTTCTAAAGATGTCAAACTTTAGGATTATTATTAAACTGGAAAAAAAGTCAGATTTTTAAAACGACGGGAAAGGTTTTTTTTGCAGTAAAATTGTTGACTTATGATTACTCTGAAAGCTTCTGGACACGATGGAGGTAACACAGTTTGACAGATAGTAATGAAACTATTCTCAAGTCTAAAACTCGAAACTGGTGGAGGGTGGCAACTCATCAGAGCAGCGATAGCGCCTTGTGCAACAGCGCGACGCACTCTGGACTGATGCAACCAAGACTTCACGCCTAGTAGAACCACAATAAACAATTTAATGGTTTAATGCTTCAGATCACAATTTTGTATTGATTTCACTAATCAGAAACCATGATTTTTTGCACATTTCCTCGGGCAGTTTAGCCGAGAAAATTCAGGGGTATTATAATTTTCAGTGCGAGCAAAAAATACCTTGAACTGTTATAACTCCCAATTAACCAGCTTTTATGTACACTTTTTTTTAAAGCTAATTAGCTGATTTTTGTGAAGTAATTACAATTTATTCTGTGAAAACTCGTTAATTATCTAGATCTCAGCAGTGTCAAAGTCAATTTCACTCAATGGCTTATTTTATTGAGTGAAAAAGTTCTGTTAATTGGATGTTTTACATATTAATACCATAAAGTTCTGACTACGAATATATATCCCAAAGAAACCGTCGCTTCAAAAATTCATTAATTAGGTTTTCTCCAATTCTTTGGCTAAAAAAGTTAATTAATAAAGAAATTTAACTTAAGCATGAGACAGAGTTAACAGGCGATTAGCTGTAATGTAAAACATGTAGACATCACTTTCTACCAATCAGGAATCCTCAGCATCTTAAAACAAGACACAAGTGTCTACACTAGGTCAGGTTCTACCTTATGGACTGACTTTTGGTGCAACCCAAACAACACTCTTTTCTTTAGAGAAAACTCTGGATTTTAACTTTACATTGTTTTACACTATATTTTTTTGGTACATCTACTATTTTATAAACAAACTCTACTGTAAACACATTATCTACTTGTTTCTATCCATCGGATTGACTACAGTGTTGTAGTCAGCTTTTGTTAAAATTGCTCTTCCATTCAGAAAGGGTTCTTCTTACTGCTCTGGAAGACAGGCAAGTTCAAGCACAAAAGGCCTCATTAATAATGCTGTCTTTCTCATATATGAACAATTTACACCATTTAGTTTAAAAACATATTCCATTAATTTCCTTGTATTCTTACAATTAAATATGGAATTACTGTAACAAGTATACATAACTGTTACATATTTCTTAATAATAAGAAGTTTCTTATTAAAGAATATTTCTTTTATGCATTGCCATAAAGGCTGAGTGTGATAACAAGTTTTTAAGTAATCGTAGGATGACGAACTGATCAGTAAATTAAAGAACACAATTGGAAACAAGCAAGCCTCCACACAAAACAAGTTCTACGGGAAAAATAGTGTTGGAAACTAGATTTGCATAAAACTTCTTTTGTATGAAGAATTATAGTTTAATTATCCCATGTTGAATATATATCACTTAGTAACCGATTGCCAATTACTGGGTATAAAAATGTATCAAACATTTCATATCAAATCAATAACAGGTTTGGCAATATCCTGAAGGACAATTACAAACATAATAATCCATCAAAATTCTGTAGAAGTAAATATTCTATCAAGGATTAAAAATCATTTAATATGACACTGTGTTTAGTGCTATGGTGGTTATAACAGTTGTTCTGTCAATGTAGTGGGTATTCTTAAAAAACTTTCCAATACTAATGTGGAATATTACTGACTCACTAAAGTGCTATTTGAAATAAGAACTTCAATGTTTTAAAACATTGGTTTTTTTCATATATATATATATATCTCAACCGAACCAACAGATGACATTTCTTAAATAAAAATATCGAAAAGGGTTAAAAACCTATTCATTTTGAAATTATTTATTAAATATACTTATAAAACCAGAACTACTATACAATAAGTTGTCCTTGGTCCTTTCAAATAAACCAATGCTTTAGTTACACTACAGCTTTAGAATTCCAAAACTTTTGCTTTAGACACAGCTCAATTGACTAGCTATGCATTCTTAAACTGAACTCTGTTAAAATTAACATCAAAGAACCGGAGCTTATAAAACAAAAAAAAAATAACACTTCGCAAGCTGTGCAAGTTTGAAGCAAAAGTTGTGGATATTTTACACCATTAAGATGTCTTTTTCAATACTAGTTTTTCTATAATTAGTCTCCCACATTTGACTCTATTTCATCTGTTGCATTAAAACACAAAAACAAAAAAAAAATACAAAACAAATCAGCGACACCCTGCCTGAATCGATGCAAAGTTAGTTTAACTGTTATCAGATGAAACTTTTAACACTCACCAATTTTATTATTAACATTGTGCAACTCAAAATAATATTTTTAACTATTAAAAAAATACAATCGTAATTTTATAGCTCAATAATAGGACCTGTGAAGAATTCTTGAAGAATGCCCAGGGAGAAACTCTTGACTAGAGACTTCGGGGCGACCTGAACAATGCCTCAGGTTACATTAGGGACACCACGCAAACAACAGACTACCAATAACAGCAAGTACTCACACTAAGCGCTCCCACGGGCTTCACCAAGGCACCCATTTCTTTAATAAACTACACAGATTATTCAATTTGATAAAGTTTGTGTTTTCACTGTCACATCTTGCACTAGGTCAAAACAAAACACTTGTCAACAATGAAATAAAACAACTGTTACCACTTGTGAAAACACTTATATTAAAATTTTCTACGATATATATATATAATATATATACGAATTTTAATATCCTGAACATTATAAAAAAATAAAATTTATTCATAATCAGTCACTATGACTTATACAAATATGAAATGATTTTAAATGTTACAATAAATAAAAATTACACACAGCTGTGTATGAAGAAAGTACAAATGTGAGCAAATCTTTGGTGATTCCCTGAGTTGTCTGAGATCATACAGATTAGAGGAGAGGGGTGGGATCGTAATAAAGACGTGATTTGAATGGTTGGAGCAGTCAGTGAGTGGCAAGGGAGGTCCCACTCACTAGGAGATGTACTTACGGGAGATCCGGGAGGGCGCGTTAGGGAAGAGACCAGGGCACGTCCAGTATCCTTCAACTCCCCCATTTGACTTCTATTTCTGTACCATCTTGTAAAGCAAAAAGTCATGAATTTGTTCAACCTTTACCTTCGTCACCATAAAAAAGTAAGTTACGTCTTGACTAGATTTGAAATAAGAGTAAGACCAAAAGGAAAAGTTGAACAGCAGAAAACTCACTAATAAGGGAGGGGAATGGTGGAGTCTATTTTGGAGGGGATCATGGTAAAAAACAGGCATACTTTCCAGGAATTGGTATATTTTGAATTTATTTTAAGTATTAAAATGGACAATGAAATGGGCGAAAATAGGGGATAACACCCCTAAATAATGGAAATTTAATATTGTGAAAAGTGGGTGCCAGGTCGGGATTCAATCACGCTCTGCTGGAGGAGGTATTGGGCCAGTTGTATTTGAATGGGAGTGCCTGAGATCGTGATGATGCGATCGTTAGACCCGAGGAGAGGTTCATCTATGGTGATCTCGGCTTCCGAGTCAGCGCGAATTTGACGAATGCGCGAGCCTGATTTGCCTATGATGGCTCCCGCCAATTCCCTGGGGATGGTCACTTGAGTAGTAGTGGGTCTGTTGCCATTGGGCGGTGTTATATGGGGGGGAGGAGGAGGGGGTGGAGGTCCACGAGCAGGCCCGCGCATCCGTCCCCCTGGACCACCGGGAAAGGCGTTGTCCCAAACCCTCGGAGGAGCATTCCCGAAACCACCATACTCTTCGGCAAATTCTTCATCAAAATTATGAGGATTGTAAGCTTCACTAAATCCTTTCACCGGAGTCTCCTTTAACAGGTCAATGATCTCCTTTATGGCATCCGAACAAGTGCCGGCTCTGCCTACTATGGATATCACTCGGTCACTACTTTGAGGACAGCAGTTGCTGAATATCTTGATCCTGGCTCCAGTTTTCTCACGGAGTTCTTTGATTTTTGTGCCTGCCTTACCGATGACACACCCTGCAAGGCTTTGGTGAACTAACAGCCTAACATCTGTCTCTCCCGACCTCGCATTCCTAAAGAAATCTTCTAATGAAGGAAGTATTTCTTCAACAACATCAATGACATCTTCATACTTTTCAGCTTGAACTGTAACAACTCTCTCAGGACCTGGGCAGTCTGGAACATTGATTGAAGCATTGTAATCCGACCTTAGCCTCGATATGTTTTGGCCACCTTTTCCAATTATAGAACCGGCGACTTTGCTGGGGATCAAGAGGCGAATTTGTGGTTCATCAGGACCGGATCTAAACCTTTTTCCTTGTCCTGAATTTCCACCTCCCCCTTCCGGATTTCTTTTCATCTCTTTCTCCTCCCACCCCAAGTTTCCTCCTACTTCTTCCTCCTAAAATCAAAAAAAGAAGAGAATCACATATGTTATAAAAACACAATCTTTTAAACTAACTTTAACTATTAATATGACTTGATTCTTCTAGGGAAAATCAACTTATTTTCCCTGCAAAATCATTTTCTTTGCCTTGATTAACTTCCTAGATACAAAACTTTAAAATGTTGGCAAGCCAAATGTTCTTGCACCAAAGCTTTAATTAGGTACCTAAACCTACACTCATATTTATATGTACGACTAAAAAAATTGTGCCAAGTAATTATCATGCTAATTAATTAAACATAACCTACAGGACAAAAACTAAGTTTCGAGTGAGGGTTAAATAATAATTTTATGCAATGAAAAAAAAAACATAAATCAAAGTTATCCTTAATAATGACTATATTCATTGCATAGAATATATATAACGTCCTAATGTTTTCTTATCTCGACCACAAATATTCAACACTTTTTTATATATTCAACACTTTTTTCTTTATAAGGTTTACCAAACTTCGATATCAACTTTTGAAGCAGACAAACCTTGATAAAGAAAATAGTTATATATATTTCCATGGTATGACCGAAAGGCTAAGGTATATTGCAATAAATCAAAACCTTTTTACATATGTCTACTTTTCTTTATCAAGGTTTACTAAACCTCTTATCAATTCAACCAAATGTTTGAAGCTGACAAAACCTTGGTAAAGAAAATGGTGTTATATACTTTTTCATGGTATGACCGAAAGCTAAGGTACATTGCAGTATATCAAAACAGGTATAGAATATAAATATATATATATATACATATTTCATTTGTACATACGTGTATTTTTCTTTGTTAAGGTTTACCAAACCTCAATATCAATTCATAATATACGAATTTACGGATATTGAACGTGAAAAGCATGTAATGTATAATTTATATATATAGATACATAAATTGTATTTAACATAATGTAAAATGTACAATTTACATAAACTGTAGCTAACCACGTACGTATCACCATGATGGATATCACATCGTAATATCCATGTTGTTAATGATAGAAACAAAATTCCAAAAGTGACCCAATTCATCAAATAAATTTCTTCAAAACTAATACTGTTGAATTAAATTACAGAGACATTGAAATGTAACGAAAACAGAAAGTAAATAAATTACAAGTTGCAACAGATATACGGTGATACGATTACTAGTCTCTCATAATGATAACGTAATCACAAAGAACTAGGTGAAACTAACAGAGACAGAGAATTACAGTAATCCACGTAAATACCAATTAAACATGTTTTATTCTAAAATACCACATCTAACTTCATATACAGTCATACAGGTTTTCGTCCCACATAATACTGAATGGAATTATTAAAATTATTGCAATGAAACTCTATTTTCAAAAGCCTGGATAACTGTTGTTCGTTGAAATGGTCACAGTATTATATTCAATATTCTAAGAGGACACACCTAGTCATTGGCTCATCCAGTGATTACTAACAAGTAACAGACACCAAATCATATCACCCTATACGTATTACAATAATGAGTAAAATTCCAAAACATATAATAAAACATCAATTTGTCAAGGTTAGAACTAATGCCGCACATACCAGGGTACTAGGCAGATATTAATGACGGTTAATTAATACAAGTACTTTCCCAAGCACCACTCAAAGCCGCATTCACTTTCTGTAAGAATATTGTAATATTCTTACAATAGAAGTTTTTACCAATTGAACACAAGTCACTTTGATCAACAAACACCGCGTCTACAAAGGTGTGACGCCATATTGAAATCGGCGCAATGAAGTGAATTGATGTTCTTGAATGGAAGATCTTTAACCTTGTTATAATCATTTTAAATTAATTGAAATATATTGTTCTTAATATTTTATTTATAAAAAACTACAGGACATTAATATAAAAACCAAAAATACCTGTTTCTTTCAAAATAAATTATGATTATAATGGCCAAAGATAGTCTCCTTATCACTTTGTAGGGGTTTGTCAATCAAGGAGGCTTTTGGTGATATAAAGTTCAATCAAATTATCAATTATTGTACTGAGTGTAATCACTTATCATTATCCTGCGTTAAGAATTCTGTGCTGATCTCAGCCAAATTAGTTTATCATTAATTTAATGGTCAAAGATTTTTAATAGCTATTCGACCAACATACCTTAATTATTACGTTGTTAAAAGAAATAGTATTCCACCTTCTAATTCAACTAAATTACACAAGGATGCAGTGAATTATTGATTGTTTTTTTCACGTTATTAGTTACCAAGCAGGTTTCAGTAGTTACCCGTTAGTGACTGTATAACAGTAGCTTAAAAAACATTCAGAGTTTGTTAGTTTTAATTCTAAAATTGTTTTGAGGATAACTAATTTGGTAGAATTCAAAGTTTTAGGCTTTACCAAAAAGTTGAGTTTATTTTTTAATTTAATTTTTTTTAAACATTTACGATTCTAAACAGAATTGGATGGTACCCTACTAAACTAAAATAAGTAAAGAACTATCCAAAAATGGTTGTCTCTAATAGTTGTATTCATATCTAATAAGACGTAGGACACATTTTAGAGCGTGGAAGACAGATTAATGAGATAGAATAAATTCGTTAATTTGTGCCTCAAGAAAATTGTTTATGGCAAATAATAAATGTTTGCCACTTTCTTTGAATATATTGTTTAAATCATAATGCTTCCGTAAAAGTACTGTTGGAATGCAATTATTTTTTGTGGTCAATTTCTTCCGATTTTTGTCTTTGGCTCATAGATATGAGCAAGTGAATAAATGCTTTATTAAATGGACACTGTAATATGAAATATATAAACAACTTTTAAGAAAACTTCGTGAATCAATAAGTCCGGTACCAATGTTTGCGCGATTAATGGTGCTATTATTAACACGAAAAATGTATAAAAGAAAATCTGCAGTTTCCTACACTCATCTTCACAATAAGGCCAAGATTACGTTCATATGATCACATAATATCAAGATCATTGACAATTAATTTAATAACATGATTTTTTAAAATGTGGCCTATATTTTATCATTTTAACGTAAATGTGACCATTGTAATAACACTGTCTGAAAGTGGAACCTAATAGGCTAATCCTTTTTTATTGTAATACTTTCCATTTCAATATTCAAAATTCATAACAAAACGATCATACAATATTCATATTAGGACAATACTTTAAACGAAATTTAAAATTTCAAATATTATCTGAAGAGCTGGTTGAAGTTAGTACTCTGTCGACACAGAGTATTTTTCATGTGCTTCCAATACCACTCCGTGAACGTATACCGACTCAGCCTATCAAATATCAACTAACAAATAACTACTTTTTCGACAGACACGTGATCTCCTGAAAATGGATTCAGGGAACCTCAAAGCCTGTAAATCTATTAAAATATCAGAATACATTTTTTTTCATGATCACTATTTATTGTACTAAGCAAAAGTAAATCGAAAATTAGCACGTTTTAAGAGACAAAAAACCATCCTTAAAATATATTGGTTCAAAAAATGTAATATAAACTATGAGATGTACTATACTTAAACGTTGTTATATATATATGTGACACATATTTTTAAATTCTTTGAATATTTTTAAATTTTGCGATTCGTTGAAGAACGGTGAATCAAGAAAAGTATGCTTTTTTTAAATATAAAACTTAACTACAATTTTTTTGCTTGCTTGATTCATATAAACTATTTTCTAAATTAATGCCGTTAGTAGGACAAATAGACTTTAATTTGAGTGAGTTAATCGTTCTAGGGCCTTATTGCTTCAATCTGTAGTCCAAAATGCTTTGTCATTTTATGTTGATAATCATGTAAAATGTGAATATTTCGTAGTAAATAATATTCCAAACATAAATATTTTTTGAAATTCAAAAAAAGATTTCTTGTGATGCAATTTCGTCATACAACTATGCAGTTCTTTCTACCATAAAAAACTATTTACTTATGCCTTTTACATCATTGTAATCCGCTATTGTAACCAGGATCGTCTTCACAACCTTTCAGATTCAGTTTTAAGTTATTAGTTTATTTTTTATGCAAAGTTAACATTTTTTGAGCTAAAAAAAATGACTTGGTTTTTTTGAGTACATATACTAATACTAATTACAAAATTTCAGTTCACAAGTTACTAGTTCATAACGCAAATAAATTAATGTAATTCACATAATGAACAATTAAGGCAATAACATATGGATATAGTTCATCTATACTACTGGGCCTATTTTGTGGTACAATAATATTGTGCTCCGTCAAATGATGTAACCAGTAGTGAAATTACATTTTCTCATCATTCTATGCTTACTTATGGTAAAGTAATACTACTAACAAATAAAATCGTTAAGAAAGAAAATTGTTATAATGAAAATGATTATGTCAAAAGTTAAAATATTTAATAAAAAATAACCGAATACTATGTATCAATACTAAATTTTAAACAAATCAAGGGGTAGTAATGGAGTGATTAAGCTCCTCTAATAGCCTCTAACACTCAACTCCGACTTTCGGCCTTCACGAGGTTACCTTGTTAACCTGCTATATGCAGGGATAACGAAAGAGGAGGAGAAGGTGATCAGGGTCTGGGTCTGACCACCTTCGTTTCCCATCCTTCCTAATCCCCAAATCCCCTCCAGCAGACAAAATACCACCGATAGAGAAACAGGGATTTTCCCCTGTATGATAATAAGGAGAAGGCAGTCCGGAGACCATCTTCCAGAAGCACAGAGTGTCCAAAAGCGCTAACTAGTGGGTGCCAACCTCCCACAAGTGCACTAAGGACCAGAAGAAGGAGAAAGGAAGTTACTTTCTCCCGAAACGCGAAGAAGACTGTCCCGAAGAAGGAGAAAGGAAGTTACTATCTCCTGAAACGTAGGGAGTCTGAATGGACATTATCAATAATGGTTATGCAAATTCTGCAAAGAAGAGGAAGAAACACCGTTGCACCTGCTGACTGAGTGTAAAACAACTTTACTGCACAGAGGTAGGTGCTTCGGAACACTCAACAAAACCATAGAAAAACTTTTACCCCTGGAACCAGCAAAAGTGCTGACCTTCTTGGAGGCGTTGAAACTAACTGCTGGAGTACTTTAGTACAGAAGAGGGGAAGTACAATAATTTTTAAGACTCAGTGCTATAGTCACCCTCAAATAATAATAATAATAAAATCAACCTAGGGGTCAGATCCACTCTGAGTAGATGTGTAACTAGCAACCAGAATTCTTGTGATAGATTATTGAAACTCTTCTCCTGGACAACTCTTATTTTAGCTAAAGAAAACCTGCATCTGTAAATGTAAAAAACCCGTAAAGAGTAATGACGTATTTAATCAAGAAGACGTTCTATGTCACAAACATATAGTTATAGCGGTATAAATGGCGATGTTATGCAGTAAGTTTGGTTTGTCGCATTTATTGGAATTCGGTAACTCTACAAGATGGCCAAAAACCACAAGCCTTTTCTTTTCGTCCTCGAGTCGTAGAACAACCGATCAATCTTTTTTCTTGTGATGCATACTGCACAGAAATAGCATGAAATGTGTTAACATTAATTTGTTGACCATTGAACAGTAATAAAAATTTCGAATGAATTATTTCCATATATATAATAATGATGTCGGATATTTATTTATATAGACAACCACTTTGCATCAGAGTCTAAAAATAATCGAGCATTAAAGAAATAATTTAAAATAAATGACTTCAGATATAGAATTTGCATTTTTTTATCGGAATATAGTTTTATTAACTCAGAAATCTTTGCAGATATGCGTCCAACCATTCCCCGAAGTTCACCGCAATCGGATGAATGGGTCAGGGAGCCATAAGAGAAAGAGACATACAGATAAAAATTCATTTCAATTTATGTTGATATGTAGAGTACCACTAATGGGTGGTTTCTCCTCTCTTTTATTTCATTTTGTTATGTATCACTTATCTGTATCACTGTATCACTTTTGTTATATATTACTTGTTACCTTTTGGGTAGTTGTAATAAAATAATGAATAAAAAAAATTACATCAAACTGTTCGTTAAGAAATGCTGCATAACTGATGGTGAAAATCAAAATGTATACAAATACAACGCTATTTTTACCTTTTTACTGTTTATTTTTGTATCGTTCAAAGAAAAATTTTCGTAATCAAAGATCTTGAGACTGAAATTTGTAATATACCATATGTTTTCTGATTTCTTTTTCCACATTTGTTTTTAAATATTTTAATTTAAATATTTGCTACTAATTTTTGTACATTTTAAATCTTACAACTTTTACAGAATGTCATGTAATACAACTAATAACGTTTCCACACAGTACCGTTCAAGACGTATCAATATACCTCTTTGGACTATGATAGGGTACACAGAGTGAGCACAACTTGTTAATCTGATCGAAAATAAATACAAGAAATATTAATTGTTGCTGCGTATGCGGTATTAGGCAACATATGTGACAAATACATTTTAAGTTGTCTTAAAATGTAACATGAATAAAAAAAATACATCAAACTGTTCGTTAAGAAATGCTTCATAACTGATGGTGAAAATCAAAATGTATACAAATACAACGCTATTTTTATCTTTTTACTGTTTATTTTTGTATCGTTCAAAGAAAAATTTTTGTAATCAAAGATCTTGAGACTGAAATTTGTAATATACCATATGTTTTCTGGTATTACGTTCAGTATATTTATAGTTATGAGAGTCTATCTCTAAAACCCAAGGAGTAGATTAATGTCAGACCATCAGACTCCCAAATTTATAATAAAATTGTTGTTTAAGTAGTAGAAGTTTCTTTGATCACTTTAAAGAAAAAAAGAATTTTGAGTAAACATTTTTTTGGCTTTGACTAACTTCGTCTACAATAATTTACAGTAATTGTAAGTTTTATTAACTCGAATACTTGGGGTTAACTCGAATTTCACATAGTATGCTAATTCTGGGATGTTTGGTTCATTGGAACATACTTTTTGACGTCTCCTAATGAACAGTTATGTATTTTGTAAGTACTGAAAAAATTGTGAGGAGAGGTCAACGTGGTTAAACATTCAGGTTAATGCAGGATTTACTTAGATAAATAGAACAAATATTTCAAATATGCCTATTATTTTACATATCTTGCCACGTTTACCCAACAATTAACTTTAATGTGTACTAAAGTTTAAAACTAATGGCCAAAATGTATTTTGAAGTTGCATTGTTCAAAATTGAAAACGGATAAGCAAAATTTCATAGAATTCAAATTTTCAAAAAAGAGGAATACATTAATTTACGATTTATTAATCCAATTGTTTTTCAATATTAAAATTTAAAAATATACAGTATATAAGAATTTGTAAATAAATGTAATCAACTACTTCTTAAGAACCTAATGGAACACTGGCAGGTTATCAATAAGTTAAATATTTAATAAGAAAAGTCCGTTATTGTTCACTGCCATTGTAATCTATGGAACAGAAGTTATT
Organism: Hermatobates lingyangjiaoensis; assembly: GCA_026182355.1. NCBI lineage: Eukaryota > Metazoa > Arthropoda > Insecta > Hemiptera > Hermatobatidae > Hermatobates > Hermatobates lingyangjiaoensis. The sequence goes on along the minus strand of JAPFBL010000007.1, from coordinate 293,606 downwards.
GTGTGGTGTGACGTCATTTGAACCGACGCCATATTCCGTTAACTTCGATTCTTGTTAATTTGGTCAAAACCTGTGTTACCTCTAAATTCATCATTGCTACAGTCACCTTTTAAAACTATGGCCCAAAACATAAACCCATTCTTAACAGGTACAACTTCCACACCAGGTAAAACTAGTAACGAGATGCAGGGGAGGCCTCAAGACAATCATGCAGTTACCAAAAGGTACATAGCCTTTAGTCTGGTTCGTTATAATCCATGAGTTGTATTAAGATTATACCCTTTTTTTCAGGCTACAAAAGGAACTTATGACATTAATGGTATGTTTTTTAGCATTACTATTGTCATTGTTGTTATATTATTGTGGTTAACTTTTTTATTTTTATTTGTAGATGAGCGGAGATTCAGGTGTTTCAGCATTTCCTGAAGGTGAAAATTTATTTAAGTGGGTAGCTACTATTCATGGGCCACCGGGGACTGTAAGTGAATTACTTATTTACTAGTTTGTATGTATTACAAGTGCAGGTGTTTCTGTTGTTACTGTTATTACTTGTGTTGGTTTGCATTTATTATGTTATTTTTACTATTTTGGCGACAATAAGGTTGATATTGGTCAGATTTTTGGGTTGAGAATAATGAAAAACTTATGATGATGCCATGTTTGACATTATTGATACTCTACTATCTACTTTTAAGGGTATAAAATATTCACACAGGCGTATGTAGTAATTAAAAGTTGTTTGTCTTGTTATAATATTGCTGCTTTCTTCTATGTTTTGTAATTTAAATAAGTGAAGGAGCTATGATAATTTGTTATACACAATTTAGTTATAGTGAAGTGAAAAATTTTTTCGACTTTGAGTTTAAAGACTGTTAAAATGCAATATGTAAATTAATCAAGGAATTGCCAATTCAGCCGCCAATTCTAGTGTAGTTTTCAAAATTTACATCAGTCCATTTAAAATTTGTGAAGTTGATAGATAATTTTAGATCTCTATTGGTTTATGATATTGTTAGTTCAAAATAAGAATTTTTTTCCCCGAATAGGAGCTAATTAGAATATTGTGGAAAACTAACACTAACTCTGGAATTTTTAATTTCTGCACTTATTGTGCTGTAATACTTATTTTTCGTTTACAATTTTAAAACTAGCCCTATTATGGAAAAGAATGAATAAGTTGATCTCAGTTCTCTTTGTAGCCATTTCGTTTACGTGATTATTTTCTAATGAGAATATAAATCTGTTGTTTAAAAGTTATTGTTTTATAAACTATATATTTTATTAAATTTTTAATATACATTTATTTATAGCAGTTTAATTGTATACTTCCAATATGCAAACTACTGAAAAATGAGTAAAATATGTATATATATATATAGGAATGGAATATGTTTTTTATTTTCTCTGGATATCCTAGTACCATTGTGTGTATTTATATTCTCATCTATCAAGTTTTTTATGTGTGGCAAATATTAATTTAAACTGGGTACGTGTTTTGGATATTTCATTTTGTTGGACCTAATTGCTAGTTACTTATTGTACACTAATTCTTTTTTGTTCTACAGGTGTATGAAGGCCTAGTTTACAGACTGGGCCTTGAGTTTCCCCAAAGTTACCCTTATTCACCTCCAGTCGTCAAATTTACCTCACCCTGCTTCCACCCTAATGTTGACTCTCAGGGTACCATCTGCCTTGATATTCTCAAAGAGAAATGGTCCGCCCTTTATGACGTACACACCATTCTCCTTAGTATACAGTCGTTACTTGGAGGTAATTTCATTATATAGTCCAATTACCATAAGCCAGTCTCTTTTCAAACGATAAAATGTATATCCTGATGTATTTTTGATAAAGATTTACTACTTAACACCGCATGAATTTTGATTCTTCTTTGTCATTTTTAACTTGGACTACTTTTTCTTTCTTCAGTATAACGTTGTTGTTTTTATGGAAACATGACAGTAATGGATTTTGTAGAAAAACATCAATCGCAGTTTAAAATGACATTAAAATACTTTCATAATTAATTATCTTTTTTTCGGATTAATTTTTTAAGGTTTTTATTAATCGTCATAATTGATTTTTTAGTATAAATGTCTAATTGATGTGACTTGCTTATCTACCTTAAGTATAAATGAGTGTTATATTTTAGTTTATTTAACTCATAAAAACCTGTTTATTATTAGAGATTTTCCTCTTATTTACAAAGAGAATAGTTGTATTTATTATTATTCGTTGGATGGTTTTGAATTCAGTAATACAAAATCTTGAATGGTTTTGGCTGTTCCATAGCACTGAGGTGGTCAAATTCTCAATTTATTACTCATTTGATACATAGAGGACACTTTCCAGGTCCGACTAAAACTATGCAAGTATGGCCTTGGAGGTAGTTGTGTCCTTTAGGTGTTTGAACTCTGTGACAAAATTTGCATCTTTTAGTGGAACGAGCCAGGGGGGAATTGTTTTCTTTTATTCGTCTCCTCATGATTTTTTTGTTTAAATGTTTGTTGTTTAATTATCTGCGTATTATCTATTGTTTAATATCTGCGTTGCTGCTTTGTATACCGAAGGAACGATTCATCTGGATGTTAGTTTGCAGTGTGTTCTCCCTTCTTGACAAGGCTCTTTACTCTTTCGTTCTCCATGACGCTCACATGATTAGGGGTCCACCGTAGAGTCACTGACTAGTTGCCTAGGAAACAGGAAATCTCTTTGCAGTGGTAGAAGTTTTTAGAGCAGTCAGTTGGTAGATTAGGAGTCGAGAGGTTGATGGTCAGACACGTTAATGGTAGTAGGTTCCTCTGCTGTAGGGCTAAGAGAATGAAACTATAGAAGGCAGAGAACACAGACAGAAAGCGAAATCATCAATCAAGTCCATATTTGCGAACTACTAGCCTTTTAGTGAGAAATCATATTTTAAAAACAATTGGCAGATTTTGAAAAACCCAGTCGATTACAAAATTTATTCTTTACAACTTTCACTCCTCATCCTATCCTTCAAAATATTAAAAAAAAAACTGTCGAAATACGGAATTGGCATCCTTCAGTAGATGCATTTGGCATTCACCTGTCGTGATTCATGTGTTCTTATCACGATTTTTTTTATTTTAGGATGTGATGTTTCTTTCGTTTGGTCTTCACTATAGTATATTGATAAATAGACCATCTACCAATATAAGTATGTGGAGGTAAAAAAAGAGAGAATTTTTAGAACTACTGGGAGAATCAGTCCTAAAAATGCGCAACTAAGCTTAAAAGCAGTAGTAAGAGTTTTTTAAAGTCGTTCAAATTGTGCAAAGAGTGAAAGTTTAAAATGGGTGCTCCTTTTATTTGGCGTCCTTTTAAATGATGAGCGAACCACGTTACTGGAGGAGTCCACTGTACGAGTGCCATCCATCCAATAGCTGACTAGGCCTAATATTGCTTAATATGGGTGATGTAACGAGAATTAGATGCCCTTAGCAGAACTCAGCTTTAAAATCCTTACGCTTCCTATTAGTCCGTGTGTACATGAACATTAAAGAATTTATTAAGAAAATTTACTAATAGGTTTATTAAACTTGACTTGGAACCCGTCCAAGCTTCGTCCGGATAAATAATAATGTAATTAAATTGGAAGTTTTTTTTTAAAAAAATACTGCATATATGTTTTCATTTTGTAGAGTCTAAAAAGCTGCATTGTACCCTAGAATTTAGAACAGAATAAGTTTTAACACTTACTTAGAATCTAGTAATGTACATAACTTACTCTGAAGAACAAATTTTCTACCCTAGAAAACAGCATTAAAGTTGAAAGTATGTAAATAGGAGAGTTAGATACAGTAACTATTAATTATATTACAGTGGTTAATTTCAACAATTGAATAAAGTGCAAATGAATGCAACTTTATCATATGTTAAATGAAAAAAAAAAAATAAATAACTTGTTTGGTAAGATCACTTGAATCACTGCTGGGTGCATTTCAATATGTTAACATAAGGTAAAAACCAATTTAGAACTGTTTAAGTTTTTTTTTATAAGATTATAAAAACTCAGATGACTTCACAGAGAAAAATGTTTGAAATGAGAGTAGTAGAAAATGAAATTCGTTGTCGACTTTGTATTTCTTGACTCTACCTAAAGTCATCCTTTTTTTATATATATTTATTGTTTATAACTTTTAGAGATTAGATGATTTACCCGATTTTTGGAGATTTAGAGATTTTTAGAGATCTTAAAAGTCGTGCAGTCCTCTTCAAGACTTATTTAACGAAACCATTGATAAGGAAGTACGATTTGTTAAAGTTATAAAAAAAACTGGACTTCTTATAAATGCCCCATCATGAGTAAATACTACACTCTAACAGATTGCAGTGATTTAACACTAGTATTAATTATATACATACTAAACTTTCGATATTCGTTTTGTAAACTTTCGATATCAGACTGCCGTCTGATTTGAATATCAGTTTGTCATTCCTCTTGTTTACTTGGTTTTTATAAATATAGATGTCTGAACCGTGATTTTTCATTGGACTCCTGGGCCACGTTGGATCAGTGGAATAGAAGGACGGAACGAGCATGCATTAACTTTAAACTACTGGCCAAGAGTGATTGCAGAGACACATCTCTCAAAAATATAATCTTTGACAAAGCGTCAGAGCAACTGACTATATAAAAGCATACCGAGTCATGAGGTGAGGCGTAGGTAGATTTACGTCTAAGCGCAGGGAAAGAATTGCATAAATACCTGCACCGCAGAGGTGAGGGACCCTTTCTGCCCACTCAGTTCACTAGACAGAGGAATAATGTCTTGCGATTTCTAATGCAGAGGCTTCTCTTTTTATAAACTGTATTGTTGTACACGAAAGCTTATGGCAGAATGCTCAAGTTTTTGCGAAATTAAAAAAAATTGTCTTAACAAATGGTTAGATTTATTGAAGTGAGAAAGTCAATGCTGTTAATGATGTGACATGCAGCCATATAATTCAGTACAATTTTTTTTTATTTTGATTTTAAAAGCCTTTACAGAAATGTTAAAAGTTTTTAGAAGGCAACTGAAAATGTTTCTAAGAGGGGCATTATATTGGATCATTAATGAAAGTATCTCTACCATACTTATTAATCTCTAGAGTTTGCCCTATTGAACTATTTCATACCTTGATATAGACAATTTTGCTGACAAGTTAAACAAGTTTACAATTTTTACAAGCTCTTATTAGTATAATGGTCATTTGTTATATTTTCGTAATAATCACCGTGTATATATACTGTATTCACTATTTTGGTGGATAAATGGAACCGTTTGATTGATGTTGAAATTCATATTTGTTGTTAAAATGAAGTATAAAAGACCGGGGTCAGGTTAGCTCAGTGGCAACGTGCTCGCCCCTGGACTGGTAGGTCCGGGGCTCAATAACCACTTTGACCCTAAATTTATTCACGTGGGTGGTGCATAAATCTTAACACGTCGTCCCTCGGTGAGGACGTTAAGTCATCGGTTCTATGTCAGGTACTCAAAGAATCTTACTCTTAAGGTACACTTGAGTTAGGTAAAATCTAGAACTGCATTGTAGATTCAATATTCATTGTGTGGTATCACAAAGGGCCACTGTTCGCCTATGTCTGTTTCCTTGTAGGATTGCCACGCAGCCTAAACGCATTGTACTTTGAGAAAAATGAGACTATGGGAGGACTGACTGTTGTCATTATAAAGACTCTTTGTTTTCCAATCAGGTATTCTGTACTACTGTAGTAGTCAATAGGCTTGACATCTCTTATTGGTATTTAAACAATAATGATCTATGCTCTAAATTTTATGATGTAAGGCTTACAGAGTCACCATCAAAGTAGAAAAATTATCTCTTGTCACATAACATTTCTATGTTATAAGATGAAATTTAAAGTGTAACTAACATAAAACTGATGATTTATAATCTTCAAGTAGGAAAGTGAGGGAGAAAAATGGATTAGAAAATTCACATACACATGATTTTAATCTAATTTGAAGCCTAGAAATTATGCACTAATCATGCGAGGCATTTTGACACTTGGAGGACGCATCTAGTCCTAAATATTAGATAATTTATTAAGAGCTAAAGACCAGTATTCGTCATATTTGATGCAATCGTTTTAGCGACTTTTAGGAACTGAGGCTTCCTCACGGCATTTGGTTCGCTATTTAGAAGAGAGAGATGCAAGGGTTTTTATAAAGGATGTAAAGAGCGAGGAAAGAGGAAATTAATTTTATTAGTATGACACCTTTATTCATAGATTTGGGAGAGAGGTGTATGTGTATAGTCAATATGTGTGAACCATTTAACTTTTTAAAAGGGTGTAAAGTGCAGGAAAGGACAAATGTCCAGAGAGGGATGTCTGGGGAAACAAAGGAGTACAGTAAGAAAGAGTAAAAGGGTTGACAGCTAGCGGATAGTTTTTTTTTACTCTTGCTTACTGTACTGCTTTGTTTCCCCAAACATCCCTCTCTGGACATTTGTACTTTCCTGCACTTTACACCCTTTTAAAATACCACTCTTCCCTCCTCACACTCGTCTCAACCCCTCACCAGGTGTTTTCTGCATCTAGTGTTTCAGTTGGGTTTTTGACTCTGACGAAGACTGCTTGCTACGGTTGAAAGATAAGTCTTTTTTTCCCATTTCATATTGTAGTTTATTGATATATGTATATGTATTTACAAAATTAAAATTTATCAGGACTAGGTCAGTTCTTCAGGTTCAAATTCAACTCTCATTGCCAACGTTTTGGTTTTTATTTAAAACCTTTTTCATAGGCAGAAGCATAAAATTTTGAAACAGAAAAACTAAGTATTACATTGGAGATTATTTTACAAAGAAAAATAATCTGTGGATTTTAGCAACAACTGTCTAGTTTGAATGAACTTGTGACACTGTTCATTCAAACAAGTGTCACATGTTTATTCAAACTAGACAGTTGTTAAAATCCACAGACTATTTTTCTTTGTCAAATAATCTCTAATGTAATTCTTAGTTTCTCTGTTTCAAAATTTTATACTTCTGTCTATGAAAAAGGTTTTAAATAAAAACCGAAACGTTGGCAATGAGAGTTTAATTTGAACCTGAAGAACTGACCTAGTCCTGATAAATTTTAATTTTTTTTCTATTTCACGGTCGATACTTTTATCAATATATCTATCTCCAGTTCTTAATAATATATTTATGGAATATTTTGAAATGACATTTCTTCCTAAAATTTTGCCAAGCAATGCTTGATAGTTTCCGATACATAGGTGATATTTTCCGACGATGAATGTGATACAAATTTTTAGAACACTTTTAACAAGTGTGTTCTGTCAATTGATTTCACTTTAGTAGTTGAAACTAATAATAAGATGCCTTTTCTAGATTTATATTTACACCATTCAGGAAACAATCTTACATTCAGTACCTTTAGGAAACCTGCTCATGTTTCATACGTTCTTACATTCTAATGTTAAAAACCGGTGTTAAAAATATGTTAAATCTAATGATAAAAATATGTTCTAACTAACATTCATATTATATAGTGAAGAATTCCTCCATGAAAAATCGAACATATGTATCAAATAGCCTCGTCATTGAAATATCCTGCACTTAGAAATATCCAGGAGTACTAGAATTGAGAGGAACCCTTCACGAATAGAAATCTATTGGTTTTCCCCTTTAGTCGACCTCCAAAAGACATTCCAGTATTTTTGAAAAAATATATCTCAGTTGTTTTCAGTTGTTGTGGTAAATTATTAAACAGACTTGTCAATAATTGTGAAAGAAAGAAAAGGAAGTTTGTGTTTATAGGATTTTGTGTGGAGGTTGACAAACAGGCAAAAGTTTACTTAAAAGAATGAAGCAACATAAATATTGAATTAGGAGACAACAACATTTAAGCCTTTGTTGCACCATGTTAATTTAAACAATCATTCCATAAAATGAGAAGATTCCAAAGAATTAATCTTTCTCTCTTCTGATGTCGAAAGAAACTTAGTAGAAAGTATCCTAATTAAGTGTGATTTTGAAATTGAAAATTGATAAATTTAAGTCATGGGCTTAGGATAGATGAATTTTTAATTCATCAACTTTAAGGCGGAGTTAAGCAAATTGACCTGTGGGTGATCTTCGAAATCTGCTTTGGGACATGAAGTCTGACCGGATTGTTGATTCTAATCATATAGCTTAATGTTTTGCTTTATTTATTTTCTTTATCCATGTATTATTGTTTCGTTTATTTATTTATAATTGTTTACTCTATTTAAATAATAAAATATAAATTATTACTATTTAGAAATTATGAATATATTTTTTCTATAAGTTTGTTTATTATTTATTTATTTTCTTATTGTTTACCTACATTGTTTAATTTTATTGCTTAGCAAGTAATACTGTAATTTGAATTTTTCCAGCTGTTTCCTTACCTTCCTTCTGCATGATTTTTATGCTATCTTCTTTGTTTTTACTTTGTTCGTCTCTGATACATAAACAGAAAGGCTCAGAGCATTTATTTATATTGTTTTCCTTCTTCCTTGTGGTTTTATTCTTCACTGATTGCATCACGTTGTTTATTGGGGTTCTTCTGCATATATTGGTATAAAAAGATTTCACATAAACACATGAAATAACAATCAATGATCAAACCACAATATGAAAATGGGAAAACAAGACTAAGATCTTTCAGCCGTAACAAGCGGTCTTCGTCGGAGTCAAAAACCCAATTGAAACACTAGATGCAGAAAACATCTGATGAGAGGTTGAGAAGAGTGGGAGGGAAGAGTGGTATTTTTAAAGGATGAAAGCGCAGGAAAGGACTAATGTCCAGAATGGGATGTTTGGGGAAACAAAGGAGTACAGTAAGAAAGAGTAAAAAACTACTCGCTAGCTGTCAACCCTCTTAGAATAGGCTATTGCCCTCGTAACGAAAGTATCAAGTTTGAAGAGACCGTTACTAATGTTTATAATAATTGATCTATTAAATTAGAGATGATTCAATAATATTTCTTAACATTAATTTTTCATAGGTAATAAATTTAGCTCCTGTCCAATCAATATGATGATTTTCATTGTTTATATGCAAGAATAAGGCATTATTTTTTCCTACCTACTTACGTTGTATTGGTGTTGTTTTATACGTGTCTTTAATGATTTACCAGTTTGACCAATATCAATTTTATTTCAGTTTTTGCACTTAATTTTATAAATACCACCGGACTCCAATTCCCTGGGATAGTTTTTTATTAACATATTGCCCACGTTATCACGATTAGAATACACTACATTGAAATCAAGTTGTTTGACTAATCTTGGAAGGAGGTCCAATGATATGGCAAAACTATAGAATTTGATAATGAACGGGGCTCTGTTGAAGTATTAGAGAAAGTTTTTTTAGCACCCTTCAAAGCTAAATCGTTATAAGAGGAGGAGTATTTTAATGAAAGAGCAATTGAACTAATGTTGTTAACCTCTTCATTAAGGAATTCAGGGGAGCACACTCTTAACGCCCTCAAGAACATATTTCTAAAAACAGAAATTTTAACATTTTTTGGATGGGAAGAATAAAAGTGAACATATGCAAGTATATTCGTAGGTTTTCTATATACACTAAAGCGTAACTCTTTAGGTAACCTATGGGTCAGGACATCTAAGAAGGGCAAATTACTACTTACTTCTTCTTCCATTGTGAATTTGACTGTCGGCAATAATGAATTTAATTTTATTAGGAAATCATCTTTATTTATAGAATTAGGATAGATGCAAAGTATATCGTTAACATGTCTATACAATTGTGGTTTGATCATATATTGGTATGTGATGCCAGTAAACCTTTTAAGCATATAATATTATAGGTCACAGCTGTTTCAGAGTTGGCGATCTTCTTACTGGTTGCTTCCAATTTTCTAGCAATTTTGCGCTGGCCTGGCCAGGGACATAGATATACAAAGGGTTCTGGGAAAAACTGGGATAATGATAATTTTTATACTCACTATTTCATTATTTATGAACTAAACTTAGTACTATAATTAGCTTTCAACCTTCCTAGGTCATCCTCAGATAACATATGAAATTAACCAAGTATACAGATAAGGTGTGAGTACTGCATTCATTAAAAATAAGTTTATAACTAAATTTAAAGCTATCTTAAAATGGGGAGGAAAGGGAAGGTGGCATGTTTAGAGAGGGAGGCATACGAGTATATTATGACTTGTCACTTCCCGGGTCATTTTCCCTAATCCTATCGACTCCCCTCTCCTCTAACAAGTTTATAAACTGATTTGATTTCCAATGAGCATCTGGAGCTTCAAATTGGTATATCTAACCGTCAGGAGACATTTGGTGTAAGGATCTCCTTTGTAAAGGTGTAAGGACCTGAATTGGAGAAGTAGTAACAATAGTTGCCCAGAATGATACCAACTCACTGAATAGCAATCTGAAGTAAGTGCAGCTGGGATGAATAAGGTCACCTATTCCTATGGGAGGAAGTGAGCTAGGGTCACTGTTCTGGATGCAGTGTGAACCCAATAAGTAACATTCTGGCAAAAAAAGGAACACTGTTTGGTAGTACTGGTATGTCACCAACATGGAGCCAATTAACACAGAAAGTTTGACAGAAGTACTAAAGAGGACTCATAGGCCCTAAATAAATTTCGGAAATAATATAAATTATGTCTGTATTAGATGCTTGTTATACTATTTTGACCGGAAGAGAGAAATAATAGCTTTTCTGATAGCAGTGCTTAAAATTATTGTAAAGTGGATTGGTAAAATAACTGTGAAACAAAAGGATTGAAATTATTATCATGATATATTATTATTACACATTTTACATCATAAAAGTCGGTTTTCATCCGCCAGATGTCTAGAGGTACGGTCGTATGTCTATCAAAACCGTGAATGAAGATTGATTTTGTATGGTATTCATTTTTAGTATTGTATGAATACTAATCTAATATATATTTTATTTTCAATTATTTGGATTTTTTAATATTGTTTAATTAGACAATTGTTATAATGTGTCAAAATTGTACCCTTTCTTAGGTATCAAGATAACGAATTTAATGATTATACTTATTACTAGCAATACTGTTGTCAAAAAATTGTATAAATGAAGTGTTGAGATTTAGTTGAGTGCACTCATTAGATATCCTGTTCCAATATCAACCTCCATTGAAGACCCAGTTGAAACAGTATGTTTGTTCTTAGTTTGTGGGAATTAATGTTTATTGTTTGTAAAGTTGTGGGGACAGTTTTCACCAGTGAATAGAAATAATTAAAATATTTCTTTTCAGTGAATGAGAGAGAAGGAGAGGGAGGGAGGTGTTCTCAGTCAGGTGATGTGAAACCGAGTTGTTTTATGAAGATAAGAACATCCATGAGATGTTTGGATACTACTCTATTCTGTATCTATGTTTGGTATTAGCCTCTATTCTAACTTTGAAATGTCGGTAATTTTAGTGTTTGGTTTTGTTCTTTGTCTCTAGCCAGTTTTACATTTTACAGGCGAGATTGTACGTCTCGTTTTGGGGGTTAGGTTAGCCCAGTGACAACAAACTCGCCTCTAGACTGGTAGATCCGGAGTTGAATTCCCACTCTGGTCTTCGATTTATTCACGCAGGCGATGATACCTACTCTATTTACTTGAGTTAGGCAAAATTAAGACTCCCAATGTAGAAGTTCATTGTGTGGTATCACAAACGGTCAATGTTCAGACTTAGTGTGTTCACTTGTGAGACTGCCACTGCAACCTAACCTAACTCATGAAAAAATATTTCCTTGTATTTTCAAATATTTTTATGTATATCAAGTAAAACAGCAATACATCAGTAAAATTTCTGAAGTGTTTTGACAGTTGTTTGACACTAGTAAATGGAAATACTAAAAAGACTTTATCATTTTTCTGTTGATATTGTCGTGATGTCTTTGGTTGTAGAGCTATATGTGTTTATTGTAACTTTTCGAAAAATCATTTCATGCTAATGAATTTATTAAGAGATGCTTCTAATATAGACTGCATTGGATGACTATATAAATAATTTCAATCTGACTCGCAATGACATCACTACAGGTTTGACTCTTCTTATTTCAATATATTTATGCTGCTAGTACCACAGAAGTTAATTGGATTACATTATGAGATGATACCGTGTATATTTTTTTCATTTTGAAACCAGTAAAATATTAACAACTGAAGAATGTGAATGGCTAATTGAACAGTTATTCTGAGAAGGAGGTAGATAAACTGATGTTGGCGACTCACATTTTGCTGATAAATTCCCAGATACAATTGTTAAACATTGCAACTCAGTAATCTTGTTTATAATTTTATAGAAACCAGACCACCGAATGTATTGGACTAGAAGGTGACAGGAAATAGATAAGCATCTAAGAAGGGCAGTTTACTTCTCCTTCCTTAATTAGATTCTCATTCCTTATTAAATTGTTGAAACTAATGAATTTAATTTTTATAAGAAAGGCAACTTTATTGTTTTATTTTAGAAAGAGGCATAATGTATTGAACCCTGTAACTTCCATCAGGTGGAATTGAATATAACATCTTAGTTTCAAACAATTCTATATATAAGTTACTCAGTAGGAGAGATTAGGAAATATTTTTTCTGCGAGTGGAAGTCGAACATTGTCAATATTAATGCAACTGCGCTCTTATTTTTCATGCAGAATACTTACAACACTGAAGCGTCGAACTTCGTCACTTTGATAGTATACTATAGAATCAATGAAAATCGTAACTAAAGTTACCTTTGCAGCATGAAGTTAGTCTTTGAACTGTTCATTACGCCGACAGAAAGAGATTAAATCTCTTTCCATTAAAAGTAATGAAGGTATAGGAACTGAAAGGAACTAGTAAGAAATGGCAGATAGTTTGATTGATTTTTCGAAGAGAATATATCTGATGTATTAGATAAGAACTTTTTTACCACCGAAGCACTGCTCCATCTCTCAAGTTATATTAATCGGCAAAATGAAGATTCATCACGCCTTTCATCGGTTAGATGACATATGATATAGTTGTTCAACTAGCAATGCATGCTAAATGGTGTTACTGCCTACACATCTCCCATGCCTTTTCAATTATTAAAGAAATTATTCAGAAGTCATGTAGTAGTCACATTCACGAGACAGACCTAATTCCACTATCTTGATGTAGAGCAGGAACATATGTCGGGTATCGACGTTGCCTACCGACCTACCAGCCATTATAACAGCATTCATTTAGTCTTGAAACGACCAATTGATGCGTTATTTCAAGGTTGAACCTACGCAAATCAAATTCAACATTATCTAATCAAAATTGACGTTTTATTTACCTTTGCGATAGTACTTATGAAAAAATGTCTTTTATGAATAAATGTAGAAGTTGACACTGACTTACCAAACACTCGATAATCTTACACAGTCAAGTTTCAGTGTCATTCTGTTGGTTTTCAACTCTAGGAGTTCCAGAATTGGCCCAAATAACCATATACACATTCTGAAACCAAATAAACGAACTTGAAAATGTATTTTTTATTTACTTATTAAATGCAACGATGTCATACGCTTAATTATTTTCTAACAATTTTTGGCATTATTTTCGCAGAGCTCTGTCAGTAGGCAATTAATAAACAAAATAAGTATCACCAATAACTAGTATTGATGATATATGTATACAGGGTTCATCAGATCGTGTCTAGATCTAAATGTGTAAACATTAAAACCCATAAAGTAATATGCAAGTTAAAGAATTCTGAAAACTAATTACTTTAGAGACTATCTGAGAATATTTAATTGATTATAAAGTTTATTCTTTATATATTTTATTTATGTGTCCTCATCACATATATGAATTCTCTGCCTTCGAAATCTTAAAAAACTATTCAATATGAAATCGGCAGTTATTGTTGGATTTGTATGTTGCATTTCCAACTGTTTTACATCGGTTTCTTTTCTTCACCTTAAGATAATGGGGCAAGTGTTCTATCATAGTTTAGATTAATTTTTGTTCTGATAATTACTTGTTTTGTTTACACTTCATTCTATCGCAGAAGATAAAATCTGTAGTTTACTTAAAAAGAATGGTTGAAAATTATTATTTCTTAAATTCATATGTATAACTAAATTCATAGACAATGTTGCCCAAAAGTATGAATTGTCTTCATTTTTATTTTATAGTTAGATTGTAGCAAATTCAGATTAAGATTAAACAGTGTTTATACTGTACAATACAGAAATGATGAAACAAGTAAACTAGTGTTTTAAACAAAAAAAAAGTCCAATTAATTATTTTTATTTCTTATCCTGTGCGAAGCCAGAGTAGGCTGTAAGTAGTAATAAAAATACATATTATTGAGTTTAATGCTCCGGGTCTTGTTACAATTTTTTATTTAAATTTTCTGCTTAATAGCTTTTTGGCGTGGTGGTCTTTTCCTACCTGTGTAAAATTGATGTCTGTGTTCATATTGCGAAATGTTTTGATTAATCTTGAGTCGCCTTCAGCCTAGAAATGTGTGCCTCTACGCTTGTATGATGTTAACTTGAACTTTAAGAGTCTTCCTAATTTTTTGACCGGTTTCTGAAATGGTTCAGTTAATGTGAGTACAAGTCACCAGCATTGCTTCCACTAAAATTGATTCCTATTTCATTTTTCTACGATTTTCAGCAAATAAAAAATTGAATCCTTTAGACTTTAGCTGATGTTTTAATTTTTAAGACTTTTAAGTACTATCATCCTTCATGAAATAAGAATTTAGTTTCTAGCCATATATATGATTCGTTACGATGGTGACTAATAGGACAGTAGTTTGTAGGTCCATGAGTGCGGTTCTTAGAAAGACCCAGTTACCCGATGCCCAGCGAAGCCTCCGATATTCCGCCAATGGGTATAGAGGTTGCACACTCCCTCTGTGATATAAGAATATTGGCAGAAAACATGAGCCTCACTTTGCAGTGAACTACTGTTCCCTTTCTATTTCTGATATTTTTTGTGGTTGGGTGTTGGTTTTTTCTATTGTCTGCTACGGATATTGACTTCATTTTAATTTGATACTCTCATTTGTCTTCTAGGAAAAGTAGCCTTTGTTTTCACGTCAATGGGGGTAGAGGTTGCACAGTCACTCTTGATTAACAGATGTTGACACTCGACTCCAACTTCTTCCAACTTTAACTCGAAGGGGTCTCTATGTGAAGAAGTCGGAGTCGAGTGTCAACATCTGTTAATCAAGAGGGACTGTCCAACCTCTACCCAAATTGACATGAAGACAAAGGCCACTTTTCCTAGAAGACAAATGAGAGTATCAATTAAAATAAAATCAATATCCGTAGCAGACAATAGAAAAAAGCAACACCCAACCACAAAAAAAAAAATAGAAATAAAAAGGGAACAATAGTTCACTGCAAAGTGAGCTTCATATTTTCTGCCAATATTCTTATATCACAGAGGGACTGTGCAAATTCTATACCCATTGGCGGAATATCGGAGGCTTCGCTGGGCAGCGGGTAACTGGGTCTTTCTAAGAACTGCACTCATGGACCTACAAACTACTGTCCTATTAGTCACCATCGTGACGAATCTTATAACCTTTCCTCGGACAACTCATAGAAAACAGTATATATACTTAAAATAAACTGTGACACAGAGACAGAAACATAACAGAGACACTCACTCTGAGACTCACTCAGAGTTGACTGTCATCCCTCCGTCAATTCACTTCTTCTCCTGAGGAGGACCGCCATTACGGTCGAAATATTGAAAAGTGAGTCTCTGTTATGTTTTTGTCTATGTGTCACAGTTTATTTTAAGTGTAATCTGTCCTGCCGGACCGTTTCCGTTTATCATGGCATATATATATATGTTGGTAATAGGAAGAGTACTCTGAATCGGATGTTTAGGGTTTGTATGGGACTAGCTTGAAAATCTGGCATCGTCCATATATAAAAGTAATCTCAACAAAGTCAATAGGAAAATTTAAAAGATCAATCTTTGTTTTCTATCAATTTTTCTATCATTTTTCTATCAATTTTTTGGTTATTTCTTTGATTTTAAATCATGTATGTTTATTTGCATATAAGAACACCAACCAAATTCACTTCAATAATTTGACATCCTTGGTTATCAATCAAGACGAGATGTTAAAATATTGGAGTGCACCTTTGCCGGTGTTTATTGAGCTTATTTCAATGTCCTTAAAGACTGTTTCATTCTTTGTTGACTCTCCTCTCTCTCTCTTTCTTCTCTCTCTCTCTCTCTCTCTCTCTCTCTCTCTATATATATATATATAATAACCAGTTGGGTTTTTGACTCTGACGAAGACCGTTTGTTACGGTTGAAAGATCTTAGTCTTGTTTTCCCATTTCTTATTGTGGTTTGATCATTGATTGTTATTTCACGTGTTTATGTGAAATCTTTTTATATATATATATATCATGATTTGTTTTCTTAACCCAATATTTGTATGATGTAATTTTTTTGAGGGTTGAGGTCCAATGATTTTAAACTAGTTCTTTTGTTGTAGCCCTGAAGGTGACATAAATATATGTCGAAACGTCGGCAAAAGGACTAGTTTAAAATCATTGGACCTTAACCCTCAAAAAAATTACATCATATATATATAACAAATTCAATAATATATCAACCGTTGGATAGAATAGGTGTATAATAAAATCGGGATTCGGTCAATTTTCCAGGATCAAAATCAAACTCTCAATGCCGACGTTTGGTTTTATTTAAAACCTTTTTCATAGGCCTACAAACAAAGGATGACAAGAATCATATATAAACATCAACATATAACTAACATCAAAATGGAATATT
Organism: Hermatobates lingyangjiaoensis; assembly: GCA_026182355.1. Taxonomy (NCBI): domain Eukaryota; kingdom Metazoa; phylum Arthropoda; class Insecta; order Hemiptera; family Hermatobatidae; genus Hermatobates; species Hermatobates lingyangjiaoensis. The sequence continues at coordinate 276,817 of JAPFBL010000007.1, read as the reverse complement.
ACAATTTGAAAAAACAAAAATATATATACAAGTAGAAAATAGAAAAGCAATAAATATTTTTATGAACTTACAGAAGTCAAATTTTTGAATTAGAAAAATGATGAAATTTACATTATATAAAATGAAGTAACAATAGATAGTTAGTGAACTAACATCTTAACTGGTCAAAAACTTGGACCAGACTAACTGATTACAATTACATGTAAACCGAACACTGTTCACTCAAAGAACACAAAAAGGAACTAAGGAAATTAAATTTCACTAAAATCACTTAACACTCCTGAATAAATAGTGTTCAAATTGGTAATGTCACTTCTATGATTAACTGAACTTAGATCTTTTTTAATATATAGCATTTCGAGGGTCTTTCTTCTTTGCTCATCCTGTTCTTTATCTACTATAATTGCTTCTTCAAAATCGAACATGTGACCTTCGTTTAAAGCATGGAATGCTAAAGCAGTTGCGTTACTTTTATTAGTTCTTATTGAATAAGAATGTTGATAAAGTCTTTCTTTTAAAAAACGACTTGTTTCTCCGTAATAACGCTTGTCGCAGTCTTTACATTTGATCGCATAAATGAGGTTACTTTGTAACTCCTTTGGTATTTTTTGTTTCAAATTTGAAAATAAAGACTTGACTTTTCTTTTGTTATAAAATGCCAATGTAACTTCAGGTACATTTCGTTTGAAAACTTTTCTAATTGATTGTGATAAGCCCTCAACATACGGAAATTTGAAATACTTTTTATTAAAACTTCAAGTTCAGCATGGTTTTGATTGGAATGTTCTGGTTGTTCTCTTGTATATTTAAACCAATAACGTTCAATTAAGTTGTTTGGATAACAATTTTTTCTGCAACAATGACTTTAACCCTTTTCTTATTTTCTTTTAGAAAACATGGACTACTAATTTCAACAACCTTCTTAACTAAATTTTGAACACAATTCAATTTTTGGTTTATAGCATGAGAGGAGTGATAGTTCAATATTCTTCCTGCACTGGTAGGCTTTCTATACCAATCCGTTTAAAATAATGCCATTTTCACCTCTTATAACTTTTACATCTAAAAATGGCAGATTTCCATCTATTTCTATTTCATAGGTAAATTGTAGACGATTATGAAAAGAATTAAACGTATTTAATACATCTCTTCTTCTCCTCTTTCAATAATTAAAAAATAAATCGTCTACATATAATTTAATAAATTTCACCTTCGTACCTAATTTATTAATACATCTTCTAATAACTCAATCATAACTATATTAGCAAGGATTGGTGAAAATTGGAGATCCCATAGGTATCCAAATTTTTGTTTATAAAATAAATCATCAAAGGTGAAATACCTTGCTTCACATATAAGATCTAGAATGGATAGGGAAAACCTTCTTTGACATTCCAACCTGTGATTTTATCTTATTCCATTGCTTATTTACTAAATTAAATGCTAAATCCAAAGGAATGTTAGTGAAAATGATTGAACATCCAGTGAAATCATAATTACATTATCATTAGCACTTGGTTTGACAGTGCTTGTTTGAATTCTGAAGAATTTTTTACGTTCAACTCATTTTTGCTTGTATGCTTGGATTTAGCATTTAAATTAGTAAATAACTATTACTTCTACTTGTATATATATATTTTATTTTCACATGTAATATTCCATTTGATGTTAGTTATATGTTCATGTTATATATGATTTCTTGTCTCCTTTGTTTGTAGGCCTATGAAAAAGGTTTTAAATAAAACCGAAATCGTCGGCATTGAGTTTATTTTATCCTGGAAAATTGACCGAATCCCGATTTTATTATCACATATATATATATATATATATATATATAATATTAATATTATTTAATTTCTAATAAAATATTCAATTGTTTGAACATTTCTATATATAACATCAAATTTATTTCTTTAAATGTAAGACCAAAATTATTACATGACGATGGCTACTGTATAGTCGAAAGCTTGTAAGTAAATAAATTAGTTGCTTATTCCTTTAACTTGTCATGATATGTTAATCAAACTGGTAAAGTTCAATATCTTGCAATTATTGGAATTACCCCAAAATGAAAGAAGAATAAGCAGAAAATTAGAGACAGTCAGTAAAAAAGTCGTAAATGCAGAGGCTGCTGCATATTTCAATTCAACATGTTTAAAAGAAGATTTGTTGCCTACCTATACAATATATGATCAAACCACAAATGACGAAGACCGCTTGTTACGGTTGAAAGATCTTGGTCTTTTTTCCCTTTTCATATTGTGGTTTGATAAGTGATTGTTATTTCGCATGTTTATGTGAAATCTTTATATATATATATAATATACAGCATATGTCAACTTCTAAATCATAATAAAAAATGTAGGTCCTTTTTCAGGACCAAAAAATATAGTTCCTTGAACAGTTCAAGTTTAGGTCCAGTTATTTTAATCGAAAGATCTTAATCGTATTTCTGAATTTATTATTGTCGTTTAAACGTGATTATTATTCATGTGTTAATTGTTAAATTTGTTGTTTTATAAGTATATACATTTAATGTAGTCTGAGATAAGCAAATAAATGAAAACCACACACTTACAGATTATGTTAGTCATACTGCCAGTGTACAGGTGCGCTTGTTAGTGTCTCTCTTTCTTCAACTAATGCCGATTCAAATCGAAAATTAGAATATGTAAGTGTGTGTTTTTTAGCAGTGTATCTAATTTAATATTGCGCTCTATTTGGTTTCGAATTGAATTCTCATTGAAGTATATATATAAGAATTGATTAAAATATAAAAAAGAGTGAATGGGACAAAAGAGTAAGGTCCTCGTCAGAGACACAAGTAAATTGTTCAGTAGTCATTCTCAAATTGTGACACTGATGCTACTTGGTCGAAAGTTTTTACTAACATTTCGGAAATATATGTCTGTATTTCAGGACTTTCATAAATTTATGAATTTTTATATATCTTAAAGACAAAAGAAAAAGTTACAGTATGAAGTTATGAAATGGTACTGAAGAGTTCGACAAGTAATTGTTGCTACTCTGGCTTGGGTTATAACTAGTGGAAACATCTTAATCCTTTCTTATGACTCCTGTTTGTTTCATGGTTGATTTTATTTCAGGCGTTTTTTGTGGAATCATTATTATCGTACTTATTTATACATAGTGCCATAATTAAAAAGATTGTATTCTCGAGCCGAAAGTATGTTGTTTGTTGCAGAACCGAACAATGATAGTCCACTTAACACACAGGCCGCCGAGATGTGGAGTGACCAGGTTTCCTTTCGCAAGCACGTACTGTCGTCTGACAAGTGATCCCCTCCTTCCCCTCATTAGAGACTGCATCTCCTCCCTCTTCCCATCTCCAACCATCTACTACCTAATTTAATATTGTATTTTATGCAGATTATATATAAATAAATATTATTTAACTATTCTAATTTTATTTTGTTTTGTGTTAAATGGAATGGAAGATCCATATCTGTCGTTCACTATTCTCTCTCATTTCATTAAAAAGGAGTTATTTTTTAAAAAAAAAAAAGTATAATTATGCGTTATTTATACTCTTATGGTTTTTCAATTTTTATTTTATCTTGTATTTATAGAAGTTCAAAATGATCTAAACACATTTATACGGTTTATATGTAAAGGAGTGATAAGACATTCTAGTAATATCAGGCTCAAGACATTCCGTTTTAAAAGTGTAATAGAGTTAAATTATTTTTTCAAGTCTTGTCTATTCATTTCGAACTGTTACCACATGTAAAGATCAATTTTTTTTTCAAGTATGTAATTTTTTAAACGAGTTTTGAGGCAGAGATCGATGTTCTGGCTTTTCTGGAAACATTTTTTCAGAAACCAAAACATTTAATTCAAAACAACCGAAACCTTTTTATTTTGCAGTAATTTTTAATGTATCTTGTCTTTGAATTCAGTAACTGTATTAATTTATTCCAATTTGTAGGATGAATTGGTTTTTCTTCTTGTATTTTTTTGATTCAAAGTGACTAGAAGAAAACTCAAGGTGTAGATTCTACATCATTTTTACTGCAAGTAAAGTGTGCGTTTCATTTCTTTTCTACTTCGCTCTTTGCAATTCTTTCAAGTAACTAAGCGTTTTCCCTTGATTCAATTTTACAGTTGGAAATATCTCGCGGGTGTTTCTATTTAAAGTGTATTATTACTTTCTATCAATAATCGAGCTGAAGTGAATTGTAAACTGCCACTCTTCTCATTCAGATAGTTTGTATTACTGGAATTGTTTTCAACCAATCCTGCATTATATTCCTGTATTCATCATAATTGGATATTGTCTCATTAAATATTCCAATCAAAGACTGTCGATCTTGCGTGGATTGATAAACCTATTTATAACAAATGAAATGTGACATTAAAAGGTTTCAAATAGGAGTTACTATGTCCAACTAAACAGGGTTTCAGAAAGCTCCTTAAAAATTTAGTTACTAAAAAAAAAAATGCCACTACATTACAAACTAATGACACGTCAAGGCCATAGTGAAAGTTATAAAGGTGTATTCAAGAAAGGGTAATTTTATGCCAGAGTGTGTTCAAATTTGAGTTTATCAATATGAAATCGCAATTATGAAATTCTTGATACTTATAAAGTAGCATTTTTTTTAAACAAAATTCATTATGATGAACGTATTGATTAATTTAATGAATGTTTTGATAATACAAGTAAACAAAGAAGTATATCCAAGTTATTCCAACAGAATGTGAAGCTGAACACAGACCTTTCCATTCTTTCTTTACTCTAACATTGACTCCATTACCATTTCACTTGTGTATTCAGTAATCTAACATTTGTTTTTCCTCCTTCTGCTCCTGTTCGGATGATCCCCGTACCTTATAATTATGGATGGGTCTATGTTATATTATTAGATGTACATATTTACATAGTATTTGTTTGAAATTTACCATGTATGTAAATAATTGTGACAAAGGAAACCTGTAAAGTGGATTTTGCTATGTTCTTAAAAAACAATCTTCTACATTATATTTTGTTTTCAAAATCAAGATTTTTTCTCATAATTTTACCTTTCCATTAATTGTTGAATAAATCAAATTTTAAATAAATTTATTATTAATTTCTATTTATTATCCCTGAACTGTATTTTTAATATGAGAGCCTTTGTCGATATTTCTTCAGAGTTATACGTTAACTTTGACTGTTAATATATAGTGAAATGCTTACATTTCAACTATGATTCAGTCATTTTGTGGATTGAACAGTTACTTCCTTACCAAAACTGATAGTTTTTTTGAAAAGTTATTAAACAACATAGATATATGTGTGTTACGTTTTTCTAACAGTTCTTACCTTTGATTTCCTTTTGGCATTTCATATTACTGTTTATTTCACTGTATTAAGTCGGGGTATGTTAAGTTTTTCGAAAAATTATATACAGTATGTTTCACAATTACAACCACTACAGTTTGTATTGAGAAAATTACGAAGTTTTCTACTTGTAGCTTTAAGATTTCACTATCTTAAGTATTGATTAAGCGATTTTTCAAGAGACATTTGATTCAAGGGACTTTTATCTTCATGTTAAATGATAAGAGTTAGATATATCCTTGACTAAAGATATATTAGCCATATTAGTAATATATCAGAGTATATTGACCGAATTTGGGTCTCTAACCTCAGAGAAGCCTGAGATGCCTGACATATCCTTTATTTTCTGTTCTTAGAGAGCTAGTACATAATTAATAATCTGTTTATTTTCGTATCTAACTTTATCATTTAAACTGAAAATGAAAGAAATTACTTAGTGAAAATTTGAAGAATTGCTTAATAAAAACTAGGAATAATATATATGAAGGTAGCTGCCGTAGAACACTAATAATTTTCATATAAACCGTGGAGCACGTATGTGGGGGTTCTTATTTTAAAACTCTTGTTTATAAATTAATTACAATTGTTTGTCATAAACTTTACAAACAAATTAAAAATAATGAAATTTTATAAATAATATCCGAATACTGAATAATCTTATAAATAAATGTAATATATTTGGTTTCTTAAAAAATAATAAATTTAATTTTAGTTGTTACCCAGTAATATCACATGTTTCCTTTGTTTTTTCGTATATTGTATGAAATATATGTATGTATTTGTGTTATATATACATAAACATCCAGGGGTGGTCGGAGCTTATCTTAGCTAACTTCACAAGTTTTACCAGCGTTGGTAATTCTACTTTTCAGTTGAATATTGGTTGTAAATATTTGAGTTTCTACAATCCCTGTTTTATAATACCAGTGTACGTTCAACTAATGTATGTATTATTTAGTATTTCAATTAGGGTATGAAAAACCACAAAGGGTTATAGTGATGTTTTAGCTAACCAAACCCGTACTAAGTCTTGCAGTTGAATGAGTTCTCTTAACTTATTTAGTCCTCCCTGAGTTCCACTTTTCTATCTGAATCCGCTTTGGTACTCGTCCCTTCCTTCATGTACCGCCTATCTTTAGAGCCAGCAATATCCAGTGAACTCAGCTCTTAGAATATACTTCTTATCTGACAGCGATGAGGTGAAGATTCACCCTAACGTCTACTCATCCTTGGGTTTGGAAGTGCAGTCATTTAGAGACCAATCAGCAGAACATGAATCAGGTTCTATCAGGAACAGGCGTCTGTGTCCATGCCCGTCTTCGCGATGCCATAGCTTTAGACTGTTCCAGGTGATTCAGATATATTAGACACGACAAATTTTTACCTAGTTGAGTAATGGGTTATTCGATAATTTTCAGCAAGCTTTCTGTTTTAGCCCTCTGTACGAGGGTCCATTCTGGCTGCCCAGTGGCACGAGGAAGACGTACATGACTTGGCTATCAGGTGATCTACTCCATCTATATTGGGAGGGAGGGGCTGACCTTGGTATTCTATATTAAAGAATCATCGAAAGAATATGCTATTTATGCTAGGGAATTTTGAGTTGAGCGTAAGTTATAGGTATCTAGAAGAACCAAACCTTTTTTCATAAAACGGATCTGTTTGCTGTTCAGCAAGTGCATCCATCCCTTTTGCATACACTGATCCATTTACTTCGTTTTTCAGTTAAAAAACTAGACATGTTATTTCTTTTTGATTTTTGTTACTGTAATCAATACATGGCATACACACATCGCATATATGTGCAATTTATGTTAAAGGGTTCGGGGGATAAATGTGAATTTTACAGTAATTAGGATTTATTAAGCATTAGCAGCTCTTGATCTCAATGACAAATACATTCATTTATTCAAATTCGTGTTTCTAGTTTGTGATTTTGCATGAAAGAACTTAAAGTTAAAAAGTTGAAGAATTTATGTTTTTAAGTGATACATTAAATCCTTGAATCTGAGTTACCATTTTGAAAACAGTTAACATTTTATTATGTCCGATACCCCATTTACCTTCACTATATGTAGTTTATTTTTATACTTGAAATTTGTTATAAGTTAATACAGTTCAGAGGAAAGGATATTATTGTCTGCTCTAAAATTGAGAACAATCTTTTTTTTTGTGTGTTTCTATATTAAGTAATAAATTTAAAATTAATGTGATTTTAACCCATGCTAATAAATAACTCTAATCTTTCGATATCCTTACGAGTGTTAAGGACAATGTAGTTGATGTCAAATATTAGAGTTTTATTAGTTTTCCCTTGTTATTCACTTTTGTACATGAAGTAGTCATTTTTTGTTGAGTAATTGATTAATGTTTAGTCCTGGTTACTATGCATCAATCAAAAATTTGTTAAAAATAAAAGGAATGAGGACTTTGTTATTTAGAGTATAATCTAATAGTACTTAAAAATTTGTCTCAAATGTAATTGTGCTCACATTGTGTTTCCACACTATATTCTAAACATAGAAGTAATACTATAGTGTACTATTTTACATTATTAATTATGTATACTATAATAAGAATGCTGTATTATTATATTGATAAATTAATCCATATAGGTATATTTTCAAGTTAAGGTGCAGCCTGGCAACACTGGTACGTTGTTTACCCAGATTAGTGTTGATAATGATATAGAACCTTGATAACACCTGAAATATTTCTTCCTTCCAGTGTGTAAGTACTTCGGAAATCTGTCTTATTTATTTAGCATGATGGACAAAGGTAAGGCGCAGCCAGGTAATAAACCGGTACCTATGAAGTTATTCGCGACATGGGAAGTGGATAGGACTCCTTCGAATTGTATCCCTCGGTTGTGTTCACTAACTTTATCTAGGCTTGTGGTGACTAAAGGTTTAGGTGCGGATGTTTCTTCTGTTAGTATAGCAGTTAAGGTCCAAGGAAGTAAGAGGACTCTTAGGTCTAACGAAATATCGTTTCAACAGGATGGGAAATTGGACACTGAATTGCAGTTAAATTTTTCACTACAGTATCCTCATTTTCTTAAAAGAGAAGGTAACAAGCTTCATATCATGTTACAGCGTCGAAAAAAATATAAGAATCGAACAATCTTGGGATATAAGACTTTAGCAGAGGGTATTGTTAATATGTCGCAAGTTTTGCAACGTGAAATGGATATGGAATTAGATTTGTTCAATGATAAAGAAGGAAAAAATGTTGTTGCTAAAGTCTCTGTGCAAGCTATAAACAGCCAGCCAGTGGACTATGAAGGTTCAAAGAATCAAGACAGAATAGCCGAATTTACAGACGACGAGGAAGAGTACAGTAGCAATGAAGACTGTTCGGATTCGGAGCGTATGCTTGAAGAATTACGACGCAATGCTCAACCCACGGCTCGTCAACAAAACCTCAAGCAAAAGATTATAGCCCTTATCAAAAAGTTCAAGATAAATGAAGAATCTCTTATTCCAGAAATAGCACAGCGCAAATTGTCGAGTGGTGTTGTTGAAATGGATCCGGCGGATATTGCCAATTTGTTTGAAGAATTAGAAGACATGAGTGACTCCGGTCCTGAAATAGACACAGTTAGTATAACTTCCACTCCTAAGCCCTCCTTACGCCCTTTCTTTGCATCGACCAAATCTCTTCTCACGGAAACTACCACTGATGACAAAAATCCTGATTTTTTAAAAAAAGACTCTGATTCCCACAACGACTCTGATCCCACTCCAAGCTCCTCACCACCTAAGATCTTGGATGAGAAAGACAAAACTATTTCTGCTAGAGATAATTCTCTATCTGCCAAAAAGAAAATTTTGCGAGATAAAGCTTGCGGATTTTTCCCGTTTCAGGATCCATCGAATGATCTCAATGAAAATTAATCTATTAAAACTCAGTGTCATAATATTGTTTGGAAATTTTACCCTATATTGTATGCTAGCTCATTGTTGTGTTCTATAGCTTACTAATAATCTTAATGGATTTACAGGAAATGCTACTTGGTATAACTCATGAAGACGTTGAGAGTTTCTGATTTATCATTATTTCCATAGTTTCTGAAACATGAAACTTTAATAAGTCCAATTCATTTAAGAAGAGTCAGACTTACATTGAACAAGAGATATTCGAGTTGAGGAGCTTCACACTAGACATTGGAAGTTGATAGTGATAATCTTCTCGGGTGTCTCCTGTACTGGTAAATTATCTTCAGCAAAACAGTCTGTAGGGTTTTATGTGACCTCATGTGAGATTCAACTTCACGATGACAAATCATGTCGTTGTTACTTTGTTTCATGTTGGGGTACTTTGCACACATCCCAACAGTAAGCAAAAAAAAAAAAGAAGAAATTCAACATATTTCTACGTTTGTAGTCAAATGATTAGTTTTATTTTTGTATCCAAATAATTATTTATTTAAATTATTTATTATTCACCCCCTGATTTTGACTATCGCTTGAATGCAAATTTGATTTGTTCTGAGTTCAAGTAAGAGAACTGATTCGTAACACTGTTTTGACTGAGTTTTAAATTTAGTATTATTCTTGAACTAAGTTAAACAGAATAGACTTGGAACAGTTTTTGACTGAATTTTTAATTGTATTTCACATTTTCTTATACTAATTGCATTTTATACAGTCTTCTGTTTATGCGAGACTGATTTATTTGAGTAAAAAACCGACTTGATTAAACTACTAGATTGTTATGGATAATTTGAGTATGTTGAGATTTCACGTTGGGAATGAGAGAAAATGATTTTCACATAAATTGATAATTTTGTTTTTTTTTTAGATCCTTCTCTGGAATGTAAATCATATTCTGTGATCTTTGTGAGTCATTACAATAAATTTAGATGTTTTGTTGCACCGAATTGGGTAATTAAAAATTTTTATAGAACTACAATTTCTATGATGAACAGTCAATAATTAAAAACAATGTATTTTGTGATGTCTTTGTAACGTTTAATATAATGAAGTAATTATACATTTTGCATATTGAAAGACAATTTCATTTTATGTATTTAGACATTGTGTTAATGAAGTATTTGCTTTCCTTCCAGGCTTATAGTAACATATTTATAATGTGATTGTGGTAATGTTTGACTTTAATGACATACATTTTCTTTTAGAGATTAGGTTTGTAAGCCGATATTATATACTGCCACATAAGTAGAACTGAAATTACTCTGAATACTCTGTCAGTTATTTATGTATGTATGTTTGATATTGATAACAAAGCATGAAGTCATTAGGTTATATGTATTATCTTTGACTGAATTTCCTCATTGTAGAAGGAAGCCCAGTAATAATAGTTGGCTAGTAGATTGCGTATTTGTATAGCTTTTTCAAATTGATATTTATTTATAGTTGAATTGAATCGATGATGTTTGTAACAAAGTTACATAGAGAAGTAGATCAGTTCTGAGATTGTAAATCATACTATCAGATTATAAAGTTTGTTTGGAACCATAATCTACTGGCTCAATTAAAGCCCCTTAAGAAGTCACGAGTTTACTCAGTGGATACCTAGTTCATATGTACTTTATATTATGTTATTTAACCCCTGACCTAATATAAACATATTTAAAATATCTAATAGGTTTGCTTGATAATATGTTTGAAGTGGTGACTTGTAGGTGTCAATGTTATTCTTAACAATTATCAAGATCCATCATAATTATTTATTATATACTTTATGCAGTAATATAATGCTATGAGTATAATTGCAGGTAAGTTGTTTTGACCTACAATTATTATGAAAACAAATATTCTGTCCCACCTATTTGTCTAAACAAGCTTAATTATTTTTGATATTTGGTAATCATTGAAGTTTTGGAAGTTCATGTATATTTATTTCGAATATATAAAGATTGTTTAATTATTTATTAATATATAGTAATACTAATTAATTTTTTTGGGCTGAGAATGTGTTTGTAGAAGTTTTATTATTACTAAAAAAAAAAATAAAACCTTGATGTTCATATTAGACTGCTATAAAATACCAGAGTATGTAACTCTACACTAGAAATTACTTCTCACAAATTTAAAATGGAGGCATTAGGATATTTTATTTTTCCTTTTTTTTTAATAGCAGACGTTTAAGAGTTCTTTGTAGTTGTTAATCAATAAATATGTATGTTAACAAAAGGTTATATGTTGAACTATGTTAGAAGCTGTAAAGACTAAGCATTAGCATTGTCGTTGTTATATGTTGTATATGATGTGTTTTCAAGTTTTATCATTTTCATATCAGTTTTCCAGTTGTGATTGGTAGTTTAGAATAATTTCAATGTACCTCTTTCCTGATTGTCTCCAAATGTTCACTTAGTTCCTTGATGTAAAGCCATTAACAATTCAGTGCTTCCCATCCGGTGTGTCTCAGGACACATTTTAGGATGATGTAACAATAATTGCATTTGAAGTAATCACTTATTGTGAAAGTTACAACTTTATATTTAAGAATCATTAAAAGTAAGAAAAGATGAAATATTTATGAAGAAATATAAAGTAATTATAATTTAATTGGCTGTGTCGACCGATAATTCAACATATAAAAGTAAACAGCAATGACAGTTTGGACCTTTAATATTTTTTTTATCAGGATGTGAAATATTAAATAGATTCTGATCGGCATGATAATAATAATAATAATATAGAATTATTTTTGAGGCGGGTTTGTTATTGCTTGGTTAATTCCTGTTGCATCCTAAAAATGTGTGTTGTTTATGCAAACGGTTGGGAAACACTGATTTAATTATTAGTATTTAAGATTTTCAAATGTTTTCTTCTCTTTGTTGGCGACATCCTTCTGCAGTTTTAAACATCACTTGGCTGTGATTAATGGTTCCAAGTAGTGAGATTAATGCGTGTATGTATATTTATGTATGTCTATATATATGTTCAATGCCACTGTAAATGTTGCACAGCTAGAAATTAATTGCTGTCGGTTTTGTGGCACTATCTACGCCTAAAAAACTTGTAATCAACGCTTCTGTCAATGTCTTTAACCTGATGCCAACAATATAGCTGTGTAAGTTCAACTTTACTATAAACAAACTTTAATAATGAGATTTTATATTTCATTTTGGTCTGTATTTTGAATGTTACTGACTGTGATAGATATTTTTTTGTACAACGATTTGTAAACGTGTTTGATTCATCAATAGAGAATTGTTGTATTTTTTAGAAAAAAAAAAATAATAATTACCACATGCTAACTAGTAGAGAGGTAGGTGGGTGTTTCCAATGTCTGGAAGAATTATTAACGATCTCAAGTCAGCTTACAAATCACTAGTTGAGACAGTGATTGTTTTAATTGTTCTCGATATTGGTATTAATTAGCTCAAAAGTTGGATAATTTTTCTTATATAGCGGTACACTGTATTCTTTTTATAAATTCTGTACATGAAGTTCAGTCTTACTCATGTCTTGTCAATTACTGTCTTTTTTTATTTGTTGGATTTACAAAAAAAGTACAATTTTCTATTTAAATATCAGTAGGCTTTTGATTAAATTATAGAAGCTTTTCATAACATTACATTGATTTAAGGTTGTTTAAGATTATTAGTTTTTTTTCTATTATATATTCAAACCAGATTTGTTAATTATTAATAGTAAATAGTTTCTTATTTGTTTATTAGGGTAAGTTTTCTTCTTAATTAAAACTGTCGGATACAGCTGTATTTCATTATATTTCTTTTAAAATATTTGTAAAAATTAAAAGTACCAACTTCTTTTATACAAATGATGTTTACCATTCTGGTCGTGAGCATACTTACTGGTCGGATTATACTTATATAAGTATATCGTGGTATTAAAATGTGAATATGCGACATGGTAATAGGTTGAAAAACAAGCCGAATTTGAAAATTAAAGTTAAAATCAAGATTGTTTGGGCAACAAAAGCCTCTGTCAGATGTTTAAAAAGGATTTTCTGATTATAACCGTTCCTGTTCGGAGGGCTTTAGGATGTGTTTAGTATTTCCAAAAGTGGTTGATAGGGTGATTTGCTTTTTTCTGCTTCTTTAATATAAATGTATATGTACTATAAACAACTTGTGATGATTAATAAAGGAAGTTGTTTGTACAATTAACTATACAGTATGGTACTGAAGATATTGCCAATAAAGAAAATAGTTCATCTTTAATGTTTTCACGAGCTAACTTTGAAGGCGACAGTGTCTAAATATCAAGAGAGGCTTTCTTTTTGTTGCTTATATGTTTTGTCTTAACAAATGATTGGTATATATGTATGTGATAGTATAAATAGGTAGCAGATGTTTCCAAACGTCTGTCATTAAACTTTATTGCAGGCTTATCATTTATGATCTTTTGATTGTTGTTTTCCATCAAAACACTGAAACCGTTTCTCATTTCGAATCAGTGACGATGGGGAAAACATCAAAAAATCAAGAATCTAAGACTGTAGTAAACTTTTAATGAAATGTATGGCCGTGTGGACATGCGTATATATGATGGAAAATTTCTTTTTAATTAGTTTCACATTTTTTCACTGTGTAGCTTGCGAAGCAGGGTTTCTTACATATCCCCTGTGATAATGTAAAGATAGTGGATTTGGTTTACAATGTACTTGCTGGACTGCGATTGGCTGTAACTTTGAGGAGTTTACTGGACACGTGCTTGCTTGTAAGCAACTTCAGAACTTAATAGAAGTTGTCCTTAGTGCCATGTCTGATAGAAACACTTATTATTATTATTTTGAACAACAGTTCATCAAAAAAGGAGATAACTTCTCTCAATCTTCTCCTGTTGACGAAGTTCTGTACGAAATATTGGTCGTATTAAGTATGTTTTTTTTTCCAATTTGTTTCCTATGTTATTTTTAGTTTATATGTATAGCATTACCTGTATCTTGGTTTATCGAAATAGTTAATTGAGTTTTTTTGGTGATTTTTTATATTCTTTTCTGTTTCTTATTTTATGAATATGTGACAAAATATGGAACAGGCCTCGAGGATAAAACGTTAAATTACATAGTAAAACATTGCATATAAAAAGTACTGAAAGAAGTCACTTGTTTATTTCAATTCGAGATCAGGAGAATAAGTGGTCTGGATTTTGACAGTCGTCGGTAGGCTGCTAAGTAAGATCTTAGTCCTACTTGTTAATATTGTTTGGAGCAGGAGCGTCATTGTTGGCATTTTGGTGAATAGGAAAGTTGCAGTCATGTCATTGCTTTAATGGAGTTAACACTGGTTCTTGGTATTCTGTCCATCGTGGACTTTGAAGAGATCAATTCTTGCGTTCTCAGGTTTAGTCAGACCTCTAGAAGTCGTCATGATTCTACTATATAGAAGTCGCGCAGTTGTTAGAGAGCAAAAATATCGACAGTAGGTTTTTAATAAACTGACTTAAGTTCATGTAATAATAAATTCTCATTAATGCAGAAGTGAGAATTTTACTGGTACAAAGCCTTAGTTTCTAAGGCTTTAAACATTTACAATTTTTTTAAAGTGAAATTGTTTGTACATATATAAAATAACATATAAATGAATTTATTTCAATTTTAATCAAATAATTATTTCTGATATTTTGTTTGTGGCTCCTAAGTTTAGATCTTTTAATATTTTTTTTCCTAGTCAAACATATTTTCTTATTGAGTAGGATGTATGGGTATATTTTCCAGAGTTATACAATAGTCTATTCATAGAGAGAATAATAAACATGACAATCGTGTTGATTGTGGAAATAAAGTTGTATTTGAAGGTCAAATGTTGCGATGATTTTAATGTGCAATATATTACAGACAGCTCTGAATACTTCAACTGAAAGACAATTTTTTATTCTTTGTGTAACAAATACTCGTTGGTAGCAAGTCCATGTAAAAGTGAGTAAAAACTCATTTGGTGAACTGTTCACAAATAGTACCTGGACATTTGCAAAGTGATATTCCCCCCCCCCCTCAAAATTATGTACTAACTGCTTTTCTTTCGACGGTATTTTGTATTTTGTTGTGTTGAATTATTGCAATGAAATTAAATGCTTCTTTTCCTCCGTTATTAATGCTTATTATTCCAATATTTTCTCTAAAGACAAATATACTTATGTATAAATATTTATTTGATGTTTAAATATCATAATTTAAAAAAATACAAGAGTTGAATGTTATAAGTTCTGAATATGATGTTACATATAATTGGTATTAGTTTCAATGTCGTCTTAAGTTGGTGCTTTAGAAGTTGCTTTCTTTAAAGCTATATATACTGTTTACTTTTTGATTTCGTTTGTAGGTTTGTTTACTAAGGACCAGGTCCGTCGTCCCATAGTATGTATGTAAAGTTTATTTGAATTAATACTCAAAAGGTTAAGAAACAATTCAGACATGTCAACATTACTCATAAAGAAAAACACACAATCTTTAATTTTTGATTGAACTGTCATTAGCAAGAAAGAAATATCTTGAATTCTTCTGATAACGGTTCAATTTGTAATTTGAAGTTGTTGGCTTTTTAACTGTATTTAACGTTTGAACTTCTGATATTTTTTTGGTCTGATCTGTATCGTTTTTTCGTCCTTCAAGTTTATATATATAGAAATAAACTTGGAGCACAACTATCAGAAAATCACATGATCGTTAATTAGTGTGATTTCCGATGCATGTGATGTCAGTTCCTTAGTATTTCGAAATAAACATGTGAAATAAAAATCAGTGTAAAAACAATTGTATGAAATATTAAAATTGAACTGGATCTGACGTCTAGTAACGGTCCTCGTCAGAGTTAGAAAACTAATGACGACAGATCTTAGTCCCAAATCAGAATTTAATACTGTTTTATATGTTGATATGTGTTGTGTGCATTGTTGAAGTAGACTTAGACTCCTGTCCTTTCCTACTGCCAGCAAGATATTGACATTGTGTTCCAGTATTTAACTCATTCGTTTTCCTCCTAAAATATTTATTTATCCAACTGTTATCGTTAGTTTTTTTCATTAAAACTCCTTTTTCAGGTTTGAGGATCATTTAATTATTCCCTTCAAAACGGAACACCTACCTTCTCCCTTAAATTAATTTTTCCCCTTCCTTCTTTGAAACTATTTCTTTTTAGAAAAAAAAAATGGTAAAGTTTTTTTACATTGAAAATTGTCTATTTATTATATTAGTAAAGTAAATTTTATATATGTTTGCTAGAATGTTAGAGAGACAGACAAGGGGATTGAGCGTTTCCCAAATTCAACTGTTTTATAGAGATTTTTATGTGTCTGATGTTTTATATTTTGTATATGTAAAAGCCGCTTGTTAAGAAAACATGTATTTATCTGATGTGTTTCCTCTGTCCTATTCCTTAACACCACATATTTCTTACGACACTGACTCAGGGGGGAGCAATTCTTTCCATTATTTGCTAATGTCATATCTCTTGATTGATCAATGATTTTTGCCTTAGATAAGCTGATGATTTGTACAAAGTATTTCAGTGCGGGCATTATGGTGTATTATGTTTTCTTTCCCAAACAGTCGTAAACCGGTTGAATTTTCGTTGATGTAGATTTTCTAAACACATTTAATGTGGTACCTAATGTTCCTTCTGGCTTGATTATGTGGAACTGACTTGATAACTCCTTCATTTGATTAGTCTTTTAGCACTGCATCATCATGCAGTGCCTTCAGTTTCTTCAGCAGAGTAAACAATCTTTTCTTGGAAATTTTGTAATGTCTTCCTAAGGGAGGAAGATCCCTCTTAGGGATGGTTGTTTTGTACGTACTCCCCAGTACCACCTCTCCATGAAATATCATGAGATTCGGTAAATTCCTTTCCTTCATAACTTTTCTGAATTTCATCATGACAGAACCTTAAGCCCAATATTTGGAGATCCTATGGCTGCAGGTTTTACTCTCAGATCTTCCATAATGTTTAGATTGTACTGGACCGTTTCCACTGCAGAAACTCACTCTGTCAGTTCTGACATTTCCAGTCCAAATATTTGGGATATTGGCTCCGAGCATTACTTGGATCCAATATCGTTTAAATCGAATATTCTTATCTGGTATTTCTGAAGTTTTCGGAACACACTTTTATTCAGACAAATTTGAACCTGTCTTAAAAGGATCATTTTTATTAAAAATATGCATCTACATTAAATTAATATATAATACCAAAATTTGATTCTTTTTGGTCTACTAGAAGAGGTAATGTGTCCATGTAGTACGTCATCTTTCTTACTTGAAGGGTATGTTTCATTCATGGAGAATATTTTTTTGAACACAGTCGAGCCAAATATGTAAACTTTTGTCTTAGTTCAAACTTACCCTCATTCTTTTGACATTTAGCTTATTTTTTGAATGTATTGTATTCATGTGACTCTTTAAAGTTGGTCATATAGTTCTCAACGTAAAAGTATTATTGTAGTTTTTGTACTATTATATGGGCTATGTAATAATAAATAGGTCGTGTTTCGAGAAAAGTAATAGGCACTAGATCATACCAAAAGTAACTCTAGGATGATAACCCTCGTCGATGAAAAATAAGTTTTATTAACTACAAAAGGTTCTTCAAAAATTCTTAAGTGCTTTCAGTTAGTTATAGCTCGAGATTCTTTATCAGATTTCACCAAAACTACATGCCGACTTGAGTTATTCTATGTTGCATATTATTTTGTTTTTTTCTTTTTGAATCAGTTATCTCAAATAATATACTCGATATATTTCTTAAACTTTTTTTTATTGGCGGCTTGTTTCCGAGTGATTGAGTGAACATGTTGGTTTCAGCACGGTCACTGTTATTATAGTCGCAGTGTTTATTGTGTTGATTGTTTTAAGCATATCTATCAAACATTCTTACTTTGTTTTGTTTGGTTTAGGTATGTTAAGGTTTTAACTCATTGTATGATTCGTAATCGTATGTCAGTGGTTTTTCGTTGATTTCTTTCTACGATAACATAACACAGTATGCAACTCTTCTGCGATAGAATTTCATTTGTCAAAGTTTTTCTCAATAATTTCTTTAATAATTTGACCATTTAATCAAAAAGACAAAAAAAACCTAACCATGGGCTGACTGGAGCATTCACTTTCCTCGTGGTCTGTTTCTCTTTTCAAAAGTTCCTTTCATCTACTGTGTCAGTTTGAATAAGTTTTAACAGCTTTCTATGTCTGTCCTGTTATCAGAATAAATCACCTTGGTAGAACATGCCAAAGCCAATATTAATCATCTTGGGATAGTGCTCCATCAATTCAATGTGTACGGCACATGTGAATACGACTACCCTGCTTTGTGTCTCTCTTCTAAACAGAGTTCCTGTCTAGTCTGGGCTAATCATTCCGAATGCTCTCACCATCTTCAATATCAAACAAATGTTTCATTTTTCCCTCATGTTCACGCGTATAGGTTCTAAGTCATATTTGATATTATAAGTTTTCCCTTATAGAGGCTATTTTAACTATAGACAATCTGCAATTCCTGGGACACCAACGCTACTTTTGTGTTTGCAGTTTGTCGTCGATTCAATTACTTACCACTCTCAACATTGCCTTACCTTCAGTCAGGTTATAGGAACTGCTATATCAGCATGGCGTTGGAATGGCTTCGTTAACTTCTGGTTGCTAGAAACTTGAAGCAAAAAAAATGCCAAACTGCTTTATAATTCTCCTCTTTTATTTACCTAGATATCCAAAAAAGATTGAGTTACATTTTTACTAACTTACACTAGGTTATTATGTATATCACTTCATTTAGTAAAGAACTGTATGTTGTATTACTGCTGCATCATAGACAATCGTGGACTGATCTTTACAGGAAAACAGTTTTGTTCACAAAACTACATGTAATTGTGGTGTACCTGTTTTTAAATTATACCTCCAAATATCGTGTGATGATAAATTGCCTATTAGTAATTTTGTTCCCATTTTTTGAAGCTCCAATTCAGAGTGCTTTCAACTATGGAACTGAATTATGACCTAGTGCCACGAAAACAAATCTGATCTGTAATGAACATTATAACATGACGTCTTCAAATATACACATTCTCTAATCTTAGTCACGTCGTTGATTCTTTTTCTAATTTAAATATTTTTCTGGTGAAAAAGAATCACGTAGTTTATTTTTCTGGTGAAATTTAAAAAAAAAAAATTAATTTTTCTAATGAGTTAATGTGATATCTTAGAAGAATAAAATTGCCAAATGTAAAAGTTTAACTCCAAAACATATATTTCTGATGCATTCCATGGTGTGATGGAAGGTTATGGAACAAAGTGTTTAACAAATCAAACAAAACATCACTTGATTGTGAATGAGTTTGATATTGTGTTTACTTATAGTAATGTTGGAGGCTACTCCAAATATTGTTTTTTAGTTTTTAACAATTAATTTTTAACTTTAACAATTTGCAAACCCTATACTATTACTAGATCGACGATTTAATTTTAAAGAAATCAAAATAATGAAATAAGTTAAGGATGCTTAAGAATAACATTTGTAATCTACCATGTGTTTTCAGGTTTTCTCTACATAACTTATTTTTAAAAAGGAATATGAATTTTTGTTTTGTATAATTTATATAATTTATTGTATTTGCCTACGGCTAAACAGTCATCCTCATAGCGCTCTTCAAGATGTAATAGCGATACCGATTGAATTCATTTGTTGTGTACACATTCGAAAATAGTGAAACCAAAATCTATATTGTTATGAAAAAATCATTATTAAGACATTATTACGCAGCGTGCATGTATAATACGTACATTAAACATAAATTAGCCTTGTTCATACAGTTGCATAATACTTTATGTTTCTATCTTTAAAACAAACCAATTAAAAGAAAGAAGAGAGATTGGCTGCAACCAGTCATGTTTCAGTTCGTCTTCATTCATTATATTAAGTAGATATGAAGTAGTCCGCTTCAATGATTGCGACAGGTTGGAGATTCTGCGACAAATCCCCTCTGATTGTAAAGCTGTTACTCTACTAGCCTCCGAACATACTCTTATTTGCCTGGTATTAAGATGAAAGATAAAGCTTTAACTAGTTCATTGTTTTTAATTTATTGCTTTATTTATTATAATGTGTTATTATTATTTATGTAATGTTTTATTAAAGTTTAGTGTTTTTATTTTTTATTTGTTCTTCACGTAATTTGTTCATCCCTCTGTTTCACTTTTATTTATTACTTATTTTCTTATTCCCTATCCTACATTTCATTTTAAATTTATTATTGTCTATCGTATTCTTTGTAACAGGGCGTGCATACGGCAATATTTTGGTCTCCAACCGTCTGAGCACCAGTGCGCTTGATTTTGCTATCATATCTCTCTCCTGATGATGGTTCATACCGGATAATTAGAGACTGTAAGTGTGTGTTTTCATTTATTTATGCATCTTTGTTTATATTAACTTTATATATATATATATATATATATATATAATATATGATCAAACCACAATAAGAAATGGGAAAACAAGACTAAGATCTTTCAACCGTAACAAGCGGTCTTCGTCAGAGTCAAAAACCCAACAATATATAAAACCCGTCAATATATATAAAGATCTTGGTCTTTTTTCCCATTTCTTATTGTGGTTTAAACATCGATATATATATATATATATATATATAACAAGATTTCAGATTGATGAAGACTGTTCGTGGAAATATTAAGTTGAATTTTACAGGTAAGTTTTTCAAGTTCAAATGAAACTCTATAACGCTTATGATTTGGTTTTTATTTAAAACGTTTTTTGCTGGTCTACTAAACTGAGGAAAAAAATTATACACTATTACAAATGTACACATGGCCACTGATGGTTTTTTATTTTATTATTATGTGCGCACTGTGGCCGAATGGTCCTATTGTGTTAACCTTTGCCGTTATTGTGACACTTTCATTTTTAAGCAATTTAATGATCTTAATGACTGTCTTTGGAGTAGTATATAGTCTGTCATATTGAACTATTTAGGCTGAGTTAGGCAATAGTTGCGTAGGCTACCTTTTATCTACTTTTTTTAAACATTCCTTAAGAAAGCTGGGGGATGTTGCGCAGAAAGGCTTTGTATATTTGCTGGCTGAATATCCTTACTCTAAGTATACATGATTTAAGCAAAATTGATAGCTCTCAATGTAGAATCATTAGGGAGATACAATATTATCTGGAGTTAGATTTCATTAGGCTCAAGATTACTGAATGCTGAAGAAAGACCCTAGGTGTCAAATTTTATAATTAATTTTATTAATTATAAATTAACAAAATTAATCTCTTAATTTTAACTTCGCTAAAATTGAGGATACGTCATGTAAGATTTCGTGAAGCTGTCAAATTTCATCAAGTCGTTAGTCTTTGACTCTTTTTTGGGTTATAGAATGGGCAAAGCACGCAAATCTATTCTTGATATGCATATATATTTTAGTTTATTGTTATTTTAGCGAAAATGTTGAAGTCTAGATAGTTTTGCTCTCTAGTTGCAACTCTGGGTGGTATAAATTAGATCGGGGTATTTGGACAGGTTGGGGTGGCTAACTGATTTCTTTGCTAATGCCATCTGAAGGGTTTAGTGGTTCGAGCCCAGGACTGCTGGGGGGAGGATATTAGATTAGTGTAGATCCGTTTGACTGGAATTGGGCGGTTTCGGAAATTCCTTGAGGATACTGTTAACAGGATGTGTGTGGAGGCAGTGTAAAGGGATTAGGGTCCCAGGAGGAAGGGCTAACTGGATGTCTGGCCTTCGCTCTGTTTGCACCAACAGCCAAAGAGAAACTCTCTTTCACCAGAACCTTCAAGTGAGTAATGCTTGTCTAATGTAATGGTTTAAACAATGAAATGCTGTAAGACTCGTAATGAAAGATGCAAGACATCATAATCAACACCATTGTTACTAACTTCACAGAAAATTAATCGTATAATAGAACTTTTAGGATATTTTCCCCCAAGTCACAAGGTTTTCTATCGATAGAGAAGAGCTGTTACCCACTATACTGCATTTATTAATTTAACAGTATCAAGAGTGGATATAAACTTCTACTGACTGGGACTGCTACCATCGACTCCGGACCCCTAGGTATGCCACATGGAGAGAGTATTTATGGAATGAATTTACTGGAATACTATGAAATACGAGTAGTGATAGATGTTTAAGACTTTATTAATATTAAGGTTAACAAATCCTTGAAATGAATATAGATGGAAGTTTATTTCTATTCTCCTCAGTGTTTTATTGCACTTTAGTATAATCCAATAGATAGTATTTTCTCATAGTGCCAGGAAAGGGAATTATTATTTTTAGGGAACTTTATTTCAATCTACTTAGGTAGGAAAAAAAAAGAAACGAAGTTTCTATTGAAACTAATTTATTTAAAAACTTAGTATTAGACTATAATGATTAGTGAATATGAGCTAACACACTATATCTACGGTAAATTTTAACTTTATAAGGGTTGTTAAATATGCCTTTAGTTCCTGAAGAAAACTAATATAATTATTAAATCTAGCCATCCATGTAATAATTTCTTGGATGGAACTTTGAACACTCTACATAAATATGAAATTTACATAAATATGAAGATGCTCAGCACTTTTGCTGGTTCATGCGGTAAAAGAAACTCTCTTTTTCTATGGTTTATTGAGTGTCCCGAAGCAACTACCTCTGTGCAGCAAAGTTGCCTTACAGTCACCCAGCAGGTGCAACGGTGTTTCTTCCTCTTTGCAAAATCTGCACAAACCATCATTGATAATGTCCATTCAGGCTCCCTACGTTTCGGGAGAAAGTAACTTCCTTTCTCCTTCTTGGGGACGGTCTTCTTCGGGTCGTAAGGTGCACTTGTGGGAGGTTGGCTCCCACTTTTGGACCCTCTGTGCTTCCGGAAGGTGGTCTCCGGACTTCCTTCTCCTTACAGGGGAAAATCCCTGAAGCTCTATCGGTTGTATTTTGTCTGCTCCAGCAGAGCACCGCATACCGGAGTAAGGCTATTAACTCAAGGGGGTTGCCTGGTACCCTTGAGGCTCCGTTCATAATACAGTAACCCCTGTATCATCCATCCTTCGGCAGGGATCGCATAACACTTTAGATTTGGGGCTGGGATAAAAGGAGGGGGATTTTGGGATTAGGAAGGATGTGAAACGAAGGTGGTCAGGCCTAGCCTCTGATCACCTTCTCCTCCTCTTTCGTTTGTCTCTGCACATAGCAGGTTAACAGGAAAGCCTCGTGAAGGCCGAAAGTCGGAGTTGAGTGTTAGAGGCGCTTATCACTCAATTACTACCCCTTGAGACTGTAATAATCATAAGCAAATACAAGGGGTGTGGTGGTGGTGGGAGAAATAGAGTTTTCCTTCAGGAGTTGTATCACTGGTCAGAACAGAAATTTGTTTTTAAACTTTGCCCCAAAATGTTCATTCGTATTTAATCCTTATAGAATGAATCTAAAAACTGCACTTTATTAGTTCTAAGGCGTTTGAAGCTGTGAAGGACATACCTTCATTCTCTTTAGCACAGTGTACAACAATGGACCACTTTAAACAGATTTCTGATTCCTCACAGAATATATAGTAATATAATCGATCACTTATATAAGACCAGCTTATGAAAAATGGGGCAGGAGCAGACAACGTTTCGTACCAGTGCTGTTATTTCTTTCAAGGGATTTGTAAGTGCTATTAGCTTTAATGTGAACATTGTTTATATAACAATAAAAAATAGTCAACTACCAATGGAAACTAATGCAACTAAGCAAGAAGTTGGTCAAGAACATTTATTTATAGAATAGGGTTTATTCTATTTAACAGGACAAATATCTTTATTTAAAAACAAAATCTTACGAAGAAATAAATTATTTAATGCTTCACAATAATTTTAGTGACTACTTTGGCTAGATTGGTATGATGCATTCTACCAGGACGACAGCGGCCGACGTATAACTGATCCTGAGAATGGTAACCATCTTTAGGTGAAGTTCAGACAGCCATAAGAGAGTGTCTGAAATTTTTTCGTTGAAATAACAAAACCGATCTAATTGTGGTTTGTCTTGTTGCAAACATCCAACCATCATATAATGTTTTTAAACGGATTTATAATTTTAGTGGGGATATATACATTTGGAAAATTTTTGTAACACATGCTGGATTCCCCTTTTTAGTTGTGTAAATGATCTCTGCTCTTAATTAACATTACTGTCGATATTATTTTTTTAATAATCTCTGAAGATTATGAAAGTACTGGAAATCATTTTGTTTCAAAGATGAAATGAGTAAATCAATTCTAAAAGAAATCCAAATAGAGTAGTGAATGAAAAATACATTTTTCTTGCAGTTTGGTTTGGGCATGATTATCTTCTCTAGGATATATGCTTTTTTGATTCAATTAGTTTTATTGTCAATGGTGTATTGACTTCCAAAAGGAATTCATTTGATGAATCAAGCATTTCAACCAAACGTTACATACAAAACTCTTTGAATAACTATCTAACTTCTGTGTAAAATACAAAATACATTTCACCATTATCATTGTAAAATTGAACAAAAAAGCGATCGTTCAGGGGCTATGATTTATTGTATTTATTTCATTTATGTACAACTCCATAACAGATTCAAGATTTTTTTTAGAGTTTTTCTTGCATTTGAAAGCGTCTATATGAAAAGCACAAAGTACAATCAGATTCCTGGAATCCTGGCAATAAAAAATTTCCCGCTATATAAGATCGACAAGGATATTTCTTTATCGCGTTCTTTATAATGTGAGGTTGTTGTCAATGTTGAGAACTCAATGTATTTGTTACATAAATGTCCTACTTGACGGCAGAATAAGCATTAGGGATATTTAAATAAGAAACATTTAGTAAAATAATCATAATCAAAAAGTGTCAGACAACAAATAATTTATTTAAACCACTGGTGGACTCACGGAAAAGAGACACACGTAAGAGAGCCGAGAAAACAGTGAATATAAAAATGACAAATGAAGTCAATATAATTATAGAGATATATTGAAACTAAGAGATCGAATATTTAAATAATAAGTTAGAGCTATAATGTAATGAATAATAGCAAAAATAAAAAAAAAATATAGGGTAACCCAGCTCTCAGTTTTCCTCTGGTAGATGGACAAGATCCGAAATTGGTATAAATGGGAAAAGAAATTTTGGAGTTTAAATGTTTTATTCTTCTTTAATTGTTGAATAATTTCAATTTATAATTTTATTAAATTATATTTAAGTGATAAATACTCTCTACAGGTTTGTGACAAAAAACCAAATACATTTTGACTTTGTTTTTTGCTAAATTGATTTAACATTAGCATAACTAACATAGCCATAAAAACTTATTCTACACTCCATTTTGAGATTAATCTAATTCAGCAATGACTTCTAACTATAGCTGTAGCATAATCATGTAGTAACATGGAATTACTAGGGCACATGACGTTCAGTAACGGAATAATTACTTTCGTATACTATCTGTATGATATTGTATATAGAGAAATGAAGTATTACCCGTACATGTGGGTTAAAATTTTGAAATCGAGTTTTTAACGGAAACACTGTTTTCGATCCCTTTTAAATTTCATAACTCAGTTTCTATTATGACAGACGGAACTGTAAGATCAGCACCATAATAGCAGTATTTTTTATATGAAACAAAAAGTTGGGTTTTTCGTTTAGCTAAAAATCTACCTACAAGATTTTGTTCAAAATCGCTGTGATTCTGGCTTTTAGTTGATATTTAATATATTATAGGATGCGACGCACACAGACATTGTACTTCAGAGGCAAAAGTTAAAAAAAAGTGCCTGTAGTGGTTATAAACGAACTTCTAAAGGATTTTTGCTTGCATTGACGCGGATATTAACCAAAAAGAGGTAAAATATACATTGTGAATGAAACAGTTTATATTTTTCTTAAAAATTTAATGTAACTTTTATATTTTGACACCACCGTCGTCAAGACAAGAAGTGACCTGTCATGTGAAAAGTCAGTCTGGACATACAAAAGTATGTTGTACCAATGTACAACACTGCGAAACTGAAACTTAAGGGGTATATAATCTTTTATTAGAAAGAAAAAGAAAGTCAGATCCACCTATTTCCGCCTCCAGCAAGTGGACCTTCTTCTGACAGTCATTGTGACGTAACTTGTGTATGACGCCATTACAAGCATCGTCCAGGATTTTTATGTCCTTTCATTTTTCATAATGATGCAATAAAGTGTATATTAAGTTCAAGATGTAACTAAACAGTTTATTATTCACTTCTAGTAATTACCAACGACCAACGGATATATCCGCGCACTATATTGCACGACGTAACCAACAGTTCCAGACCAGAGGCCTTTTATTGCTTGATTACTGTGCTACTATAACTTGGACTGTTAGTAACTCTTGTCAGTTATTAAGTTTGTTTGTTAGTAATGGCGTCATATCCGCGGTCATGTGGTCTTGTTAGTCATAGTTTTCAATGTTTTTGGTCATGAGTTGGAAAAATAGTCATTGGATGAAGTAATTGTTCAGTGAGGTTGAGGAAGGTTGGTGGCAGGATTGAGAGCTTGTACAAGAAGGTTTGGATGAGTAGGTAGTTTGTTGTCTTCATTGGTAGTAAGTCGGGTAATGTAACTATCTATGGATTCCATTTTCAAGTCATGTTGAATATAAACATTACGGGCGTACCAAGGAGCCCTGGCTATAAGGCGGGCACACTTATTTTGAACAATCTGGATACAAGCCTAGTTCGTTGGTGCAGCTCTAAACCACACGGAGCATCCATAAGTCATTCCTGAACGAACGATCTCCTTAAAGACAAGGTCCTTGACCGAATTGGGAGAATTTCTTGATTTGAAAAGAGAATATATATTACATATCAAGTAAATTCCAAGCTTGGATTGAATGGTGTTGTTTAAATGGTAATCTGGAGTCTAAAATTAGACCTAGATATTTTACATTGGTTTGGTAGGGTATGATCTGGATACCAATAAAGACAGGATTCTAATAATTAAAATCGTAAACATAAATTAATCTGATGAAATTAATACTCTGTATGAGTTTGCCATAAAAAACCTATAAATACGCTTCTGATTGGTGACAACCATTTGTCAAATTTAATTTACATCAACAGGGATAAAAGTTAATACGGACAAAAGCTTATTCCACTCTCCACTATAATATTACAAATCTTATTATCCAATATCTATTCTTGGAATCACATCCATACGATGCCTCACAGTACAGTAAAGGTTGGATTATTCTGATTAGTTGGGTGAAATTTTTCATTTATCGTAACTTTCACTTCCGGTCATTGATAAAGGCGATCCATGCTCATGACGCGCTCACAACGAGGGCATTCGTCCGAATGAAATATACCTATTCTCTTCAGGTGTTGTAGGAGATGTCCAGTCAAAGTTCTGAGGTTGCAACTGCCACGGGACGAGGGAAAAGAGAGGTATTCTGTCGGATGAATGCCATTTAGTTAAATACGAGTATTTGAAGTTCCTAGAATAGCTAGAAGAGTGAGTTATTCTTTTAAAATAAAGTACCTCCCCATGTTTCAATATTATCTAAAAACAATAAGGTGATTTTCCACACCAAAGTGTACATTCTCGCAAGTATTTTAAATAATTGTTGCAGTGAGCAACTTTAATGTTTATAAAAGGCACTAATCAGGTACTCAGAGGCAGACAGACAGGAAAAAATACGTCAAAGTAAAGGCATTCTTCTTGGTGAACTGAAAAAATATTTTCGAAGACTCGAGAAATTTAAGAAACAACTTGTGAGGAACAGTGCGACATAGCTTTTTTAAATATTTAAATATATATATATATATATACATCTAAATCACGGTAAGCATATCAGAAAAATTCTGAAACCTTTCAAACAAAACAAGTGGTCTTTGTCATAGTCTCACTGAGATTACGAAGAACACATGTTTTCCTTGAAAGTTCTTAATCAATTTTCTGATTTTCTTACAGTTGTTTTAGTGTTAGTTTCCCATTTTATTATTATTTTAATATATATATTTTTTCTTATTATTTTATGTTTTATTATTTTGTATTAATATATTTATTATTATTATTATTATTTTCTTTTATTTTAAACTAGCAAACGTACCCGTCTTTGACGGAATCAAAAATTCTATTATACTTGGTATTCCAAAATATCAATTATAGTATTATACTAATACTACAATTAGAAGTTATAGAATAGTAGAAAATACCATTATTAGTACAGTGCTAAAAAAAAGCCTCTGTATACAAAGATTAGATTTTAAGTTAGACATACACAAATCTACAATCAATGTTTCAGCTTTATATGTCTTATGGTAGCAATATTTTGTGGACAAACCGACAGACAGAAATTATTCTAAGGGTACATGTGGCTACTCTGAAGTATGAAACGTAAAGAAAACTTGAAATGAGTTAGTTCTAATTAACGTGCTCCCAGTCAAAAGCTAGCACGCAAGCCACTGGGCTACTCTGGTTCCATACCTTACTTTATTACCAGTGTTTATATTACGCAAATATTAAATTAAAAAAAAATATTTTTGTTGTGTTTATTTATAATACATTTGCACTACTGTCATCGGCGAGCAAGCAAGCTACTGGCAACCCTGGCTAGATCCCTTTACTTTATTACCATCTTTTATATTATCCACATTTTAAATTCAAAAAAATATTTGTTTGTTACATTTATTTATAATACATTTGCACTACTGTCATCGGCGATCACGCAAGCCACTGGACTACTCTGGTCCCATACCTTACATTATTACCAGTGTATTTATTAAGCAAATATTAAATTAAAAAAAAGTTGACAGTTATATATAATACATAGCAAACGTACCCGTCTTTGACGGAATCAGAAGTTCCTGTTTTGGTTTATTGCCGTGTGCCTATTGCCTTTCGGCTATACCACGGAGGAATCAGAAGTTCCGTCATTTTTGGTATTTCAAAATGTCATTAGAAATTATAGAATAGTAGAAAATACCATTATTACTACAGTGTTAAACAAATGTCTCCAGCTTATACACTACATTAGCTGTCTGTCCTTCAGGTTCATGGTAGAAGAAAGAGTTGAAACCTCTGACCGTTGAGCATGTAAACTACATTTGACCATGTGAGAAAAACTTGGTTTTGCTACCTTGTATTCCTGCGTTAGATGAAGTCTCCCTTTGCGACTTAGTTAACGTCATTGCGAAATAGACTCTGACCCGACTTTGCAATCATTTCAACGTAAACAGACAGTGGCTCGGAATCAATGGTATGTGAAGTATACACACAGACTCCCCAATACCACATCCAGTCATTATGTCCGCCTCTATGGCATATCTGTGTAGAGCACGAACTCAGAGTCGTGTCCCGTTGCACAGTTTTGGGGCACTCATGTTTCGTAACATGAAATTTGTTACTGCTACTAAATTGTAGCATGATTGGTGCTCTACTTTAAGTTTTTACTCAGGCAGTCCAGGAGAAATAAATTCAGAGTCAAGAAATTCAATTAGATAATGAACTGCTTCTTCGTCACTAATCCAATCTCTTTACTGACTTGTAAGTTCTTTCCTCGGCTTCATATAGCGTAAGAACTTGTTTGTTGATTTTTCCTCCCTGTTCATATTAAGAGTTGAGAATTGCTCGTTTACAAAACATTTATTCTCAATAGATAGTACATCCTTAACTCTGTGAAACACCATTTCAATGATGTCAAATACGCAATATATTCATATGCTCAATTGAAATTAAAATCAACTAACAATACCTACTTGCCACACCTGTGTATTTTCAAAACAAACTTGTCTGTGAAGTTAGGAAAATACAGCTAAAAGCCCCATAACTTCGCTTCTGTACTGAATTAATAATCTATTTAGAGCCCATATTTTAAGTTAGGCACACACAAATCCAGTGTCAATGTTTCAGCTCGCTATGTCTTATGGTGGCTGAGTTTACTTGTGACAAACATTTTTGCGTTAAACGTCCATAACTTCACTTCTACGTTGAATTTCTAATCAATTCATAGCCTATATTTTAAGTTAGACCTACACAAATTTACTGTAAAAGTTTCAGCTTTATATGTCTTATGGTAGCTGAGTTTACCTGTGACAAAGTTTTGCGGACAAACCGACAAACCGACAAACCGACAGAAATTTTTCTAAGGGTGGATTCGGTTTCTCCAATGTATGAAACGTAAAGAAAACTTGAAATGAGTCAGTTCTAAGCAATGTACAGACAAAATCATTATTTTATTTATATAGATTGTTATTTATAGAACTTTAGTTTTAACGTATACTTTACTCTAATCATTATTATTATTATTTAAGTATTTAATATTTATATTCCCGGATTTTCTTTCTTTCAGTTATGTTCTTCTCAATATTCTTCATTATCATTATTTTTAAAGTTTTTATTATTTATATTCATCATTTTCTTCATTTCAACTTATTATTTTTCAGCCTTCACTTATGCCTAGTTTACTTTTCTTACTTGACTTGAACCGCGCACGCGTGACAATATTGTGGGTCTCCAACCGTGATACGCAGGGTCACGTGTTCATTCAAACTAGACAGTTGTTAAAATTCACAGACTATTTTACTTTATCAAATAATCTTTAATGTAATACTTAGTTTTTCCGTTTCAAAAATTTTATATTTCTGCCTATGAAAAAGGTTTTAAATAAAAAGCGGGAC
Source organism: Hermatobates lingyangjiaoensis (assembly GCA_026182355.1). NCBI lineage: Eukaryota > Metazoa > Arthropoda > Insecta > Hemiptera > Hermatobatidae > Hermatobates > Hermatobates lingyangjiaoensis. The sequence continues at coordinate 245,864 of JAPFBL010000007.1, read as the reverse complement.
GCTGCAATGAGAATTTAATTTGAACTTAAAGAACTGACCGAGTCCCGATAAACTTTATTTTTAATTGGTATATATATATATATATATATATATATATATGGTATATAGGTGTGTTCTCTAATCGGGGTTCTAATTGGGATATTCTAATTCTTGCTCCTCTTTTGTCGATCTGGCACTGTATGATTTTTCAGGTTGTTATCTTTATTGATCAACATTAGAAATCAATGATGTGTTAATGTTTTTATTGAATTAGTCGGGAGACTGAAGAAAAGGAAATATTCTATGAAAATTCAAGGATTAAAATGTTTGAAATTGTTGACCATTTGAAAATTTTAGTGAGGTTCTTTGGTCTAGAAAGTTATGTAGAATACACACACACGCAAATACACACACACACATAATGGCGCTCTTACTCTACCATTTACTCACACCATACCTCTCTGATATACATTCACACATATACACGCAGAGGTACCTACAGTTTTGTTATAATGATAAATGCCTCAAACCTTTACCACCTGTAAATAAAGAGGCGTAAATTTAACGCATGCTAGAGTAGCATGGTGCAGACGGAGGTTCCTTACTACTTTCCAAAACACATAGAGGAAATGGTCTGGAGTAGTCACGGGATAAAATGAAGTGAATGGATGGACAACCCTTCAAGTACTTGCCTAGCAACCAGTTTCACGTATTTCTGTTTAATGGCCGGTCATGATTATTTCAATGCGGATCTGTAGCAGCTAGGCGTGACAGAGTCCCCTTCCTCTGCCAGTCGTGAGATTATGCAACCTATGACAATGGGCCGTGAGGAGATGTCCATTTTTTCCTTCGGTTATAACGAATGACGGAAACAACTGGAATGGTACAGGGAAACAAATCTTCATGATCTGTAATTATTTTTGTCTGAGATCAAGGATTCTGATTTTTTCGTCGTAGAACGGTTTCTGCAGGACAATAAAATTCGAAAACTTCTTTTTATTCAAATTAATATTCACAATGAAGAAAGCAAAAATGGAAATGATGGACGTTTTGGAAAATTTTGATGTATAATCTGACTGACCTATACTTGAACTTATTGGCCTTAATTTATTTTTCATAATTTTTAAATTAGTTTCTATCTTGATTGATTCATTTGTTTATTATGATTTATACATACTGGCGTCATGGAAAGTTGATGAATTCAAGAATTAGTTGTAGTTAAGCGTGAAGAAACACGGGCAGAGGTGAGCATGTGTGTCTGCGGAGACCTCCCCGCCTCCCCGGGGACCCTTCCTATTAGCCTTATCCAACCCCCCATTAGGCTCGACACTTATCTCATTCTCATTCACCACGCCCAATTCATCCCTTATTACTGACTCCCCGCTGTCGCTTTCAAGTCAATAATCCATATCTAACTCTTGCCAATTATCTATAAAGAATATCTCCATTCACTTTGCATTTCACCAACCACCGAACTGTTATTTTTAAATAACACTTCTTCACTGTAATCTCCAGTCAGGCGTTAGCCACCTGTGAGCTAGATATTTTTTTGGGTCTAATTGTCTACTTAGGCACTAGTGATGTTTGATTGCCTAATAGAACAGTGATGTATCTTTATTTGTGACAGCTATAAAACATATCCAAATTTAATACTAGACATAAAATGAAAAGTAACATAAAAATTTTACTATATATATTCCAGTTAACTCAAAGAGTTTATATACGTAGTTCTATAAAATTACCAATTAAATAAATAGCAAATTAAGTAACGATTTATCTTTGTTATCAACAGTCATAGCCATCGTGGATACAGTGGTCTTTCGTCCCTTGTACTGTACGAAAGCTGTCTAACAGCCTCTGTAAGAATGTAGAAACAAATTAAATATCTACATAGATATATTTAATTTATTTAGAAAATATATTTTTCGTTGTGTGTATATATGTCACAGGGGTTTACGACATTGCGACGTTTATATTTTATTTATTTTAAAATAAACTAGAAACTTTTGCAGAAAATAACTGGTTGGGTTTATTCCATATTGGCAATAGATTTTACATCTAGAGTCATTAATTTATCTGAATTATGTTGAAAGAATTTATTTTTCTTTCTTCTTTCTTTTTAATACCGTTATTTGTAAAGTAGTATATTACTGAGTGTTTTCTTTATTATTTATTTAAATAATTCAGCATAAACTGGATTGATCAGGTATTCCAAGTTTCACTGTGTGCAACCAAACAAGAAATAAGCAATCAAGATTGACAGGGTTTTATATGTATACAAGACCTTATTTATATCATGTTTTGGAAATGAATTGTTAAAAAAGTCCCCTTGGTCTAGAGCATAGCGCGTCAGACTTCTGATAAAAAAAAAACCTCACACAGTTATTTATTTATTCAGTTCAGAAAATGCACGGTGAGAATAAACAAACAAGATTGTTCACAGAGTTTTATAAGTATATACATAGATAAATGGATATAGATAGATATTATCTTTTATTAAAAAATAATCACCCTATCATTTTTAAATCTAAGAAAAGTTATAGTTCTAATAAATAAACTTCTGGAAGGAACTATATTTTCCCTTTGCTCCTGTTATTTAATGTACACTTATTTTAGACTCTTACAAATATAGGCTTTCAGTTTCGTTGCTGTTCTAGTGCTGAACGTCTTTTAATAATAATAATAATAATAACTGTAACTGTGACGAGTTGGGTCAAAATTCATGTATTTTTGAATTTTCAATTTTCAAAAAAAAATATATTTTATTTAGTGTCTTTTTTAAGTTTGTAAAACTGTGTTGAGAGTTCTTTTGTAATTTTAAGCTGGCATTTCTACGTGTGAATGGTGATAATTTCTGTGATCACCTATATATTAAATAATCTATGAAAAAAGATAATCTTTTATTTTAGTTTTTAGTGTATTTTTTTCCAAGTTGATGTAAGTGTGTCGGTAAGGTTAAATATTGTTCTAAGTATATATATAGGCAACACTGTAGCCAAAAAGAAACTACTTAGTTGAGTCTCTACCTGTAAACGATGAGAAGTAACAGTAAAAGTAAATGTTAACTTGGTTTTGTATATTTTTGAATAATGGATGGAACATAATATAGTTTTATTGAATTGTCTGTATGTATTAGTAACGTAAAGAAGTTCATTAGTTTGATGCGCATATTGATTACTTGCATTGTAAAGAAGCTCTCCTAATCCATAAATCGTTGGAATTATTTTTTATTAGCAGAATTTCTATCAAGAATCCTAGCTCCATCAGGCACGAAGTAATATATACTTCTAAAAATAGTTCAAATGTTTCACAATGGTACAAGGTAAGTTTCGATAAAAGTTATAATGACTTCGAAGTTATCCGATTCCTTGAGTGACCTAACGACCCCTATCTACAAGTTAGAATTGTGCTAGACAGATTGAGCCTTATTGTCGGAGTCAAAATGCAGATGGATATTTGGGTATAACTTTTATGCCCATGGAAATAGTACTAAGAGAACAAGAATAGCAATTCTACATGTTCTTATTATTTGGTGTTCTTATTATGAACTCGTGTTCTTTCTGACCCAGAATAAGTAGATGCATATACCCATCTATAAATAAATGCAAACTAGATTATTTTCAATATTTACAAGCTATTTATTTAACATTGCATTGTGGAGAAGCCAATGGTGATAAGCCGTTATCTGCTGGAGATTGGTTATTCCTGCTGGAATTGGCTCGAGGTGCTTTTGGAGAACTATTGGTGTTGGGTAACAAGCGGCAATATACATAAAGGAGCTTTTGATCGTAAAGAGAAATTGATTTTAATGAACACTTGCTCATACTGAGAGCCACTGTATAGTAAACACTTGCTCGTAGTCAGTATTTGTTATAATCACTGGCTTCTAGAGAGTACTTACTTATAGGTATTTACTTTTGAGTACGTGGATGTAACAAGTATTACTCTCTTTTGAGCTCGTAGTTAATACTAGCTCATATTAACACTTGTTTGTATTGGGAATTTCTTGTATTGAACATTTCGTTGTAGTGAGTACTTGATTGTTTGAACACTTACTGAGAATAGTACTTGAATACATTCTTATAGTCAACATTTGCTGGTAATGAGCAGTAGCTCATAGTGAGCACTTACTTAACTGCAACTGTTGCAGGCTAGAAGATATACTCTGTTTGAATTGTGGTATTTCTCTTTCAAAATCCTCTTTTCAGAATGAGATATTGATACTCCTCTTAATAGCCCTCTCTGTTTCTCAATACCCATGAACAAGAGCTTTACCACTTTTTAGGGGTTGCATTTTTTCAACTGTAAATAAAACTTTTGAAAGAAGAGGTTGAGTAAGCTTGAAAAATCGATTAGTTGCGGTTGTGGGTGGGAGGGCTAAAAAACAGGGTTGGATGGATGGAGCAGATGGGCCGTGGGTCACAAATTGACCGTGTCATCGGCGCCTGTTTACATATAGATGCCCTGCGCCCTTTGTGTCGCGCCCTCCAGGCTCGGTGTCCGTCCACCCTAGTATCTTCCACCCACTTCAATTCAACCAGATAAATCCAACAAAAAAATCATCCACTTAGCAATTGGCCAGCATTTCAACTTGTTTATTTAGACAGTCATTGTTCAAATATCAAGGATATTTGATTTGTCATCGTATGAAACTAATGTATAGTATATATTAAAAATATTACTTGTGAAATTAGAGTTTAGCATTGAAATGAACCTCAGTGCATAATTTTTGTAGTTCGGTTTTACACCTAATTATTCAATATAGCATCGATTATTCAGTGCTACTTCAAACATAGGCTCATGTATATATGAATCCTTGCTCTTATTAACTATTGGAAACAACCCTTGAGAACCGATTCTTTATATTCATTCAGTTTTAATTATCTAGAATTCTAATTTATAATCCTTTCGTATTTTAATTTATAATTTAACATTAAATCAACTTTTCTTGACTTTTCATTTGAACTAGATGGAATCTATAAACTGTTAACCCCTTTCATGATTTATTTACTATTTTCAATTATGTGTATTAAATCATTATCCTAATTGCTCGAGATCCTGTAAAAAACAACTTCATGAATGAAATTCATATAAGTATGTGAGAACTTTGGTTGGAAACATCCGAAAGAGGTTAGAATTCTTCATGACAAAGAACCCTCCATGAAGGATCTTGCAACTTACACGTCTTCTCTAAGATAACGAAATGGAGTGTTTGCAAAGAATGAACTGCTTAGCCGTTTATCTGACATTAATTGCACGTCAGTCCATTCATGTATAATCGAGTTGAAGGTTTCATGCTACAGTAATAATTTCTCCCTGATGCTAGTGGGAAGGCGATTAATGACGGATATGCCAAAAGTGGGCACTGGATAAACAAACAGGGCGGAAATCCTTGTGCGAGAATTATAACTACCGTTTACATAATATTTAAAGTTAGCTGGCGTTGCCTCTGTAAATATTGAAATACAATTTTTTATAAGTAAATTATCTATGAAATACAAAAATAATTTCTCCACAATTTATTAAATTTAATGAAAAAATAATATAAAAGTACGATTAATAAAAAAAAAACAACGAAAACAAATTTTGAAAGATGAGAGAGGTTACATTCTCACTATTTAACTCTTCATTAGAATGAGCATTTAGTGTGTAGAGGTTGAGATTTTTCTGTCTACATGTGGTATCTCCAGGGGAATGGAACTTTGTTTCTGTTTAAAATGAAAAAAAAAAATGGTACGTGGATTGTCCATTGTAGTTTTTACAATGAGATCCTTAGTAAGTCAAAATTTTACGACTTATTTGCAAAGTTTGAACAAAATTTCCAAAAATTTAAACACTTCAGCTTCTGAACGAAACTCTTTCGCGTTCTTCAGGGGGGTAGAAGTGTTGCCAAATTATTAATTTGTAGTTACATTAGCATGGGTGAGACGTATTACCAGGTTGATGATACATCATGAGTTCTAAATTGTCCTTTCCACAAGTAGATTTAGAGAACCGATCTTCAAAAAGTGCCTGAAATCAGTCAGGCTAGTCACCAGTATATGGTGGGGAGCTTTGGCTAAAGCTGTTCGATTTCAACTATACAATAGTTTCAATTTGTAAAGACACTGCGAATAATCTATCTTTTTATTATTATTTATTATTAGCCAAAATGCTCTTCTCTGAGTGGCCTTCAGTGTAGGAAAACTGTTTGTTAACTATTTTATTTCGTCTAGTAAGAAAAATTGAAAATAATGCATTTCTCAAAAATTATGAGTTTTTATATTATTAACTGAATTAATTATTTATTATATCTTTATTAACTCTTTCAAATAATTCAAACCAATTTGAAATATAATTAGCTACGTAAATTTGCCGCCCTAGGTCGATACGGATAAGATTGATTACATTGCGTAACACTCGTATTTCATTTTCTGAGTTCATTAATGATGTATTTGAATCCTTGTTATGAATGCAACTTTTTATATATCACTACTTGTATGATTTGTGATTAGTAATTTTATTTGCAATATCACAATCTTAGCAGTTTATTTCCTCTACTTTTAGCTTTGAATTGTTCTTTTCAAAAAAACCAATCACATTTCTATTATTATTGGCAAAATAAAGTAGCCACGTTTATTAAATATGGTAATTAATTAAATATATTGTTCTTTGTCCTGATAATGGGAAAGCTGAGTGTAGACCACTTCATGTTTATTTTATTTTTTTGTTAATAACGCAAATGCATGTAAGTGTATAAATTAACCTAAAAATTTAGGAAATAAGCTATAATGAAATAACTGTCAAACAAGTGAATAAAAGGTAATTGTAAATGGTACTAATTAACTGTATGGTTATCTGCTAAAACGGACTTGAAAAACAAAGAGTCAATTACTTTTTTGATATTTTATCGTTTGATGGGTGACTGAATCATTTTTTGATTTTTTTGAAGAGAGATGCACAGAGATATAATTTTCGCGGTATATTAAGCGAACAGCTTTACATTTTCCAGAAAATTATCATCGACAGGAATGACTTTATAAAAAAAGGTGCTTTATTTTTACCTCATACTTTCAATTTCAATAAAAATTCGAACTATAATCCCATAAATAAGATTCCCAAAACTGCAACTTTTTTTGGAAATTTATTAGTTCTCTGAAACTTAGGAGGGAGTAGATATATGAAAATTGAAATATCATTTCAAAGACTAAACATGGGAATTAATTTTCATAAAAATTGCTAGCAAAATTAAAATTTATTAATTAAATTTATATAAGACAGTTTGATAGTAGGCTACTTAAAATTTTATCTCTGTTAATTAAATTAAATTGTTTGTAAATAATTAAATGTAGAATGTGAATTTATTTATTGAATTTTTAAGGATTAAAAGATTAAATAAATTCAAAAAATAAAAGTTATCCAAAACCCCTTTTACCGTCTTCTTACGAAAATAAGACAACTGCCTTACTTTATTCTTAGGTCAAAAATCCGTGCTGGGGCTTATCCTCGGGTGAGAGCTTCAAGTACATTAAGTAGATTTACATATTTTTGTTTAATATTTATTTTTATACAGAAATTTAAATTTATTCGATTACGGTTATGTCATCTTCTGGAACAACGTCATAAATTATCAAAATTTTAAATTTCGTTCTCATTTTCTTCCAAATCTATTTCCTGTAGAATCATTCGTCTGAATCTCTCATGTCTTGCAATATAGATGTGGTTAAATTAATACTTCTTGCCTAAGTAGCCTCCTTTAAACGGACTTTATAGGTAAAGAAGGAATTTCTTGAAATATTTTATTCCAAAGAATTCTCTGAAATATTACGACAGGTAGAGATAGATACCTACTACATTTAACAGCATTTTTTTTAACGAATTATATTTTTCACATTATCTTAACTAGGGCTATTTTCAGGGGAGGACTTATAGTCCAAAACTTCCAAAAATCACACTAGAACTTATTTTTAGGGGATGTCTTCTTTTTGGAAAAAAACGGTATGAAGAAAAATGATGAATTAGAAATGGAAACATGTTTTTAAATAGTTTACCATACTGAAAATTCAAGAGAATAGAGCATACATTTGTTACTTTTAAACGTAGAATGTATTTTTTAATTTCACTACATTTATAAAGAAAAATGATGTATATAAGGTTCTGACATATTACGTTCGATTCCGACTTTAGACGATTTAATTTCATAACAAGGAATAGATTGATTTGATCAAGTATAATTATATATATATATAAGAATTAATATTTTAATATTAAAATTTATATATATATATATGATCAAACCACAATAAGAAATGGGAAAACAAGACTAAGATCTTTCAACCGTAACAAGCGGTCTTCGTCAGAGTCAAAAACCATTTCCCATTTCTTATTGTGGTTTGATCATTGATTGTTATTTCACGTGTTTATGTGAAATCTTTATATATATATATATATATATAATATCTGATAATAAAAATGCACACTTAAAATAAACTGTGACACATAGAAAGAAACATAACAAAGACTCACTTATCAATATTTTGACCATTGTGGCTTATATATATATATATATATATAACACGATTTCACATAAACACGTGCAAAAACAATCAATGATCAAACCACAATATGAAATGAGGAAAAAAGACTGAAATCTTTCAACTGTAACAATTGGTCTTTGCCAGAGTAAAAAACCCAACTGAAACACTAGATGCAGAACCCCTCTCCCTTCACCAGATGTTTTTGGTATATATATATATATCGAGTTATATTTGTTGTGATATAGTGATACAAAGGTGATAATAATGTAAATTAGAGATAATTAGCGAACAAACAGGCGAAGCCCGACAGACGACTTGATTAGACCATCGATCGATTTATTGGCATCTAGTTAAATAAATGGTGAAATAAACTGACAACAGACTGATGATGAAGATAGGGATTGAAAACAGATTGAGTTCAAAATAAATAAAATTACTTAACTACTTTGATAAAATAAAGATAATCTTGATTAGGTTAAGTCAAATAGAAATCAACAATGAAAGTTCAATTATTGCCTTCTTATAACACTACTAGATTATCCGCGATCTTTTATGTCACTCAAAAATATAACAAGAGGTATTGAAATTAATTCATTGAACATAATTTTAATTGTTGTTTCTTGTTATTAAGGCACGGAAACAGATTCTTATACGACCCAAACTTTTGATATAGTATTCTTAACGTGATTCAACATATATACACAGTAAGTATATTTAGTAAATTAAAAAGCATTTAAAAGTAAAAAAAAATCATTTATTTTATGATATTAATAATAAAACATCAATTCAAGTTATATAGACAATGAAGTATATTTAAAACAAACAAAACTTATAAATTGAAAAATTCAATTTATTTAACTAAAATAAAAAAATATTAATGAAAGGAATGTGTCTTTATAATATTACCTTAGAACATTCGTATTTTATCTGACAGATATGTTCAAGTTTGTTTCTAAATTATTCATTTTTAAGCTCTAATGTAGTAGTTTGTTACATATTTGTTGCATTTATTTATAATACATTCGCAGTACTGTCATCAACGAGCACGCAAGCCTTTGGGCTACTCTTGCTCCATGCCTTTATTTTATTACCAGTGTTTATATTTCGCAAATTTTAAATTCACAAATTTTTTTTTTTACATTTATATACAATACCTTTTCACTACTGTAATCGGCGAGCATGCAAGCGACTGGCGACCCTGGATCCATACCTTTACTTTATTACCATTGTTTATATTATTCAAATTTTAAATTCAAAAATTTTTTTGTTACTTTTATTTTAAATATACTCGTATTTGTGCTACTGTCATTGGCGAGCACGACAGCCAGTGGGCTACCCTGGCTTCATGCCTTTAATTTATTACCAGTCTTTATATTACGCATATATTAAATTGAAAAAAAAATTGTTTTGTTACATTTATAAATAATACATTTGCACGACTGTCATTGGCGAGCACGCAAGACACTTACTACCCTGGCTCCAATTTTGGGAATACAGTGATAATTTTCTTTTATTTAACATTATTCAGGTAATAAATGATATATATTTAATTTCAGATCTCTTTCTCCAAGGAAAATGGGTGAACAAACAAACAAACTCACGAACTTTATATACAGATATTTCTACATTTTCAGTTACGAAGTAGCAATATTGCGCATGGAAGTTGAATGTGGTATATGGGCTGTTGAGATTGGACGAGGTTGGTTTGTTGTTGCATGAAGGAAGCTGAGATAAAGGAGCGTAGTGATATTAAAGCAGCTCCAGCAGCTGGACTGCTGGATCAATATGTAGTCGGGGAAGGAAGGAGAAGAAAGGAGCCACTGTTTGCATTCTCTCAACCCTTCTCAACAAAAAAAATAACCCTTAACGCAGAAATGACTTGATAAAACTAACAAGATGATCCCACTTGGCAAGATAGAAACTTTCTCCGATTTCCACAATGAAAGAGTGGTTCGTTTTGCAGACATGGATCACTCGTCTTTCTCAAAGGAAGAGATAAGCCTCGGGTTCTGCCTCTGTTTATATTCCGCATTAAACCAAAACCCTTTGCTCAGCCTACCAGCAAATATTTCCTCTAAAATATCCCCATTATTCTCTCAGCTAGGACTTTCCGCCTACTGTTTTAAACGTAAATAGCGTTTACTCTTCTAATGGAATGATTTGATACTTCTTGATATAATATGATTAAACAAACGACTACATGATTAATGTTAGAATTCATCAGTCTGTTGATTGTTTCATGGTTGAACTTACCTGCTTTGTTTGAGGCGAACTATATCAATTAGCAGCCTGATCTTGCTCCACCCGGATGTAAAATAATAATCATTGTCATTCAGTTGCTAGTATATTTATTTACAACATTGGTATACGTATATTGACCTTTGTGTATTTCAGAATATATTAAATAAATTGTAATTGATTTGGAATTAATTAAAATTAAAGGATCAAATAAAAGATAATACAATATAATGACTATAAGGCTGGGAAAGCAAGTCAGGGTAAACAAAAGAGTTCTTGAAAAAATAACTAACAAATTCTTAAGTTTAATTTTTGTCCTAAGTTTAATGATATGTAAGGTATAAGTTTGAATCATAAGTATGATATGATCTCCAATCATGGTGAGATTTAGTCCTTTAAACAAAACATTTGATGGGTATTTTTAACTTTTCTATATTCAAATGATCTTTGGTAAAGTAAATTACCATAAAATAAATATATGTTTAGAGTTCTAGTGATTTCCACGTTTGAAAGTACATCCAACCTCATTTGATGATGCTTGCAAACGTACGAATGGGCGGGCATCTGAATATTAACTTTTAATTTGAACCATTTAACAATCATGATAGTAATACCTGGTAGACATTTAGCTCTTGGTGGGGTACCAATGCTAATTTTAATCCACTCTTTTGGTGGTTATAGAAAACTTGTATTTTGTATTAAATATTGTCTCAATATTCTGACTAAACACTACACGATAAAAATATCATTCATATTGAATATTTGAAAAGAAATTTAGAGTGGCGTACACTCAACTTCACAATAAGTAAGCATAACATCAAATTCGTTAACGACCAAATAATTTTGTTTTATTTATTATGTCTGTACATACGTTTTCATTGATTCCGCATCCTTTCTTTACATATGCCCATAATAATTTTATTAGATATAAGAAACATTATATCATTGGTCAGGCTGACCATGTATTTAAAATTATTCAACTGAGGGCCTGGATCTCAAAGACCTCGTTATGATCCGCGACCAACCCGGCCATATTGTACATCCTATTGTCACTAAATTAAACTTCTGTTTCTCATTCATTAATGACCATTATAAATGTACACAGAGAAGTATCTACCACTTCTATAGTTGTAGGTATGATTTGACAAAAATTATTTTCCTCTCCAAGGTGATTGACTCGCATTTAGATATAATTTGTTGTACCTCTTCTAATGAAGTGAAATGCAGCTTGCATTCATAGTAGTTAAGTAGACAAATTTCTAACAGATGTTCAACATATATTCTGAAATTATCCCTTTAAAGATGTAGTGTTCTTTACAGAGTTCAGTTGGTAAGTGTAAGTTTACACTGAAGTGTAAGTTCAGTTGGAATGAGCTTTTTAGACTAAATTAGACCCGGTTAGTCTTGCCATCCTTCCTTGTTGGTTTATTTGTCCGTTCTACTTCTACAAAAACTGAGGTGTGTAGTGCAAAATTAATGGAGACACAAAGATAATCGGTCACCAGGAAGTGGTTTGTTGAAGATGGTGCCTTCGTTATCTGTACTCTAGGATTGGAAATGGAATTCCAAATCAATTCACATATATCAAAATAGCCAAATGCTAGAATATTTACGATTCAGTGAGTGCTACATCCTATTAAATATTCAGTTTTATCCAGTGGCTCTTTTCACTTTATTTCCACTCTTTGCGTCTCCGCTATTAACCACCTTTCTTCGACTAGATGCCGCGCTTTGAGAAATTTTGGTTTCAAAAATTCTTTGTTTTTATATTTTTATTAACAGTTTATAAGAGATTAATTCTAATAAATTGATAAATTTAAATAACAACCATTATAATGGAACAAATATATTTTACGAAGTTTAACTTTTTAATACAGTACTAAAATTATTTTGAAAAATTTGCTAAAATTTATTAGTGATTTCCTAATATGTTCCATGAGAGATAGTTGTGAAAAATGAGTTGACAGTTGAAGATTATATACAGAATTTTGTTATCTACTTTATTGTAGAATTATGATAGGATTTTAAACCATGTAGGGTATGAAACTGAGGAATCTGTGCGTGTTTTTACATGTTGCATATGGCACACTCAAGACATATAAATTAAGTCCACGAGATATCACATTTAAGTATCCACATTTTAAAATACTTGCTTTTTTATATGTTATAGTACTCACCTCAAAGTATAATAAATTCCTTTATTTTACCAGCAAAGTGTATAGTGGCTGCAAAGAAATATCACTTAACTGTGACAAAACAAAAATTATATCTTACCATAAAAGTTGAGTTAAGAAAATGTTAAACATTATTTGGAAAACAAATTTTTTTTCTATTGAAATTTATTTGCAAATTAGATATACAAAATTGCATTATAATTAATGTAATAATATCAGTAAATTGCAATGATGTGATAGATTCCAACATTAATTGTTTTGAATACATTTCAAAAAATAAAATATTTTTTCTGAACAAATTAAGAAATAAAAATTCCTTTATTTATCTTTACTTTTATTATAAAACTCTGTAAAGAAACGTTACGGTCTCTCTCTATATTAAAGCAATGAATTGTCAGGTGGAGACCTCCATATCGGAAATAGTATCTCGCTCATTCTTCCTCCTGTCCATTACTTTCTCTTTTACTTTAACATCTTGATGAGAACAGCAAAAAATGGACTATGGTACATGTAAGATACGTCAATGAATTGTTCCTTTTGGGAAAGTTACATTGACAACCTTCCTTTTTAATCATTATTTTACTTTTTTAGAAAACAATGCCCTTAAATACCCACATTACTCTATTATGTTCAGTTTTTTCCTTTATGTAATCTTATATAATACAGAGTATTTCTTATTAAATTAATATATATGAATAGAGGCTGATGTTCCTTGCGCTGCTCCTAGAAATACATTAAGTGTTTCATACTCAACTCTACAAGTAAAGTGATTGTGACAATTACTAACAATCAATTATTTATCTTAATGTAGCTTTTTTCATTTAGCCAATTAAAATTAAAATGCATTCATTGTTATAAACTTTGAAATTGAACAATAAGATTGTTGATTGATTGATCAAGAGTACAATTGATCAAGTGATTAAACAGAATGAAAGTCATAACGATATTATACGATGTGCTATTAATTAGGTACTGCAATGTTTACTGAGTTAATAATTTTTTGAGTTTGTTTTTGGTTTCAATTCAAAAGAATTTTTGAAAACATGGTGAAAATAAAGAAAAAAATTGTTTATTTTTTTAAAGTAGTACATTTTGTTGTTAGTGAAGTGACTGTTGAAATTGCGTGTACATAAAAGTCTTGAAATATTAATTATTTCAGTTGATTATATATGATTAGTTTCTAGAGTAAAATTAATTTACTCTAAAAATAAAATTGAAATAAATTTACTTCTAATAACTTACCATTTTAGTTGACTTATTGTTAACTTACATACAGTTAATAATAAACCAATCTGACGAGTGGCTACAGAGCAATCCTATAGTTACTTATTTTACTGTAACTTTCCTCAATCAATAATCCAAAATCAGTTCAATTTGTCTATGCTATGTGAGCACAGCATGACTATAACATAACAAAACACGCAGATTTCAGACTCTTAGAACGACTAGATGACAAGAAAAAATTAATGGCTGTTTTGACATGAAGCACATTTTAATCATGGTGAAATATTGTCGGAAAACAATAATGTTATTCTTCATACCAATAACTATATATCTAAAATTTTATTAATGTCAATAATAAGCATTAAACTTGTTTACAAACCTGTAAAGCATTCCCACGATACTCCAGACATTATGCAAAAATATCAGAATGGACTCAGGGGACTTCCAAACGTGTAGTTTGTCAAAATATTTAAATATTATTTTTCATTATCATTTCCTTTTCCAAACTAATAATAAACTAAACGTAAAGTAAAAAAAATTGAAATTATATATCATAAGTTAGTTATGAAACCACCAATTTAATTTTTTATAATGGATAAATAGTCCCTAAGAATTAAAAAAGACAAAACTAACAGTTAAACTACTGTTTGCATCTGAGAATAATAAAGTAGGTTTCATATGACGCGTTAGGCGCCAGAAGGGCCAATTCAACATCCAGTAAAGTTTACAGGAGAAGCATTTGAAAGTGTTGTTAATGTGTTCTAGCTTTTACGGTTCATAGCTAGCTTTGTATCTGTAACATTTATTTCAAATTTGTATATTATATCAACACAACAATTTTATATACAATACAATTTTATTTTCATACAATACACAGTATTTACAAAGTAATTTACATTCTGCATTTACATTTGTATCATAAATTAGGGTATGTAATCCATTATATCATCAGTTTCATCAACTGAGGCATCATTTCTTTTATTCTTTTGCACTTCTATTTGATCTAATATACTTTTATAGTACAATTTTGCAAAAGAAGGCATTAATTCTGTTAGTTCATTGATATCTTTCTTTTTTTCTTGAGTTATAGGCAAAATATCACAATATTTTGGCACTAATAACTGGTTAGCTAGATTAAAAATACTGGAACTGAAAGGTTTTCTTCCTTTTTGTAATCTAATGTGGTGTTTATTAATGGAATTTGCTTGATATTCTGTTAGGATTACGTACCCTTCTTGATACTCATGATCGAATATCAGTTTTCGCGCATCCATAAATTTGACATCCTTGCATTTTCTGTTTACAACAAACTTCTGCAACTCGTCGAAGTTTAAAAAGTCTGACTGCTTCATTTTTACAACAGAGAACCGTTCTGAAACAGCGGTTGCTATTGCTTTAATGTAATCGTTTATGGTGTAAATAATGTTGTTGTACTGCCTCTTAATATTTTGTTCGATTTGCCCAAATTGAGAGTCACAAGGCATTGTTGAATGTCCAGAAATGAGATAAATGTGTTCTATGTGAATTAATGAACTTTGATGAATTTCTCGCAGATACATCAACACTAAATTTATATTTTTATTCTGTCCAGCACAGTTATCTGAGAATACATACAAATGTAGAATATAATATAATAAATAGCGCTGCCTGATAGTCCGTTTGTCTTACGGTCTCTAAAGTAAAATTTGAAATTTCAGTGCAAGGAGGATGAATTGGGTTATGATATTTTGTGTGCGTAATAATAAGGTTATGGAAACACTTTTCTGATGAAAAACCCATTTTTCGTTTTTTTGTTGAATTGGCCCTTCTGGCACCTAACGCGTCATATACTCTGCAATGTTGATGATTGCAATTAGCTATATTGAATGTCTTAAGGATTCTCTCACTATAGATTTTTTAATCTTTGAGAAAGAACGTGTGTAACATTTAGTATGAAAGAAAAGTACTATTAATCTCATGGAGAGAAAAAAAATACCGTTGTTTGCATTTGTTGGGTCTAATATTAATTACTTAAGAATTAAACTGATAAAATGCACATGCCTCTTATTGGGTAGTCTAAGAGCTTTCATGTAGTAATGAAGGTATGTGGTTTGAATCTTGGTCACGAGGTTGGACTTTTCATGTGGAAGATGGAATATCTTTCTCACGCCGTCCCTTGGAGAGGAGGATATGAAGCTATCGGGCCCATTACGCCCAGAAGCCTCAACGATGTCAGATACTCGCCAAGTATACCACAACTACATGGAAGTTAAGTTGAGTAAAAGTTAGTACTTGTGATGTGGAATCCAATCGCTAATGCGGTTCACCAATAACAAATGAACCACAATTTTTTCTTCTCGAGCAGCATAGGGCTAAAAGCTTGCAAGTATGGCCGTTCGAAGTAAAAAAATGTTCCGCACGAATTAAACGCTACCATAAAACATATAAATGAATTTATAATTTTACAAAATTTGTATAAACTGAATTTAGAAGAGCTTTTTACTTTACTGTAAGTAAAGTATAGTGATCGTGAAAAAATTCGATCTCGAGATTTTGACGGAATTACATGTTTTTGAGGTCCCAGAAGTCGTTTTATGACGTTTTTTACGATGATGTCTGTGTGTGTGTGGGTGGGGGTGGGTGGGTGAGTGTGTTAGCATTGCTTGTTACTACGCTACGGTCCAGAATCTTTGATGGATCAAGTTGATATTTTACTCAAAAATAGGCCCCATAAGGACGAAGATCCCTATTGTTTGG
This sequence comes from Hermatobates lingyangjiaoensis, assembly GCA_026182355.1. Taxonomy (NCBI): domain Eukaryota; kingdom Metazoa; phylum Arthropoda; class Insecta; order Hemiptera; family Hermatobatidae; genus Hermatobates; species Hermatobates lingyangjiaoensis. Next base: position 228,997 of record JAPFBL010000007.1, on the reverse strand, counting down.
GAAGAATTATGCATGATGGGAAAGTCACTTTTTTTGCAAAAAACCGTTTTTTTTAAAACATTTATTTCTCCTAAACTAATAACCCTAGAGTTTTGAAATTTTGACATTATCTTTGAGGTTACAAATGGAACAAACGAAATATATATTCAGAATTTTAAAACAACTGGAAATACTTTTTATTTCAATAAAATGCCTAAATTTTGACTCCAGATTCAATCTCAAACCTTGTGAGAGCGATCCAAGCCATACTGTTTGACGGACAAGAATGAAACTATGCCTATAAATAGACATTATGTGTAGAATGAGTTGAGATATTTTTTTTCAAAATTACATTCGCTAATGCGGCGTTACAGTACGATTTCTGTTTTCAGAAAATGTTTTTTTGACGCTAAACGGCTCATTAAAAAATAATGAAAATTTGACCAAAAATGGAACAAAAAATTAACAATTTATAAAAAAAAAATCATGAAGTTTCAATTACGGGAAAGAGCAATAACGCTATAAAAACTCTTTGTTTACCCTAGACTAAGAGATCACCTGCTATACTTGTCGAATTTTTTGTATTTTTACTTTACTATAAGTAAAGTATAGTGATCGTGAAAAAATTCGATCTCGAGATTTTGACGGAATTACATGTTTTTGAGGTCCCAGAAGTCGTTTTATGAAGTTTTTACGATGATGTCTGTGTGTGTGTGTGTGGGTGGGTTGGGTGGGTGGGTGCGTGGGTGGGTGCGTGTGTTAGCATTGCTTGTTACCACGCTACGGTCCAGAATCTTTGATGGATCAAGTTGATATTTTACACAAAAATGGGCCCCATTTAGACGAAGATCCCTATTGTTTGGGAAAGAATTATGCATGATGGGAAAGTCACTTTTTTGCCAAAAACCGTTTTTTTTAAAACATTTATTTCTCCTAAACTACTAACCCTAGAGTTTTGAGATTTTGACATTATCTTTGAGGTTACAAATGGAACAAACGAAAAATATATTCAAAATTTTATATCAACAGGAAATATTTTTTTTCAATAAAATGTACAAATTTTGACTTATAAATCAATCTCAAACCTTGTGAGAGCGATACAAGCCATACTGTTTGACGGACAAAAATGAAACTATGCCTATAAATAGAACATTATATGGACAATGAGATGAGATATTTTTTTCTAAAATTACATTCGCTAAAGGGGCGTTAGATTACGATTTGTGTTTTCAGAAAATGTTTTTTTGACGCTAAACGGCTGATTAAAAAATTATGAAAATTTGAGCAAAAATGGAACAAAAAATTAGCAATTCATAAAAAAAAAATTATGAAGTTTCAATTACGGAAAAGAGCAATAACGATATAAAAACTCTTTGTTTATCCTAGACTAAGAGATCACCTGCTATACTTGTCGAATTTTTTGTATTTTTTTACATTGTTTACATTGACTTAGAAATTTTTTGAGCGAATCCACTGAGATAAAATTGATGTTTCTAATGGAAAAATGAAAATATATTATTGACTTATAAGAGATGTAAGAGGAATAATATTGTGCAGGAAAATGATAACACTCATTAAAAAAAAATTCGTATATATGTTATTTGACAAAGGGGAAGGAAAATGATCTTATTAAATACTAAGAAGCCATAAAATTCCCAGTATAATAATTCTGTTAAAAACCAAAAATGTAAAAGATAATTCAAAATATAAATCTTTCGTTTAGAGATTAATAACTGTAATTATCGTACATCTTTAATTAACAAATCACCTTAAAACAACATTTTCTTCGCTGTTTAAGATGTTTTTCAGAGAAAAAAAGGGTATTTTACTGTTTTAAATTTGAAATTTTTACATTAATATTCAATGTAGAAGGATGTCAAGTAAACGATGTAAGAAAATCTACTGGCTATTTGAACAATAGCCATGTTCTCTTGAAGGATAATATTTCGTTTCAAGAAATGTTCACATTTGGTTTTTTCAAAAATGTTATTACTGCTGTAGTTATACTAATGAAATTATTTGCAAATAATAAATTATTTGTGATGTACAAAAATAAGCTTATAAATTGAAATGTCCTTCAATCACTATCTGTACTACCTCCAAAATGCAATGCTAATAATTATATCCCATTTAGATATTTATGTTATGCTTAAATGATACTTATGTTTTATATACTCAAGAAATTTGACATTGAGTTACTTATAGTAAAGTAGAGTGTAGGCCACTCCAGATTTTTTTACATTGTTTACATTGACTTAAAATTTTTTGAGCGAATCCATGAGATAAAATTGATTTTTAAAGGAACAGTTTAAATTGTTTATTGAATTATATGAGATGTAAGAGGAATAATTATTGTGCAGGAAAATGATAACACTCACTCAGAAAAAAATTTGCATATATGTTATTTGACAAAGGGAAGGAAAATGATCTTATTAAATACTAAGAAGCTTATTATTATTTATTAATTATTTTAAAGATTAAAATTCCCAGTATGATAATTCTATAAAAGACCAAAAATGTAAATGATAATTCATAATCTGAATCTTTCGTTTAGAGATTAATAAATGTAATTATCGTACATCTTTAAATTAACAAATCACCTTTAAAACAACCATTTTCTTCGCAGTTAATGATTTTTTCAGAGAAAAAAAGTGTATTTTTCTGTTTTCAATTTAAAAATTTTACTTTAATATTCCAATGTAGAAGGATGTCATGTAAATGATGTAAGAAATCCACTGGTGTTTGAACGAAAGCCATTCTTTGTAGGAGAATAAATCGTTTTCAAGAAATTGTTCACTTTGGTTTTTCAAAAATGTTATTACTGCTGTAGTTATACTAATGCAATTATTTGCAAATAATAAATTATTTGTGATGTACAAAAATAAGCTTATAAAATGATATATCCTTCAATCACTATCTGTACTACCTCAGGAATGATAGGCTAATAATTATATCCCATTTAGATGTTTACGTTATGCTTAAATGAGACGTTATGTTTTATATACTCAAGAAATTTGACATTAAGTTACTTATAGAAAAGTAGAGTGTAGGCCACTCCAGATTTTTATTTTTAGCGATTACTGCACATAGTTAGTTTTAATATTATCATTTAAATAATATGCAAAACATTAAAAATTTCCTCGATAAAAATGGATCCAACAAATTTGTTTTTCTTTTTTAATTTAACATAAAGAAGTAAGTTAATAGATGTATTAATCATAAAAATCTTAAATTAACTTCACATCTGAAAAATATTAACTTCAGGTTTATAAAAGGTTTTGAATAGCTAAAACAAAAAGGTTATAATAGCTGAATAGCTGAAAGTTATAAGGTTATTTTTCGTTTTCAAATATCAATTATCAATTAATTAAAATAATGGAATATAATTAATTTAAAAATTTTGTGTAATACTTGCAGTCATTGATTCATGAATGTAGAAATGTAAAACAAGTTGCAAGTTTACTTAACTGAAGGCAAATTTTACCCTTCCTCTTAAACAAATATTGGTTTAATTTTGTTTTTTGGTTACCTTGATGGCACGGCTACTCCCCTATGTGATCTTTAAGCTTTTTTTTTTATTGAATATCCTCGTTTTTGTCAAGCCTTCAAAACCCTGATGATTGAATATCTTTCAATCGAGTGAGGGGGTGGTGAAGGTTATTCATTGTATAGCTTAAACTGTAGAACATATTAGTCTGCCGTAATATGATCGCCCACATGAATGATATGACGTGAAAACTCACTGTCTAAAAACAAGTACCAATATTAATAACCCGCAGTTTCCTGTTGCCGGCATTAAACTTGTTATGAAATAGTGTTCTTTAAATACTAAAAGATTGTAAATTGTGACTTACTAAATAAGTCACGAGATAAAAGTGTGGGTCAAACACAATCGCGCTCAAAATATTATATTGACTTTCATTTGGGTGTCTTGTCTGATATAAGATGTACCCGCTAGAAAATGTTCATATTCTAATATTTAGTAAAGAAAATTTGTGAGCATTCTTGTGATGAAAGTTAACAGACAAATTATCACACCTTAATCTTTAATTTTAAGGATGAGGGCAAAAAAACATGACACCTCTGTTAACATACTGGTAAATAACTCCAATCAGAGAGTCACTCTTACTTCGATTTATCTGCTATTTAACATAGTCATTTTATTTTTGGAAGTATGAAAAATTCATGCTTTAGGATATTAATAAATGACATAATTTTTTTTAATTGTATGACATAATAAATGACGTTTTTTAAGTGAGCATTTTACACTAAGCGACCGTTAATGGTCATTCCATGCAGTGGATCTTGCCGATAAGGTGCTTGGCCCTATTACTGTATATATGCTTCCCTATATAATGTTGATTTATCATATTAATAGGCAGATAAGCATCGGACACATTTGTTCTATAGATCAAAGTATAAGACTTGTGCTACTATGAGAGGTTAATGACAAGTTCTGAGGGCAAAGTAGAAGTGAGTCACACTAAAATCGATCCACACTTCAAAGTATTCACGAAAACAATCTAAGACGTTGATTACAGTCCATTTTGAATACATAATGGAATTACAAATGCCTTCTGGATATTGAGCAGCCCACCCCTGACCCCCTAGCTCATGGTTTCATACCATTCCTCACCCATGTGACATTCCTCCCCAGAGCAAATCCTGCTTGCTCCACTTTTATGTAATCTTGATTTGGTGTTATGTTACTATATTTTCAATATAGTCAGTATCAAGAGGGGATGTCTGAAGAATAAAGATACTTAGAGCCAGAAATAAGTGAGGAGAAGCGGATCCTGATGTCTCTTAAGGTTTATTTAATAAAACTTAAGATTTACATCAAATTATATTTGTAAAAAAAGAGACAAATCAAATGAATATTTTATATTACTTACCATTTTTGAAAGTGATTACTGGTATTCTATTTAGAAACTTCTGAAGTTGGTTATTAGTGAAGTGTCGCGTTATAATTCAATAACTAATATACCATTTTTTTTAATTTCAGATTTTGCAAGACAGATGCGTTTAACGAAAACACCAATGAGATTCTCAGCGGATATCACACGTTTGATTTAAACAGTTCTGCAGTACATCTGAAGTTTTAACCTGCTGATGGTTTGTGCATCTCTAACAGTCCAGGTCAGTGAGTTTTATCAGACATTACTGCGTTTATAGTTTTAGTCTACTTTGTGGTTGTGTAGAGTGTAGAGTGATGCTCTTTAAGAATATCTTTGTGATAAGGCAGCTATACAGGAAGGAGGGTGAGGCTAAACCTGGGCATCGTGCCTGTCTCTGGACTGGTAGGTCTGGGGTTCAATATTCATTCTGGCCCTCGATTTGTTCATATGGGAGATGAATAAATCTGTGCACGTCGTCCCTCGAAGCACATCCGAGCTTATTGGTCCCAAGCCTGTACGATGTCAGGTACTCGTTAAAGATCCCTACTCTAAATACATTTGAGTTAGGAAAAATTTAAGACTTCGAATATAGAATCAATTTCCTTGTGTCGTATCTCAAAGGGTCAATGTTCAGTCTATGTAGGTTCCCTTGTGGGAGTGTCACAATATTATTCAGGAATCTAAAAATAAGAATATGTTGAATTAACGAAACACCAAACTTTAATTACATTTTTACACTAAACAAATCAATACTATATTAAACAAAAACAGAATTGAGCATGTCCAAGTAACATTATAAATACAGTAACATTTATTTTACTATATTCTCTTTTTACCTTTTAATTGTTTATCTCCTTTATTCTATTTAAATAATTTGAACTCAATAACAAGTGCTACTACAGGACTTAATCAATCAAATAATATTTGAATATTGTGCACATTATTAATTTGTTGCACATTATTATTTTGAATTTGTTATAACGTGCACATTTTAAGCGTCCCTTTCCTGGAAACCTCCAACTTAACTTTATAATCATCCATGGAATCGATTCCAACATTGCATCAATGATATCATCGTAGGATTGACTGGAATTGTATTGATTTTTGTTGGTGTTTGATTTCTAAATAATTTAATAAAAAAGCAATACATTAAAATTATATTGATAGCTAACTTGTAAATCAGACAAGTTATCAAAACACACTTTATGAAAAATCTAGTGTTCTTCGTTAAGTTATATCAGCTTATCGACAAGTTGACAGACGAGCGAAAAATATCATCAGACATGAGCATCGTCTCAATGTTGGTGATTTGTTGTGAATGACTCACTCGGTATTCTAAATTATGATGGTTCAGATAAGCGAGGATGTGCAGGTGACCTAGTTATTATAAGAAGAGGACTGTTTGCCTTTGAGAATACGCAGCATGCTCTCCAAATTGGTGAAAGATGGGTAAAAAAAATGTCTTGATGTAAATCTACTTAAAACAGTCCTTGTACGCTCTCAGAAAAACAGATGTAGTTATCAGAGATTTATTAAATAACAATACTGAAGTATAGAGTTCAGAGTTACACAAAAATATTGGGTGTGTCTGTAGATGACAGACTAAACTGAAAACTTACTATAAATGCAGAGTTCTAATATAAGATATTCTTTATTAGATCATGAAGTTTATAATTTTTATGACCCCAAACCTACACTTTGACTCTAAAAAATTAGTATTACTGCTGTGATGTCGGTTGTATGGTACTTAAGGTAAATGAAAAAGGCTCAACATTATCCTTAATAAACTACAAAAACAGGCATTTACAGGAATAATAGGCGCCCCTACCTTTAGCTTAAATATTTAGATATTGTTATGAACAAAGTGCAATTTAAATTCTATTGATATTTATATAAAATGGATATTTTTTAATGGAAATGTTCAAGAATTTAATAGGATGAAATATTAATATTTTGCTCTATATGTTATTAAATATAACATTTCTTATAGGGACGTCAAGTGATCCAAATGATCACCTGGATTGGAAGCGTCCTTATGTCAAGAAGGAGTTATTGACTGCTATACAGGCGGCCAAAAATTAGTATTAAAACCAGTAAAATATGTTAACTCTCTTGTGCATTTCTGGATACAAGAGAATTCAGTGGAATGAGGAAGTGGACGGTTTTGGAAAGGTTGGAGCCAAACAAACCTTGTGCGGCCTGAAGCCTTTTTACTCAACACACCCCAGCTTCTCAAGGATGTAGTTGATGAATGGACGAAGAAGGAAGCAAATAAAAGGGGGCTAAACCAACCGAATCGAATTTAGTCAAAAAACTCCGTTCCAACTGAAATGAAATTTGCAAAGAAATAATAGATCTTCAAAGATTTAAAGAATGTGGAAAAGATCTACCCGGACGTATTCCCCATAAAGTACACTTATAAAAACTACGATTAATAATGTACGAACAGTTCAGAAACTATCTAGAAACTTTTGAACCATTCCTCAGAATTCCGATGGAAAATTACTAAAGAGGTTAAAGATTTTTGACAAATCATACATAAAACCAATACAAGTAGGACATAGTTTTGAAGTTTTATTTTAAGGACAATTATGAAATTAACAATTATTAAAGAATATGCAATCTAAAGTCGAATTTAGAAATGACAGTCAGAATATTCTTGATCAATAATGTCAACTTTTGTTTTAATTGATAAAATGCATGTATCACAATAAAACAAATTAAATTATTAAATTGATTAGCTGTGAGCTTCATAATACTTCACCAGAGAATTTAATATTCGTCTACACAATAAACAATATACAATCCAAATAAAATCCAAAATTGATTGAGTGTCAACAATTCTGGAGTGATGGACTCCGCATTTATTAACATTATTACCATTCTTCATTTTTTGGTGGATAATTAGAATTGGCCCTAGTTTAAATAAAATATGTACATTTTTAATTATTTTAGATGTTAATTAGTTCCTATTGGCATATTTTTCTGCTTTAAAAATATTTATTCGACAGTTATAATTTATGCTTTACTATAATTTTGGCTACTGTAATTGATTTTTAATCACCATACTTCACCATACTCCATAGGGAGCATGGAAAATCTGGTTCACCCCGGAGGGGATGGAAAACCGTCGGCCCCGAGCCCCTAATATGTCTACACAAACTCTCACCCATCCATTCTCCTCTGACTTCTTTTATCTTACACTCTCAAAACACACTATCCTATATCTCTGTCTAACCCACCTACATATACACACAAACATACAGATACAAATAAAGACAGTATAGACTAATAATATATAGAATAATATGTTTTCTTTCCTTGTTTAATAAACTCAGGAAAGAAAATTTAGGATTCCCGATGTGGAATCTAACTGGTAATGTCACACTTTTGCAGATGGGGACCTAATTTTTTTGGCGTTTTTTCATTCACTAATTGTTGAATACTTATATAATGATTTTCTTAATAATGAATATATTATGAATTCTTAGTAATTATCTGATAGACTCTTACTTGGAAAGTTATATGGACTCTCCTAATCTAAGAGACATTCTTTGGAGTCATGAATGTCTCTCTCTTCTCATCTCACATGGCACACAACACATGCACACACACACACTACACACACACACACACTACACACACCACACACACACACACACACAACACACACACACACAACTCTATTATTGTTAAATTTGTATATTTATATACTGAATACATTAGTCAATTATGTTGTTGATCTACCAAGTACCCTCAAGTAATCAAATCTTGAGCTATATATGTTACTTTCAACAATGATGTTATGAAAATGCATATAAGTGATAAATATAAACACATAAATGAAACTTCATGATTCACACTATGACTCTCTCTCACACACAAAGTCTCACCATCCATTCTCCTCTGACTTCTTTTATCTTACACTCTCAAACACACTATCCTATATCTTGCTAAGAGTAGAATTTGTTCTAAGAAATAAAACTGAAACATTGGTTTGTAGAGTTTGATTTGAACCAAGAAAAATGATGGAAACCCTGACATACTTTAGTTTTGTGCTCTCAGGTTGTCCATATATTTGGTCTGGCCATATATATGGACAAGGCAAGGAGCACCTTAGACCCCCATCTAGAAGGCCCCGGGGAGCTTCACTGAATTTGGGAGGCAGCAAAATATCATATTAATATTATTTTTTTTATCATTTGTTAATTAATTTGAATAAGAGATATCAAGTATTTAAAGTTTCTCATTCTCACTTTTATTTATTATTTATTTAAGAATAATTATTTATAAAATTATTCATTTTAATACTGTTTATAACTTAAGATTTTTTTTGTAAAAATGTAAAGAGCAATACAAAACAACAGTATAATTTAATTGAAAAATATCTTTTTAATATTATTTTAAATAAAACTGGTATCATCAAGATTTCAATTAAAGGTTATTTACAATTCAAGATTTTTTTGAAATAAATAAATAATTTGTTTATTAAACGAGAGTTCATATTTTAAGCAAATACATATAGTGAATGTAACATTGAAATTGGGACAAAATGCTCATTAATTTTTATTAAAATTTAATTAATGAACTTAAGTGAAATTCAGTCATTATTTAATCCTTTCTATAAGATATAGAATAATTATGTTATCCTAAAATTCCTTGTTTAATAAACTCAGAAGAAAATTTAGGATTCCCGATGTGAATCTAACTGAGTAATGTCACACTTTTGCAGATGGGGACCTAATTTTTTTGGCGTTTTTTCATTCACTAATTGTTGAATACTTATATAATGATTTTCTTAATAATGAATATATTATGAATTCTTAGTAATTATCTGGATAGACTCTTACTTGGAAAGTTATATGGACTCTCCTAATCTAAGAGACATTCTTTGGAGTCATGATGTCTCTCTCTTCTCTCTCACATGGACACACACACACACACACACACACACACACACACACACACTCTATTATTGTTAAATTTGTATATTTATATACTGAATACATTAGTCAATTATGTTGTTATCTACCAAGTACCCTCAAGTAATCAAATCTTGAGCAATATATTTGTTACTTTCAACAATGATGTTATGAAAATGGGCATATAAGTGATAAATATAAACAGATAAATGAAACTTCATGATTCACACTATGACTCTCTCTCACACACAAAGTCTCACCCATCCATTCTCCTCTGACTTCTTTTATCTTACACTCTCAAAACACACTATCCTATATCTCTGTCTAACGCACCTACATATACACAGAAACATACACATACAAATAAAGACAGTATAGTTCTCCTCTTCTCTTTCCCACACACTTATTACAAAGAAAATACCCTCTCTCAATCACACTATTTCCTTTCTGTCTCTCATACACACTCTCCTTTCTCTCACGTACTGACAGACACGTACACACACACACACACACACACACACACACACACACAACACACACACACACACACACACAAATACATACACAGAAACACCCAGAAAAAATGAAATGCATATGTTATGTTCATTATAAATAACTGTTTATTCTAAATAGGAGTAGTTGAACATAGCTTAACAGGATATCGGTGGTACTGAACCTACCAAGATGAAGTTAAAACGGTGGACCTGTCAGTAGTTCATAAAACATATAGCACCCTGTTTGGTTATAAAAATAAAAGAAATAATAGAAGAAGAGATATTGACGCTTATTGGAATTAAATTAACTGAAGATGGCATGTTGGAATGAAAACATAACTGTCGACCACATATTCAAATGAAAATGTGACAGTAGACCAAACATTTTACGAAAATATTTAAATTGTTTTCTTTGTATATAACAAATAATTATTCTGTAAATTTTCAATTAATTATGTTTATATTAATAATTCATCAACTCAGCGGTTTGGAGAGTGTAAGAGCTTGTATGTTATTTAACGTTGTAACTATATGTTTCTATTTTGTAGCATGTTTCCTATGTTCTATGTATATTCTATGTATTACTATGTTTCTATAGTTCTACTTTCTAAGCTTTATTGTGGTAAGTGGTAACTTCATGTCAACATCAGGAGTGTTAAATTGACTGTATCACCTACTCTCTCACTCCAAAGAGATTGAGGATTTCTGCCCCAAAGGTATTAAATTATTTTGTTATATTCAAGGGATGGTACTTTTATACATAGACTTTGCTATCTTCTTGTAATCAAGCTAGCTTGACTATCTGTGTTTTCCTGTAAATACATTTCTTTTCGGTATAACCTCTTGATATGCAGAAATTGATTTAATTTGCTGTATTTTATCAGAAATGTCACCTCTTTGCCCGGTGCTACTAATGACAAGGTGGATTGGGAGCATCGGCTCTGACTGCACTCACCTTCTAGAGAGAGTGAGAGCGAATGGCTTTCGGAAAGTAGATGGCACGCTGGAAGAACCTCAGTCGAGATAAGCAGGGGTGCTGCGTCCCCTCTTCTATAACGCAAAGAAAAAAAAAGAACACAAATAAAGAGGAGGCATTGATATAGAGCGTAGAGGGGAGTTTTATAATCGGAAATCGGGGCTGCATAATGGGGCGCCTGAGGCGAGAGTCGTGATTGGTGGGCCGCCGAAGAGGGGGAAATGGCCGCAGGCAACCAATGGCAGGCCGCCTGGTCGCTGCCGCGTCACCGCTCGTTCAAAAATTACATGTAACCCGAGCGGGTGATTAGAAAATTAAGATTTAACCAGAAGGGGCGGTGGAGGCTTATTGATCGTGTACCACTTTCTTTGAAGATCGAGTCTGGCCTGAGTATGGCAGGGCGATGCAGTCACTTCTGACCGATCGCAAGACGACAGGTCACTTGCGACATCGACCAGATTGCAAGAGCTTGGCAATTCCAATCATTTAAATTGCTAAAGCATAGAACATTGTCTGGAGTGCCTGTCTTAATTATTGCTTAGTTTATAAAAGAAATATTTTGTTTGTTACAAGCCAATTAGATAGAAACATACAACAGTTTACTTTTAATTTGCAATTAATAATCCCTAATTCAGAAGAGAAAAAAGAAATACATTGTCAAATCAAAGTTTAGTCTTATCAACGTTTAATGGTATTTTGAAAGTCAAACTGCTATCAGAAATAAATCGCTTTGGCAGTGCTTGGTGCTTGCGACTTTTAGTTTTATGTAGGATACTCGGCTTTTTACATTCAGGAAGCCTGAAACGTTCTGAAGATGTACGGTTCTTTTGTCTGAGACTCTGATGAACTGTCTAGTAAAAGGAGATTAGTTCTACTTGAGAGTTATATACGAGTATTATGCGTATATGCTCGTATAATTATAACTCTCTCCCTATATAAAGTATATACTATCTTCTATTTATCACCCGACTCTAGATATCTCTTCTTTTCTATTCTTCTGCATATGACGAACAATTTAACCATTTTCTTCTGTTATCTATCTTGGGTCATTTTGAAGGTTTAAAAAGTCGTGCTGGCTCTAGGTTTTCGCACGTTGAATTACAATGTAAATATAGGACATTCGTTGTATATCTTCGGAGTGTCATGATGACGCTATCGAAATATAGTAGTGAGTTTTTTGGTCTCATGTATGCGATTTCTTTGTGTGAATTTGGTTTATTTAATTCGTCGAACCATTTTGCTTAATTATTTGTATATATATATATATATATGGGATGGGTGTATATAACGTCCGTGTTATATCCATCAAAAAAACATTTGATGGAAAGATTCTGCAAAAAGAATTAGAAAAAGACAATCTATATTTCTTATTATTGTATTATATTTTTTTTATTTTCCACATTTCGAGTATCGTTAGTAATATTGGGAATATATGATTTTGTGGTACACAGAAAATATTTACCAGCTGAGTTAGAGAAATGCCATTAGTTTTTAGAGTTCAAATCTTTGAATGAAGTGGGTTTGGTTACATAGACATCTAAGGGACGTATTTATTATGAGTTCCTTTCATGTTAAACGTTTTGATTTCGTTTTTGGTTCCCAAATACAGCAATTATGCCCATAAACATTGATACTAACGTGATATGTTGCTTCTAAGAACTGTAGACTACTCAAATACATCGTCAATAATCATCAGCAAATGTATTATTAAGTTTTTCATTGACTGATGACAGAAGGTTGCTCTCCTTAACAGTCGTTTCTTAACAACGTTTGATTTAATCGAGTTTTGAAATATTTCATTTCAAGTTTTCCTTGACAGTCTTATGGAGAGTGGCTTTGGAGCCTGGGATCTATGTGACACGCGTTTTTGAACTTTCTTGAACTTGTCTTGAAAGTTTCTCCTACAGATCTACACGTGTGTCTCTTGCACAAACCCAAATGACACTGAGCTATCTAGTGGCCACCAGACCGTGGCTATCATGGCGTATATCCTGACTCGTGGACATTTTTCAACCATTCGGCAATAGAGTTCCCATGAGGTGGTTCATGATTGAAGATTACCACTTTAATCAAATTACTTTAAATCAAAATCGATAACCTGTGAACAACTTGTATTCACTTGCTCTCTGACGACGTGAAAACGAAAGGCTTCAGAGCGATTATCTTCAATCATTTGTGGTGAGTTACCTGAATATATATATATATATATATATATATAGATATATAAACTAGAATTTAAAAAAGAACACATAGAAAGGAAACCACTGAACTCACTACTATATTTCGATGTCCTCGTTCGGAAAAGAAGTGAATCGCTCAAAGGCTGATAACAGACTGACTTGGCGTTCGAACTGAAGCACTCAAACAGTGTAGCCAACTTTCGGAGGAAAGGTAGACAGGGAAGATAAAGAGATAAAAGCCAAATAAAAATTAAAAATGAAAACATTTAACGTAATCGTTTCTCTATTATATGTGTATATATATATATATATATATATATATATAACAAGATTTCACATATACACGTAAAATAACAATCAATGATCAAACCACACTATGAAATGGGGAAAAAAGACTAAGATCTTTCAACCGTAACAAGCTGTTTTCGTCAGTTTGGTTTTTGACTCTGACGAAGACCGCTTGTTACGGTTGAAAGATCTTAGTATTTTTCCCCCATTTCATAGTGTGGTTTGATTATATATATATATATATATATATATAATATACAGTTGTATAGATATATATACAGTTGTTGTTGAAAGCCACAGACTATCTTTCTTTATAAAATAATTTGTAATTTAATACTTAGTTTTTCTGTTTCAAAATTTATACTTCTGCCTATTGAAAAGGTTTTAAATAAAAACCAAAACATTGGCAACGGAAACATTCCATATTTTGACACCCGTGGTTCTTATGTGAAGGGTTTCACTCATGTTTTGTCTTCTTCTTCTAACAGTTCTAGTATACTTCTCAATCCACCACGACTATCCAAAGAAACTTGATTTCCAGATACAAACTCGCTCATATGTGATAGCTGAACTTAGTTCATGCACAGGTTGCTCTTTGGATTGCAATCCAAATTGTTTAACTTTTCTTGCAAGGGAAAAAGATTTATTATTTTCCCAATTTATTTTTTATGATGTTATATTAAAGATCAATGACGCCTGAATCTTTCCGAGTCTAGGGTGCTCGTTGTGACTGGTAATTCGAGGTTATGGATACACGTACACTGCTGGTGAATTATTTGTGCTGTAAATGTGAGGACATTGAGCAGATGTGAGTAAAATTTTGCCTTGTTAGTAAGTGAAGGTTGCATTTAATGTTACTGATATTTTACCACTGAACATCCAAAGTTTATGAAGCGTGTGTTGGTGGAGTTCTTGGAGACTGTTTGAGTGGTTAGCATAAGTCCGGATTTCCGACCTGTTGAATGATGTATCGTCAAGTGATCTCTAACCTGATATTATTTTGAATATGCACATTCCTGGAATGCTAAGGTGCCCCAGCTATTAAATAAGCATACATACTTTTATATAGCAATGATCTTTTTTTATTTACTGCTGAGTTTTCTTTCTAAAGTTGTGAACAAAACACTAACACGATCTAATTAGCAGTTCCTACATCTACTCCAGCTTAACAGCATTATCTAACAACTCTGGGAATTACTACAATTACCGGAAGTCATTGCATTTTTGTTACCACTCTAAATGAACAAACCAACTACTCGATACATAACTTATATAATCTACAGATGGCAATTAGAAGAAAACATGGAAAGGTAGATAACAGATATGCAAAAAAACAGAAGTAGGAAAAATTAAAAATGGAATAAATTAATTGTAAGAATAAAGAACAAGTAAAGAAATTAATATTTACATCTTCATCTAATAGATAATATGACAAGTTATCAACTAAGAACAATAGTTAAAAACATACGCATACATTTTCAGTATACTCTGTAAGACAGACAAGATCAAAAATCGGTCGTGTGAGGAAGGGAAGTTAAGAGATATTTTTAATTTGCCGCTTAAAACCTCAGGGGTGTTATCAATAATAATGTTATGTTTAACATTAGTTTTATGACTTTCCTACATTTACCAGTGATAATGGAAAAATTAAAGATCAAACTATCATAAAAAAGAAGTTTTTGAAAAAAGGTTAAACATAGAAATGTTGTTTGAAGAAGAACAGCAGGTTTGTTGTTGTATTCTTTGGTTTGGAGACGTATTCTTTTATTTTCCTGTGATGAGTAAATACCTCAGACTAACTGATTGCATATGCACTGGATTACATTTGACGTCGACAAATGTGCTATGCAAACGAAATTGTGCACATTACACCTGTTTCCCACATTACCTGTAACATATACCTTCGCCCATGATTATACACTAGCTAATTCAGTTAAATTATGCAAACACTTTTTTATGTAAAAAAAAGACTATAACATGAGATTTTTATCTTATCATGTTAGTTTTCTTAAAAATCATTTTGAATCAAACCACATTGTATTGAAGGTTATTGTGTTAGTATTTGATTTAAGAACATCTCTAAAATAATATTTTAACTTCAGTCCTATAATGTTAATCAAATACTACATATTACTGAATATTATAAAAAAAATTGAAATAATAATTTAATTTTTTTGGCAGATCAGTGCTGTAACATTTTTTGATTGAAATGCTAATTTAAGGACAGAAAATGTATAGAAACTTACCAGAGCTAATTTTCTCTATAGGTATGGGAATAGATTGGCTTCAGTATGGCCGACATGATTTCTAGTTGTTAGGAACTAGTACTAGCTCTTCAAACTGTGGTGAATGCAAGACATATTTCAGATGGAAAAGAAATAGTGCTCAAACTTACATATATTGTGCTCAAACTACGCTCCAGAGCTAGTTTTCTAGCTCTGGAGCCTGAAAACTCGTTTTCTCATTTCTGAAGGCTGACCATCAGAGATGAGTTGATTGGTAATTCTCCTCCTCGACGTCCACTTGCTGGTCTAGAGCTGGCCTGAGCTCTAGAAGATCATGGTTTGTAGATTCACCCTCGCGAAGTGAGTGCTCGATTATAGGATTACATGAACTTGCTGATGGTGGGTGTGAAGTCAAAGAGTAGTGTTTGGTTGCACGTAAGAGGGCAACGCTTAGTGTTCGAGGAAGGTTCAGGCTGGTAGGCCGAAGGGATGCAGTCGTCATGTGGTGTATCTTTGTTCGTAAATCCACAGCTATGCTTGCTTGGCTGTAGTGACTGTACAGTGGGGGCTCCTGGCAGTAGGTAAAGTTCTCTTCTTTGTTTACATGTTATGGTCAAGGATCGCATCACTTCTCTGGTGCGCAAAAGAGTGAATCAAATGTTGATGCAGAAAAAATGTCGTGTCCTGTAAATCAATGTGCTTTATTGTAGCACCTGCTTTAATAAACAGAGTGGTAGTATCTAGATAACGTACGTTTTAATCAAACAAATCTGACGAGAATCCACAGTACTTTCATTTACCTAATTACAAAGTGTCTTTGTTAGTGTATCACAATAGTGTTGTTGATGCTTTTAAAATGTATTATTTCTCACCTTAAGAAATTTAAAATGATTTAAAATTAATATTTGTTTTGTTGTATTTTTTCAATATTTTTATCAGGATAAAAAAAAATTGTATAAGTTTGTTTATGAACACTCGAAAACATTTTTTTTGAAGTTTTGACTCTGAAGGACAATTTGTATAGGAAAGGCGTCCTATACACAGATTCATCAATTATTAAAACTTTAAATAGACATTAACATATCTTTGTCATGTTAACTACCTTTAAGATTACATAACTTTACATTAACTACTTTTGGACATTACTCTATGATCTGGTCAATATGTTATGATAAAGCTTATTATAATTTTCTTTAACTTATTATTTTTCACCCTTCAACGATAGTGTTTTTTATTTTCTTCTCAGTTTTCTCTGGTTTTTGTTAGAATACTAACTTAAGAAATAAAGAAATAAAGAGCATGGTTAACACTTGGATCGGCTATTGTATTTCCGGTAAAGAGGTTCGCGTATCATGTTTAATATGGACCGAATGATTAAATGGGTCACACATTCGCTTCTTAAAAAGATGGATAGGGATAAAAGCGACTCTTATTAAAGTTTATTACAGTAACCTAAACTGTTTACATGTGTTAATAAAATGTGTTAGTATTTTGCAAGAATTCAGTATTAAATATTCCGAAATGGTGAAAACTCCATCAAAACGGAAATATTTGTATCGTATTTAAACTTCATAAACCAATAGATAGAAAAACCGAATATAATTGGACCGAAGAATGACGACGAGATAAATGAATTAATCAAAAATAGTAAAACAAGAAATGGAAGGTACATGCAACAGGTTGTGGACTATAGCCGTGTGAACCACGTTGATTTAGAGGGTTTACCACTGTAATATTTCTGTTTGTCTCTCCGTTAGCATGTTCGCCCGACCATTACGCTTCACCAGATACCAAAGAAGACTTTGCTTAAATGGTATGAACAAGAGGGGTTTCTTTTTCTTAAAAATTTGCGCGGTCAAGATTTAATGTAAGAACAATTTGAACAATTAACTCATATTATGCATGTATAAGGCCCGTCTTAGCACTTTCTTATGTCACTTTAATTTACCATACTCACTGTGTGTAAGCTACTAATAAGCACAATAACTACAATATACTGCCTTTAAATATATATCAAGTTCCTCATAGATGATGAATGAACCCTAGATAATTGGGTAAGACAAAAAGTTGAGGACTTCTTCAAACGAATTAACTAGTGCTAGATGAAAATTACTTCGTAGGAATTTCTCCATGATTTAAACTTTTTATATTAATAGTTTTAATCATGTCATAAATATATCAAGGTTCGAGAAGGTTCATTTATAAAAAAAATACATGCATAAAATTGGATTTACATGAAAGAAGGGAAGCCTGATTTAGTTATGAAGATAGAGCTGGAGTTTGGTTGTACGAACCAGTATGTGTGTTCGTGAGTTGACTTGCACCAATATATCACTTGTAATGAAATGGCCTGAAGAAACGGTCGAGTCATTTGAATCTATAATGCATTTGGGGTGGGGAAGTAGACTCTATTAGAAGTGAAAGTTGTAACAGCAATGTCTGTTATTTATTATAGATTTATAAGCAATCGTTGTCTATAAGTTTATTTGAAACTTTATTGGATTTCAGAAGCTCCTTTATATGTATTCCTTTAGGGCATATTTATATTACCTATTAGATTAAGCTTTCATACTACTTGTGCGCTTTCATAGTGAAGCATAAACAATGAAATAAACCGTTCTACGTGGCATTTATTTTTTCTGTCTAAAACAAGTCAATTTTGCTCAAAATGTAATGCGGTTATAGAAAAATAACAATGAAATCGGAATAACTAATGTTTCCTAAAACTGTTGAAGTACTTTTGGACTGAGTCCAACGTCAAACCCCATCAGCGCTATCCAAGTGAGCAAGGTTTATTTCAACCCATTTTATGTTTAGTCGTTCATTAACCATAGGGAGGCCATTACAAGCTAGATTCTAGACCGGCGATTCTTTAGCTTTTAAATTTAGAGGATATAGCTAAATGAGTATATAGTTTTTGTTATTTTTGTTTATCTACATTATAAGGGAGTATATTTACTAATTAGCAATATCATATATGTTATACTCGCTACAATACTTGAGAGTCATTTCGGTGAGTCATTTTATGATTAAAATAAAAAATTTGTCGCTCTGCCCACTACCTAGAACAACATTAGAGATAAAAACCTAAAATTTGGGTATATTAAACAAACAATAAATATATTTTGAATGACAATGGATATTAGATCTGATGAGAAAGAAAACATACATTTTTATTTTTTATAGATTGAAAGTATAGTTCTATCACATATATAAACAAGGTACACTGTATCAACGTAGAATTGGATATCTTGACATAATGAAGAGGTTTCATTAAATATCTGTAACTGATACGTAAATTTGATAGCCTGTTCGTGGTGCCACATGCCGGAAATAACGCAACGATCAACAGTGTGCGTCGATCACGAGCAAGCCACTAACATTACAAAGAAGGCTCGGAGATCTGCTGAACTGCGTGGAGCCAAATCGTCGAAACACCTTGGGTGGTAGTCGAACCATTAAATAATCCATCAATTATGAATAAGTGCATCATAAATTTCTAATTGAAATGAATTTGCGCGAAACCTACTATTAATGCTAAATTAATCATTTGGATGTTGAATTATTATTAATTCAATTACTGTTTAGGTTAGTTTTAATATTCCAGGTTATTCAAATATAAAGATGATTAATCTAATAAACTAGAATAAAAAAAAACCTTGATGCAATGTGCTAAAGTTTATAGCCATGTCAAACTTTTATATATGGCAAAAATATATAATTAATAAAGAGTTCTAGAATATATAATTAAAAAAGTAGAGAGGTCCTTCTTTGTTCCCAATACCCGATGCAAATCTGTTATTCAATGAAAAATAAATTTTTTAATATGTTTGTTGAAGCACAAAAATATTGGTACATTACTGTAATAAAAGTCTAGCGATCGTGAAAAAGATAGATCTACAGATTTTGATGCCTTTGCTGCTTAATGTCCGGAAAGTCCGTAATTGTCGTTCTTACGATGATGTCTGTGTAACTTATGGGTGGATATGTGGTGTGTGTATGTGGGTGCGGGTGGTGGGAGGGTGTACAAAAGGTTATGTGAATGCTACAGGCGCTGTTTGATGGATTCAAAGGCATATTCTACACTAAAATAGACTCTATATTCTAGAATTGTCCTATTGTAGTTGGTAATATTGTATTATGGAAAGCCACTTTTCTTTGCAGTAATGGATTTAGATATAATTTTTCCCTTCTAAACTAGTAGCATTAGAGTGTTTAAATTTTGGAAATAGGATTGCCTGAAAAGAACTTCAGGTTCTTTCAATAATGGGAAATTTTAGAGTTTTATTGTAAAATGTTTTGGCTTATGATTGATTTCAAAATCCTGTGGACAGGAAACAGGCCACCCTGTTTAAGGATTATACTGCAAATATATCCAAAAATAGCACATTTAACGACAACAAGACAATAGTACCTCTTACTTTCAGATGTTCAAGAACATTTTGGATGCCTTTAGATTAAAGGTAAGACTGGAAAAGTATAGAATAGTTACATTGACTAAGTTAACAAAAGGATAACGTGTGGTCTTAACCCTAATTTTTCACATTTACTATTCAAAATTACTATTTCTACCGAGATGAAACCAGTGGTATCATGTAAATAGGTTTTTTGGTATCCTATATAAATGAATAAGGCATCAAATTGCCCTTATAGAACACAAAAAGAAATGTGGTAAATACTACCTCCAGCATGGTTAAATTATAAAAGGTTTCCACCTAGATATTTTTGTCAAGCAATATCAATTTGCAGTCTATTGAAACTGATACAAAATAGAAATGCATCTATGGGAGCTATAATGTTCACAAATTTAATGGAACTATTAAATACTATAGTACCAGGGAGCTTTAATGTTCAGAAATTTAATAGAACTATTGAATACTATACTACTAGGAGATACAATATATGAAAATATTTCAGAGGAAGCGTCAAAGTGATGACAAATGATACATGATTGAAGAAGGAAACAAATAAACATTAGCTAAAACTATAGAACTAATTAAGTCTACAAAGCTCATTCTACCTCAAGTTAACTTTGTAAAGAAAGTAATACATCTTCAAAGGAAGAATTTAAAAAAAAATATCTAGAGTGTGTAACAGACCATTGTACTTTTAACTGCCACTAATGTAACCACTGATAACATCATAGGAATTACGCGAACCCGGTCTAGGGGAGGCGGAAACCTTTGATCACGTTCTATGTGAATCGTATTAAAGAGGATACAAATTTTGGGCAAAAAAAAACCTGCTATCAATGGAAGTGAGAGGTAATTTTCTAAGAATAATGATGAAGTTCATTAAAGAACATAAAATTTAAATTTGATTTTAAGATTTAGGGGAAGCTAATTGGGCAGATCTGGTCGGGGATTGCAGGGGTTTGATGAGACTCGGTTTAACAATAAGAAGTGTAATCATAACATATCAGATTATGTTCGTCTTTGATTTATATGACGAACTGAATGACGAAATAAAACACAATAAAACAAATAGAACCATTAAACTGATTATCTACGACTTGTATATGCTTTACTATAGTGTTTGTTATTTCTTCTACACTATAGTCACATTAAAACAAAACGAAAAATCAATTGATTGTTCATGAATTTGATATTGTATTTACTTATAGTATAATTGAATACAGGTTACTACAGATTTTTTATTGCTGCTAGAAAAAAAATAGTCTCTTTGAATAATAGTTAATTCTATTTTGTTCTCTAGTAACTGATGTAAGAATATATTTTTTTTCTAGTTAACTAGTATATCTCTGAAGAGGATGTGTATGTTTTCGTTATTAGAGCTGTTATAGTTTTATTACTTTAGTATAAGTAAGTATAGTGATTGTGAAAAAATTCCATCTCCAGATTTTGACGGGTTACATATTTTGAGGTGCCAGAGGTCGTTTTATGAAGATGATATCTGTGTGTGTGTGGGAGGGGGGTAGGGGGGCATCCAAAAGTTTGTGTAGACGTTATGGTCCAGAATCTTTGATGGCAAAATTGATACTTTACACAAGAATGTGCATCACAGTGTAAATGTGCTGTATAGTTTGGGAGTAATTATGCATAAGAGGAAAGTCTCTTTTTTAACCAAAATGTGTTTTTGTCCATTTTTTTCTCCTAAACTACTAATCCAATAGTCGTCAAATTCTGGTATTACCTTTGAGACTAAAAAAACATGATTTTTTTCAATAAAATGTAAAAGTTGTGATTCATCATTCAATCTGAAAGTTTCTGAGAACAATTGAGGCCATACCGTTTGATGGATCAAAACAAAACTATAACCAGAAATATAGCATTACATGGTGGATAAGTTAAGATAAATCTTTTTTAAAACTGCATGAACCAAAGGGGTGTTATAGTGCATTTTCAGTTTTTTGAGGATAAATGACTCATTTTTGCCAGAAGACTAAACAAAGAATTAACAATTTATAAAAAAAAATCCGTGAAATTTCAATTTCTGCAAAGAGCAATACAGCTATAAAAACTGGAATTTTCATCCTGGACTGATGGATCACCGACTATACTTGTCGGATTTGTTTTCATTTATTTACATTGTTTACATTAATTCAGAAATTTTTTCAGTTAATGTACAAATGTAAAAATAAAATTGATGTTTTGATGTTTAATAAAAAAATTTGATATGATTTAATGACTTATATGAGATTTAAGAAGAATAAATTCTTAGGTATAAAAACATCAAGGCCAATTAAACATATAATTTCTGATGCTTTCCATGATATGATGAATTTGTGAAATGAAATGCTTTCTTTAATCAATCCATATGTTGCACCCTTGAACAAAACTTATATCAGATGTAGATTTTCTTGTGTTTATGAATCATATTTTGTTGGGAAATGTTGATGTATAAAGACTAGGCTCCTTCGTTCTATATTACAAAACGGATATTAATTTTAACTGATTCTTCAGTGATTCGATAATACTGACATTTGTTCTTACTTGTTTCTGATGTTTTTCAGAATCAGATCGTCAGCTAAATAGGATAACCTGATGACTTCTCAGTTATATAGCACCTCAGACAATGCAAAGTCGCAAGACCATATGACCACGAATATGACTCCGTCCCCTGACAGACTGCGTCCCCATCTTTGACAATGTTTACTCACCTTAATAAAAAAAAGCAGGATTTGAATTTAGCAGTAGTGGACCTCTGATCCAGAACTGCTAATTACAACGTCAGTGATGTACATGGAAATATTCGTTAGTCGTTGGAGATCCACTGGTTTAGGAACAAAAGTCATTTTCTCCTGTAAGGGATTATTTCGTAACACGAAATCATCACTTTGGCTTCACAAAAGTGTTATTACTATTGTGGTAATACGCTTTGTGTGATATGCTAAAATAAGCGGGTATATTGATAACTGGTTCAATCACTATTTGTACTACTTTCAGGAATGAAGGACTAATAAACTTCTTTCATTTAGACATTTATATTATGTCTAAATGGGACATTATATACCCAAGAAGTTTGATTTTATATTTACTTATAGTTAGTTGAATGTAGGCCACTCCTGATTTTTCCTGTTAGTTTTTAAGAGATCCGTAAAAGTATTCAAAAACAATTTATAAATTCAGTGTTTTTACATTACTTTTTTCACTACTAGTGTAAAAGATGCGTTATTAAAACAGATAAGTATTCAATTGAGAATACTTTAAAATTAAATAAATTGATTAAGATTATGGGATCAATGCAGAAGCTACATCTTTATTTGAAGTTAGTTGAAATCTGGAGTTGATCCATGGTTGAAATGGTGAATACACAGCGTTCAACTCCTGCTTTAACAATAAACTTTATGTTAATGTGTCAGCCATGATTGGAAACGTATCATGGAACTTTTGTGGAGAGACAGTGCAAGTGGCCTCCAGCCTCTTGGAATGGGAAATAAATTATTACATTTATTATCTTAATTTAATTTAAATAACATATAATCGTAATGAAATAGAGACTCATTTCTGCCAGAGTTGGCTATTACTGGGGTTTACTAATAATGCTTGGAAGGACTTGCCACCGCAGCTTGCTTTACATGGTACGACCGCTTGCGAGTCGTCTTCACGTTCTCCTTGGCTCCAGACAGGGAAGTCTACTGTCTTACTGAACGCCTACTTACCGAACTTAGGAGCGATGCTGAGGATATTACTCGAACGTCACTTTAGAAGGCCAGATGCTACGCTCCCGAACTAAATTCACCTTGTTCTTGTGAAGAGCTCTACAGTCTGATTGATTTTTCTCGTTGACACGGATTAAAAGAAAACCATAACAGGCAGCTAAAGTTGTCTTTTGGCAACTATGTTGTTTCCGTCAATCTAAAGTTTCTTTTTTGTTGCCTTCTTTGGTTTTCTTTTTTTTTATCGATGAGATTGTTTTGAACTTGTGCTAAAAGTCTTAGTAAAAGTTTACTTGTTTACGACAATAGGTATACTTATTAAATGTTCTTGTGCGACTAACAAACAATATGTTTCCCTTGATATAGGTCGTGAAAGCCCTCTGTCCTAAGGTCCATTTTGGGCACATCACGAGATCTGATATTTTTTTTTTTATTTTGGTTTTCGGTTGGTCTTATGATTTATCTAAAGGGCTCCACGTAAAAAAAACAGGCTCGTCTGATATTTTCATGGTGTAACTGGGAAACTCAGCTGTAGATCAGCCAAAGACGTGCTTTAACTAATACGTTAAACCGATAGGAAGTTGTGAGAATTAATTTTGTTTATGTTTTATCAATTTGGCATTATGTCCAACGCAAGTTGGGTAGAATCC
The DNA here is from genome assembly GCA_026182355.1 of Hermatobates lingyangjiaoensis. NCBI lineage: Eukaryota > Metazoa > Arthropoda > Insecta > Hemiptera > Hermatobatidae > Hermatobates > Hermatobates lingyangjiaoensis. The sequence goes on along the minus strand of JAPFBL010000007.1, from coordinate 204,266 downwards.
AAGTTTGTATTTGATGAGGTTATAGGAGTAGGATGAAGTATATAAATTAGTGTTTAGTTTATGACCCAAGATTGGATGTGGGGGTGGGTTGTTCTATGCGTGCAGCGTGATTTGCGTATTATGACAGTGGCTCGATTTGACACTGGATGAGGGCGTTCCTAATTCGTAAATATTCCAGCCAAAGACAAGCCAAGGCAGTAGCTACGTGGAGATGGTGGACAATGCAGAAGGGTGGGAGGGCCATGAGAAGAGTTTCCAGTGTACAGGAATGCTGTGCTGCACTGGCAGGTAATTGATAGCGGCGTGGTCGTTAGTTGGGGAGCCCCAGGGTGTCACGGCTCCGTGATGTCCTCCGGCGTTCTCTACCCGCCTCTCCTCCTCCGCTAACCCATCTTCCAACCTGTCACTTTCTTTGCTTTCTGGAAACAACACCAGATTAAAGGTAATCTCCTACGATATCACCCTCATCCTCGCAACGATCCACTTGAAAAACAACAAAATTATCATGTCATTATTATGGAAGTAAAATTCTTGCTCCATTCTTTTGTGACTATATTTAACTGCTATTAGTAAATTTATTAATAATGTTTTAAAATTCCTTTCTGAATGGTTCAAAATCAGTACTCAGAGCTTTAAATAAGTGAAGGTACTTTTCAAAGGTGCAGCATTTTAAATCCCTTCGCCAAATCTCATATTCAGTCTATCTTGAAAAAGGTATAGTTAATATTTATAAGTAGTAGAATATTGTGTTGACATACTAATTTTATAATTACGTTATAATAACGTATAAGGCCTCTTTTTTTGGCTCAATGGCTTGGTAGTTACTAAATTACTTTATAAAACGTCTCTTATGAATCCACTAGGAAGGACTATCATTAGAGAAAGTTATTATTTTACAACCTTACAACGCTGACGAAAACCATACTCATAACGTCATTCAAGCAACTCAAATAAATGAAATGTACACCTTCAATCACACATAGTTTAGATTAAATGCCTTCACACGATTCATGATTTACATGTTATTAACAGTCCTACAATCAATATATTTGGATCATCAATGTGCAATCATTTGCCTGATAATTTTGTAGGCGGTGATCATAATGGAAGTCGAAATATATTGCTTGTAACATTGGATATTTGGGGTACTCAGGTCTCTTTTTTTGTCATCACGTATTTAGACTGCCTCATATTAAATAATGACTTAATAGTCCTATGTATCATCATAAAGTATTATTAAATGCTTTACCATAGTGTTATAAAACGTTTCTAGTATGGCTATGTTCTAGCACTGTTCTATATCTAGTATAGATACATTTTCAAATAGGTATAGATGGTAGTGTTATAATAGGGATGCATTACGGTAAATAGATTTTAAATGGGTTTTTAATGTTATAAATAGGGTTTACGGTAATTGTATGTTATTAATTGAACCGCATATTTATTTCATATATTCCCGCCATTGTTGTTTAATTGATATTAATACTAATTATTCAGTCTCTTGAAGGTTGTTGATCACGTCCGTTATAAAGGAATGGGGATTCATCAACGCTATGTTTCGTTCCTGATAAACACTTAATTCTAGGTTGGCTTCTTCAAAGAGTCCAAGTAATCTCCTGTCCCTTGTAGAATATCACAAATACTTTTAATTTGGCCCCATTAACCATAATTATTTTAATACTTTTGGTGAAATACAAATTTACAACTTTTGAAATCAATTTTTATATGTTAAAATACTTTTAACAGCAGGTTTTTTTTAAACAATATTAAGTTGGTACATTTTTGGAGTGTTTTTTTTTTAAACATATCGGCTTGGGGCATATCGCTATTGATAGAAATTATAAAACATAACATACATATCTATTAATAACTACTGCAATGAAATAAATATCTATAGATATAAATATAAATAGCTTTTGACCATAAATGAATAAATGCATAAATGAATTAATAAATGAACTATTGGAATTCAAGAGTAATGCAACAGACTTACGAGGTGTGTAAATAAAGTAGTGAGACTGATTTTTTTTTTAAATTTTCTATTCAAATATAATTACAATGTGATATTGTCACCTTCAAAATAGTTCCCTTCGGAAGCCACACAGCGCTGGAGACGGTCCTTCCAATCATTGTAGCATTGCTGGAACTCGGATTCTGGAATGGCCTTCAGCTGGTCGGTTACAGCAGTTTGTATGTTTTCTAGTGTCCCGAAATGAGTTCCCTTGAGGTGATTTTTCAATCTCGGGAAGAGGAAAAAGTCACAAGGACTCAAGTCTGGTGAATAAGGAGGCTGAGGAGCAACATGAATGTTTTTACTGGCCAAAAACTCGTTTATTGAGATGGCAGTGTGACAGGGCGCGTTGTCGTGATGCAACACCCACTTGTCTTTGATGTTTGGCCGCACACGAAGGACTCTTTTTCGAAGTCTTTCAAGGACCTCACGGTAGAAGTGCTGATTAAGCGTCGATCTGAACGCACAAGGTTCCGTACTCTGTTGACATTTTCATCGGTGTTTGCACTTGAAGGCCTTCCGCTTCGTGGTTCATCTTCAATCGACTCTCTTCCTTCTGAAAATTCCTTAAACCACCGAAAAACCTGTGCCCTTGATAAAACACGTTCTCCATAGGCCTCCTGAAGTTTTTCAAAAGTTTCGGTTGCATTATGTCCAAGTCTGAAGCAAAATTTGATTGCACACCGCTGCTCAACTTTGAGGTCACTCATTTTTAAAACGCTCAAGAAAAAACCATTTCACAAAAACCAACGCTACGGACAAACAAATGACTGTGGCGAGTTCAGATTCATACTGGAGGCGCATCACACGTGCACCTGACGCTACTCAAGGCCACGCGTCTCCAGCGTTGCCAGATCGAAAGCGACGTTGCCAGTCTCACTACTTTATTTATACACCTCGTATGTAGGTTAATTTATTTTTGTAACAATAATATAACAATACATACATATAACAATAATATGTATTGTTCAAAAAATATGAATAAATTGTAATAAAAGGGCCGATAAAGTTTTAAAAATTGGTTTGATTTGTACAATATTGCTTCTATACAAAAACTTGTTTTTTTTTTAACATAATATTTTTTTAAACAATAATGTCTGTTATAATAAATTAATTATTACTATTTATTAAAAATCAATAAATTATTTTTTAAATTAGGTACTTTTATTTTTTATTGTTATTAGAGCATTGCATTGTCTATCCACTCTAAACAGTTTTTATTGCTTTAATAAGCAAAGAGTTGATTATTGTGAAATCCAATTGCAGGAAGCAAGGAAAATTATTTTGACTTATTTCAAAGATAGTTTATCGATGCCTGTCAAAAACTACGAGTAGTGAAATAAGAAAAGTGATAAATCAAGCCTCTTTCGACTTGTGATCCGAATATTGATGGTTCTCAAAAAATACTTTCATCTTGCGAATACAACATATTAATATGAGTGTTGCAATGTCGGCGGCGTTGTTTTAGACATTGTTTGGTCTTTCTTGATCTTATCACCCTAATTGTCCGTTCAAAGACTAACTCAATCACCCCTTCCAGGCAGCATCAAGAGCATGTCAGTCAACAGATTGATGTTCCTACTTATAGGCTTTTTTTTTCAAATTAACACTTATAAAACGATAAAAAATTTTCACCATTTTATAAAAAAAAACCTGCATTCTGTAAGTGATCTCCTTATTTTAGAAGATTAAATTATATTTTTGCTTTACTTTTAAACAATAATACGCATAAGAATGCTAAATATTTGCTTCATACTTAAAAACATCCCGAATGAAGAATGATACACCTAAACACTTGTAAATTGTAATTAAAATGTCCTTGGCATTACAAATTCTCTTTCTTTGAATTACATGATAGGTAATAATTATATTAATAGATTACATGATCAGTGTCAGTGAAGGTAATCCTGAAACTTAATTGCACATAAGAGTGTGCCAAAATTATGACTTTTTTATGCATTTAAAATAATAAATATCTATATTTTTGTTTACATTAAATAATTGTACACTACTATTATTATCTGATGTCTAACTGCTTGTGTCGAAAACAATTAATTACTAAGAAAATTTTATTTAAACTTTTTTCCCTAATCTTTTTTTACAAAAATATAAAGATATTTCAAATTATTTTTTGAGTATTTGATGAATCTTTGTGTTTTTTTTAAATTCCAATCCATGTTGTCATTGAGGAAGGTTTAAAAAGTGGCAGTGGTTTGGTTAAATTGTAAAAATAATAAAAATATCACGAAAGCTTAAACTAGATGGATTTTATTTCTACGAATGTTGTATTTACTTCATTATATATTTCAGTCAAATATTTGTCCATCTTCAACCTACAATTTTCACAGCTGAAATAAAAGTAATACATTGGTTAAACGAATTATTTCTCTCTTAACTTTACCCCTGTTCCAATGAGTTAACAAATTATTTTAGTTCTTCTGCTTAGAATTTGTATGATTTGGTACACCGTGAGACAGTAGGCCTCCATCGCGGAGGGCGAAGTGGGCAGTGCTCAGGAGTCTTCCTGTGCTCCATTTCTGCAGCACAAGTCGCAATTCCTTACCCCTAACGAATGGCTTTGAATTACAGCTACTGTAATCAGAGCTTATAGACTACAAGTAGCCTGCCGGCTTTGCCCTAGAGGACAAAACCAATTAAGGTTCTTAATCCTAGAGGAGACAGGTTCTTTTTCTTAAATTGTCATTTTTGCGTTGTAGAGTATCTGTAATTAATTTCGAGTGAATTGGAATGTGTTATAATTAAACAACCAAATAAAAATGAATGCAATTCACATTAGTATCAAAGCTATCCATGTATGTATAGTTAATATCTATCAATTTAGAAAGCGTAATTTTAAATGAATTCAATTAATTAATATATAGTTCTTAATGTCACCAATCGAATAAAGTGCAAACAAATGAAGCTTTATGAGATCTTAACTAAAAACAGAGAGCCAACTCCTTCTTAGTTTTAAGACTATCCTAGGTTCCATAAAGATCCGATCCCCCTCCCCGACAAAGAGGAATTGCTCTTTGACCCGGGATCTCACTTCAGGAGTGAGTACTAATTTTTCATTCCACCTGCCAACTGGTGGACCATCTTTCCAATGGTGAGGGTCGAGGATTTAGCTCCTTCTTGTTGCCATGCGAACGACCTCCCTCGTAAACAGATTCTTCTCTTTCAGGGTGAAGAGCCACAAGTCCAACTTCAACAGCACTTATATTTTCAAGTAGGCTTAGGCTGCTTTATGTGATTTATGGTTATGTTTATTAACCAGAATAGAGTGTATATGGTTAAGGAGTGCTTTAGCATTTGTTAACAAGGAACAGATAGACAGACACCACAACTTAATTATGTTAGATCTTTTATAATAATTGAACAGAAAAAGTTCTTGCTTCAGTCACATCATGGACGTCGTTTCATTATAATTCTATAATAAAGAAAATTCTGAAAAATTAAACTTTGCTTAAATGTGTCTCAGATTTTTAATGCATATCAATTGATTAGCTAAGAGCACTGGATGAGAAATGATTATTACCAAAGTCTTTTAACTGTAAACTCTTATTTTTGGCGATTTGTATTCAAATCGACCATTTATGCTAGGCATTTGGACGATTAGACTGAAGTTGTCGTAACACTCTTTGCCTGAGGACAGGAAACATTCTCTTTGCCTCATTGACAAACTAGGCAAGGCAAGGACTGGATTGAATCTGACTGTGTCTACTAATTGGATAATAAATACTAATGGTTGACCAATGCTCTTTCGATATGACCGGAACTAATATATCCGATCACTGTAAAGAGTGGACTTTATCTTGCAGTTACCGACCAACAGCCCTCAACCTTTGGTCTGTATGCAACTATAAATATTCACTTACATTGGTTAGTTTTGTCTTCAGCTTGTCAGTTTATGTTTGTGAACCTTGGTAATAACTAATAACGATGTTTAAGTAGTTCAAAATAGTCTGATTAATTTTCTCAGCGGAGTTGTGTTTTTCTGATGATAGTCAATAAGTCGGTGGTATATATAAACTATATTGACACAAAGAACACTCAGAAATAAAACAGAAACTCACTACTATATTTCGATGTCCTCGTCATCAGGAAGATAGAAACGAGTCGCTCCGGAGGCAGAGTCGTTCTCTGCCTGCGGATCGAATCGTTTCTATCTTCCTGATGACGAGGACATCGAAATATAGTAGTGAGTTTTGTTTCATTTCTGAGTGTTGTTTGTGTCAATATAGTTTATTTAGTTCGTGGAATCGTTTCATTTAATTGGTATATATATATAAAGATTTTACATAAACACGTGAAATAACAATCAATGATCAAACCACAATAAGAAATGGGAAAACAAGACTAAGATCTTTCAACCGTAACAAGCGGTCTTCGTCAGAGTCAAAAACCCAACTGAAACACTAGATGCAGAAAACATCTATCTGGTGAGGGGTTGAGAAGAGTGGGAGGGAAGAATGGTATTTTAAAAGGGTGAAAGCACAGGAAAGGACTAATGTCCAGAAAGGGATGTTTGGGGAAACAAAAGAGTACAGTAAGAAAGAGGAAAAAACTATCCGCTAGCTGTCAACCCTCTTAGAAAAGGCTATTGCCCTCGTAACGAAAGTATCAAGTTTGAAGAGACCGTTACTAATGTTTACAATATTTGATCTATTAAATTTAATTAGAGACGATTCAATAATATTTCTTAACAACATTGATTTTTCATAGGTAATAAATTTACCTCCTGTCCAATCAATATGATGATTTTCATTTTTTATATGCAAGAATAAGGCACTACTTTTTTCCTGTCTACTTATGTTTTATTGGTGTTGTTTTACACGTGTCTTTAATGATTTACCAGTTTGACGAATATAAATTTTATGGCAATATTTGTACAGAATTTTATAAATACCACCGTACTCAAATTTTCTGGGAGAGTTTTTTATTAACATATTACCCACGTTATTATAGAAAACACTATATTAAAATCAAGTTGTTTGGCTAATCTTGGAAGGGGTCCAATGATATGGCAAAACTATAGAATTTGACAATGAACGGGGCTCTGTTGAAGTATTAGAGAAAGCTTTTCAAAGCTAAATCGATGATGAGCTTAGTTTCTAAGAACTAAACTTTTGTTATAATTTGGATATTTAATGTAGTGTATTATAAATACTTGCTTTCTTTGAATAATTTTTGGAATCAGTTTTTCGAAGAGTTAAATATGATAGAAATAGAAACATGATAGCAAAAGAAGAATAAAAATGAAGCGTTAGCTAGGTGTGAGAGAATCGAGTGCGTGACAGGTGGCATTATGCAAAGAGACCAGATTGTTTTCCATTAGATCAAATTGCGGGTTATGTTGGAGACGTGTCTCCAGGAGTGCACCGTGACTGCCAGAGGCCTCGGGTAACTCGGCAGCTCCCACGCCGCAGCACCAAGAGCAAAACCAACCGGCTACCGAACCACGCAACCACAACCCTCAATCTGGACTAAGTCTTATCTGCTACATCTGGCAATCGGCGGCGCATCTTGCTGGAATTCACTTAATCATGCACTTGCTAAGTAGAGGCTGCAAGTCTCATTCATGAATCCCTCTAACCATAGTGCGCCAATCCTTCCATACACACATTACTTACTGCCTATCAAACAAACAACGCTTTCTTCTATTTTTGTCCCAAGTTTTAAACTCAATTTAAAAAGTGATCTAATAGAATGAAGTTACAGTATCTGTGTATTTGTTTGTTAACAGGCTTCTAGAATTTTAGATGTAAATCCACATACCCTTTTTATTCTAAAACTACATAAACCAAACTAATTAGGAAATATATAATTCTTTGATATATTTTACGTACTAGTTGCATCATGACGTCATAAGCAGAATTTTGTATAATAATCTACACTATTTTCGCTCACTTTAACGGGCCAAACTGTCAATGTATAAGTGTGTAACTATAATTGAATATACATGCATATTGTTAGTAGAGCAGGTTAGTTGCGATCGAAGATGGACCACATCCGAAAGCGCTTCAACAACTCCAGAATCATGTTACGAGGTACGACGGTTTCTCATATAATAATATAAATTATAATTGAAGATTTGTATGTGGAACTGTTTAGATCGTGTTCATGTATAAATACGTAAAAGAAATACAATAAGTGACAAAATTTATAGTAAAAAGTTCAAATTAAATAAGTTAAAAACAAATGGTTTTGAGAATGTCTAGAACCACATACTCCATAAAAATTTCATTGCCCTACACTTTTAATACAGGACCTTTTTCGATGTGAAATCATTCAATGTTAAAATTGACATTCAGCTCTCAGGGATGCAGGTGTTACTGGGGAAAATAATATGCTATTTATTTTTCATTTTAATATTCGATATTTCCTTTGTTTAACATTTATTCCATGGTGAAATGAACAACTGTAAATTAATTGATAATAATTGGTTTTAAACACCAAATTTAAAGTTTCTCATGTATAGTAAAATTTGGGGCGTAAAATTGAGATATTTGTTATCTAGCTCCCACTTTAGGTATGAAGGAGTCATTTTACCTCATTAATGGAATAAATTACAATTATCGTTAACTATATTTTTGTGTATAAGCCTAAATTCGTGAATGACGTTTATTCTATTCCTATGAACAACTATCATAATTTTTTTTACACTTTCATTCCAAATCTTGATTAACATACTTTTTTCTTTTTATTACCAGACATTTTTTAAGTTTATATAAAAATAAATTTAAAAAAGTTCCAGACAGAAGAAGCACTGGAAACCATGATAAGAAAAGTGGTTTTAGAGTGGATAAATTTTAACGATGTTTGGAAATTCATTTATGTTTTCATTGATCACTTGAGAAAATGTGCCTGCTTAATCTGCTAAGAAAGCATTCACGTGAAATAAAACTCGCTATAATGACTACAATACTTTTATTGGAAATGCAAGAGAAAACAAAGTTTCAAGAGTGAGAAATCTTTTACAAAGTAGTCCTCTTTTTATTAATCAATAGTCTGAAGAACATGACCGAAACACTTGCAGTTGCTGTGATGTTTCTAAATTGCAGAAAACAAATCTTCTCCTGGTGAGGGGTTTTTAAAACAAATATTGAAGGTAGTAAATGTTGGTCTTGAAAAAAAAGATATTACTTTCTAAAATCTATCTGTTTGTTGCCAAAAAACAGTATGAGGGAAAATCAAAGAACTGGAAGCGAATAACTGAAAAGGCATTTCGAATAGTGTGCAATTCTATTAATATAAATGAAATTACAAATATGAGTGATACTTGTCAAGTGACAGTGTTTGAGAGAGCGGAATGATCAACACTTGACGTTGTGGACGTATTAGAACAATTCATTCCTAAGTAGGGCACTAGAACTGATGCAGATAATTATGGAAAGCACAATAAAATCGATCATCGAAATGAATTATGGATTTATCATAGATTATTGGAGCAATGACAGAAACACCATCAGCAATGATTAGAGAATAATATTATTATCTAATAATATTATATTATTGTATTGCTCCAATAATAAATCGATATTGATCAAAAACTAATCACATTTTTTGCAATATTCTTAAACAATCATTATTATCAAAGTCAATGAATTTTAAGAGCATCGTGGTAGTCTTCTTTATATTGACAACAGAACTCAGTCACCGTCAAGAATGAGTTCAAGAATCGCTAACACAAATTGAATACAGTTATTTTTCAAATATTCCATAAAATGCTGAAAGAGTATATTAATTGAGAGTGATAAAAAGATTTCACATAAACACGTGAAACAACAATCAATAATCAAACCACAATAAGAAATGGGAAAACAAGACTAAGATCTTTCAACCGTAACAATTGAGAGTAATTGAGAGTGAATATTTTAGAGTCCCCTAAGAATTGTTAATTTTTTGGGTGAACATCACAACCAATATGAACAAGCTTCGAGGAAAGGAAGGGCATGAAAGAAAACTTTGACTGTGAGAATTATAACTCCAACAAGAAAACTACTACTACATACATCTTACATCTTTTTAAGCACTATTAAGCTTTAAAAAGCGAGTTTTGTTCCTCTTTTACTGAAGGGGTAATATGGAAATCAATTCAAATTATTTGGTATTTCTTGGGAAATGGAAGTTGAGCAAGTGATATAAGAATATTAGTTGAAATTAATTCACTTGGAATCATATGAATATTTGAAACTAAAATTTCATCCAGAATTCACCACTGACTTTTACAAGAAACATGTATTAAGAAGTTGAAAATGCAATAAAATTTCGAAAAATGACAGTTTTTCTAAAATGAAATATACTAAAGGTTATTTATGATCAAGGTATTGCTCTCATCATTGTCAAATATTACTCCTCAGGTGAAGAAGTTACGACACAATCAGAACGACAAATATCTCATTAAATAATTTAACGATTCTAATGGTGCTTTTTTTTAAGAAAAGAATTTCAATTTCTTCCACAGTACAAACACGTCATGCTTATATAACTTGTTTATATAAAATATTATTGAATTCCTTATTTTTATTTAAATCTTCTAACTTAGCTAGTTTTTTTTGCAAAGAGTTCAAAAAAATATATATGTGCATTAGATTTAATAACAAAGTTCTCGACTAAGATGCTATTTAACTGTATGGTGCTCTCACCAAAAGTTACCGACCCATGCTCCACAATATAGAAATAATCACAAAGAAAGTGTACCAGTATTTTAAACAAAATAACCATTCCAATTTAATTCTTGACTTTATTATTTTTTACTCTGGTAAAGTATTTTAAAACAATATTCTATTTTTTGAATCCTTAATTCAATCAAAATTTAGTTTGATATCTACCGAAGAGGTGAGACATAATAAAAAAAATGAATTTTTAATGTGGATTTTGGGTTCATAGATTCATTCAAAAAATCCAATTTTGACGTTCTAACTGATTTAACGTTTTAAAGTTCCCTGAATCCAGTTTTAAATTTTTTTTATTATATCTTGTTATGTGTGTGTCTAAAAGTTTGTCTAAAAAGTGTTTCGCATAATACGCTGAGTTTTATACGGTTTCAAGGATCATATTTATATTACCCAAAAATAACCCTTATTGTGCAGACGAGCTGTATAGTTTTTGGGCAATATTGCATCAGAGAAAAGTTATTTTATATCCCAGTATGTGTTTTTATACCCTAATTTTTTTCTACTGAAATGCTAATTCTAGACTGTTCAAATTTTTCAGTCAGTTTAAAGCTGATATAAGCCTTCACTGATCAAAAATTCGCAATCCTTTGTTAACAGAAAAAGTCAGTATGGCATAAAAATTTAAAAATATTGACTGAAGATGATCGTGAAATGCTGTTTGATAGCACATAATAAAATTGAACTCTAAATGAAGCATAAATTTGTTAAATATAACGCTAAATTATAGCAGGATGACCTGTTTGGTTTTTGGTGGTGGAGGAATTGTTTTCAAGGAAATGGGTATGCCAGTTTGTACAAATAGGTCAACTATATTTTTTCGTAAAACTTCTATTGAATGTTAACATTTTGCGCATAACAACTAACAAACATTATTATGTTAATACAAGAAATTCAAAAATTTTGGTTTACAGAAAGAAACAGAATTGCTTTAAAACCGCAAAACGCAGAATAATCCTAATTGGCACTACTTTTTGCAAAATGTTTTACTCTTCCATAATTTATACATTTGCTTTAAACAATGCCAAATAATTTTATTAGAAACTTTTTTTAAACAAGGTAACTGAGTGATCCCAAATTTTATCTTGTAATATATGTCACTATAACACACGTATAGCAGTGCTGCTCAAGCACCTCGTCTTATAGTTGCATGATTTAGGCACTGTTGCAACAAAGATGTTAGTGTTTATCCAGAGAAGTTTAAAATCATGTGTAATTATTGACAAATCTTTGCTATACCGCCAAATTTTTTGCGGTGAGCAGACTAAATTGAATAGTAAAATGTACTGTAGGTTTTGACAAACACTGCACCTAGAGACGTACTCATCATACATGTAGGGTGCGTGTATTATGGACAGAAGTGGGAGAATACCAATAAACAGTTTGAATGTTGTAGGAGGAAAACATGTTCTTTAGGTGGTATAAATGCTAAGATAATCGCGTTGGGTAACTTTAACTATAAAAGTCAAGGAGAACAGAATAACTCTTTCTCATGTGTCCTGTCTTCTACTCTCTCTCTCATAATTTCTAATTAGCTCTTGTATTAATAACACGTTTTAAGTAAATCAGACTGAGGCAGAGCAGCCCCAATTGAATCAGTTGATCTGATTAATTTCTATATATTCCTTTATGTGCTGGAATCCATCATGTTAGAGTAGGTTAGGCTAGGTTACACTCCCCCCCCGATGTGCCTTCACCTTGTCGTGGTGGGGGGGCTTAACACGCCTGGGTGATTTTTCCCTCATGGTGTGAACTAAGAGAGGCACAACTGGTCGTTTGCGAATCGGCTCTTTCGTGCGCTGGCTTGGGTGGCAGGCAACCATTACTCAGATGTAGCTAACGCCTTTTTCAAGACTTTTCTTGCTTTGTGGGGTGGTTGTTTTCTTGAACCACCCCACAAAGGTATGTATTTGAACCAGCTATGTTCTCCAAATGGTAGGTCTACTCGCCGTGCCCTCGGCTGTGGGATTGCCCTTCCTTCAGGCTTCGTGAGGCTAACGCCTGACTTTTGTAGGACCTCTTTCTCACTGTGGTTTAAACTGTGGTGCCACAGCTTCAGCTGCTACCTTGGGGTTTTTGATCTTGGCCTAGTGTCCGCAGGTGGAAAGTCGGCTCAGCCAAGGAATGGTTTGAGAGCTGGGTCCCAAACTCCTCTTTTTTTCTTCCGAATAGTGCCTGTATTTTTAAATTTCTTGGCTCTCAGTAAAATTCGGAAACTTATTACTTATCAAGCCTAATATTTATCCGGACATTGGTACTGGTTATGGTGGACTTAGGTTTGCCTGGTCCGTCGCAGCGTGGTTATCGTCAGTATGCTTCTCCTTCTTTCTTTCTATACCTTTTTTGTAATCCCTGGTAGGTTAGGTGACAGCGGCCATACCAGAAGAGAACCTACATGAGGCCCTAAGTGGGCTATTCTCTCCCCTCACTAGTTCACTTGTACCATCCCAAGAAAACAATAAACTGGACTAGATCCCTGGTATCAGTGGGTGTACTCTCCTTTTCTGCTTTGTATCAGTGTCACTCTTCTGCTTTGAGAAAGACCAGGGTATTGACATAGAAAGTAAGAAACATGAGATTCCTCTTCTTCCTTGCTTTGACATGTCCTGCAAATGTCCATTGCTTCCAAACTGATCCTGGTGGCATGATTCCCTTTATCCATTATCCGGTACACACCTCAAAGGCATTGACAAACATTACTCTACTCTTAGAGAGAAGCTCATAATTTCTTCTCTAATTACGAGAAGGCCAAAGTAACTTCGAAATGAGACATGTGCTCTCCCTGGACCATCTTTGTTTTACACAGACACTAATACTTTGACGAATCCAAAGCTTACACGTAGAGAGTGAAACCTCAGGATGATAGTTCTTACCTGTGTCGAAAGAAGGATGCCAGGTCAATTTCATCATCCTTGCAGTTGCTTATTATGTTCCAATGTCCTGAAACCCAAATGTAGCTACCCCTGACCTCTCTGACAACCTATCTTGAGAGGTCAGGCGTAGTGTAAGCTTCCCTAAGAGATTTGATAGCTGCTTGATTTTCCGACAACAATGTGATTATCATTCTTGAGTGGAGAGGTAAATGGTAATAGGCGCTTTGCCGCTTTTATAATATTACAATGAACTCTTCTTGAAACACACTACAGTGATCAGTTAATCTACAAAAACTATTTTTCAATCAAGTAATTTCGAAAAGATGTTACAACCTCAACCGACCTTACCTTCTAGCTTTGATCCATCAGTGAAAATCTGAATTGATCTGCTAGTTACGAACAGGTCTTCCTTCCAACCATCGCTCTGAGGGATGATTGTAGAAAACCTTCTCCCAAATGACGTACACAAGGTTCTGTGTTCATGAAACAAAGTTACATTATAGTAAAATATATAATTTTTTTAAAAAAAAACGAAATGTATTTACTACTATTATTAAATAAATCTTTGAGTTATATATCGTTCGAAATAATAGTTATACATGTAAATAGAGGAACATTTCTTGAACTTTTTTGTCTTAATAAGATTTTTCCTTATTTGTATAGCTTCCCACTGTAAATTGTTTGTTTTTTTTTATTTTTGTTGGAATAATAAGTTTGTTTTAAGTGTCGATGAGGGTGAAGTCTTAATAAATGTTACTGCTTTAATGAGAAGCACCTCGCAGAATGCGCCGTCGGCTAAAAGACGCTAGATGACTCCCCAGTCTAATACAAGTCGTGCTCCTCGGAGTCTGCACAAGCAGTCAGAATGGTCTCCTCACAAACACCTTCTTTCTTCCATGACTGTTTGCATTTTTTTTTACTCTTCCCTCTCGTCTGTACCTTATTTCTCCCTTCTTCTTAGTGGATATCTATGAATTAACTACTAAGGCAAACAATGAACCCCCTGTAAGAACTATCAAAGCAGTATACAGTTATTAAGAGGTTTACTTTTAATAACTTTTAAAGGTCGACTATAAAATAATGAACAAAAGAAAGAAATCAACCTCCACGCTAGTAAGAACGCAATTTCATCAGTAAAACTTCTTCTTCAGGTTTCTCCTTCAATAATCTCAGTATACTGCAAGACTCCCTTGCCTAACCACCGTTTTTTTTATATTTCTTTCTCTTGTCATATTCAAATATTTTTACTTCTGCCTTTAAGACACATTTTAAATAAAGTTACAACGTTGGCACGGTGAGTTGATTTAAACCTGGAAGACTGATTGAACTCGTATTCATTTTAGTCTTTTTCTATTAACCAGCCGATATATTATTAGAATTCTATATACATGAAATAAGATTTCAAAGTAAATAAAATGAGTGAATTTAAAACCAATATGTTTGAAGAAAGCTTACTCTACAAGTGAATTATGGAGTAAAACTACAATGTGCTATTTGATGTCATCCAAAAGTAACTTGTGGCAAAGAAGAGGAGACTGAGCAACTTCTTTGTTTTAGGAGTTTATATAAATAATGATTTGTTTAATTAACAGAAGTACATTAATAATTTATAAAAACTCTAATAAGGATATATTTAGAAAGAATAATTAATTTTGAACCAACATTTTTTTTTTTTGGTTCAAAGGAATGTTTGATGTCATTTGATTTTAGTATCATTTGGTCAGAGTTGAATTTAAGAAGTTTTAATTTTGAGTTAAGGGAATAAGAAAAAAGTACATTTAAAAAGTGAGAAAATAAAACAGTTGTAGGGGGTGAGATTGAGGCAGTTGGGATTAGCATGATTGCAGGATGGGTTTTGAGTAAGAATGGAGGCGGTTGGATTGTGGACAGCTGGAGGCAGTTCTGCCCCCGGGAGAGAGGCATCACCCCGGCAACCAGCCTCTATCGGATTTGGCCTGGAGCGGCTTCCCTTCTCTTCCAGTTGCCCCTCTCCATGCAAGTACTGCCTTCCACCAACTCCCTATTTCATCCTTCTCCAGGGAAAAGAATTTCAGTCAAATCAAACAGATTCTAAACAAGTTCATGTTTTATATAACGTTAAATTTGTTGTTATTAAGTATAAAAACACTACGTAGTACTTAAATTAATTGTCAATGCTCCTAATGAAATATTTCCATCAAATATTCTATGCCTGCTTACATTAAACAAACAGATATCGGTAGTATATGCAATTTCTGACCGGAAGACAATGATTTTTGTTCATTTTTCTATTTTTATTTAAGTCTTCAGTGAAGATTTAGAAACAAACTTTAAGTTGAGATCTTTTGTTATAAATCATTTAAAACATGGTATAATGTTTAATCTATAATTAAATTAACAGTTTTATTTTTACACAAAATTAAAAGTTCATTTATAAAATGGTAAAATAAATGAAAAGGAGAATAGTTTTTTAAATGACAGAATAAATTGAATACGAAATCTTGACCCTTCCTTGTTAAGAAGGAAGCGTTGGGTAATTAGACATAAATTAATTTTAAGGACGTATAATTAAATTTACTAAAGAAATGATATGTTTATTTAATTTTAGAAAGTTGGAATGTTCAGCATAGCTCTTTTTACGTGTTTGTTTTTTGAATAATTTTATTGTTTCTTATATTTTCTCTGTTTTTACTCTACTATAAGTAAAGTATAGTGATCGTGAAAAAATTCGATCTCGAGATTTTGACGGAATTACATGTTTTGAGGTCCCAGAAGTCGTTTTATGAAGTTTTTACGATGATGTCTGTGTGTGTGTGGGTGGGTGGGTGGGTGAGTGAGTGTGTTAGCATTGCTTGTTACCACGCTACGGTCCAGAATCTTTGATGGATCAAGTTGATATTTTACACAAAAATGGGCCTCATAAAGACGAAGATCCCTATTGTTTGGGAAGAATTATGCATGATGGGAAAGTCACTTTTTTTGCCAAAAACCGTTTTTTTTAAAACATTTATTTCTCCTAAACTGATAACCCTAGAGTTTTGAAATTTTGACATTATCTTTGACGTTTTAAATGCAACAAACGAAAAATATATTCAGAATATTAAAACAACAGAAAATATTTTTTTTTCAATAAAATGTAAAAATTTTGACTTATAATTCAATCTCAAACCTTGTGAGAGCGATACAAGCCATACTGTTTGACGGACAGGAATGAAACTATGCCTATAAATAGAACATTATATGGAAAATGAGTTGAGATATTTTTTTCTAAAATTACATTCTCTAAAGGGGCGTTACAGTACGATTTGTGTTTTCAGAAAATGTTTTTTTGACGCTAAACGGCTCGTTAAAAAATAATGAAAATTTGAACAAAAATGGAACAAAAAATTAGCAATTCATAAAAAAAAAATCATGAAGTTTCAATTACGGGAAAGAGCAATAACGATATAAAAACTCTTTGTTTATCCTAGACTAAGAGATCACCTGCTATACTTGTCGAATTTTTTGTATTTTTTTACATTGTTTACATTGACTTAGAAATTTTTTGAGCGAATCTACTGAGATAAAATTGATGTTTCTAATGGAAAAATGAAAATATATTATTGACTTATAAGAGATGTAAGAGGAATAATATTGTGCAGGTAAATGATAACACTCACTCAGAAAAAAATCCGTATATATGTTATTTGACAAAGGGGAAGGAAAATGATCTTATTAAATACTAAGAAGCCATAAAATTCCCAGTATAATAATTCTGTTAAAAACCAAAAATGTAAAAGATAATTCAAAATATAAATCTTTCGTTTAGAGATTAATAACTGTAATTATCGTACATCTTTAATTAACAAATCACCTTAAAACAACATTTTCTTCGCTGTTTAAGATGTTTTTCAGAGAAAAAAAGGGTATTTTCCTGTTTTAAATTTGAAAATTTTACATTAATATTCAATGTAGAAGGATGTTAAGTAAACGATGTAAGAAATCTACTGGCTATTTGAACAATAGCCATGTTCTCTTGTAGGATAATATTTCGTTTCAAGAAATGTTCACATTGGTTTTTCAAAAATGTTATTATTACTGCTGTAGTTATACTAATGAAATTATTTGCAAATAATAAATTATTTGTGATGTACAAAAATAAGCTTATAAATTGATATGTCCTTCAATCACTATCTGTACTACCACACGAATGCAATGCTAATAATTATATCCCATTTAGATATTTATGTTATGTTTAAATGATACGTTATGTTTTATATACTCAAGAAATTTGACATTGAGTTACTTATAGTAAAGTAGAGTGTAGGCCACTCCAGATTTTTAGGTCTGCGAAAAAGGTTTCAAATAAAAACCAAACGTTGGTAATGAGAGCTTAATTTGAACCTGAAGAACTGACAGGGTTCGGAAAAAAAATTATATTGTAATATAAATATTTAGTTTTTTAACTGATTTACTCAGAGAAGGAAGGCATTAACTACTGAGTCTTTTGTTATGTATTATTTATAACCTATACAGAAAAACAATTAATGAACCCTAATTGTACAAAAACATATTTTATCATAAAGCTATTGTAAAGGTACAAGTTTATCATCAATATCGCTTAACATGTTTAAATTGAGGCAATAAAATTAGATTTTTAGATAATTAATTACATTATTACATAAAATTCTTTATCTTCGCCGTCAAGAAGGGTTGACATACATTAACATAATAATAATTGCCAGAGACGGACGCTGTGAACAATGACATTACACTATTATTCCAGAATTTTTGTGTCAGACTATTAAAAATTGATGTCTAAACAACTTCCTTCTTAATAACTCACAAGATGTCCGAATTCACTTTCTTCAGTTTAATGTGAATCTGAACAAGGCCTGTTGTTTCGGTTTAAAGATCTTAGTCTCATTTTTGAATTTCTTATTGTGGTTATCACTTTGGTTTTTTTTGCGTGTTTACTGTAAAATCTATATAAAATTAAAATGTATCAGGACTCGGTCAGTTCTTCAGGTTCAAATTAAACTCTCATTTCCAACTTCTTGGGTTTTATTTAAAACCTTTTTCATAGGCAGAAGTATAAAATTTTTGAAACAGAAAAACTAAGTATTACATTAGAGATTATTTTACAAAGAAAAATAGTCTCTAATGTAATAGTTAGTTATTCTGTTTCAAACATTTTATACTTCTGCCTATGAAAAAGGTTTTAAATAAAAACTGATACGTTGGCAATGTGAGTTTAATTTGAACCTGAAGAACTGACCGAGTCCTGATAAATTGTAATTTTGTTTTTATTTCACGGTTGATAATTTTATCAATATATATATATATATATATATATATATATATAATATACTTCAAATCAAACTCAAATGATTGAACAACAAGCACAGTAAAATATAGAAAAGAACACAGAGTGTAAAAGAAAAAAACTTTTTTGACAATCGCCACTTTCAAATATCGGATGTCAAAATATCGAAATGAGTTTTTTCTGTTATTGTCTATTTCTTACTTATTATGTTACCCTGCTCAGACATGTAAGTATGTATTATTAATATAACTCATGTTTTGTTCAGTTTTAAGTTAGAGCATAATCAATTTAGTCTCAGCCTATTTAAGAGTGTAAATATATAGATACATCATTTAAACTGTATAAATATCATCATATATTCATAAAGAACAAAAACACTTATAATTACTACATATAGAGAGCGACGCCAATAATTTTGTATCAGGTGCCTGTTAGTTTTTATGCCAAACATTCAGCTGTTACTTTATGATTAAATAAATAGGCATAAGTAATTTAAACAACTACACCAAATTGATGACATAGGACTATTTGTAAATGAAGAAGTAATGATTTTAGATTAAAATTAATAAATATGAGTACGAAATAACGATCCAAGCTCAACAAAATCTTACTG
This sequence comes from Hermatobates lingyangjiaoensis, assembly GCA_026182355.1. NCBI lineage: Eukaryota > Metazoa > Arthropoda > Insecta > Hemiptera > Hermatobatidae > Hermatobates > Hermatobates lingyangjiaoensis. Next base: position 184,807 of record JAPFBL010000007.1, on the reverse strand, counting down.
TATAATGACGATGAAAAATCTCTACTAATTACCAACAACATCCTTTTTACTAAAATTATGTTAATTAAATGAAATTTAATAGAAACCACTAGGAAATCAACTTCATACACTGACTATATACTAATCCAATTGATTTTGGCTCTTCCATAAGAAATGGTGGCTTGAAATATAAAGCATTTCTAGTACATGTCTACTTTATCATCATGTTCATTATCTATAATAATTACTTTCTCAAAATCAAATGTGTGACGTTTACTTGATTAATGAAATGTCTTATTGAATATCTATGTTAATATAGTTGTTTATGTGAAACAGTAATTAATGAAGGTCTCTCTTTTTTTATACAAAAGTTATTCATGGTGAGGATTTGATTTACTATGATCTGCCCCAATTCTGATTTATTTTATATATATATATATATATATATATATATATATATATGAGTAGCAGTTTGCTTCTCGACGCGAGTACACTTCGCACTTCTTCCCGATGACGACGGATGTCGAAATATCGAAGTGAGTTCTGTAGTGTCTTTCTGTGTTCTTTTCTCTGTGTTAAAGTATATATATACTTTATATAAATACTTTATATAAATATTTATACTTTATTTATATAATATATACTTTATATAAATACTGATATATTTCAAATTGGTAAAGTAACTCAAATAAAGGAAAAGCACACACTTACTGTTTTTAATTTTTGGTTTCAACAATCGCTTAAAATATACCGAAACTTGGCTTTGTAACGTTAACATACTAGTCTTCCGATATTGTAAAAGTTTATAGTTTTCTTATTCAACAATAATTGAAAGGACTTACTTCTGTAACTCTGTATACTTACTGATATATTTTTACTTGTGTCACTCCAAAATCGTAATGATAAATTTTTTTGTATGTGTATATTTGAAATTGGCTTATAATTTTTGTTTTAAACTGTTTTGTATGCCTCTGAAATAAGTTTTAAATAAAAACTAAAGTCGGCATTTATGAATTTGATTTGAATCTGACTTGAAGTGGAAAAACTGACTTAAGTTCCGATTATAATTTAGTGTTACTCAATCATTTTTAATATATTTCAATTGTTAATATATATATATATATATATATATATACAATAAAATAAAAAACGAAGGAAACACACAGAAAGACACAGACATAACTCACATCGATATTTCGACAATCGTCGTCATCAGGAGGTGCGAAGAGCGAAGAGTCCCGCAGAGTTCCTGCGGGACTCTTCGCTCTTCGCACCTCCTGATGACGACGATTGTCGAAATATCGATGTGAGTTATGTCTGTGTCTTTCTGTGTGTTTCCTTCGTTTTTTATTTTATTGTAAAAAAGTCCGCTGGACCGTTTCTTTTAATTGTGTATATATATATATCAATGATCAAACTGGGTGTTGGGTTTTTGACTCTGACGAAGACCGCTTGTTACGGTTGAAAGATCTTAGTCTTTTTTTTCCATTTTCTTATTGTGGTTTGATCATTGATTGTTATTTCACGTGTTTATGTGAAATCTTTTTATATATATTATATATATATATCTTTAATAAGAAGATTGGAAAAAGTATCGAGGAAATACGAGAAGATAAAGATAGGCAAGCAATTTAATGAAATATATATATGCTTATATTGTTGGGTATGACAAAAAATGTTGCTAATGCAAGTAATATTTTTTTGGTGTTTTATTATATTACAACTACCCGCTAGATAACAAGTAATATTGGTATGTGATACATGAACAAAATGAAATAAAAGAGTGGAGAAACCACCCATTGGTGGTACTCCATATAAATTATTCTGATCACTTGAAATTCGTTAGCATTGCTGAGTAGATCTCGGAGTCAAAATTTTTTAGCCTTCTAATAGGGTTGGTGGGAATCTGGTGGGATGATAATTGCTGAATTAAAGGGTTTAGGTTAAAGAGTAAAGAGTCATAAAATTTGCAGTATCGTGATCGGATTTCTTGGTGAATAAAAGGAATTTTCAAATCGTTATCAATGGTATCATTAGAAACATAAAAAGGAGCTTGTACAATTTTTTGAAGGATTATGGATTGGGCTGTTTAGATTCTTTGGATATTTGTACGCTTGGTTGATCGTCAGATTTCGAGTACATACGTCCAAATTGGTTTAAGTATTGTAGTGACATATCAGTCTTTTGTTGTGTAGAGGCAAATTTGATCTTTTGTCGAGAAGTCTGGATAGCATCTTCTATCGTCTCATTAGGTTGTGTCTTGTATGTGGATTCCACGTCAGTCGTTGTTGGTAATTGACAGGAGAGAGTTGTTAATGTAGACAGGAAGGCAAACTTGTCTTCTTAGTGTAAAGGTAATATGGATTGATTTCTCTGTGTTTAATTTTATTCTTTTCTTTTGTACCAAGAAAATAGTTGTTTGAGTATGGGTTGTATTTGTATTTGGTACAGGGTGGGAGCTAGAGCGCTCCCCTGGGGCACACTGGCTTTTATACAGAAGTAGAGGAAAAGGGTAGAAGTAGAAATTTCCGGGTGCCTTTGCTAACCCGGAAATACCTATCAGTCAAATAGAATGCAAGTAATTAATTTTTAAATTTTTGAGGACCAGTAGAACTAGTAGAGGTTACCAATTCTTAAAATATCAATGTAAGGAACTTATAATAGATCAAACTTGTATTTGATGTAAACAGTAATTCCTAATTTCACAATGAAGATAAATCTAGTGATTATACTTTTTGTATGGATTTTACTGAAGAATTCTGTACACTGCGAGGACGACCAATTATTTTCGATGAATATACTAACAAGATGGGATACAACTTGGTTGAAAAACAAAAACTCGAAGGCAATGCACAGAGTGGAAAAACTTTAGGGATGTCAGATGCTAAAAAGAATATAAGAGCGTATCCTTGGATGAGAAGATGGGAAGAAAGGAAGAGTTGAAATCCGGAAAATGAGGAGGACATGATTCGGCAGCAGATTCAATATGCAGTACTTCAGTCAGCGTATCTCCATCATACAACGCAGCAAGAGCCCTTTTAACTTGTTTCTAACAGAAGAAATAAGGGTTCTTAAATACAACTCTATTAAAAGTTAAATGTGCTTAAATATTACATGGAATAAATTAGTTTGTCATCTATTTTTGCCCTATATAAACTCGCAAACTGGTCTTGCAGAAGGAAATTCAGGAGAATATAATTTTCAACTTTCAATATTCATATTAATTTTCAAGAGTACTAAGTCCTCCTTATCACTTCTCACTAAATTATGAATACAATCAATGAATTTAGTACTTCTTGTGTCTAATTTTTTGAAAATTTTGTACCATTAAACACTGGAGCACCCCCTCCCTCCCAAATATTAGGTAGTTAGGGCTCTTTATTGACAAAAGACTAACTTGGAATCCTCATACCCGACTGAAAAGACTTGTCTTAAAATGATGATTCTTATTTCTGTACGACTTCTAGGGAAAAACTCGAAATTGATGCTGTATAACAAAGTACTGCTATACAAAACATTACTGAGACCGACCTGGACTTAAGGACTTGAACTATGGGATTGTGTAAAACCTTCCAATATTCATAGAATACAATCGTTTCAATCTAGAATCCTCCGCAAAATCACAGATGCTCCTTATTACGTCAAAAACTATACCCTTCATAAAGGCCTAAAAATTCTATTCATTCAAAATTTAGCCTGTGGTCGTTGTAAGTCAATTTTACAACAACCTTTCCTCTCACCCAAAACCATTTGTACGAAATCCTTGCTTCCTCCTCACCTTCCCAGAATCCCCCAAGACGACTCAGGAGAAAATGGCCTAGGAATTTACTACTACGATAATACGATAATATACTATAAAACAAAGTGAAAAGTTGAACCAGTGGGTTTCATTCATTACTCATGTACATCGAAGTTATTGTGTAATCTCTTGCTACATATGCTTGTTACGCAAAATATCCGTAGTAGTATATTTGTAAATAAAGATTTAAAAAAAAAAAACTTTTTTTGCATACGGGCTGTTTATATTTAAAGTATGTAGCAGGTTATTGACATTATTGTTGTTTTCTGGAAATTACTTTATTGTATTAATGAAAATGATAATATAATGCCAATCGTACAAGAATGAGTGATATGTCGTTTGCGTTCTTTATTGATATGCATAACCAGCCTTTGGTTTACTATGCTAAATGAACTGTCGACTGACTATATGCGTAGGTTTCACTAACTTCTTAGTACTTGGGAGGAGGTTCGTCTTGAGATGTTTACAGCATACCATATTTATACTGATACCACTAGTGTTTTGCAGCTACACGGTCCTGGTGTCAACTGCGTGGGCTTGCTAGTTTACAGCCTACGAGTTCCGAGGGCGGGGCAAGAACACTTGTCTTTTCAAACGCCTTAATAACTGATATTAAAACTGACAAAGCTTCTTTCAACTGAGCTATCGGTCTCTAAGATTTTCAGCATTCTGAGTAAACCTAGAATTAACGACTAGTTAATCTCATTTAATTGTCATTTCCATGAAATAAAATATGTTATAACTTTCTTTTCGAATAGATTAGAGCAAAAAAAGAACTTCTAATAAGAAAGGTTAATTTTACCTTTTTTTTTTTGGAATAGCTTTACTGTCCTTTAGGACTAATATAACCTGTTAAATGATAGTCCCTACAGCTTTTTCAACCATGTAGGCCTACCGGATGTAGAACCACATGTCTAAATAAAATATAGTTCTATCAAGATTTGGTCCAATTTTTTCGATACATTTTTGGTTGTTTTAAAAATTAGAATTTTTTTCTCCAGGTTTGGTTTGTAGTGTATACACAAACTTTTGCGCATGCACTTACCCACCCTCACACACATACACACACTCAGAAATCACCCAAAAAACATAGGAAACGCAGTTTGGCCATCTAAAAACATAAATCTATCCACATATCGAGATCAAATTTTTCCGTTCATTACTTATAGTATAGTTATAAAATAAGGTAATTGTTTCTTATGTGTGAATTTTTTTTTTTATTATGGTTTTATAATATTCTCAAACATTAGAAACATAAATTAACACAATAAGTGATACTACATTAGATTACAACCTTAATGTCTTTCATTAGATTTAGTGATTTTGTTGGAAAATCTTCTGGTGCCCGTGACATGTAACTTAAGCAGGTATATTTCTGGTCTGATGTTATGTTTACTAATGCTCTTTGCCCTAACACAAGACTGTTACTAATGCTACCCACAATAGACCTAATACCAGTTAATACTCAGGGGCATCTCTTGTGTCAATATATAATAAAAATTTTTCGTCCGTATATTTATATCCTTAAATGTTAATAAGATATTGATTGTTAATCCTCCATATTAATTGTATAAATATCGAATAGAAATATTAATTTTTAATTAACAATATCATACAAAGTCAAATTATTTAACAAAATATTGTTAGACAAATTTTTTTTCCTTATTATACCGATTATTCTTATTCTTATACCGATAAGAATATTTATAACTTTTTTTACTAATCAAAGACTAGAGTATATCTGCTGCTTCCAGTAGAGTGTATCTGCTACACCAGCCGAAGGTGAATACCTTTTTTTTATCACTGTCTTTACTAGAACTAATTGGATTACTAGAACTGGATTGCTTTAATTTACTGCTTGAATGTTATTTAGACCACACTGGGAAAGATACTGCTTCTCGCAGTGATTGGAGAATTTGGAGAACCGGAGGTCACTCGTACTAGGATTTGCAAACACAGCTCACAGTGGCCGTCTCCGTGGTAGACCCAAACCCTCTCACCATCAGGTAGAAAGATTCTACCCGAAGGACCATCCGTTCAAAACAGCTCAGCGAAGACTTAGCAAATCAGCACTTGCTGTGGGGCTATCTGAGCCCTTGAACTCCAATGAGAAGGTTTTATACATTATTATACTGTTGGAACTTTTAATAATTTTTTTTTGTTGCTTTACTTGTTGTAAAGGGTAGAAATCATGAAACCCTTTATTATATATCGACAGATTTACTTAGTTTCAGCTCCCCTAAATACGTGTTTCGACTTTTTTCATGTTTGTATTTGTCGGAGTGTATTTTCCAAAAAGCTTTTGGAAAATAAAACATATAGCACTGCTTGATGACTCAAATAGATAATATTCCCAAAAAGAACCCTTATAGTGTAAACAATCACTATAGGTTTTGTGCAATATTTCCTTGTTGCTAATTTGTTGCTCCTTATATATGAATCACCTGTATAGTTTTTTGTTAAATTTGCTGCAATGAATATAGGTGTCATGGTTCATTTAATGAATTCAAAAAAATCATTTATCCTTTAACTACTAAAACTGAAAAATTAAAGTTTTATATCGTATCATTCTCCTAAGCTTAATATTACAAGAAGAAAAATTCAACATTGTTTCTCTCTTGTAAGAGAATGTGGCCCTCAATATTCAAAACGAAAATCCTACTTACTGGATTTTTTTTTCATTAACTTTAAAGTTTTTTCTTAGACTTAAACCAAATAGGCTTATCGAAATTTAAACACTTTTTAAAATTCTAAAGTGCTTTCTACAGGTAGTTTTAAAAAGAAAAAGTAGTAAATATTTGAAACTACGAGTATTAGTGCCATAACAATATTCTTCTAAAGTTAACTAACTGACTTCTAAAGTTAAGCACATGCATATTAATGTGTTCTTCGGGCTCTGATATTATACTGCTTCATTACTTCACTTTGAAGTAATTAAGTAATTAATTATTGAAGTAGAAAGTAATTATTATTAAATAACAATAAAATAATTATAAGCACGCAAATCATTCATAATAATACACCACAAATTGTAGAATATATAAATATTTATGAAATCAATAATAATATATAATTTAAGTAAGTATTATTTTGTTATAAAAAATTATAAACAGAATTTAATGCAAAATTTTGACCCATTTAAACGTATCCTAACAGTGTGTTTTCGTACGTCAATCAATATTTTTTTAAACATTCCATTTTTTAAGTCACACCGTTTTATAAAGCCTAATAACATGCTGTGGATATATATAGTTTTTGGTGAGGTTATTGCTCTTATTAGTTTTTTATAAGATTGAAATATGGGGGAGAGATTTTACTGTTCTCGGTGTCTGAACAGATATTAATTTCAATTAATTAATATTAATTTCAGTTGGGTTTTTGTAATTTCGACTCAAGCTACTCTGACGAAGACCGCTTGTTACGGTTCAAGAATCGCAGTCTTGTTTTCCCACTTCATATTATGGTGTGATAGTTGATGGCTGTTTCACATGTTTCTGTGAAATCTTGTATATATTATACATATATATCGCATAAAAGTATATCATTGTTTGGACGAAACGATGTAACTATATATATTTAAACAGAAAACTCATCACGATAGCAAAAAGGAAAAACATTTATGAGGACTTTTGCAAGCATCATCGGAGGGCAAACATACAAAAGAATAAGACAGTAACAACGAGGTTGAAATGAACAATATGATAGTTGCCTTTCTTACAGATCACTATATTAATTAACTTGAGGAAGACAAAGTTTATCATTCCCTATATAGAATCAAGTTGCTAATGTGGCTGGCTTGAGGCTAAACTGGGTACCAAAGAACAAACTGGTGCAGTTTCCGGCTCTAGGAAGGCCCTGAAGCTAAATGTGGCTAAAACAAACATGGTGACATAATGAAACTATATCACTATTTTATTGCACTTTAAACTCAATTCCTGTGATAATGTACGAGTGTAGTTAATAGGGAGGCAGGAAAAAGAGTTGTCAACATAACATTGTGTGAATATTCTTGTCACTTTTTTTCTATTGGAGGTAACATAAATTCTCTTCAACTTCTTTTAATACTGTTAAAAAAATTTGATTAGTTATTAAACCTTTATTACCTTTTTTAAAGTTGATGATAAGATTAGTACTAAACTTTGGAATTACTATAAGGTTGGTGACAGAACAATGTTTTTTTTCGTAAATATAGATCTTCTCTTCGAGTAATCAATACCGTGTAAATACAGTTTTATTCTCTGAAGGGAAAAAGAAAGAAGAATAGGATTATACTTTTATGTTAATTGAAAGAGAAAAGAAAGAGGAATATTGCTTTATGAAGAGACGTCGTTATACTGTTGGGTAACAATCAATCTTGTTTAACAATTGTTAGAAGAAATTTGCTTGAAAGAAAAGGGGAAAAGGTTTTTTTAGAGAAAAGAAATTCCGTTAGAGGTAATTCATAATGATTTGGTTAGAAGGCTGGGGTGGGGGAGTAATTCAGTTTGGGAGCAATTCCACGGCTCCTGGCGCTTTCCTTCCGCCAGAATGCTGCCCGCCCAGGCGAGGGTAACAGTGTTATCACTTTAGTGCTTGGCCTTACTTGCTTCTTCGAGTCCCTCTTCCGACAACGCTCTTTACAACAAATATCGCACTCGATAACTATTTCGCTGATTAATACACAAACATTACTTAATCAATACTTCAATATGAATATATGCATTATTTGTATATATAGATACACAACAATTAAATGAAACGGCCCAGTGGACTTTTAAATAAAAAAGAGTTAAAACAAAAGTAACGTAGAGATAGACACAGGTATAACTCACTTGCAATATATATATATATATATATATAATATATATATATATACACACTTTTTCGTTGGAAATACGATCCAAAACGGACAAATATAGTTCAATATAGACAAAGAAACATAGAAAAGTCAAAAGAACACACTTACAGTCTCTAATTTTTGGTTTGAACCGTCTTCAGGAGAGATAAGAGAGGGAAACCAAGCGCACTGGTTCAGAGACGGTTGGAGACCAACAGTGTTGCCGCATGCGCGCCCGGTCACAGAAAATAAGGTAGACAGGAATCAATTTATAATTACATTAAATTTGGAATATGAAACAATAAATAAATAAAAGAAAAAATTGAAAAAATTAAGAGAAATTGACTTTTTCTTTTTCTTTTATTTATTTATTGTTTTCATATTCCACTAATTTAATGTAATTATAAATTGATTCCTGTCTACCTTATTTTCTGTGACCGGGCGCGCATGCGGCAACACTGTTGGTCTCCAACCGTATCTCTCCTGAAGACGGTTCAAACCGAAAATTAGAGACTGTAAGTGTGTTCTTTTGACTTTTCTATGTTTCTTTGTCTATATTGAACTATATATATATATATATATATAGTCGTTATCTCTCTTCGGAGGGACACACATCCATCTTCGTGATAATGAAGCTATGGAAATATAGCATTGAGTTTATGTTTCATTTCTGTGCGTTCTTTTTGAGAATATAGTTTATATATATATATATATATATTAAACAAGATTTCACAATAACACTTGAAACAAGAATCAATGTTCAAACTACAATAAGACATGGGAAAAAAGAATAATATCTTTCAACCGTAACAAGCGGTCTTCGTCAGAGTCCAAAACTCAACTAAAACACAAGCTGCAGTATTTTAGTGATGGAGTGATAAAATACATCATGGTGAGGAGTTGAGAGGAGTGGTAGGGATGTTTTGGTAAACAAATGAGTACAGAAAGAAATATTAAAAAGCTATCCACTAGCTGTCAACCCTCTTAGATGAAGCTATTTCCCTTCTTAGAACTGAGTCAAGTTTGAACAAATCGTTACTAATGTTTATAAATTTGATTAAATCTATTAAATTTAATGAGAGAGGATTCATAATATTTCTTAACAACAATTTGAGCTAAATTTGATGATTGGTAAATAATTCAAATAAATTTGAGTCCAATCAATTTGATGATTTTCATTGTTTATATGCAAGAATAAGGCGCTAATTTTTTCTTGTCTACCTATGGTGTATTGGTGTTTTTTATACGTGTTTTTACAGATTTACCAGTTTGACGGAAAAAACCCAACTGATAAAAATATAGTTTGTCAGAACTCGGTCAGTTCTTCAGGTTCAAATTAAACTCTCATTTATATAAACTCTCATCAATAGTAGTTGTATTGATATAAAGAATAAAACGTGCCCTCCCCATAACTCAAATTTACCCAAAAAGAATGGAGTTCTTAAATACACAAAAATGTATGTCTTAAAATTAGATGTGTCGAAGGATACAACATGCAGATTGATTGAAAGATTATCTCTAGACAACCACAGTTTACCCCAGACTGTGCAAAATAAAATAAGTAATCATTTGGAGTTTGCTTGCATAGTTTCAAATATGTTATTCTCTTTGGATTTCATGTATAATTAAAACATCACAAATTTATTTTATTAAACTTATAAGGATCAATTTTATTTTACTTAAATTGATTGTCCTGAAAAAAATCAAATTTATTTTTTTGACTACATCTCTATATTATTTGTGATTCAATCCTTTTTCATTTACTGTAGGATTCCACGCAACTAATGCATATGATACCATCAGCTTTATCACAGCAGTAACAGTATTATCTACTCCCCAACTGAATATTTGTGGTTATGAAAACATATTCTACCAAAGAAGTTCTCATAGAAAAAGTTTTTTTATAGCCTTAGAGAATGCATCTGAACTTTTTGAGTTCAGTCTTTCAACTAAAGAGTCTCCAAGAGTATTCCATATTTTGATAGCTCTAGCTTAACATTTTCATTAAAATAAATTCTGACATTGAATTTCTTTCGAAAGATTATTTCATCTAGATTTATGTCTAGACTTATCTACTTTTCCCAACTTTCACCAACTTGGTTAGTATACTGCAAAATTTCAAAGGCAGTAGCGTCAAGCTTTTACCTTCTTATAAACATTAGACCCTGTACATCTCTGTGTATCGTAAGGAAGCTGATTTAGAATACAAGGAGATCATTCGTAACCAATGACCGCAATAACCAAGTGCCGGAGTATAACTTTTAGTCGTCACAGATTCAGTTTGAGTAGATCAATACTAACTTACAATACTAACTATAGAATTATATAGTTGCAGAACTATTCTATAGTTCCATGTTTAATTGCTCAATATATAATAGCATTGATTTATACGAAGCCGTATATCATGAGCGTCAGGTTTACTGTGCGAGTAAACCGAAAGGATTCCAAATGAACTATTGGTCTTAATGAACTATAAAAATATGCGTATCTAAGGATAACAGAGCTATGATAATCTTTTCTGCCTCTAGCATGGAACAATTATTAAAGAGTTCCCTACTTAGGTATTTTTTTATAAAGAAAGATCCATTTTCAGTCTATTGAGAATAGTGTCGAATTGAAATGTTTCCTTGAGAGAAATTTCTCATGATTTAGTAGATAAAACATTAATCTTCGAAAATATTTATTGATTTTTGTTCGAAATTTCGCTAATTTCGAAATATTAACGGAACATTAATGACCTATAATTTGTTAACCCATGTAGTAACCCATTATCTTATAAATACTCTTGGATACTGATAATCTTGCCAAAAAAGTAGCTATCGCCCCTTTCATAGTCAACTCGTACAGTCAGTGTTTTGACACCCCGACATACCTTAACAATTTGGTGCAGAGTTCCCTGCAACAAAGAACTGTTGCCCGCCAGAGTCTAAACGCGGGCAACAGTTCTAGACTCTGAGCTGAGTAGTTGTACTCAAACATGCGATCAAACAGAAAGACCGTACGGTCTGACGTTTTTAACCTACAGGGAGATCGGTTTCTATTCTATCTATTTATAAATACTTCTATAGTTATATATAAATACTTCTATATATATTATATCTTCTTAAAAATATAAGAAGGAGGCCAATAAAAAGAGGGCTAGAACAACCAGTCGAGTTTGTAAAAAAGGTTAGTTTCAACTAAACTTTAATTTGTAAAAAAATAATAGAACTTCAAATGAGGGTAAAAATATATGTAGGGTATTTAACGGGACATTATCTTAAAACTAACACTTATGAAACCTGAAATTAACATCATACGAAAAATGCAAACCCAGTCTAGAAGAGATCTATTTAGAAGAAGAATTCTATTTAAATGCAAAGCTATCAGCTTTAAAAGGTTACATTTTTTTTGCAAATGTTATCTAAAATTTTTATAAGTGAGGGATCCTTTCTTAACGACAAGGATAAAGACATAGTTTGTTGTCTTTAGAAACGACCGTGATCATGACTACCTTGTGCCTCATTCCGATGAAACACAGGCCTGAATTTATTAATGAGATGCAGATTGTTCAGAACAATGATTCCGGTTTTGACATTATTGTATAAAAGGGATACAGCTATATATTTCGACAAATAAAGTCATTAAACTGATTATCTCCGAGTTTGAAAATACCTTACCAGAGAGTTTTATACATCCATACAATAGTCACATTGAAAGAAAAGCAAGCGTCAATTGATGCCAAGTTAGTATTATATTAACTTATAGGATAGTTGTTTGTAGACAACTCCAGATTTTTTTTATATATTTTATTAATTTAGGTGGGGACAGGTATTTGTTGACTTTCTACACATCTAGCATAGGTGTGGACATGATCTAAAAAGTCATCCGTATGGAACTCTTCAATTCATTTTCACAATGAGCAACGTACATGCACGGAGTAGGGTGCGTTAAAATAACCAAAAATTAAAAAAAAGTGCCTCTTATTATAGATTAACACTTTTTTAATTGTGTATGAACTAATTTTTTGAAATTTTTGGTATCCAAATCGGACAATATAAAATTGCAAGTAAATCAGCCACCTCTTATTAAAATTGTATGTCATTTGGATAGCTGTATTGAGCGAATCAGCATGGAACCACTTGATTTTAATATTCATATATGTTTACAGATGATGAAATTCTTGATTGTTTTATATGTATTGCGTAGGCATTGTTAGAATAATAAGAATAAGGAATATTAATGTTGATGCAGTTTAAGTATGCCATCCAGTCAACTTACAAGGCATGAAGAACAGGTGTAATTTACAAACTAAACACAAGATGTTGTGCATGAATTACTCGCCATGAAGAATGAGAGAGACGGCCATCTACTTGCTCTATCAAGCCAACCTACCAATCTCGTAATATATATGATTAGACTTTTCGTATTTCCGCATGTAGGATTATTAGGGAAGGGGTGCATGCGTGTCGAGAAGCGAGGCTCCATTACGTTCAGAGAGAGGGGGTTCCTAATTGTTCTGCCACTCACACAGACACCGGCGCTTGCCAATTACTGATCTAGCGAGGCAGTAACAGCACTCCGACTCAGGAAATACAATGAATACATATAAATGTATAACGACCACTTCGTCCACAGGTCTGCTGTTCACCCTTATCTTCATCTCAGCCAATTCCCAATTTCACAATGGTCTGCTCAAATGGTAAACAATTATAATTATACCCTCTTTACAATGTGAATTCTTTAATTTCTACCTCATCTCTCATGTTAATGAAATTAAAATATATGCTAAGTCTATAAAAAGTTGTTTTGTTGCTAGATTAGGAAACATAATTTTTTTTTGTTACGCGTTCCTGAGCTGACTAAAAAATTAATTCTCAGAAATACTTCTGTCATTTGTTTTATTATCTTATTGTTCTATTAATGAATATTCTACACAAAGCTATTATGCAATCATTACTTATGATAATTAATAGATGTTTAGATTAATCAAAGATGCAATGCAAAAGGGCTCCTTGATCTCTGGTTACTAGTCACTGTCAAAGATTTGAGCAACGTGTTTGATTCCCCGACACTTGAAAGCTTATAAGATCTAGGTAATTGAAAATCAAGTTGGGACATTAATGAGATGGCCGACTTAGTTTTCAATTCGCCTAAGGCTGATAGAAGAGTTATTTCGTTTCACATGGCCTGCTCCAGTCCAAGCCTAACAGATATAATACCCACTAAGCATTCCCATCAGTTTTTTTCTGATGATCAAAGACAAATATAAATAACATGTTTGAGCAAAGCAATGAAATAATTAAACGATGCGTATTTTGATATTTCAACTTGATAGTTGAATTATTACAAAAAAAAAAAAGATGGGAAAATGAAGAGGAAGTTCCAGTTTGATGGAAAGATTGGGAAGATAATGGCAGTTTGGTTTGGTGTTGACCAAGGAAGGACTGTTACAGTGTGACCACCCGGCGGAACACTCCACTAGTCTCTCATTAGAAGCCGTCTCCTTAGTGCTTGCATCCTTAGCCCCACTCCATCCCAAACAGCCTAATTAAGTAATTATTCTTTATTTTTACTTGAAAATATGGATTGATATTTAAAACACCTTTTATCATTCTCGTTTAGGTTTCAACAATCATTTAGAAACAATATTCATCTATCATGCTTTCAATTGACCAGAAATCCTTTGGAAAGTTTCAATTAATCTTCTAAATAGTCATTTGTTACAACTATTCAAATATATGAAGATGTATTGCTAACAACTGGCTAACTCATTAAAGCAGAGCAGAAAGTATGATGGTAGGGAGCGAACATTTCAAAGTGCAGTACTTTGACGATCTATTCAAGCGGCAAGAAATCATTGGAAATTAATCCTTAAAGGTGTAAACGTATTCACAACCTTGTGTGCTAAAAAACTGATAACAAAATAATCAGATTCAATTATTTTAAAAAAGGGTGATTTTGGAGAGAATCTGAAATAAGTAAATATTAAGGAATAGATTGCGACCACTTCTAAAGGAAACAATTTGATTCTTTCTGACTACATCTAAACACTCAAAACGTCAAATAACTGTAACAATGTAAAAAACAGGGCACATAGTAGCAATATCTAGCAATCAAAATGGTGGAAACATTTTTGAAAACATATTTCGGAAATATTATTGAATAAATATTTAATAAAAACAAGAAAAAAGAAAGTTGCCGTTCACTTCAGACACTGATGATGTTTTATTAATATATTTTTTATTGTACAGGTGAAATTAGAAGTGATTAAAGGTGTATTCAATTGTATGTGTATACCATAATATAACAATAATAGTTATAGATTATGTTTTCTAAATTTTTCTTGGGTATACTTTTTGTAAATAACGTTACTCTTCTATCTGTTTGTGGTGTAGAAATCTTTAATGCACTACCGGGTATACGACAGCAACCTATGGTTTCTAAATAAAATATGGCTTCTCTGATGACTGCATTTTACTCTTAAAGTAACTAAGTAACATTTATCGATCAAAATAAGTTTAAAAAATTGATGAGTAATATCATACATTTTACGAAGAAGGCATAGGGAAACATTGTCTTTATAGCAAGATTACATACTGCAGTGTAACTAATATGATTTTCTCTTAAAAGTACATAGTAAAATGATCAAATATAAAGTGCCAATTCGATTGAAACCAACCACTCATCATTGCTGTCTTATTGACCTTGTTTGGTCCAACATAAACGTCCAAACATTTTTTTATCACATGTGGTACATATTCAAGCCATGTGTCATTTTTTTTTCATTGAGGGTGATTATAGCACTTATTAATATTAATCGTTGACATGTTTCGGCAATTTATCCACAATTACAACTACGAGGTGTGTAAATAAAGTAGTGAGACTGGCAACGTCGCTTTCGATCTGGCAACGCTGGAGACGCGTGGCCTTGAGTAGCGTCAGGTGCACGTGTGATGCGCCTCCAGTATGAATCTGAACTCGCCACAGTCATTTGTTTGTCCGTAGCGTTGGTTTTCGTGAAATGGTTTTTTCTTGAGCGTTTTAAAAATGAGTGACCTCAAAGTTGAGCAGCGGTGTGCAATCAAATTTTGCTTCAGACTTGGACATAATGCAACCGAAACTTTTGAAAAACTTCAGGAGGCCTATGGAGAACGTGTTTTATCAAGGGCACAGGTTTTTCGGTGGTTTAAGGAATTTTCAGAAGGAAGAGAGTCGATTGAAGATGAACCACGAAGCGGAAGGCCTTCAAGTGCAAACACCGATGAAAATGTCAACAGAGTACGGAACCTTGTTCGTTCAGATCGACGCTTGACAGTCAGAATGATCGGGGAACAGTTGAATTTGAATCACACCTCCGTTCATCACATTTTGACCAATGAATTGGAGATGAGAAAAATTTCTCATTCGCCCTGTCACACTGCCATCTCAATAAACGAGTTTTTGGCCAGTAAAAACATTCCTGTTGCTCCTCAGCCTCCTTATTCACCAGACTTGAGTCTTTATCACTTTTTCCTCTTCCCGAGATTGAAAAATCACCTCAAGGGAACTCATTTCGGGACACTACAAAACATACAAACTGCTGTAACCGACCAGCTGAAGGCCATTCCAGAATCCGAGTTCCAGCAATGCTACAATGATTGGAAGGACCGTCTCCAGCGCTGTGTGGCTTCCGAAGGGAACTATTTTGAAGGTGACAATATTATATTGTAATTATATTTGAATAGAAAATTTTAAAAAAAATCAGTCTCACTACTTTATTTACACACCTCGTATTACTGTCCTGAAGGTAGATCTAGTACATTCAAAACATGTCGACAAATAACATAGGTAATATTATACCAGCATAACAGAGTATACTGTTTGAAAGAAGAGCCGAGAAAAGACTTTTGAAAAATAGAGGATCTTTGCAATAAGCAGATACAAACCAAATATGGGCGTTATTTAACAATATATATATATATATATATATAAATACATAACAAGTTCAAAAGCGAAGAATAGTAACACACATAAAAAGAGACACACTTATTAGCTCAAATTTTTGGATAATCCATCTTCAGAACGAAAAGAGATATTGTTTATATCTATATTAAAGCAATTATTGAAAATGTTTCAGGGAACCAAATTTTTATCTTATTGCAGATTAAAAATACATTGAAGAAACACAAAAAATCACGGCGAAATTTTGACATCCACGCCATCAGGAGAGTGAATGAGCCGCTCAGAAGGAGAGCCAAGTCTTCACCTTATTCATCTTCCTGATGAAGAGGGATTTCGATATTTCATAGTGAGTTTTTGTGTATTTTCTCTGTGTGATTTTATTTCATATATATATATATCACAAAGAAATCACCGTAAAATCAGTATTCAATTGAATATATTGGAAGACCTTTAAGAGTAACTTCTTGTCAAAGAAATAAGAAAAAGAGGAAAAAATTGTTTCCAGTTCTTTGACAATGATGTCGAGGTCAATGACCTCGAAGGGTACAACAGGTTTTCATTGTTTATTGATTTTGTTATGATTTCTTTGTTCGTTTAGGTACGCCTGTATATTGTGAAATTATTGTATACATATATATTTGTTTATGTCAGCAATATAGTTTATGATTGCTGATAATATATAGTTTATAATGCCAGCAATTGTTTTTTTATTATGGGCGCTATTGATGAAGCAGAGGCAATTTCAATTATACATATCTGTTAGTTTGTTTATGGTAATAAGTAAAACTGACAGTTGTAGGTCAAATGTACAAAATGAGATTGATCTGCGTAGAGCCGGTCAAGGGCGCAAGGACTGGAGTTGACAGTTGATAGGGTTGTAGCGCTATGTCAAGAATTCGAAAACATTAGTATGTGCATTGATTAGTCCAGTCAGACTGCCTGGCCACTACTTCTCCCAGTCCACTGCCGGCCTCCACCATCTCCTTCCCATACCTATCTGCTCCACAATCTCCACCTAACCATTACCATTACATGTAATTACTTATCTCAGCTTCATCTCCAGCCAGAGAGAATGTACTCCAGCGCCAGCATCACGCGTGTGGACGACCGCGTCACTCCAACTCCCATTTCAAAATCACTGGCTCGACTCTTTCTTGTCAAACTTATAGCAAACAATATCATCATCGATTTGAAAAGTTGTGAAAACAAATTACTTTTCTAGTGTATCCAACAATTTACAAACGCCTCCTGAAATAGACCGTTTCTTATCTGAACAACACTAGCAGCCAATGTTGTTAAAGGATTTGAACCCACTTCCAAGTGACTTCTGTTTATTATGATGTTGGGTTCAAATTGCTCCAACAATGTATTTTAATTATCTGGTATAACTTCTTGTTTTATACCAGAGTTGCCATTGTTCAAATTTCTGTAAGTCATGTTTGCATTGAGCTTTCATAGTATTGTAAAGTATTGTAATTTACGTTAAAGTACAACTAAATATGCTCATATATATGTAGCTTTAGCTTATCTTCGAGTCATCTTTTTATTTTGCTACAGTTTTTAAGTCAAATACAGTGAGGGGTTGTCAAGGCATTGTCCAGACGCGTTGAGTAGCCCTGAGCGTTGAAGACTGGAAGTTTAAATTTTGGTCATGATTATTTAGATCTTGGATTTAGATTACTAAAGTGGGAGAAAGAGGATTTCGTGTATATCATCCACCAAAGAAGATGTAAACTCATCGTTTTTAGTTCTTAGTTAAACATCCATGCCTTAATTAACTTGAAAGGTAGAATTTAAGATTGCTGATATATTTTAATCGGTCAATCAGGCTCTCCAGTAAACTAAAATGAGTATCTTCTACACAATGGGCCATATTTTCTATTTGTATTAGAGCTTTGAATGTAAAAACCTATAAGTATGGGCTTTAAGAAACAAACTTTATCTGCATCCGTATTAGCACATCAAGAAATAATGTGGCAACAGTTTCACTCTGTGTTCTATCAAATCATGGGTCCTTTTTAGTGGGTCAGGCCCAACATATCAGTTATACTGATGTTACTCACCAGATAATATGATTTTAAAGATTTTCTTTTTTAAACAGTTGCAAACAACTTAATATGATATGATTAAATCATAATTAGTGATACCATTAATCACTATTAAACTTGTTTTTAACATTCAAAACATGAAGTTGTAGTTAAGTGGACCTGCGCCAAAGTGGTCGTTACGTCATGTCATCACAGTGTTTGACATTGCCTTGATACCTAGTAGCTGACAAACACTCCTAGAATGTGATTACCGATAAGACAATCATTTAAATTAGCCACAAGTCTCTTAATTTACAGATTTTAATCAGAGTATGTTGTCTGAACACATTTTGAAACATTCTTTCACCATCAAGTTCTTTAAGGTTATCCAGTTTTACACAGAAATTACTTTTTTTACTAAGAGATTTAGTATATTTCAGTAAACTATAATTTGAAGTTATGCCAATTTTTCAAGCGATTATCAATATTCTTATCGATTATACCTCACCTATAATTTTAAGTAATAATTATTTTTTAAGCTCAATATAATTCTAAACGACTTGAATTATGGTAGTTTATCAATAGTATTTATTACTAATACTCTTAGTTCTTGCATTCCGTAGAATTAATTTCAAAATAACCTTCTTTTAAATATTTTGTGGAATTTTTTCAGTATAGACCATTAAGTCAAGTATTTAACCATACTTATTACACCATATTTAATCAATGTATTATTTTCAAGATATATTTATTTTTTATTTAAGGACTAATAATTTTTTATTAATTTTATTGTTAGTTAAAAAAATTATAAATGATTAAATTAAGATTTTCATTTTAAAAATTTATAATTTTGATTAGTTCTTGTAAAATATACAAGTCAATTGGTAAATTGTTAAAATTATAAATTAATTCCAATTACAAACAATTCATTTTTAATTTATATTGTTGTTTTCAAATTATATAGTATGTATTAAACAAGAATAATTACTGACAAAACTAGAACAAATGAACATTTGGTAGGAAACATTTTTTTTTAAAGTAAGTTATTATTATATAATATAGAAATAGATGAACTTGTAAACCACAGTGAGGAATTCACTAATGCGACTAAGATGTTTAAACAGAACAACTTATGTTCGGCACATTGGTGAATTTCTTACTGTGATTTGGACGTTCATTTTTATTTCATATATCACTGTGAAATTTTGTTTTTCGTTGTATTCGTGTTGCTCTTGTTAAACTCAATGTATATTTCTCTAATTTCATCAGTTACTTTGGAGAATGCTGTCAGCTTGTTCGTAAGGTAGACTCCTCCACAAGCAGAGACAGATAGATTCTCGTCCCTGAGAAGTAAGGCAGATCTCAATATATTCAGATCAGATACTCATCTTTGATGAAATGTTTCGGATATATGAGTAATTTTGTCTTCATTCAAATTCAAGCCTTTAAACCGACGCGATATACTAACAAGTAACTTTATTTGCATTGTAATTATTTATTTTGTGAAACTAAATCCAGCCCAAAATTATCTGAGAATGCCACTAATCATTTAGACTATTTTGTTTCTCATTGTATGTATTTATGCACTAAATAGATATAGATGACATGTATATCCGAGTAACAAGATTTCACTATAAACATGTGAAATAACAGTCAATATCTAAAGCACAGTACCACAGGTCTTCGTTGACATCAGTTGGACGAGGACCACTTCTTTTGTTTGAAAGATCTGAGTCATTTTTCTGATTCCATTCTGTGGTTTGGACTTCGTATATCTGGGTGTACTATTTGAAATGATAATACTACTATGTGGTCACAGTATGATTAAAGGAAACTTATTCATTACAACCATGTAATAGGTCTCACAGAATGCTTCTTTTTTTGATTATTTACGTGTAGAAGATTCCTCATGGTAGTCTATATATATTTTGATAACGTATTTAGAGAATGTTGTATTTGTATACTGTTTGGCCAAGTTAAGGATTCTACTTCCTTTAGAAGATCACACATAATAGATCAGTGATGCAATATATCCGACAGCTTCTAGTGGAGATCCCTAGAAGATTGTGTTTCTCAGTTGATTAGTGCAGAGATCTTTGACGAGTGCGTAGAGGCTTGCACCGCACAGATGAAGGTCTCGCGATTTTCTTCGAGCACAAAGGATAACGTATACATCATTTTCAGTTTTCATTTTCAAACTAAACAGTTTGGTTTTTTTAAAAGAAAAATTTAATTCCGATAGTAACTATCTCAGTGAATTACAGTGAGAAATACAGAAATAGCTCTAAGATTTTTCATCAAACCAACTAGTCCTCGTCAAAGACATAAGATAAATTGAAGTAAGAGAGATATTTTGAAAAAGGAATGAAAAGAAAGAAAAGGATGATGATGAAAGAGAAAACAGGATGAAATAAACCTGAACTTCTTTGTTTTCCGTGAATTTTTCTTCTTAAACTCCTCTATTACCTTCTTACTCGGGGTTCGATCCCCATCTGGCCCTCAATTTATTCATAGGGGAGGTGAATAAATCTGAGCACGTCGTCCCTCGGAGAAGGACGTTAAACCGTCGGTCCCGAGCCTGTACGATGTCAGGTACTCGTTAAAGATCCCAACTCTAAATACACTTGAGTTAGGCAAAATTTAGGACTCCCACTGTAAAATCAATCTTCATTGTGTGGTATCACGAAGGGCCAATGCTTGGCCTACGTGTGTTCCCTTGTGGGACTGTCACTGCAACCTAACCTAACATAACCTATCCTCTTGCTCAATAGCAAACCACCGTCTGTAATCTACTCTTCCATTCTTTGTGAAACTCTGATGAGAACTAGTTACTAGGTCAAAAAATCTTAGCCCCGTCGTGTTTTACTCGTTAGTATACTAATAAATAACCTCTTTGGAAACTCAGAACTCTGGACTTAATAAACTTCAAACGTGATCACAGTATTTAAGTTATTATGTAATGAGCAACCTAAATACATAATAACGAGTATTTTTGTACACGAATTTGTGTGAAACCTGATGAGAAATGGTAATATATTAAAATTTTTTTGAGATAAGATTATTTGTTTGCAATGAAAGAGTTTTTTTTAGATCTAGTTTTGAAATTGAAGCAAATCAACATATTTAAGACACCATTATTCACAGAGGTGATACATTTTAAAATGCTCTAAAATTATAATCTTTACTACTCTGCAGAGAGCTTGTTTATTATATTGAAAATAAAAACTAAATTATTGTCCTAAATATAACCAAATCAAAAATGGACTAACAAAAAAAAAGGCTTGCATTCAAAACATCGTTGGATGGATCAAATTGATTTTAAACGTAAAACTGCGTTTAGTGTGGTATAGTGTATATCAGGAGTGCTCAGACATTTTCTGAATGGGAGTTACTTATGAAATGAACAAGTCACAGTGATCTACCCACTGCATTTATTTAGAAATATATTGCGGATTCTTACAACTTAAGATGGTATATGTAATATTTCATCGGGAAATAACATTCTGTTCCCATTACAGATAGAAGAGATACGTTTTCTGCTTTCCCGATCCAGTTTCCCCACTCTTTCTTAATATTGTAAAAAAAAATTTAAAGTAAAGAGTAAGAGGAAACCTTGATGATTAGCTTATTAGCTTTACTGCTGTTAATAATATCTTAAACTGTTGTAAGCTACAAAATAACCGTGAAAACGCGTAACTCAACTTAGAATAGTTCCTACCTGTATTCGTATTACATTTGTTTAAATTAATTAAGACACTTTTCTTTTCAGATTACAGTCAAATAGATTTATTAAACTTTAAAATATATTTCAAAACGTTTTAATGAGCTTTTAAGAAGTCATTTTAAAATGAGAAAAACAGAAATAAATGTGAAAATATTGATGAAAATATGTTATGTACGGATTATAGCATAATGCGTATTTGCAAGTGTTCTTCGACACTGACCTTGCATTTTTTTCACTTTACCATATATTTATGGAACAATATTTTGATGAAATAACAATAGAATAGATATAAATATGTACTACGATAAATGATCAAACCACAATATGAAAATGGGAAAACAAGACCAAGATCTTTCAACCGTAACAAGCGGTCTTCGTCAGAGTCAAAAACCCAACTGAAACACTAGATGCAGAAAACATCTGGTGAGGGGTTGAGAAGAGTGGGAGGGAAGAGTGGTATTTCAAAAGGGTGAAAGCGCAGGAAAGGACTAATGTCCAGAAAGGGATGTTTGGGGAAACAAAGGAGTACAGTAAGAAAGAGTAAAAATCTATCCGCTAGCTATTGTGGTTTGATAAATGTGTAGCTATTTATCACGATAAATACAGTGATATGTTTGTAATATATAAATGTAATGATATTAATCACAGAATAGTTTATATTTTTGGACCTCTTTAAGTAGAATTCTGGCTTTCTACCATATAGATTTTTCTTTTTATTAAATTTTAATTAAAAAAATAGAACATTAGTGATTTACTTGCTAACATGTGCGTACCTTAATGTCTTAAATTGTGAATTGTATCTTGAATTATAGTTTAGATTTTTTCAAAATACTTATATTATTTAATATATATTTTTTTTAATTTATGAAGTCTACTTGTGAAGTATACTCGTTTCTTTTATTCATTTTTACTTTTTTCAATTTTAATAAATCTATTCACGTGGGGGAAAAATATAGATTAGTATAAAACAGTGAGTTATAAAAAGCAAATATATTAATACTGTTGACTACACCATAATAACTGAGCAAACGCGGAAAATCTATTTATTAAGTCATCTTTTATACTGATTGAATAATTAGTAAGTGAATGAGAAATCAAGAAAACACTGAAAGCGTGAGACTGCGTTGTACGATTCAACACACTCCTCAGAGCATTCATCAGTACGCTGTAGGTTATGGCGATCAATAGCTTCTCATTCAAACTTCTTCACCCAATGTTACATCGAAAACACCACTACAACTTCAGGGACAAATCATACTCTCAACGCTTCAAACGACTATCATTCTCCCTTACACGGGAAGGAGGTCATTTGCCTTAGTCAGGGAAATGTGTCTTCGAATCTCTTAACCCTTGATTGTTTCTGTTGCCTTGATTCTTCATAATTAACAGAAGGGTGTCAACTACCAAAAATATTACAAATCTATTAAAAATAGTTGTAATATTGCTCTGTTCAAGTAATTTAAAAAAAAATGGTTAGTGAGAAAAATTTAATGCTGCTTGAACTTTTGCTTAAGGATACAATGAGATTCGTCTTCCAGAAAATTAAGGGTTTGTTCTAAATAATTTGATATCAGAGAATACATCGTATCTAATGCACTGGAAACTCTTTAATTGTGTTGCATGTATTGTACCAAAGCGTTTATTTCTCTTTTAAATTCTACCAAATTTCAATTAGTAATAGAACAAAGATTTTAACTGATTAAAAATAAAAAAAAATAAAAAACATTTCTGTGGAGTAAAACTAAGGTATAGAGTGTCAAAATCAAATGAACGTGATTGAACTTTTTCACCAAAAATGGAAGACAATCCAAGTTATTATATAGTTTTTAAAGTTATTAACTTAAAATTGGTTAGTAAATAACTTTTTTTAGCTATGAGGTTGTGAGATACTTAAAGGTTCTTTTAAGGTTCCGTCAAACTTGTGTTAGATAGGTTGCAAACTGATTTTTTCTAAATTCTCTCTTGGCTCCACAAGAGCTGAGACTATGATTTTTTTCAAACTTCTATCTCAATTGCAATGAAATATTTTCAATGTTATATATTTAGGCTGCAAAGGATTGTGACCAAGCGCTGGCCCTCCAAAGTTTTCGCTAATATATTGGGTGTACGGTCTCGCTCGTTTGTTTAGAAGCCACACAGAGATGTTTTGCCTGCTCTCCTCCCTTTTCACTTTCATTTTCTCTCTATATGAAATACAGAGATATGACTGAATTGCATTTGAGTCAACAAGTGATATCGAGTTTTCAACGGAAATATGAGTTTTGAGATTCCTTGAATCCAATAAATAGGTCAGTATGTGTATATGTCTGTAGTATAAATAGGTCTAAATGGTTTGTATGGGTCAAAGTGTGTCCTATTCACAGACTAAGAAGTCTGTGAGAGTGTGTGTGTGTGAGCAGGATATTTTAAAACCCAAAAGAGTTATAGCCCAAAATAGTTATATTATCTTTGGAGATACTGTTAGCCCAGAAATGTTTTCAGAACTAACAAAATTTACCCAAACTTATATAATTTTTGAACAACATATAGACGTGTGTAAACACTTCCTTCAATAAAACTGATTAAATACAAAACTAGTTCTCTACTAAATGATTTGAAAATCAATTTACTGCTCTTTGTATCAAATTTAACACATATATTTATATGAAATATATATAGTAAAATAACAGTAAGATTACCATCAATTTAAAGTTTTCTAGGTGGTACTTTCTTTGAAAAAATTAATTTTTTTCTTCCGATTTGATAGAAATCTGTGTCATAATTAGTCGATATTTAATATTTCTAGAGTGAGGTAAGAGTAGAAATTGTCGTTCAGGGTCAAAGGCTTAAAAATATGTTCTGGAATAGTGACCAACAAACTTACATAAGGTTCTAAATAAATTAATACAGATATTAAGCGATAAGCAGTTAAAAAAGATGTAATAAATATTACATAAAATTATTAAGCCGGTTACAGAAATCAAAGAGTTCTCTTTATGTAGTAATAAATACGTGTAAACAGAAGGAAACAGTATAGAATTAGCAGAGGATGGCAAATACATGGTGTTTGCGTCAAACTTTCCGCATACCATCTTTGAGACAGGAGTACACTAACTGTTGCTTGAAGCATTTTCTATTTTTTCATGACATTATAACATTTTTAGTAAATTCTATTCTCCTTATAATAAAACCTTTATTAGTTAAATGTGTTTCTACTTGATAAGTCAAATAATGAATTTTTGCTCAACTAAGGAAACTTGTGTAATCTTTTATAAACTATTCCTAATAACAATATATATGTTTTTTTCAGAAGTCAAAACATTTTCATCTATGGAAAAAATGAAAAGAAAAACGAAATCTGGACTGTAATGATTTAAATTTGAAAAATCTTTGCTGCTCTCATATCAAATTTAATTCCAAATTTGAAAAAAAAAGACGGGCTAAATTATAGCAGACTCAACACTCTCAGGTAAGTAAGCAATTATCTGTCTTTGTTAAAATGTATTTCTGTTTTCTATTCATGGGAATTTTGATAGACTGCTAACCCTTAAGTTGTGTTATGAGTATATATTTACAATGAGGCGCAGTAAATAGTATCGTATGGTGCATCAGAACTTACGTATCATAAATTGGCCCATTCACATATTAAATGAGTGATCATTTCTGGAATAGTCTTTAATGAACAACTCTTATTCAATGGAATTTTAACACATTCTTGACTAATAGTGGCCAATTAACTTTAAAAGATGAAAGTTAATACGTTTGGTATATATGATGTAAGTAAACTCAGACAAAAACCTCTATACAAAATTATTATTTACATTAGAGATTAACTTATGCCATTTAAGCATTCTCTTCAACTGTTTTATTTTTAATATCTTGACAGACATTTCAAGAGATTTGACCAAGAGACTTATAGCATTGAACTATTGCATCGTCTTCACTATCAGATTGTATATATTTTAGATTATTGTCTTTATATTTTATTTGTGTTAGTTTTCCACTTAATAGGCGTATCGACATATACGATTGTTAGCTCCTCGCAACATACAAAATCTAGAAACAACTAATTGGACAACCAGCACGAGTGACTAAACGAGCAGTTGCTTTATTAGTTTTACTTCTTCTTTCTTCATAATATTTCGCTGGAAAGAATCATAATTTAGTGTCCATTGAGGAGCACAATCAGTGGATCAGCACTGAATGATGGAGAAAAGCAGAATTATAATCTTCTAGAAAGATTAGATTAAATGATAGATGTAAATTCATGAAGTTGTATAAATACATGGGCGAAGATTTGAAATAAAACATACATTTCATTGGAAAATTAGTGAGGGTAGCAGAATACGCGTGCGTGACCGTCACTTACTCTGACAGACCCTGAAATAATGTTATTATAATAATTCTGGCCAGGAACAGTACCAGAGGTAAGAAAAAGCCTGAGCCAGTAATTGGGGTAACTGTCGGGGGTGGCGTGCCCATCTGCGACCCTTTAAAATTCATAGTCCCCCATGGGCTGTCATTTACTCTAATTGTACCTACCTCCCTTCAGACCAGGTTTTTTTTTTACATTCTACCTCATCGAGCATTATAGAATCTCGACCATTTTGAAGCCAACAAAAAAAAAATATCCCTCTTTCCATGACCAAATTTCTGCGACATTAATTCCAACCTTCATCGGACTTTTTCATAATTTGGCAAATTACAAGGAGGATAGGAAAGATGAAAAAAAGAAAACGTTTTAAAAAATCGCTTCCAATGCTCGTATCTTGATCAGAGACTGTTTCTCAGATCACACTTCTCTATTATCAGCAGGTTTCTTGAAGGTTTTATACAGAGTATACAAGACATTTAAACTGCCTGTCATTTACTCAAACAGTAAGAAGATTACTTTTAGAGTAATTTATATTAATAAAAAGACTATATAAAAATTTTTTTATGTCATTTTCTTAATAATTGGATATGATATATAGTATCCCATCAAGAATAATGATTATTTTGGGTGATTATCAAGTTAGTGATATAATGGGTGTTTACATGAAAATTAATATGTTGCATGACTGGCATGAATATGCCAGTTACAAAATGGTAACACATTTTGTAGAATGAACTAGAAGGGAGCATACACGCATTTCTTAGTTTACGAGCCGCTTATAAATATGTAAACATAAAATTATTATCGTTAATACCACACAGGTTGTTAGAGTGAAGTAAAAAGGATTGTACCATCTACCTCAGAAATTTCATTCTTTAGTCGACCAGTCGTTCAGATCTGGTCCATTCTTCAGAGTACAACTGTGTAGATAATTAGTTTTAGTGTGATGACTATAAACTGTCAGCTTTACACTGCAAGATGAACAAGATCCTCAGTCGGTTACGTGAGGAAGGACGTTTACGACATAAGACAAACGACTAAGTTGAAATCATATTGGGGAAAGTATTAAGTCTCCACAATTTTTTGTGTAGAGACTTAATACTTTCCCCAATGAGAGTAAATACCACACTATAGCAGATTGCACATTTAAAATCATATATCAACATATGAATTCAAATAAATATATTTATTTATAAACGAATATTTTACTTTTCTTTGTTTCTGTATTGAAGATAATAGCTTGGATCATAAGAACACTCTGAGAAAACCAGAAAATAGTACGATTTTGTTAAGAAGACATTGATAAAATATAGTTGCAATATATCAGAAATAATACCATAGTTTGATTTTGTGTGAAAGTAAAATAAAATAAGAAAGGTTCAAAGTTTAAAGATAATTTGTTTGCTATTCTAAATACATTTACAAATGCTTAAGCATCATTAAGATGCTAACATTTATACATAAATAGTCAACCAGCGCAGTCCGACGAAGCCCCCACTGTTGGTTGGAGGTGATTGTTTGGTTACGATTCCTCTTTAGATGAATTTGATTGTCTCTGTCCACTCTACTCTCGTCAGACAGTTAACAAGTGCCCACTGTTTTTCCAAGCCATTGTAGTGGAGTTGAACTTGAAGATAGACAGAACTTAATCCAGTGTATAGACAGAACTTTATTACAGCGCTTGTTTTTCCCAGGTTGATTATAGTAGTTTCCATATATTCAATGCTCAATGAGAAAAACTTGGGCACTCGGTTACTCAATTCAAGTTTTTATTTTCAACAAAGGTCGAAAATACCAACCTTTTCGATTCCCATGGATTCTAACGTGGTTAAAATCCATTGATGGTGGACTACTCACGCATGGGTAATAAGCTTATTAAGTATGAATCGTTTTGTATAGCCCTGCTATAATAGGTGAGATTATGGCTAGTTCCGGCTGTTATGACCGACTTGAGAGTCAGTAAAGGAAGCAATAAGACGCTCAGTGGTATGATTGCATACCATTCCGTCCACCATTCTTTTTAAAATTATATTTAGTTCGTTATAATATGGAAGGTTAACAGGTGGAGTAGAGAGGACTAAGCATTCGAATAAATTAATAGAATGACGCCCTTTATCTGGGATGGTCTTCGTCATGAAACAGAATTTTTGATAGTACCATAATTACCTAAATCTGAAGATAATTACTACTTGGTCATTCTGTAGTATTTATTATTTTCGTACTTATCATTCCTTTTTAGTTCACCATAATTCATATGGTTGTGAAAAAAATTTATTTACATGTTTTAGTTTCCTTTGTTCTTTTTTCAAAATTGGAGTGTCTGTGTCTGTCTGACTGTCTGTGCACGTTATATGTATTTACTAGACTACCCGTGATCCTTTGTGTCACTCAGAAATTATAGCAATAGGTTTTGAAATAAATTCACTGAAGATTATTGATAGGGATAATTTTAATTGTTGTTTCTTGTTCTTAATGTACGGAAACAGATACTTATATGGCCCAAGCTTTTAATATAGTATTCTTAACATGATTAAAGATATATATACTACAAGTATATTTAACAAAATAAAAATCATTTAAAAGAAAAAAAAGTTCAGTTTATTATATATTTGTTACATGTATTTATACATTTGCACTACTGTCATCAGCGAGCACGCAAGCCTCTAGGATACTCTGGCTCCATACCTTTACTTTATTACCAGTGTATATATTTCGCAAATTTTAAATTAAAAAAATTTTTTTTGTTAAATTTATATGTACCATATAATACATTGCACTACTATCATCGGCGAGCACGCAAGACACTTGCTACCCTGGCTCCAATTTTGGGAATATAGTGATAATTTTCTTTTATTTAATATTATTCAGGTAATGAATAATATATATTTAATTTCAGGTCTCTATCTCCACGGAAAATGGGTGAACAAACAAATTCACGAACTGTATATAGAGAGATGTGAGTTAGAGGTAGGTGTGTTTCGGAAAGCTGGTCCACACGTCACAGAACACACCGTTTGATTGATCAACTTGTGTTTTGACAAATTAAAAGATCTATTTACATATATATGTTAATATTTTGTCAACTGATTGAATCTAAAAACTAAAGACATGTTACTGATTACAACTTTTGACAGACTATAACTAAATTAAACAAAAGAATTTAATCCTTCCTGTAGGAGGATGAGCTGTATCGGTTTTTGCTGAAATTGCTGAAAATAAAAAAGTCGCAATTGTAAAAAAATATTGGACTGATATATGTAATAATAGTACATTTTTATTTCATTAATGCCTTAATGAAACAAAAGTACAATATTTCAGATTACTAAAAAAAAAAAATCTGGAGTGGCCTTCACTCAACTTTACTATAAGTAACTTAATATCAAATTTCTTGAGTATATAATATATAACGTCTCAATTAAGCATAATGTAAACATCTAAATGGAATATGATTATTAGTCTTTCATTCCTGAAAGAGTACAGATAGTGATTGAAGGACATATCAATATATAAGCCTATTTTGGTACATCACACAGCTGATGCAAATAATTTCATTAGTATAACTACAGCAGTAATAATATTTTTGAAAAACCAAAGTGAACATTTCTTGATACGAAATATTCTCCTACAAGAGAACATGGCCTCTGTTCAAATAGCCAGTGGATTTCTTACATCGTTTACTTGGCATCCTTCTACAATGAATATTAAACTAAAATTTTCAAATTTTAAACAGGAAAATACCCTTATTTGCTATGAATTAATAAGGGTATGTATGCTATGAATGTATATTGAGAAAAAATATATTAGTAATTAGCCAGTTTACATACTCAAATCGAAGTCAAAGCCAGTTATTCAATATAATTTAAATCTTTTATAGTTGGGAGCTTCTAATTTTTGAAAATAATAAATATGAACTATTAGACTAGAATTGTAAAAAGAAACTGGATATTTCTCAACAAACATAAGTCCTCTTTCTTGAGGAAAGAGTCCATTCATTACATTTCAATATCATGGAAAGGTACTACATTCACAATTATAATGTAATTGTAACTGATATTAAGTTTTGCTCAAGAGTGCAATATATAGATTTATTAAAACATTTTATGAGACAAATCCACATGCCATGGAAGACAAAGGTAATTTATTTATGTTTATTGGCGGTGATTTTTTTACTTGTAACAATATTATTCCTCTTACATCTCATATAAGTCAATAAACAATTTAAATTGATCCTTTATAAATATCAATTTTATCTCAGTGGAATCGCTCAAAAAGTTTCTAAGTCAATGTAAACAATGAAAAAAAATATAAAAAATTCGACAAGTATAGCAGGTGATCTCTTAGTCTAAGATAAACAAACAGTTTTTATAGCGTTATTGCTCTTTCCCATAATTGAAACTTCATGATTTTTTTTTGTGAATTGCTAATTTTTTTTTCCATTTTTGGTCAAATTTTCATTATTTTTTAATGAGCCGTTTAGCGTCAAAAAACATTTTCTGAAAACAGAAATCGTACTGTAACGCCCCATTAGCGAATGTAATTTTAAAAAAAAATATCTCAACTCATTCTACACATAATGTTCTATTTTTAGGCATAGTTTGATTTTGATCCGTCAAACAGTATGGCTTGTATCGCTCTCATAAGGTTTGAGATTGAATTATAAGTCAAAATTTGTACATTTTATTGAGAAAAAAATATTTCCCGTTGTTTTAAAATTCTGAATATATTTTTCGTTTGTTCCATTTGTAACCTCAAAGATAATGTCAAAATTTCAAAACTGTAGGGTTATCAGTTTAGGAGAAATAAATGTTTTAAAAAAAATGGTTTTTGGCAAAAATAGTGACTTTCCCATCATGCATAATTCTTCGCAAACAATAGGGATCTTCTTCTTTATGGGGCCCATTTTTGTGTAAAATATCAACTTGATCCATCAAAGATTCTGGACCGTAGCATGGTAACAAGCAATGCTAACACACTCACCCACCCACCCACCCACCCACCCACACACACACAGACATCATCGTAAAAACCTCATAAAACGACTTCTGGGACCTCAAACATGTAATTCCGTCGAAATCTCGAGATCGAATTTTTTCACGATCACTATACTTTACTTATAGTAAAGTAATAAGCACTCGAATAACAAAAATAAAATAACAAAATAACTGTAAATAAGAATAACAAAAAATAACAAAACGAGAATATTCATCCGAGAATAGCAAATTTTTCAATCAATCAAACCTACTTTATATGCTCTGATTGGTATAAATGTTTAAAAGGACTTTGTTTCATGTGGATTGGTGTAATTGGTATTTTTTGCAAATTTCTTTGTTCAGGATTCCTAAATCATCATTTTTTTGATTATTTAAATGAATGGTACAATTTTATAATTTCGCTTCTTATAAAATTTTATATCTCTATAAAACGTACACTAAGGATTAAATAAGCTAAAAACGGTAAAGTAAAAAACAGTGAAATTTGTCTACCATGTGGGAAGAACCATCGTCTAAGCTAATAGGAATTGGAAATTCAAATTTACTTTAAATCCTGTACTATCATATTAAATTATATTAAATATTTGGCTATAAAAATAATTCATTTTCGTTATGATTGATAGAATGTACATAGCCAAGCTAACATTAAAAATGATTAGTCTGAATGGGAATGAGCTTGATAATGCATTTACCTACATATCGTATATTAAAGTTGAGTATATATCACTCCAGTTTTTAAAATACCGTGTCTTAGAGATCGACGGAACACTATTTAATGCGATTGACGGAGTGTTTCATTGATATGTTTGTTTCATAACAGGCAACATGTAATAATCATAACAGTATAAATACCTGAACAGGAAATTGACAATTAAATAAGCAAGGTTAGATTTCTAAGAGGAGATACGTAGACCATAAGGTCCCTTAAGATACCACCTAACATTATTGACGCCAAATCGGCAGTCATGAAGTCTGTCTTACTCAAGCGTTAGAGTAATGGTCTTTAACGATGACCCGAAAGCGTTACATTTTCCCTGAAATGTGCATTTTCTTGTTCTACTTCTTAAGGGTGTGTTTGCAACGCCCACAGTTTTAAGATTTTGCCTTCAGTACTGTATAGCTGGCTAAAAGCGTGGATTTTTTGTCTATGATACCTATGTTAGTCGTGAGCAAGCCAGATCACCAAGTTGTTTCCATATTGGGTGTCAATTTTTCATTTCTCAGGTTATGAGTAGGTGATGTTTAAGGATTATCTGACCGTGTGCAGATGGTAGGATTATCTGTCCTCTCCAAGCGACTGCGTGCACGAGTTTCCACTTCATAAGCAATGTGCGAGTCTTAACCTTCAGTACCAGTCAAGTACACTTCCCTAACTGCTGGACCAGCAGTAGGTAAATGGTTCAGTTGAAGGTATACGTGGATACTTATAGTGTAATATCCGTATACTGTGTAACGTATTCAATTCTATTTACTAAGCAGATATAATAGATTTTGCATTTCTGACATTACATGGCATCAATAGCATGGTCAATAATTCCACTATTATTTTATTTTAATAAAAAATTTTTTTATAGATATGTTTAAATCCATTTATTTTTGACATTTCAAAGAAAAAGTAGTGCAGCGTGGGGCTAAGTAAAACTTGAACTTTTGTTCATAGGCGGTAATCTGACTCGCATAACTAAATAAAGTGGGTGCCAAGTAGAAAATGAACCACAATTCCCTCTCTCAACTACAAGGTAAGAACCTATCATTCTGGGCGTTTGGATCAAAACAACTTTTCCATAAACAATACTTGTATTCCGAGTTAGTGATTATGAAAATGTAAACAAATGGCAAGACGTTGTTCCATACACTTAGGGAGTTGAAAATTAGGAAGGACTCCTTTTCTAATATTTTTAAAATATCCAATAATCTTCTCCTGATTGCTACAAGTAAATAATAAAGTGTTTTTGAAGTTCATGTATATGTACAGATATACCAGGTGTCTGTAAAGTACATGTGCACTTTAAAAGTTTTTAACAATTTTGTAAGTAAGACACAATCAATATTTTTTATTGAATTTTTTTTTAGTTTTCTATATGTCCATCATCAATAGCAAAACAAAGGACTGTACGATTTTGCAGTTCATGGAAATCATTTGCTAACCCATTTACAGTAATGCCTAAGTCACATTAGTTATATTGGTTTCATTGTTTATATGTTTCCAATGAATTAGTTTAGGTGCATATAAAATTATTTTCTATATTTTCACCAAAAAGAATTAAATTCAAAATCAAATTACTGTAAATCACTTGCAAATGTATTCTGTGAACTACAAAAATGGAAACCTATAAAAAGATCTGGTGTTGCCTGCACTCAGTTTTACTATAAGTAAACATAATATCATACTTCTTGGGTATATAATATATAATGTTCCATTTAGGTATAATATAAATGTCTAAACATGGGAGGTGTTTATTAGACTTTCAGTCCTGAAGGTAGTACAGATAGTGATTGATCTAGTTAATCAGTATATATGCTTATTTTTATATATCACACCACTGATTCATATAAAATCATTAACTATAGTAGTAATAACATTCTTAAAAAGCATAAGAGTGTTTCTTCTTATAACTTATATCTTTTGAAATGTTGTCTAAAAACAGGTTTTTGGTAAAAAAAGTGATTTTCCCGTCATCCATAATTGCTTCCAAATAGTAGGGCTCATCTACACTATGAGGCACATTTTTGTGTAAAATATCAATTTGATCCATCAAAGATTCTGGACTGTAGCTGCCCATAAACTTAGGATACATACTCACCCACCCACCCATACAGAGATAGACATCATCAAAAAGACTTCATAAAACGACTTCTGGGACCTCAAAGCATGTAATTCCGTCAAAATATCGAGATCAAATTTTTTTAGATCACTATACTTTACTAATAGTAAAGTAAAATATATATTGTGTTATATCTACTACTAATATTTAACAAATATTTTTATCACAGTCGGTTACAAAATGTAATTTTGTCGAAGTGCACACTGTATAGACCCGGTACTCCGTTGTGTTTCATTAATATATGTAAGTTAGTGCTGTTCACATTGTTGAGAAAACTTAAAACTTCTCTAGTGGTGGTTGGACTGGAATTTTATACTTGTTTACGACGTAGAAACATATTTGCATGTAATTGCCAACATTCACAATGTGTAATAAAACTCAGTGTTTTTAGGAAACCTAACGGTTAAACGTTTATAATAGTCACCTATGGTTTTAGTTCGGTTTTAGTTTAAATCTGTAAATCTTTAATTAATACCTGCATATACAATAATTAATCTAGACATGTAAATACAAATTTTTAAGGTTTTTTGGTGCATTTGTAAAACTGCAGTACAAATCGGTATAGTTCCTTGGACTTGACCAGTTTGTCTGGTTTCCGAAGTCTGACTGTGGTTTCTGTGCTCCATTTAGTCAAGATCCCAGCATTATTGACTTGAGAGAGACATATAAAAAAAAGTATGGTTCTGATTTTGAAGGCCAAACCAGGTATAATACCCAAATAATGACGGTCTTTTACAATTACTAAACATGGAAAAACTGACATTTCAGATCAAAATAAATTTTAAAATGGCCTATTGAAGGTTGGAGCAAGAAAAATGAACTAATATTTAAAAGAAAGTTTTTAATCTGTTATGAATTTTAAGATTTCAATGAAGCAGCTTGTTAATGAGCTGATAGTTTGTTGCTTACTCTTAGCATATTTAGATATTAAGCGTGGGAGGTTTTGACGATAAAATATATTAATTTTCTTTTGGTTTCCAATAAATGCACATGTGATTGTGTAATGGGTTGCTGGTCGACCGTTAGTAATTCCCTGGACCTCTATTTCCATATTCATACGGAGGCCTGCAGGTCCCCCAGCAAGGCTGGCCCTCTAAATTACATTTGTTAGCCAAGCCGAAGACAGTTGGTAGCTGGCAGCGTGTTTACCACTTCTCTCCACTCCCATTGCTTTATATTTACGACTGACGTCGCAACCAGCTTTCTGTTGCATATTATTAAACACCACAATACCATTGCAAAACAGTTGACTAGTTCTCCACAACGTAACATTATATTTCAAAGAGCAAACAATAATTTTTTCCAGTTTTTGAAAGGGTCCTTCAAATTTATAAAGAGATTTTAATCCAATTAGCACATTTCACTTCGGTTTGATCATTAGCTTCACAATTGGACGGAATTCTCTCTTTAGTTTTGTGTAACTTTCAATTTTACCATTTTTCAATCTTTACTGTTCAGTTTTTTATGATTTTCAAATTCATAATTTCTCTTCAGGTTTATATTGTTTTAAAATTTATTATTTGGCAATTAAACTTTGCAGTTACATCTTTATTCCAGGTGTTTCAATTTCCAGTAGTAAATTGATTTTCAAAAAATGTAGATAAAAGCAGTAAATTATTTTTACAGCATACTAAACATAAATGTGTAAGCTGTCTGTACGAGTTCATTAAAAGTACTGTCAGTCATAAAAGTCGTCAGTCAAGCAGTTAATTAAACTTCACAATTTGACAAGTTTTATCTGATTTTCAACTTTATTGTTTGATTAATTTGAATATTTCCTTTTTATTATTATAAAAATTCAAATTTGGCAGATTTTATTTGTTTTTTCTGAAGTTAAACTATAGAATTTCAGAGAACACAGTTTTTATATAACTTTCAACAATTATACCTTTTAACAGACTTCAGTTTTCAGTTTTATTTAATTTTCAGTAAAGTTGACGGTTCTTTTAAAAAATTCCATTTCAATATTATAATTATTTGTAGTTATTATAAACAGCTATATAATAGCAATATCACCAACAGTGTATAAGAATACCCTGCGTCATTTAGGGTAGGATTTAGTATTAAAAAAAAGCACTTGGGTATGTGACACTTTTTTAATATCTTTTTGTTACTATTATTAAATTTTATTTTTTTAATTTTTTATGTATTTCATTTTTTTTCTTCGATTTTTTATGAAGAACTCTTCTATTCTTGAACTTAATGATGAAGAACTAACTGCTAATGATAGCAACTATGGACTTCGGTGAAGTACTGTTTAAATAATACGTAAAGAAATCTTAAAAGAATATGTCAAAAGATGGAGGATTAATAAATTCAAAATGATTTGGTGTGATCTGAAGAAATCAATATTTTTATAACATAATGTCATGAAAAACGATAGAACAAACTCTTCAATAGTGTTCAATATGTTCTTGTTTCGCTATTTATTCGTAATGAGTAATTCTTTTATCAATAGGATTTAGTTGGAATTGAAACAATTATATCTTATCTTACTTAATTTAATGTAATAATTGAATTTATTTTAATTATATTTAATTCATCCAGAAAAAACTTCAAGGTCTTGATTCAATTTTTCTATATGTAAATATAATGACAAACTCGTCGACGATAAATTTAGTTTTGGTTTTATTATAATGTGACTATGCTCTAGACATATAATTAAACTGTAGTTTACTTATAGTAAAGTAACATATGGCCCGTTATTGCATCATTTTGGATATCAGAAGAAATAATTTTACTTTATTGTAAGCGAAGTATAGTAATCAGATACAACTTTTGATTTGATTTTGATTGATTCTGAAAGCATGTGAACACAATGCCAGTCTCATATGATACCGTATTATAATGAACTTATACGGAACATAGCTGCTTATATATGAGATGTATATTTCTTTGTTGAATTTAGTTTAATGAAAAGTAGTATTACGATACATTTTGTGAATTTATAACTATTGCTAACTACGGAAGACTGAAATTTTTTTTTAAAAAATCTACCTAAAATTAGTATGATGTAACAACAATTAAATAACTAATAAACTGAAAGTACCGAAACTGAACTTGAAATAATGACAAACTACTGTACTTTGTGGATTTGTTTGCATGGACTTGGAAACGTTTTAACGAAATTAAATAAAACAGAATTACTGTTTGAATGTTTATTAAAAGAAATTTAAAGAGTTAATGCGATATGTAAGTAGAGAAAATTCTTAAAACTATAAAAACAAATGAAAATCATCAATATATAAATGAAGGAACTGTAAATTTTCTGTTGTTTACCTCATAGAAGCAAATAATATATAGGATATGATATAGAAAACCAATTTCAGGTTCCTTAAGTAAAGCATAATAATCGCGAAGACATTCAGTTAGAGATTATATCAAACATTCATGTTTGGAGATGTCCTGATTCTATGTTTGATATATTTTTAGATGCTACTTCAGCATGTTTGCATGTTAGCAAAAAAAAATTCCAAGAAATAAACTTTACTGGGTTTAAAGAAAATTAAACATATACGTGTATATAACATTATAAAAACAGAACTTTAATTGCAATTATTACGACAATATATATAATTTAATGTGATGATGTTATAAAAGAATCTATAAAATGATAAATGATTAGTATTTCAACGACGTAATACTTATTGAAATGTAGAATTTATTTAATTAGATAATAGTAATTGTCAAGATAAGTAGTACAGCCTGATGCAAAGGGTATCAGCTGGGTGTGAGATTACACAATAGTTAACACGACTGTTTTAGTAAAGGATTACGTGAAGTTATAAAAGTGAAAAGAAATAATGCTAAGATTCTTTCACGTAATTAATTTTAAAATTTTAAATTACCTGAAATAATGAATAGAGTGATGTATTATTAATAAACAGCATTTATATCAGAAGTGGACATTTATGAAACAATAGTAATTATTTTGAAATAAAAAATGTATTGTATTTTGAAAACGTAACCGATAATAACTACTGCCAACTACTAATTGGTAGAATGCGGATACATTTAATTCCTCTAGTACGTTTAATATGCAATGCTGGCTTGTATTTCATACTAAGTTGTAGGCATTGAGTTGTAGGCGTTTTCTTATAGCGAGGCTGAATAAGTTTATTATTCGATAATTGTGTGGACCGTTGCTCTCTCTTTCTCCTGGTAACTTGTTTGAAGCTAGTTTCAGTATTAGCGTTACTTATAAAAGAAATTAAACCATTGATGTTGCTATCATTTTAATGATATCAAATTGTTACCCTAAATGAAATAATTTTCATTCTGAAGTAGTATTCATCAATATTTTATAGATAATAAAAAAATTGTGCACATTTGTTGTATTAAAAAAAAATATTAGAAACTTTCCCTTTTACAAACATTGAATATAGTAATCATTTAATGTACTTACTGTTTTATACGGTACTTTGGGGGTTTCAGCGTGGTCAATTATAAATGATGTACCTTTATTGTGTACTATTGTGCGAACAGTTGAGACTCAGAGGCTGGAAGTTGAGATTGTAATCAGTGGTTTTATATACGCTTTTGAAGAACTCCTCAAGGCGAACAGGACGTGACAGGTGCGAGGGTGCTTTGAGGCGCTTTCTTTTAATTAAGGTCGTGTTCTGTGGGGATGCCACCCCCGCAGCCAGATTCAGCCCTTACCTTATTTCTTGCTCTATTACACTCCATCTACTGTGTTTCAGTTCAAAAACAACACTACTCCCTAAAGTCCCTTTGATTGTATGCAAATGAGAATCCAACCCTTTTTAGTTTGTCATACAAGATTCTTCAAGAACAATGTAATGCTTAGATCATCTTCATTTTTTTTTGGCATTGCAAAAAAGAAAACATCACTGTTACACTGCAATAAATTATGACCAAAAATGAGAAACATTGAATTGTAAAAGACAGTATTAAAATACTAATTTATTGATAAATCGATACTCATTCTGTCTGGCGACTAATACAATCTAAGGCGAAGCAAGTTGAAAATATAGGGTGAATGTGTACAAAGTTGTTAGTACCACAAACTTCTGTACGTTATCATCTCCTTTCTATCGAATTCAGACTCTGACTACCTTCAACAACAACTGGTCTAATAGTGAAAGAGAATTTGCATCGCTCTACCTAATAAACAGTCTGCTCCCCTCTACCTCTTCAACTCAATTGGGCAGAATCCTCATGCTTCCTCCAGTTAATTTAGCTGTTGCAAATTGCTGCTGGTCACCAGTGAAACTGAGGTCTCCCAAGAAACAGGAGCAGTCGTCTGGTTTCCAGACTGAGGTAATTCAGAGTTATTTGTTTTTAGATTGAGAACATCAGTTTATTCTGTGAGAAAAGAAGAAGAATAAATAAAAGAAAAGTGCAATCAAGGGGGTAATTTGAAGGCTGAAATGACACTGGGAGAGCTAATGGAAAGGTTGCGAATATGTGGATAATGACGAGGCTGAAGAGAGGCAATCGCTGCTTGAATTACGCCGTGCCTTGTGGTGCTCGAGTAATTGTGTCCGCTCTCGTCTTATCTCATATCGAACGACCTTATTATCCACAATTTGGTCTCTGCCTCCTCAGCACTCCACCAGATTCACTCAATTATTCATGAGACGGTCCTGTTTTAATTCCTCAAGTCACGACCTGATCCATTGGTGTCACTTTTTTCATTTTTTCTGAATAGTTACTGAACTGGTTCCACAGGTCTCATCAAGTTCCCAAGGGCACCAGTGGTTTACGATTACTTGTAATACAGATTCGTAAAATTAAATATCAGTTTGTCAAGATATTTTCTTCTTAAAAAACTGGTTTAATTAATAATGTTTTATTACTGCCAGCTGTGCACTAACCTGTCATGAAAGAACATAATCCACTTAATCTAAGGTTTCTTCATCATGTTCTTTAATGTCTAATAAATAACTTTTACATAATAATAACAACGATTAATTCACTTAAATTTAAAATTGTCTATTCAATGCAGGCGCGGTAACTTCTTTGAACTGCTTCGGTTACATCTAAGTCACTAAGGTTATACAATTTCATTTTAAGGAAATAAAAAAATATGAAGCAATTTGTTTTGTTTAAATATTAATAACAAATTAAATAATAGTGTATTAAAGGGTTAAACTCCTGTCTATTTCGGGTATATAGGAGACTTAATGCAAAGTTAAGTATACTTTTTCCGATAAACATTCAACTTAACCTTTGAGATACAATTAATTGGGAATATATGTACTTTGAATTGAGTCATTTTACACAGACGTATGGAGTTTTACACAGTATGGATTCTTGCTATTTATTATACAACCGTGTGAGGTAGCATGGAAAGATTTTTTATAGTAAGAAAGGAAATCCCTGTATTACTCTAAAGCACTATAACTCTATAACTCAGTTATAGTATGCACTATAAGCACTATAACTATATTACTATGATAACACTGAACTTAAAAGTTAGATCAATTTTTAGTTCTTAACAAACTTGACCAACCATCTTAACATTTCAAAGCACGTACCTTCGCGAAAGTATGGTTTTTCGGTGAAATCTATAAAAAATAATATAAGAACAACCTTTTTGATGTGATTTTATTCGTCTCATGAAGTTGGCTACACCAGAACTAGAGGTGAGTTATTGTTGATGGAAGATGAATGTTCACAATCAGTATATAATTGATTGTCATTGTAATCTTTTTATCGATTGATAAATGATAAAATTATTTTGTCTTTATATTATTCTTATTTATGTAAAAAAAATACTTACCCAATATAAAGAAAATTACTTACTATTATTGGTATTAATAATAACTTTGTCTTACATAGTTGCCTTATTGATACTTCAAAATATAATATATGTATGTAACTATTGTATTGCCGGCAAACCCGTTCAAGTTTTTAATTGCGGTCCTTGATGCCTTGTAAGCTGAACAACAGTGGACCAAGTCTTGAAGATAACACTACTTAACCCAGATGAAATATTAAGAGGAAATAAAGGCACAATTTTTTTAGATAACAGAAAACGTCTGTTTTGAATAAAAATTTAAACTTAAGATTGAGAACATGGTAATCGACTTAGTTTGACGAATCAAAATATAATTGCATTCACAAAAATAGCTTCAATCCTTATAGTTTCAGAATCTGAATCCAATCAGCGACGGAATTTCAGTTAAATTATATAATAGAAAAGGTGAAACGTAGTATGTTTTATGATTTCTTTGCAAAATAAATAAATATAGAAATAAACTAAAGATATAAACTAACTTGATTGAAATTTAGTTATAAAACTTAATAGTTAAGATAACCATTTAAAGTGTTTTAATTTGAAGAGGCAATATGGAATTAAAAACGTGATACTCTACTCAGAATAATCCCAACCTCTTCTACTTTTCCGATTTGCTTATATAAACTTGAAGAAATTATCTTAGGAAACAGAATGAGTGAAATCAAAATTAAACAATCCATAGGAAATATAATGAACTTAGAAACGTGTTGTTGACTGTTTACTAGTATATACAATCTAAGTCATGGTGAAGCAATTGATAAGTTGAGCTGAAATACAAACTAGGACAATTAAACAATAATTGTGGTCTACAAATGATTATTATTAAAACATTTCGCCTTTGAACTAATAATGCTTGTTTTTGTGTAATGAAAAAGTATATTTTAACCAAGAACCCATAAACAAATTGGGTATAAGGGACTATAAAGATAAAACTGAAATATGTTTTGAAATGAAAGTATCGATTTCAATTCAAATTAATTTTGGTGTTACGTAAATTATTAAATTTAAATTCCAATTATTGAAATGAAATAAAACGACCAGAAATGTGTTGATTCTGAAATATGACACTGCAAACAGAATCGGTTCAATCTGGTAGCGTAATCACAGTAATTGAATAACTGACATCAGTAGAAGTTGATAACACAGATTAATGTGTGTGGAGTTGAATCTAGAATAAGACACCCACTCAAAATTTATCTATTGTGTAAATGAGTGTATATGAGCAGATAACTCAAAACCAAAGAGTCTCTATTATCACAAAATTTCATATTTGAGTAGCTGTTAGTGCTGATTGAAGAACAAGCTTTGAACCAATAATACTGCACTTTCTTGGGTGATATTT
The DNA here is from genome assembly GCA_026182355.1 of Hermatobates lingyangjiaoensis. Classification (NCBI taxonomy): domain Eukaryota; kingdom Metazoa; phylum Arthropoda; class Insecta; order Hemiptera; family Hermatobatidae; genus Hermatobates; species Hermatobates lingyangjiaoensis. The sequence goes on along the minus strand of JAPFBL010000007.1, from coordinate 142,264 downwards.
TTTAAAAAAAGAAAAAGAATAAACTAATAACAACTGTTGTCATTTAGTAGAATTCTGTCCACATGGTTAACGGTTCTTACTCTTTCGTTGATATTTAAAATGTATTGAGGCGATCTTGCATTGTATTGCAAACGTTATCTATAATAAGCTGTTCTGTAATAACCAAATATTAAACTTCAGAAGCTCTGATTGAACTGACCAGATTTAAATGGATTAAACTGATTGTGAGGAATCAAAGAGTTCTGCGTTGCTAAATAATGAGCTAGCGAGGGCATAATTTAAATTCTAACCCGCTTCCAAAGCTCTTTGTGAGAAATGAAGAAAGCTTTGTACTTGTAAGTGCGCTATGACTCAAATATGAAATTTTGTGATAATAGATACTCTTTGGTTTTGAATTATCTGCTTATATTACTTTATTTATTTTGGTGATATTATTTTAAAGTGTTAATTATTTGAATTGATAATCTCGATTAATAATTTCTGCTAAGATCGAAGGGAAAAAATGTTGATTTTTTAGAGAATGTATTTCACTTCTGAAAATGCACATATCTATGATATACATGAATGTAGTGTGCGCCTCAAGATTTTTTTTATTATAAAGCCACAAGAAGTTGCGATTTCATGAACCTTCCCACTCACTTCTATCATGTTCGTGCATTCTCATTGCCATTCCTGAATAGGCGACAGCCCTTGTTCATTTAGTCACTTCTTTTACTTTGTCTACCTGGTTGGCCGCCTCAGGAGTATTTCTGACTGCCTTTTCTTCAGTCACTCGGAGTACACAGCCTTGCTAGCAAAACTGACTGCGGCTATCATCTACATCAGATCGGTTTCAGGTCCGTCTCTCCGTTGCACTTCCTAAGTCTCTACTCTTCAGTTTCCATTTTCCACAGCTGGCCCTTATATATTTTGAAAAATCATATCTCATACATACCAACTACTAATGTATCACAAGATATGATATCCAGAATGACTAGGTAAATATTCAGAATATAACAAGCATAAACAATGAACAAGTTTCACTAAGTTATGCACCTTTAGTTCTCAATAAACCAACATAACTGGCAATACAATTCACCCATCCTCAACTACATCTCTAATTAATGTAAATAACAGGGGCCCAAGTTAGGTCAGTGGTTAACGTCTCGCCTCTGATCTGGTAAGTCCGGGCTCGATACCTACCTTTCCCTCGATTTATTCTCGCGGCAGGTGAACAAATCTGAGTACGTCGTCCCTCGGAGAGGACGTTAAACCGTTGGTACCGAGCCTGTACGATGACAGGTCCTCGTTAAAAATCCCTCCAAAAACAAAGCACTTGAGTTATTTTTTATTACTCAAAAAACACTTGAGATAGGCAAAATTTAGGAATCCCAATGTAGAATTACCAATCAAACAAAAATACCGTAGAAGGCTGACGTTTCTAACTCGCTAAGCGATCAAATTAGGGGATAAATTCACTATTATTATCAAAACAAAGACAATCTCTATGAACAGAAAACAATCATTAATACTTTTAGTAATATTAACAGCTTTTATTATTAGTTTATTCGTGACCTGTTAAACATATCATAATTAATAACATTCTTAACAAAATGAGGCGCATACCTTGTTAATTTCATAATGATTTTATAACAAATTATCATTAATAACACTCTAAACAAAAATTAACCACCTCTACATTTAGAGAAACAACTGAGGTTAGTTTTGATAACTACTGTTTGATAGTGTGGTATGTTTATATTTATTATATATGTTTAGTAAATAGAAGTACATTTAAACATTGTGTAGATTGCTTATAGTTGTAGCCTTGGGTAACAATGTGGGCGTTTCGAAATTTTCTACCCTACATTTCGTAAGTTTCAGAACTTCTTTTTAGGCAGAGATTTTAAAAAAAAAACATGAGCCTGTTCTTTCCTTTCATTAGAACTGTCAGCTTGCACATAACATTGCAGGTCAGGTGGTTGTAGCTCAAAGAGGATTATCATGAATCAGTAGAACACTTTCGAGACCTACAATCCCCTCGAATTTGGTATTAGATTATCAATTATTTCTTCGTAAGGGAAAGGATGGTCACATGATTGATTGAATTAATTGATAATTACAGAAGTTGGTTCGAGGAACTAAAGCCAATACATCAAACTGAATGCTACTATAACGGACTTACAGAAGAGGAAGTGGTCAGTTTACTAGAACAGGATATTTACTTACCTTTTGCAAATAAACTATACAAAATAAATCATGCTTAATTTCTGAAGGAGGAAGAACTAGTCATCTAATTATATTGTTTTAACTTTTATACTGCTTTACTTTTCAAAGTTGTGTCATCAATTATTGTATGATGTTTCCTTATTTCGGTAAAAAAATACTAATTATAGGCTCCACATAAAAGTGATTAATTAAAACAACCTGTTTCCAACTTGTAGAGTTTTCCTCAGCTTACATCACTATGGCAAAGGTACTATTCTACAATACATGCATATTGTTAATACCACTGAGGTTAGTATGATTTATATTAGAAATAGGTAAAACCGTCATACCTCGTAAGATGATCCTGGAGTTGGAGCGCTTTCGGACGTTGTCCATCTTCGATCGCAACAAACCTACTGAGCTGTTATATAGGGGTTGGTTATCTGTTAAGTCCACTGCTATCCTGATATTATAATTTTGATTTTATTTAGTTATTTTGATTTTTTTTTTTTTTGGTTTTTAGCTATTATCTATTCTACAACTTCCAATTATTGATGCAGCCTCAAGAACAAACACTACGTGCTAGAAAAGCAATTTTTTTATTCAAAATCTGAGTGCGGATATTATTATTATTATTATTATATGTATTATTCTCAAAATGAGTTTACTTTTTATAATTTAATTGTTAGTCTCTAGTTCTGAAGCGTTGTTCAGTTGAATGTATTTGTTATTCCAGAGAAGTTAGTAAGTAAACCCTTCAAGCAGAAGACGGCGTAGTGCTTCCAAGAAGGTGTTTTACATTTACCACTTCGCTATTTGGATTGTGTTCAGAGAGCGCTGGGAAATTACCTGCTGTTTATACACGGGTTCCTGAAAGACGCCACGACTTTCATTGACTTAATTATAAACGTTAGCCGATTTGTTAGTGTACCGCAAGTTGTATCACGGTAGTGCTGTTGATTTTAGTACTTATTGTTTCCCAAAAAACTGTTCTTTCTCTCATTTCTCTCTCTCTCAATTTAAGTAACTTAAATCTAATTGATCTATAATACTAATGTTTAATCTATCGATATGAATATTAATAAAGATAGTAAGATGTGTATATCTTACTGTCTTTTGTTTATTATCCGCATCAATGCAAACGAAAATCCTTTAAAGTTCATATACCACCATTAGAGAACAGGTTTTTGAATTTTTCAGCCTGAAAGAAAATTTCAGTGTCCATCAAATTCTGTATATATTAAATTTAAACAAAGCAACAAGAATTATAGTGATTTTGATCAAAATTATGGGGACATATTGTGACCAAGTCGGATAAAACGGAATTTTATTAATCGAATTTTAATTGGATTTAGTACCAATTCTAAACTCATTTCAGAGTTAGAATGATCTTAAATATAAAATTTGGATACAATAGTTTTCTTCAGCTTCACACACACGACACACACACACACACATACACATCTACAAAGAGCAATACACGTAGACGTACCAATTTGTTGATTATAATACATATTATATTGAACTCAGGGGACCTCGGAACGTTTATTTCAACCTTCATATCATATGTTTGAATCAAATACATACTTTCATTTAAAAAGAGCCCTTTTGTGACATGTGCACTAGGTATTCAAATATTTCAATGCTCTCTTTATAGGAAAATGAGTAAACCGTACAACAACACATATAAGTGGAAAAATAAATAGTATACAATCAGAGTGCATAATAGATTTTTTTTTTAAAATATTGAATGTAATTTTTCACAGGTTTTGTGTCCAGGCAAGTAACAGAATCTAAGTGAACTTAGGAAGCTGTTATGGTGAATTGAAACCATCTATTTTATTAGTAAAACGTTCTAAGATTAGTAAAAAAAAATGTAAAAGAGGTCTAAATAAATACAAGAGAAATAAAAAAAAAGTTTCTTAAAAAATACAATATACAGATTTGATAAAGAAAATATTATTTAACTTTAAATTTTCATGAGCTTATATTTAGAATATTCCATTAATAAAGCATATTCAAGAGTTAATGAGGGATAAATTTAAATTTTTAGGATGGTAATAATGCTGAATGATAATGAGGGAGAAATTTTATTTATACCTATTTCTATTTTTTCTTAATATTATGACAAACAGCCTTTGCATCAATAGAATAGATAGCCTCAAGTCCTGGCCAGTGTTTCTCTTCTGAAGATCTCCCGCAGAGGATCTTGTTTTCCCAAATCTTCTGCTTCTTTGCGTTAATTATTTCTTTTAGATAAAACGTTGCTTGAATGGAGAGAATTTTAATAAAAACCTCATTACACTCTATAGTTGTAATTTATTTTATGAATTAAGTAAATAATAATATTAAGCCGTATTTTTTACTCCTTGGGGTAAGTAGGTGCAGTTTTGCTATTAGTGTAGGCTTCATTATTCTAGAAACACATGTCAGAGCGTTTTCCTATGCAGATTCTCTTACAATGACATCAGTGACAACTTAAAAGCCTTTTTATTGTTGATTAAAAAGAAACAAATGTGGCGGAGCTGTAGGGGTGTCAAAGCTTGTCCAGGGCTTAGCTGTAATCCCGTCAGACGAGCGCGTTGTGGGTGACAATGCACGGACTAGCCGCCCCAAACCACTCTGTCTCTACTCCAGATCAAATGGAATGTAATAATTTAAATGAAGTTGGCAGAGAGGAGGGACTGGAGATCAAAGCGTGCAATGCGCCGATGAGGGAGGGGAGTTCCATTAAGACGAGGAGACCTGGGCGCCCCTTCATGGGGCTCTGGGGGCGAGGTCTTCTTCGCTGGTCCGCACATGTCGCTGCCATTCCCCGGGCTCATCATTACCAGCCTCAACTTTTAATTCAATCCTCTCCAACTCCACTTCAAAAATGTTCAATCGAATTTCCATTCAATATGAAATCCACCTCCTAAACGTTAAGCAAAGATGTAAGGTGTATTAAAGCTTTATTGCTGAATGCTTTTAGGGTGGTTTAATGTGGCGCTGTTGGAAGTCATTAGTAAACAATTGGCCACATGGGTAGAGGTCCATGATCTATATCTGGTTTGCAGCGCTTTAGTGCGGCCACTCATCAATTCCCTTAACTAGAAAGTCTTAAATACAAATTACCATCTGTTTCTATGCTAACTGCTCATGAGGTCAACTTCAGGCTGTCAGACATTTTATGCTGAACATACCCACCAGACATTGGAGTACAAGATTTGGAGTTTCTACGAGAATTACTTTCTGTAAATAATAAATATCAACTAAACAGTCAGAACCAAAGTTTTGAGGTTGAACAATCAACATTTTATGAATACATTTCAAGAGAGTCGGAAGTAAGCTGACTTTTTTCAGATAAGGTACCCCATATTAAAGTGCACTATTGATATTTGAGCTGGCGGTTCTATATTATAAAAACTGTAACTTAAATATTAAATGTGTTGATTATAACTTTGGTTTCTGAGATATCCTGGTCACACAGACACACACACACACACACACACACACACACACACACACACACACATACACACACACGCAGAGAAAGAGACCAATTTGTAAAACCTGGTTACTGAACTCAGGAGTTCTCAAAATGTGTATTTCCGTTGAAATCGTGATGTGAAATATTAACTTGTCTCAATATTTTTATACCTTTATAGTTTAAATGGATGATAAATGAAAGAAAGAATCTGCATGTATCACTACGTAACTTCGTCTTTCTTATTAATATTTGAATAATACATGACTACCCAAAAGAAGTACAAGAAAAGTTAAGTGAAACATTAAATTCAATTTATTTTTCATATAATGTGATTTTTTAATAAAAGGCATATGTGATCGTTGACAAGTGAAAAAACGTTTTATGGAAAACATACTTTGCTAAGAAAGAGTATAAAGTAGACTAATTCTACTATAAGAGGCAAATTCTATAATATAATTTGATGGTGTTCAACCTATCTTTATAGACCGCATTGTTGACTGGGTTAGAAGTTTATAGAGTTTTGGTCTCAGTAAAGCCTTAATTCTAAATGTTATGTTATGTCATTCTCATAAATCACAAACAAAAGTTTGTTTCTTTATAACACTGAAGCTTTCGGCTTCAGTGTGGTCTTATAATTAGAAACTGTGACTGATTTGATAATTTGGTACTAATTATGGCATCTTTTTAGTTATCAGTAAGTCATATTTAGCTGGCTGACTCTAATTCGGAAGTCCTGAATTGTTTCTTACTAAAGTTTGTTAGATTAGGGATCGAACAGACTGAAACTGACTGCTTAACGTCCTCTCTCCTAGAAACGCTGTGCATCCGTCCAATTCCTCATCATCTACAGTGAAACTAGTCATAAAGAATATTTGAACATTCGACCTTCGATACCAACGTTAAGAGCCCTGCCTTTAGGTGAGACACGACTTCAATCTCTCGAGGAGTCTGTACAAGCCATTATTCATTTTACTTGTTTTACAATAGTACCTTCAGTGTATGTACCTTCTTCTTCTGTATCTTCTACAAGAGTTGAACAAGTTATAAACAAAATTTGAACGTTTCATCTTTAGTGTCAACATCAAGCCTGCTACCATTTGGGGTTTGCGAGATTACATCAGTGTGCAGAGCGTCATCTAGATTGGATTTCGGAAATTATACTAATTACGTGCAAAATAAATTGTACAGTTATATTTTTGGATCCATTGAATTATATTTATATCTGTCTATGTTTATAAAGAGTAAATTATTTTTAAAGTTAATATCTTTGGTTTTAGCATTGCTCTGTACATCTGATCATGATTTGTAGCGATCATGGTACTTAGAGATTTAAACTTAGAGGTCTTGTTAGTCAGTAAACGTAATGTTTATTGAATTGAAGAGGCACTACCATGATAAAGTATAGATTTTTTTAACATCCTTAGACAAGTGTCATAGCAGAAGTGATTTTGTATAACCACCCAAGCGAAACACCTTTAAAAGCAAGTCATCCACAATAGGCTTGGTTCACAGATTATGTTCAGTATCAACTGTCGGCCTCTTTCTATCCTGTAAAAAAACGGAGGCTAATTAGGGCAGAGGTGGGTAGGATTTCGGTCGGCACGTGCTGCTAATGGACTACCTATCAACTTACCTCACCCACCGCTTCCACATAGATGCTTCTGTTTCCTCCCCCAGCTAGTGCCAACTCTTACAAATCAGTTTTTCTGTTTATGAATGACTTTTCTTTGAAAAGTGTCAAAGCCTGTGATTTCAAGAATATAAAGAATTTGATTGCTTTGAAAAACTGTTAATTATTTTTAAATTTGATGCAGGACATGAAATGAAAATAAGCGTTATTTTTAGTATATTAGAGTGTAGCTGTCAATACAGACTCCCTGCTGGTCACCTCGATCTAAACTATGCATTGTATTCTTATTCCTTGTAACTTAAGCCTCATCTGGCATTCCTTCACTAAGGAATCTCACAGTCCGTCTGGGTGCTACTATATTCATGATGTCGATTTGCTTCTTAGAAACTCTGCTCCTATGGAGTATTAATACAGAATTGCAAAAACTGTTCTGAAGGATGATATTGGCATCTAAAGTAACATTATTGGAGGGAAGTTCAATGGTCATTTCGAAAATAAGGTCTCATTTTCTTATAAAATTAAGCACCCAAAAAATGGTTTTCAGAAAACTTTTTTAATTTAATTCCCTAAATCTTTCTTTATTTTTCTATATAGTAACTAGTTTTGCTTAATAATTGATCGTAACGTTCTACAAGTCATAGAAGTCTGCCACCTGTGAGGACAACCCACAGCCATCCACTATTTCTTTCACCTCATCAGCTATGACGAAGCGCTTGCCGATGAATTTCTGCTACTGAAGTGTTGTTTACTATCAAAAACAGAATCACTGAACGCACTTCACAGTCGGCTAGTTTTAGAACAATTAAAATCAATAGTTTTAAACCTGTCGAACAGTGCTGCAAACTACACACTGCAACAATACTAATAGAAATGTGTAACGCTCATGGGATGTCGGGAGTCGGTGACTTGATTAACAAAGGACTTGTTAAGAATCCTAGAAAAGTCATTGAGTGCTTCAAGTGTAGTCATTGAAGCTATTGCATTATATTTAATATACCACAGTAAAGTTCCTTAGATTGAGAATAAAATATGGCCAGAAACTTAGAAAAATCAGTTGATAACGTATAAATAATTCTTGTTTTTTGGTCCATATAAATGAAGGTTTATTGTGGCCCCCTGTTCAGGTTGAAGTATTGAAAGTTTTGTTGGAGGTTATCATAGGATAAAAATCTTGAATAGAATTACTAAGTGAGAGACAAATCACTGTAGAGTTCTGGAAATGAGAGAACAATTTGACAAAGGAGGGTGTAGCCCTTGTTCCTACAAACACCCCTGTCTCTCCAAGCGGCCAGAAACGGCACCACAACATCCTTCCTTTGCAGGAAGCATCCAGTAATTACTACAGTAGAAGGCAGTAATAATGCCTCTCCACTGTTCAAATGAATTACTTCATTCAGGATTTTTTAAGACTACAAACACCAGTAATATCAGCTTGCACGAAATTCGATCACACATAACTCTTCGGGTCCCGTGCTCAAAGCAGCCTATGTCGGACATATATCTGGTCAACTTGTCTACTTGGCCAAATTAGGGTTTGAAAAAAGAATACAACATAGGCTAATATGCCTATTTTAATAATATATAAATTATATAACTAATATATTTAAATTATATAACTAATTAATACTACAATACTAAATAATACATTATAGTAACATAATTATAATTTTGTAAATTATAATATAATTTAATTATATTTAAATTCAAATTGTTAGCCATTAGTCTTGAAGCAAATAGAACCATAAATAAATTAATTATTTTGTAAATTCTATATTCTGTTGCGCTGTCAAGTACAAGAAAAACAGGGGGTAAGGTGGTATTCAATAAAACAAGTATTTTAATTAGTGACTGTTGTTAACAATAAATAGTGGAAGTCAAACAAAGTGTCTTTAAAGAGAGATACGAGTGGGAGTGGTCTTGTATTGGGGATAAACAAACAGTTCTTGAAGGCAGAGAATTTATTAGAGCCCTGCTTGAAATGGATGAGCAAAGCTGTGACCGTCGCGAATATATTGGGCGTGCGCCCAGGACAAACACGAGCACGCACCAGTGCAATTAACCGCGCATCCCCCGGTCTGCAGTCCCTTCACTTTCACAATGAATAGCGTCAACTTGTCATTGGCTCAGTTGTTTTTTGCATGTACTTACTTAATTGAAATCATGATTTATTCATTATTGTTAAAAAATTAATTAGAATAAATAAAAGTTTTAACAAAGATAGAAAAACTGGTGCATACGTACAGATACACATATATCTATAGGTGTATGTCTATAAAGCTTGGATTCAACCTTAATATTTTTACTGCCATCTCGTGTCTCTTCTTGTACCGAAGATCAATTTCCATTCAAAACCGTAACTTACCTTTCCTGTGTTTTGATGACTTTCAATCGAAAATTATAAATTATTTTTTTTTAATACACATGAATGCATGCATATATTATATATTAACGTAACTAAGTATGGTTATATAACCTCAGTAAGAAATCAGAAAAATGACTAAGATCATTCAACGAACCAGGTGGTCTTCGTTAGTGTTCAACTGGTTGTTCGTTGATTTTTATTTCAAGTGTTTATTTTGAAATTTATATATATATATATATATATTCGAATAAAAAACTAAATTTACGGATGTAGTTCTTGTTAAATACTCTCATTGCAAGCGGATCTGAATACATCTTCTTCGTACAGACATCTAAATTGAACAGAAATTTCAATGGATTCCATTGTCTTTACTATCTGTGATTTCCACTAATTTTATTTGTAAAAGTCACTAACTACTTGAACTATTGGAAATGTTCTATTCAAAATTTAGATAGTTGATACAAGAAGAACAATTATCAGATCCGCTTCAGAGAAATACAAAGTTGAAACTTAATTGCAACCGTAAATTATGGTATTATTTAATCAAATGTATAAATGAAATGTAAAACTATTAATTTAAATTATTTAATATATATATTAATATATATAACTTATATATATATACAAAAACAAAACTAAAGTTTATCGGGACTCGGTCAGTTCTTCAGGTTCAAATTAAACTCTCATTGCCAACGTTTCGGTCTTTATTTGAAACATTTTTCATAGGCAGAAGTATAAATTTTGAAACAGAAAAACTAAGGATTACATTACAAATTATTTTACAAAGAAAAATAGTCTGTGAATTCAACAACAACTGTAGTTTGAATGAACACATGTCACTGAACTGAACTGAACTGAACTGGACACAATAACAGTTCAAAATTGGGGATAGGTAGCACACACAGTAATGAAACACACTTACAAACTCAAATTTTCCGTCTTCAGGAGAAAAGAGAAAGGGTTGCCAAGCACTTACATTGTGTGCTACCTATCCTCAATTTTGAACTGTTATTATATATATATATATATATATATATATATATATTCTTGAAATTTGTATTTTAAGAGTTTTCTATTTTGAGGATCAGTTTTTAATTAATTCCTTTATGACAGATTCGACTTATATTCCTGTCCTCTTCAGGGATGGGACTTCAAATTATCTGGTTTTTTCTTCTTTTTCATTTGTGCTAAATTGTTTCACAACTACTTAAATACTATGTTTCATTTGATGAATGAAATGTTGAGATTGCGTGGTGAAGTTTTTTTAAACTGCACAAAACCGACCGAACATTTTTATAATAAATATATTGAACAATAGTTCGTTATCGAGAAAGATGAGTAGAGTGGATGTAACAAAAAAATAGATATGATCTATTCTTATCATCTCCTGGTAACGACGTCTTGTGCTCAACTTTATTGATCGTAGTAGAGTTTAACCTGTTACATGTAATTTTTAGGTTTGAAAGTTCGGTTTTCGTTTTTCTATAGACTGCCATTTTTCGTTTTTTAAATGTATAAATTGTAGAGAAAACTATTTGGATTAACCGACACAGCCCACTTCTATATTTCGACATCTATCGTCATCGATAGGTGAAGTAGACTGCTTGGTGACTAGACAGAGACTCGAAGTCATGTGTGACCAAAGAAGTGTCTGTGGGGGAAGTTCGTATCTGTGTGTGTGTGTGTGTGTGTGTGTGTGTGTGTGTGTGTGTGTGTGTGTGTGTGTGTTGTGTGTTACATACAATTTAATAATTCTGCTGAACTGTTTTGTATTCTTATCTTTTCCCTATAAATTTTGAAACTTTTTGCATTGATCAACTCTGAAGATGTCTTCAAAGATTAGCTGGTGGTGTTTGATTCCTTTATCTGGCCAAACGTTGAAATAAATGAAATTATTTGGTCTGTTTTTATGGATATATACTTGAAAGTGTAGTTTTTTGCGTTGGACCGGAGGCGGTGGATAGCAAGAAGGCAGACGACGGGGTTGGTAAGGGACGGCAGAGCGAGGTGGGGTGGCGGTCACGTGACTGCCTGTTGACACTACCCTCCAAACTCAAGCTTTATTAAAACCCGCCCCTGTCGACTCCCACAACAAGCCCCTTCCGGCCACCACAGCCGCCCTTCCAACTTATTTTCATACAAATAACATCCCCTCTATTCAACAACTTTCTCTTATTCTAACAATTATATCAAAAACTGACACACACTGAACAATTTTTATTCATATTGATAAAAATATTTAAACTCTCTAAATACAAATATTTGTACAGCGTTTTAGAACGCATAGTTAACTTCTTCAAATTATATAATGTGTGTGATATAGAAAAGGTTTGGACAAGAAGAAAGTAGTAATATTAGAAAAATCTGGAGTGGCCTGCACTCAACTTTTCTATACTTAAACATACTAACAAACTAGTTGACTATGGATTGGTTTGATTTTAATGCAGATATCTTATAGACATAATATCTCATTAATTGCATCCTAAAGAAATCTAGATGGTGTTGGATACCAGACTGCAAAGTGTTTGTTCAATACCCGCCCGACTCTTTGATAAAATGTATATCCTCAACTGTTATAGATATATTTTTAGAATTCGCTTCATACAAAACATTATAGCAAAAGTCTTGGTCTCAAAGTTCATGGTTATTTCTTGCAGTGCTTTAGAAATGTTTTAATTTGTCCTTTAATACCCAATGCGGTTTCGTTGTTAATTTGTAACCCACAACTGTGCAAGAGCATTTTTTTTTAGAAATCTGAATCATTCCGATCTAGGCATATATTTATTATTTCTTAGAAGCTCATAATCAACTTTTCTTTGAGGATAATCAACTTTTCTAATCAATCACTGTTCGATTCTATTACTTTTTAAATTTATTTATTTTATCCCTCATACAATCATTTCCGTTTTTGTGCAGTCCCAGAGTACTGCAGATGGCTTATTTATTGATAATTATATCCAAGAGAATGAAATTTAATAACTTTTACATGTTCTATGAAGCCAATTTGTTATTTTTTTGTTATCACTATACAAGGGATCAGATTTCATTTTTTTAACTACATAAAACCATTGCAGTAACACAATTCATAATAAGAATGAATTCTAATCAATTAGTGAATAAATAGCTTCGAATAAGAAACAGTTTTTTGAAAAAAGAACAAGAAGGACTTTTCTCATTTGAAAGTAGTTTCGTGCTAGAAAATCACACAAAAATAATGGAGTTCTTAACTACAACAGAAACTATATTTTTGAGATTCAAATTTGTTATAGCAATCAATATGTAGATTGATTAGAACACATTTGTTGGAAAAGTCAAAAAAATATATTGTTGATTGATGTTTTCTTTCATAACTTGGAGAATTAAATTTTCTTATATACTAATCGTAAATTAACTAATCTAATATATTTTTAAATTGTATTTTTAACATATAAATAATAATTATTTTTTCGTATTAGGATAATTTCTGTAAAAAGTTGGTGAAATTTGGATGTGAGTTCCGTATATTGACCAACATACACACATACACACACACACCACACACACACACACAACACACACACACCAACACAAACACGAACTTTGAAAAATATATAAGATTTACGAGAAACGATAAATATCCATTCTAATGATATTTGCGGCTCAAACAATCTTAACTGTTGACATACATTACTGTGCACCCGGTTTCGGTGCACTTCTTCAGGAGAAACTGATAATACTAACTTCAAATACAAAAGCATAGTAATTCCACATTATAATGTAAACAAGGCTGTTACTTGCAATAATCTAATTATCCTAATGGCTGACATTGTTTTAGAAGAAGCAATAAGGAAATGTAAACGAGGAAATTAGTAGCTTTCAACGAATTGATTGATTTTTCAATTAAGTCTAATTAATTGGATAAAGATGTCTTGGTGCATTAGATATATATCATGATTGCATGTCATAGCAGGTGGATGTTATGTAATTCACTCAGGGAAGCGAGATTACCATCTAACGCCATTCTGATTATTAGTCGATATCAAGGCGAAGATTCGCAAGGACAAATGTAAATGTCTTAGGAACTCTTAGAGCCATTGTATTCGACATGTGTTTCTTCTAAGAACTGGTATGCAGTAACAATAGGCAAGTCTTCTTCACAATCTCGTAATACATTACTACCTTCGAATACAACTCGTATAACAAATAAAATTTATGTTGTTGATTTGTCTCAAGAGTGCCTTCATTATCGCTTATGCTACACATATACATTTGCAGACAGTTTTCTCGATGCTTTCTAGTTTCATTTTCACCAACTCATCCCATATTTACTCATGATGAGTTTATTGGCATACTCTTAACATACAACATAGTTCCATTAATGATTGAATATTACATATTTGTTAAGATTGCAGCCTGTACTTCACATTCTCAGATGACTTATCTTGTCCCTGGGAGGTGACGAACTCATAGTCCTGTAATAATGTTTATAAGCATTTATTTCCCTTACCAAATGTAATTTATTATTTTTTGAACATACACTAAAATCCTGAGACCAAACTATTTCATTTACAACAAATTGATTTATCTATAAATTTAAAAATTTTTTTTCTAATAACGTAATAATTGTATGCTCAAAGAACTTGATAAAGGTATCAAACGTGTAGTAAAATAGAATAACAATTTATCCTTTCGACAGTTTCAAAATTCAAATTTTAAGTTCAAATCAAACTTGAAAACGGTTTCAGTTTTGTTTAAATAATTTTTATTGCCAAAGAATCCATTTTGAGATTTAAAAGAATAAATTATTACATTAGAGGCATAAAATGAATTAGTTTAGAAAGGTCAACTTATTCATATCAATTTTTTAATATAATAACTCATTGTCTTTTAATTTCAAAATATTATACTTCTTCCTATGAAATAGGTTTTTAATAAAACTGAAACATCGAGGAAGTTCTAAACTGAATCTTAAGGAGTTTGATTAAACCTGAAAACCTCACCTATTCCTGATAAATGTTTTTATTCTAAAAACATATTTAATATATACTAAATATATTTAATATATAGGTTAGGTTAGGTTGCAGTGGCAGTTCTACAAGGGAACACACGTAGGCTGAGCATTGGCCCTTTGTGATACCACACAATGAAGATTGATTCTACAGTGGGAGTCCTAAATTTTGCCTAACTCAAATGTATTTAGAGTAGGGATCTTTAACGAGTACCTGACATCGTACAGGCTCGGGACCGACGGTTTAACGTCCTTCTCCGAGGGACGACGTGCTCAGATTTATTCACCTCTCGCGTGAATAAATCGAGGGCCAGGTGAGATCGAACCCCTATCAGTTCAGAGGCGAGCACGTAACCACAGAGCTAGCCTGGCCCCCTATTTAATATATATATTTTTGTATAATATATATATGTATATTATTCTAATATATATGAACCTTCTGGTCCGACCATGAGAAATCTTATTTCTCACTCCTTTTCCTCCAGTTACTTTTTGTAATAATCGCCACGTGAAAGCCAGCTTTGGCATTGACAAGAGTAATATTTTTGACGGCTATACATGAATGATGATATAAATGATAATGATGTATGCTATAAATGAAGAATAATATAGAAATAACCTAGGCATGTTTACCATACTTTAAATAATATTAATGTTTAAACTTGTCAATGGAAAATACGTTATGGGCCAGTGAGAATAATATCATGTAAGTCATTTTATGAACTCATTGTGGGGTAATGGATAATACAAAGTCTCCACACAATTGTTTTTATGAACTATTGGAGAAAGTTAACTTCATATTTGAAGGTTGACAATTTCGTCAATTAAAATTGAAAATAAAAAGTAATTGCAATACTGTTCATGATGGTTTGTTTTTGTGTCAATGATGAAAAACCCTTTCGTTCTGAACTAAACTGAATTGTATCTGAGGATTTGAAACATGGTCTTAACACAGTTTTTGGATTTCTATTCTTAGCAACTAAAATTATAAAATACCTATATTTATCCCAGCAGTGAAACAGTACAAATTTTTGTCCTCCTATTCCAAGTAGAAGTGCCTTGCTTTATTTGTCGCACTGGCCAAAGTAAAATGTTTACCAATAACAAATGAGGCACACTTCCAACCCCCATAAAACAAGACGAAATCCCATAATGTAAGTGTTGGAACAAGAGCAATGCAATTACAGGTCCTTCAAAAGGATGTTGTCTACTCAGATATAATGAAAACAAGGTCCATTATCAGGATGAGACCTCACACGAGGAGACCATTTCGTGGATTGCAATTCATTTACCCCAGGTGTAATCCAGCCAGCCTCGGGCACCCCTATACCCTAAGCCCTTTGAGTCTAACTGCCTTTCCCTGTTCTTTGACCTACCTATTTAATTTGGATTAGGCTCTTCTCTTTCTACCCGATACACACGTCACTCAGCATTACCCCCTCCCTTCACCACCACCCTTGTTCCGTCACCCTAACAAATGAATCAGTCACGCCAAACTCCAACACAACATTCTGCCTTTTTTATAAATCTTAACCTGGTATATCCAATTTCATTCAAACCTAAATAGACCATGGAACCTCTACAGTAGTACATTAAGACTTCAAATGACCTGTTTACAGGTAACAACTGGTTAAAATGTCCCCTAGTAAATCAGCCCTGCAAAATCAAACTCTACAACTACCATCACTTTTGGACTGGTGGTCACATTCATGAATTTAAATTTTTACGTGATCAAATGCTATTTAAGAGTATAACCTCTCTTTGCAATTGTTCTTACTATATAAACACATACACAAAACGTAATTGTGTAGTACTTATTAATTTAGGATTTACAAATAGTTTTCATTAATGGTGAAAAAGTCATTAAATTATTAATGAGAAAGTAAATACAATTATGTTTGTGGGTAGTATTACATTTTATGATTTTCTTATTACGTATTAGTTATTTAGTTACTTTGTTACAGGAGTTTAGTTACTTAATCTAGTTTGTTTGTACATTGCTGTAAGTAATATTTAGTAGTAATGAAAGAAATTTATTTTGAGATTTTAATAGCTTTAACAGTTCTGAAGAGTCCGTATTTTTGATGTTTTTGGGGTGATATCTGATGTATTTGAATGGGTGTATCTCTACAATATGTTCACTCGACAAGTCTCGACAAATGTTACTGAAATTCGTAGATTCACTTCCATTCGTAGTAATGTTTCCATTTCTGCTTTTTTTCATCATTAAGAAAGATAGAAAACGTGGCAAATTCTCACACGAGAGAGCCAGCAGGTCATCAACTCTACTGATTAAACTGCGTCGAGGGTTCTTAAACAGACTCGGGTCACGATTGCCTTTTTTCACACCTAGCAAGAATCATAGTATTACTACCAGGTCTGTGGCCACTCTGCCAAGAAACTGATAATGATTGTGAGAAATTATTTGTTTTAATGATAATATACACCCTACTAATTATGATGGACATTTAATTCGGATGACTGTCTAGAATCTAGAAGAATTGATGAACGGTTAAAATGTTTGGTACATATGACTGTGAGTCAATAGCGACAAGAATCAAAAAGTGTGATTCTTCAAACAAAACTGAATAATAAAATCTGACAATAGACCATTCCAAATAAGTTAAATGAATAAAAAAAATATTACAAGTCATTGAAATAAAATATTAATCGTAATAAATGTAATGAAATAAAATTACGATGTCTTTTGTTGAATTTACAATGGGTCAATAGAGGTAGTTAATTATATTGCATACGTAATTATATTGTCAATTTTTTCTTGTTGGCATTTGAGAGAGATTATGAAAACAATAAATTGATTGCAAATGCTATAAATTATTAATGTTAACAATAGTTAATAATATGTTTCAAAGACTGTTACAAATGCTCATAAAATTATTAAGATGTAGGAGTCTGATTAGAATAAATATTAGCACTCTGCAACTCGCATTTGTAAACTATAAACTTCTTGTACCATTTTCAGTTTCTTGGTGGTAGGTTAGGTTAGGTTAGGTTGCAGTGGCAGTCCCACAAGGGAACACACGTAGGCCGAGCATTGGCCCTTTGTGATACCACACAATGAAGTTTGATTCTACAGTGGGAGTCTTAAATTTTGCCTAACTTAAATGTATTTAGGGATCTTGAACGAGTACCTGACATCGTACAGGCTCGGGACCGACGGTTTAACGTCCTTCTCCGAAGATCGACGCGCTCAGATTTATTCACCTCCCACGTGAATAAATCGAGGGCCAGGTGATGATCGAACCCCGGTCCTATCAGTTCAGAGGCGAGCACTGAGCTAGCCTGGCCTCTTCTTGGTGGTATGTTCTCTGGTTAGATTTCCTACAGGTTGTTAGGAGAGAGTTACATATCCCCATTATATTCTATAAGGACATAACTGTCTAGAGCAGAGTTTTCCAAACTTTTTTCGACGCGGAACCCTTTTTGGTTCCAGTAACTTTTCTGGAAACCCTAGATTCTAATGATTTCATACAATCATAATATAAATATTTTCATATGCCTTTTTAAATATTATTTATATTTAAAACCAATTAAAAAAGTAATATTACTGCAATGTGTATTTTTCGAATAAAAATTCAAAACTAAAAGAGTATAATTTTCATATTTTCCACAAGTGCATAACACATAAAACAGAATTACTAGCAATTTTAACACAGAGTTTGTTTTGCAATAATTTTTGGCTTTATAGTTGAGGGTTTGATTCTCAAGTTAGTTCCAGCATTAAGTCTACTTCGGTATTTGGTTTCTATGGCAGTTTGAAAGGAAAATCCAGTTTCACATAAGTAGGTAGTGGAAAATGGCAGCAATGTGTGAAGTTCTACTTTTGCAATAGCAGGAAATTCGGGAATTAGATAGTTCTAAAAACTGACTACTGATTCATCCTAAACATGAATAAAATTTTGGCCACTTCTATGTATGGGTATATGTAGATATAAACATTATTCGGTATCATGATTCACAAAAAAATATAGAATAAATCCATACCCACAAAAAAAATTTTTAGAAAAATGTTTTTACTAAATGTTTTTCACGGAACCCCTGGGTTGCTTTGGGGTCCTTTGGGAACCTTTGGTCTAGAGCAATTTACCACCGGTCAGTTGCATTATTTGGCAGTGTTCTCTAGACGCACTAGCTGCAGGTTGTTAGCTGAGAGATGTACAGTCTACTTATAGTAATTCCGTCGCCCTAGGCTTTCTCTCAATTGTAACTTCCCACCTATTTCTTCTCCAAACTCACCTTACTTCGCGTTTAACTACTTCCATATTTAAAACTGATACAATAAATACACAAAAAACTTTATCTTATATACACATTTACTAGATAATTAATTTTAATTTATGTGACTGGATAATTTACTTACTTGCATTATTTAACTAATTATATTGAAGTATCAAAAAAAAAATCCTTATCATTTTATTCAGCACATTTTATTATTATCAGCCTTCATTAACGTATTTCATAAATGTCAAAGTACAACAATAACCAAAATTATTTCTTATTTTATTTATTTTAGATATGGCATTACTGAGAAAGAAAGTATTTTATCTTATCTAATATAATAAAAAAACCAAATGCAATATTAGTTTCTAGTCTTTTTTAATACAATTAATTATTTAACCTGAAGAATGAGCTGTATAACTTTAGTATGGGAGTGTATGACAACATGGGAGGGATAATACTGGCACAGCTATGAATTAAGCGAATTTCTTAAAGGACTAAATGGTCAGAATGTTCATCGACTCTCAATTGACCCATTGACATTTTTTGACCCCCTTAGAGAGTTTCAGTGACCCCCAGAGGGAAGATGTTAACCTATTTGAAAGTCCTTGACTTAAACGAACATTTCTGTTTATCTAGTCAAGAAATCTATATACTTATAAAACTCTGACGACCGATCTTGTTTAATTGTTTTCTTGCCACCGTGAATTGTCTGAATAAATAATAAAATATACGTACAATTTTATGGGAATCGAACCTTTGCATTGGAAGTCCAGCGCGCTACGCTCTGGGCTATGGGGCTTTCTAACAATACACTTCCAAAACCTGATATAAATGATGTTGCGCACAGGTGAAACTTGGAATACCTGTTAATTTCAATTTATACTTGATTATTCATATAAATATTAAAGAAAACAATGAGTAATATATCATTTTATAAATAGTGGCTTAAAAAGAAAGAAGAATGAAAAATAAATTCTCTCAACATAAGTCAGGTAAAATTACTGACTCCAGATGTAAAATCTATTTCTGTTATAGAATAAAGCTAACCAGATTTTTTTCTAGGAATGATCTTATTCCTTTTTTGGAATCTTCTTGTTTTTTAGAAGATGTTTTATTGAACGTATTTACTTTTAATTCTTGGTGCTACTCTTTTTGCTTAGGGGACTTTTTGCCTGCACTTCCAAAACATAAACATGAATTCAAAACAGGAGCTCCTTTCATGTGTACGAGAAATGTTGATCTACTGCGCTTATATAATGAATCAAAACTAATAACTGAGAAGTTTTACGATTACGAAGTCATTGTTTGTAATATTATCGCATCACGGTTTCAAGGGGAAATAGTTTTAACTCCATGATTGAAATTTGTTTTATCTAAAGAGAACATTTCTTTTTCAAGGATCCAATTTCCAATTCAGTTAGTATTTGCCATGACTATTCATAAGTCTCAAGAAGAGACTGTACAAAAAGTTTTAGTTCCTTTAGGTAAATCAGTATTTCAACATGGCCAATTACATGTTGCTTTCAGTAGAGCCATTTAGAGTTTATCTGCACATGAATCGTGAATCATGAAACATGAATCTTCATGTTTATTGTGAACATGATTGCACTAAGAAGGAAGGATCTGGATGACCCAACAGGTCACGGTACTCTAGCTAATATTAAAATTAATCTGTTTTCAGTGATGACTTTTTTGTTTGTTTTGTAGTTTTACTATACATGGTTCGACATTAAGCAATACTCTGTATGATTGAAGATCCAAGGAAATATGAAAGCTGGTATTATTTTGATGTTGGTATCTGAAACTAACTGTGCTTGTTTACATTTGCGAGATGGCTACATTTTAACCTCTTTTTAAGAGACCCCTCTAATGCTCAAAGGGAAGAGAGTAGGCTCTCGGTTTTACAAATTTTGACTTTGGATACATACATCGATGTACTTTCCCATTATAGGCAGATAGCATACAATAACATATTGCACAATTAGTATGCAATATCATTAATTGATCATTAATATTCATCAGATTTGTTGTTCTCACCTGTAATAGAGATGTGTGCTACTAATCTGCGATACTTATATGTGGTATTCAAAAGTTATACAGGTGTGGTACTCAGAAATGTAGATGAGGGCTAGTCATCTGCGATACTTATATGTGGTATTCAAAAGTTATACAGGTGTGGTAGTCAGAAATGTAGATGAGTGCTACTCATCTGCGATACTTATATGTGGTATTTAAAAGTTATACTGGTGTGGTAGTCAGAAATGTAGATGAGTGCTACTCATCTGCGATAATCATATGTGGTACTCATTTCTTTGTTTGGATAATCTTTATTTTCATGCTTCATTTAATAAAATTGAGAGGATATATAAAATTTAATAGATCCCAGGGTACCTTTCCGAAAATTTATTCACTAAAACATTGAAAATTCTGTTGTCTCAGTACTTTGAAATATTAAAATTTTAGTAAAAATTGTGATATACTGCCGTTATACAGGGTTTTATGGTGAAAATGTCTGCTTCTACTTCTACACGAAAGAAAGATGCACTCGCGTTAATATTAATTTTAAACCAGATTGGTATTTGTTTATGTTACTTTTCAAAGTAAATTATAAACAATCATGCCATAGAGCCTTTTGCAAATATGTTTTATTTTCTATTCTCACATGTCTTTTATTTGTTTCTCCCAACTCTTACACTTACATGCATTCACCTTCTGTTGTTTTATAGACTGGAAGTGTGGCACCTCTGCTATTTGGCTCGCTATTTAGTTAAGGGAATGTCAAATCACTGTTTATTCTACAAGTCGTAAAACACTTACACAATTATATTAGATCAACTGAATCGTACAGAGCCAAGACCAACAACTTTACGTCCTCTCCAAGGGTTGGCGTGCTCAAGGTTTTCCATCTCCTTTTTGAAAAATCTGGGTCATGGCCACGATTCGAACCTGTTATCTTCAGTACTAAAGCCAAGCATGGTACCCGTTAGGCCACAACAGACCCCTCTATTAATCGTTATAAGTGTGCTTTCTTATTATCTGTACTTATACCTGTTATATTTATCCACTTATTTCTGTGTAGGTATTTCTCATAACTGTCCCTCCTTAATTTCGGTTCTTCTCCATACTTTATTAAACACTCATTGTTATGTATAATTCTTTCTAAGTATACTTTATTAATATTTGTATTCCTTTATTACTTCTCATTGGTCCATAAAAAAGTGTGTCTGGCATATCATTATCGATCGGCTAGAGTTATCGCTGTGATCAGTTTAATATGAATTGAAAATTACCCAATAATGTCAAAGTAGGTCAAGCGTTAACAGATGTTGAAGACATTACAAACATGGATGATATAATTAAATTGAAAGGGGTTTGGGGGAGTGGTTTGGATCAGTAATTGGAGAGCAAGAGGAAAAATGATTATGGAGCAGGTGGATCGCAGGGAGATGGGTATCGCACGGGCACCTGGCTGAGAGGCAGCGGAAAGGCTCGAGTCTGCAGGCTTGCTGAGGTGATGGCTAACTTGAATGCATCTGGCTACAGACTTACAGACAAAACATACCAATTGTAGTGCGGTTAGACTGGAACAGCTGTTTGAAAAATGTGAAGAGATAGTGTCAGCTTAAACAAAACTTACCATAGTTCTAAGACTAGCCCTTTCACCATAGATTACAAGCCTTTCAGATAGGGATTATACAAACAGTTGTGCAGGGTGCAGCAGTGACAGGATGAAGTGGTTAGAGGAATGGTCTGAGAATTGATAGGGCTCTTGATTAACTTCAGTTGAATTTCAAACTTCTCAGCAAGAATTATATGGCTTCAAAACAGATATCGCTTAGAATACTGAGCAAAGTGATGCAATATCGGGCTGATGCTTCTAGCGAAAAGGATCAAAAATATAGGCGTTTAAAGGCCTTTAGGAGCCTGAAGGCACGCCATTCAGACAGGCACAGTATACGTAACTGGCCAGGCGTCCTGAAGCTAGCCTGAAGAGGCAGCACAGATATGAGATGTGAATGAACAATTCTACCTCTCTTGTTTAATTTAGAAAGCAGTATGTTCATTACAGTTTGCAATCTTTCATTCATCCAGTCCTTAAGATATTTTAAGTACCCTGAGATGTGATGAGGTATCCATATGCAACTATTTTGTGTACAGTTGTCCAGCCGAACTGGCTAGCGGAAACGTTTGCTACAGAATGCGACACGACGAAATTTTAACTAATGAATTAATTTCATTTTAGATAAGATCTTAATGATACAGGAAAACTAAAATAAATTCGTTCATTTACACTCTTTTTTTTCAATCTTATCGACTTTCCATGTTATTATAGTTTGTTCAGTCTCGTATATTTTATTTTATAAACCATTCTTGGTACTTTTCTTATAAATTGTTTTATAAGTGTTATAAAAAAGATAGAATTAGTACAATACTGAGCTGCATATTATAACTATAAATGAATGAAGGTTTCAAAAGGATAATAGATTAAAGTCTGTCAAAAGCAGAAGCAAAACTTCTATGTTTCAGTAGACATTGGTATCAGTAGAAAAAGAGCCAAACTCAAGTTGCTATCAGAAACTAAAAGCCATTGAAAAGCATGTTTTAAGAATTACAGAGGAAAAAAGAATGTTAAAAAAAGATTAAAAAAGTAAAAAAAAATGTATTAAATAAACGGATAATATACATAAAAACACAACCGTAATTACAATGAAACAGCTCATGGAAATCAATGAGAGAGATTGATGCCTTCATGTCTTTCAATTTATGTCATCAGAGAGTGACTACAAATTAAATACAAAGTAGGTTACAACGAGGTTACAGAGAAGATAAGGGAAGGTAATAAAGATAGTTACTAACATCTTTTTGAAACCCTCATCAAGAGCAGCCCAGGTCTCTTCAGTTTGGATATATCTTAATTAAGGATGCAGTTAAACAAATTGGATCTCTTGGTAATTTGCAACTGATTAATATTATCTCTAATCGCATTAGTCATTCTTTCCCTATATCCTGGGGGTTTCTTTCTTTTGTATTTCTGCATGTAGATGTTTTCTATATTCTCTTTCTGTTTCTTTATTATTCAATGTTTTTTTTAAACTTATATTTTTTTGTAATATCTCTCTTAAAACTATTTTTTAATTTCTAATCGACTTATTTACTTTGATTTTCTCCAAAATTGTCAGAAAATATTTTAATTTGAATAGTTTTTAGTTATTATATAAATGTTCTTCTTATAACTTGTACAGATTTATACGTAGGCACAATCTTAGACATTAACCACAGGGAACTCTTTAAGTTGTAAGTAACGACACCATTTTGGTTTATTATGTAGCTACACACAATGACTAGATGTTGAAGTGATAAAAAAAAGTGGCAGACACGTAAAAGTGGTATATAATTTAGGAACCCAAAGTGGGTTCCTAATATATATGAAGTAGAATCAATAAAGAATCACTCCGCGGTCCTATCTATATTTCTTTTGTCGTTTCCTAATTCAACTTCAGATGTAAGTTCGTTTTATGGACTTTATAACTGTTCTTGGTGAAATATCTGCCATTTTTTTTGGCTTTAGGTATGATTTAAAGCCCAGCAGTTGTGAGTTGCATTCAGATTGGTTAATGAATGGTTGTTGAGACAGTCAAAGAGGCTCCTTTGCGAGTGTTGCGGAGATGTGACCACAGGTTGCGGCGAGGCTGTGCGGTTTGTCAATAAGGCACAGCGTCAAGACAGAGGCCCTTGTCAGCCAGCTTCTCATTTCCGGGCTTTTGTCTAAAGCCCATCTGGTCCATGATTACCGCTGCTTTGTTTCTCTAGCATCTGATCCGACAACACTCTATTCCACCCTCTTCAAGCTCTTCTGCCACCCTAAAGACTTCCTAACGACCTACTCCACACCCTCAACTTGGTCCTGCCCACTTATGCCCTCTCATAACTCCAAACAACCTGTCTCTTCTCTCTTTGTATTCTTTAGCAAACACCCTTTCATAAATCAACCAATTCCTTTTGCCTTTCCCTTCTCTCAAGCTAACAACAACAAACAATGAACGATGTAACAATCTTCACCTCTACAAAAAGGAAACATCTTTAAATTTGTTATTAATGAGTTCAAAAATAAAAAATATTTTTAGCTTTGCTTTTAAAATAAATTTTGTTGCAAAATCTATGTGAAAATATTTTCTACAAGAATGGGCAAAACAAAGTACAATACACATTAAACATTATTTTCCCCTCACTTGTCATGAAAAAAAAAATGAATTTTGAAGTATTTACCCTTGATCCTTTTTTGATATTTTTAGAATAACGTCTGGATACATACAGGTACAGGTAAATTGTCTATGTACAAACTCTACAAACGAATCAATCACTCTACCGTATATAATCGCTCAAAGTTTGATAAATTTTGGTGAGATATGTCCGGTGTGTATTCTCTAGTAGGGGAATAACCCAAAAAAGAGGATTCAATGCAAAAAAAATCAATTGCATTATTTTTTTTGGCATTTTTGAAACATTAGAAATGCACTTTGTCATAATTTATATGAAGGTTATGACATAGTTTTTGTACCCATGGTACATATATTTAGTAAATCCTAATATTTTTTCCACTCCTCTGGTTGCTGTAGATAATTGAATTTCATATTTATGTTTGATGTTACATGAAAATATCATATTAATCAAAGGGAAACATATCATTGAAAAGAACTATAAGTTTCTCCTGTATTCACTAGTTGGATTTTTTATTAATTATTTTTAATAACATCAATTAATTTACTTTTGTTTTACTAACATCTAAGAGATAAAAGTAAGTAAAATATTATAAGTGAACTCCTTGAATATGTGAATTTTTCATACCATATGAAGATAAAATATATGAATTGTTGAATGTAGTAATTAATTATAGAAATTGCAGAACCACATATATAATTGAAAAAACTGAATAAAAGGATAAAAACATATAACATAATTAATTATATTTGCGTTATGTGCTCATAAATAATTCTGAGATCTTTTTCATGTATATTATTCTTTAAACAAAACATACAAATTTTCTTTGTTTGTATTTAACAATACTGGAACACTCCTATTTCATTATATCTAAAATTTTAAGTAGGGAACCTCATAAAGAACTGTTTACAGTTATTTCGTGAAGTCTTATCTTCAGTTTTTATTATGATTTTTTATAAACTCTATCAAAAGATAATCAAAACAAACTGGCAATATAATTAACCAGGCATACTCAACCGCGTCTAATTGCCTACACATCAGATTTTACTGCTATCAATTTGATTTTCACGGAATGATTTGATAAATATAAAACTATGTGTTCCAGGAGTATGGGCACACATTGAAAGTTGAAAACTACTAAGGATATAAAAAAGCCATGATATTTTAAAGCTATTGAGCTTATATTCAAACATGTATACTGTGTATACCCTTAGCCATATTGAAGACATCAAGCCGATAGGTATTCTTGCCTGACGCGCTCCAGCATTGCGTTGCCGATAGTTGTATCAGAGCAGTGATTCTAGATAAACGTCTTTTGGAAGAGGAGGCACAAACAGAGACCAGTTCTTTTACAAACCCTTACATCAAGAAATCGCCGAGTGTTACATCAGGAGACCTACGATGAGAAGGAGATTATCTCCCTCAGACCGTCCATTCTGAGCAGAGTTGCCTTCAGGTACTGTCCAAACCTGAGACTACGGTGTTGTGGCTCTCCATTATCTCGGAAAGCCAAGTCATCAGACTCTGTCTCACTCAATATATTCATTAACTAGTTTTCTAGCATACTTGCCTCTCTTTACTGTTGCTCCTCTAAAGAAGAATGGTCTGTAGCCAGGTTTCTTGGACATAGCACAAAACACTATCACCTTTGGGAGATCGCGTTGATGCTCAACAATTTCATGTGAATTTTCTGTGTGTGTGTGTGTGGTACACTTGTTAACTTTTCATATCATGTTTTGATTCAGATGAACTTGATTTCCCTCAAAATTAAAAAAAAAAAGCATTTTTGAAGACTACTTAGCACAGTTGATACCTGCTTCCAGAAATATTTTTAAAATGAAAATTTTGATAAGATTGCTTGGGTTGCAAAGATGTAATTAATTATTTAGTTCAAGTAATCCTAATATCATTTAATCTAATTTAACTATTCTTTTAATTGAATAGTTTAAATTAATGGTGTAAACTGTTTATTTTAATAACTAAATTACGGTAATCAATAAGAAATGTATCTTCCAAACACTCACCAATTGTTCCAAGTGGAACCTAAATGGACTACATCAAATTCTCTTTTAATTTAAAAGAGCTTGATTTAAGATTAAATCGATTATACTTCTAGAAGAAGGAATTTGAAGCAGTACATAAGTTTCTCAACGTACACAGTTTGGTAGTCAGGTACATGGAACTTTACTCGTTGGAGGATATTAGTAATGTTTTTATAATGAAATACAAGTAAAGAATGAGTTATTTAAAGCTAAATTAATTAATGGAAGTAAACAAATGATTAGTTTTTCAACAAAACAGAAATATTTAAAAAACGAAATGTAAAAAGGTATCGAGAAGTTGGATTGTAGTATCCAATGACAACATTGGTGGAGAGGACAAAGTGGCCGACTACTTTTCTAGACAGACATTGCCTTTTCATTCTGGTCGCGAATGACAAAACCCATGGGTGTTCGCTATGGCATGACATGCCATTTTGAAGAGGAATGCCGCATACTTTAATAACTCATGAAACTTAGTGCAAGTACACGCCACCGTACTCAAGATCAAGGAAACCAGAGTTTAAGTATGCATGGGATCGATATAATCATTTCATAATTGATATTTTCGTATTGCAGAGGTTTCATTGCAATTCCAGGCTCAGATATATATGTGAGCGCATCGAATTACTAAACATTAATATATGGCTTCACCGAATAGTCGGTAGCTTCTTGTCACTTTGCATTTCTGTTCAGTGAGTGCTATTTCTATAAAGTTGAAGGTTACAGTGTTACTTTTAAATACTTTTTGGTTTTGATATTAATTTGGATGATAGATAATAATTCCTCCGTTATAAAAAGTTTCCGTTTTTTATTTGGTTCTTTATAATTTTTTGATGATTTAAATTAAAAGACCAATGATATTTTCGATATACATATTTAAATTTGGAAATATTGTTTTAAAACCATTAGAGTTAATATAATTTTGATGAATGGAATAAGATTTGGAGGAAGCTGAGAATTGTATGGAATAGAAGTACTAACCTACGACACTGAGGTCAAGAGATTGTGTGCATGAATAAATGCATTGGCTTTGATTGAATGGCTCTCGGTCGAGGCACTGGCCCTGGTCTGGAGATGAGCTATCGGCTGTCACGACCTCTGTACACCCTCTCAGGCGGCCCTCGGCCGAGTCCCCCCAGTAACCATGTTACTAGGCCAATGTGTTTGTCAACAATTCTCTGAAACACCAAACTGACTGAGCCTTGTAATATGACCCTTCAATATTGACTAATTACTCGTTTGGTCATTAATAACATGGGAGAGATCATCTATCATGAGAATCAGATTCAAGTATGTAAATGCGCGTTTCTCTTCTTTTAACTGCCAAAGCACTGCAATCTTCTTTTAGATTACTTGCTGACAATACAATCCGAAAAGGTTATCATTTGATTGACTACTGAATCATTTTAATTACATTTTAGATTCGCTATCATTTACTTTCGAAAACTAATTCCAAGTAAAACCATTAGAGAGCTCAGTTGCATGTTTCAATATATATTATTGATAACTGAGTAACTTTATACTTTTACCTTCTTAAACACATTTTTTGATTTACCATCAAACTTAGAGATACTAATATTACTTTCTGAGCAAATATCAAGTAAGAAAAGCTATATTATTTTCTAAGAAGCGAATAAAATACTATTCTTTTCTTAATACTAATTGAGATCAAGAGTAATTAAATGAAAGCTGATAACATTTAACTTTTTAACTTGTTCACCTTATTACTTCTTGGTATTTTCCAACATGAAATATCAATAGGCATGTGCGTTCACAGGGGTTAAGGGTCATCATACCCCTGGAAGACACAGAATAGTAATACAATAACATTGTAACATTTATATAAATAAAATTATGTAAATATTTTTGAAAGTTTGATCAGAGAAGATCACTACTCTTGGATTGGGCATTATAATGATTGGATACTTTTTCTGGATTTATCAGTAATCTCATCGAGTTAGCCTCATTAGCTTTGTCATTGCATGTGCCATTTATCTATGTCTTAACTCTGCGTAGTCTGCCGCGAGACCTTTCCACAATGCATGATGCTCTGGTAGACAGACGATGAGGATGGCATTGTGTATGGATTACTTGGCAGACTTCACTTCCTCACCAGCTCAGACATACCCACAGAGTTACGCTGCATTATCATCGCGAGATTATTTTACTATCTTGCTAATGCCACAAATTTCTTTGACAAATGAAGTCATAAAACCAATTATTTCCGTTTACTATTGTTCTTTCGAATGTGCTATAAAACTCTGAAAATATGAAGCGTTACTTTCACTAAAGGCACTTCCTTAGCTATTCTGTTAGATATAACGTACCTCGTGTCGCAACTAATTTCGTTCCTGGAAGTATATTTCTGCTGAGATCCGTCATCTGGACGGTGATCTCATAATAACATTTCCATCTCCATGCATTCTGTTCTGTAAACTCCCATGTAGCTAAGTAATTCTAAGCTAACAATCAAATTTATATATATATATTTATATATACATTTGGATAACCATTTATTTAGTAGAATCAGATTTATCTAGAAAAATATTAATATAATTATAATTTGTCTACTTTCTAAAAATAAATTAGAATTATTTATGATATTATTAGTTGAATTCATATGATAAAAGAGTAAGACTAATGATATCGAACTCTATAGGCATAATCAGCATATTTGAAATATAATTAAATTATTGAAATAATTACCAGTAATTATAAATTTAGCATTTATGTTTCATTTATATTATTTAATTTTCAAATAAGTAAAGAACATATCTAACTTAGCCAGGAAGAAAGTGAAGGTGAAGAATACATTTTTACAAAATATTTATAAAACTTTTATATATCGTAGGAAAGAAAAGTATATATAGATCATGAGTCAATATAGATTTAAATACAACTATTTTTTGTAGATCAGTATTGGTACTGGATTAGCTTGTACACTGACACCGAAGAATAAGAAAACACAGAAACAGAAAAAACTGACTAAAGCGGAATCTAGTTATGTGAGTATGTGCAGAGCAAGCATTTCTTTTTAGTGGGACTTAACGTCTAACGTCTAAGATCCATTAGCTCGTATCTTCCATCAAAGAAACCTAAAGTGAGGTACAACATATGAGGCAGAGGCTGTAAAAGATAGCAATGTACTGTTATAATCTTAGAACAATCCTGCTATTTTCAGGCAGAGGGAGAAGAGGTATTTAGTAATCTGTAGATAATTCATTATTGGCAAATATTTTTTTATCATTCATTCATTGCAGTTCTAACCTGTCAAAAAGGGGGGTAGTAATGGACTGATTAAGCGTCTCTAATAGCCTCTAACACTCAACTCCGACTTTCGCCCTTCACGAGGCTACCCTGTTTACCTGCTATTGCAGGGACAAACGAAAGATGAGGAGAAGGTGATCAGGGGCTGGGCCTGACCACCTTCGTTTTACATCCTTCCTAATCCCCAAATCCCCTCCTTTTATCTCAGCCCCAATCTAAGGTGTTATGCGATCCGTGCCGAAGGATGGATGATACAGGGGTTTTACTGTATTGTGAACGTAGTCTCAAGGGTACCAGGCGACCCCAGACAAAATACCACCGATAGAGAAACAGGGATTTTCCCCTGTATGATACTAAGGAGAAGAAAGTCCGGAGACCATCCTCCGGAAGCGCAGAGGGTCCAAAAGCGCTAACTACTGGGAGCCAACCCCCACAAGTGCACTTAAGGACCCGAAGAAGGAGAAAAGAAGTTGCTTTCTCCCTAAACGTAGAGAGCCTGAATGGAATTATCAATGATGGTTTATTCAGATTCTGTAAAGAAGAGGAAGAAACACCTTGCACCTGCTGACTGACTGTAAGGCAACTTTGCTGCACAGATGAACATGTTTTATGAAATAACGTGACGTAGTGAGCTTCTTCAGTATGCTGAAATAGATAAAAAACGTTTCATATCGGGATTCATTTAAAATGAAAAAACTCAAATAGTATATTAGTGCGTTTATGTTAGCTGTATAGATGAGAAGGTCTGAGAACAAGAATAAGGGTGGCTCACGTTTTCTACCCAGTTCATCCAACTCAACGGCTCACGTGACCTCAAAAAGGGCACTACGACGTGAAAATGCGTAAACTCTACATCAGTGGACAAAATAGGTCATGTGAGATATATCACAAAACTACACGCACTGATGACATGTTCGTGCGTGGTGCTGCGTGTCAAATGGTTGGTTATTCCATGTGCTGAAGGAATTCCTATTTTTTGGCCATTGATGCAGACTAAACCTTAACAAACAGGACAAAAAATTGGTGATATTTGATTTTGAAAACAATTCTCTTGGAAAAATAAATTAATAAGCGCTTTTTAGTGAAGAAGATATGAGAATCACTGGAGAAAGGATAATATAAATGAAGGAATATAAATTTTTTGAATGCAGCATAATAACTGGACTGAAAATAGGTAAATATAACAGGAAATAGATAAATACATATTACGATATTTATTCGCGTAAATTATGAATACCATTTTTCAAAATACTGTAGTCTTAAATTAGATTAAAATGATAGCTCAATGAAAGACAAAGACAGGAAACAGAAACTCTGACCAGCTAAGAATATACTCTTTCTGAGAATATCTCACTCCCACCGGTCGATGAGAGAAGAGAAACTACCCATTATTCTTAAACTGGGACTAATGAAGCAGTCCATCAAGGTTATTTATGCCGTAGGTGACTGTTTCAAATTCATGTAAAAAGGCCTAAGTTATAGTAGAAAAAAGGGTTATTTGTTGATATAATTCAACTTAGAAAGTTAGTCGAAATTTTTAAAGAAGACAATAATGGGATTCAGTTTTTACTGATGTAGAAGAACTGTTGAACAGAGAGAGGCTGCAAATTTTACGAAAGGTATTTTTTGATGGCTTGTGTCATTCAGACTAGAACAAATATCTTGAAGATAATTATTAATAACCATTTATTCTTGATATATTAACAAGAAATATTACTATATTTAATGAATACTCTATAATTAACCAAAACAACAACAAAATAAAGTCACCAAAAAGTGTATTACATCTAACTGGGAATTAAAATACATGTATTTCAACAAATGTGTTTTATATTATGGAAGATTAGAAAATTACTGGAATATATATTTCAACTTCGAAATACGATTTAAAATCGGATTTAAATAGGGAATTAACCAGAATGCAGTTAGTAAAAGATAGAAAATCTTCTTCACACCTCCCTCTTCAGGATGTAAAACCATCAATCAGTTTTGTTAAATAGTAGCGTCATTTGTCTTGCTTAAACTAGCCATAAATTATAAGGAATTCAACTCATAATTGAAACTTATTATATATACTTATAATTTCCAACTTACTTTGAAACTTATATGTTCTTGCACAAAATTCTTATTAATAACTACAGGAACATAGGACTCCATCAGTATTTGTCATTCTCATAAACACATTGTATTAAATGTTATACATTATTTTATACCTAAGAGATGTAAGTACTGAATTCTTTCAGGCCTGAATTATTTCAGTTATGGCAACTTTTTTTTGAACAGTCTGCAAGAAGAATATGAATTGTGTTAAGGGTGGCACCACTGGGCTCCACATTTTTTATATAATAACTTAATTTGTTATTTTATTTTCATTATTCCTAGCATAAAATATTAAAGCAATATTTTATAATGCTAATTAGTACTTATGTTGATAGTTTCTTAGTAATGCTGTACAGCTAAAAATTGATTATTTATTGATTTCCAATTTGGCATGTCACAAATATTTTTCTTGTACCATATTCTTTACTAACTTTTCAGTAACATGAGATATTTCATTCTTAGGTTATTCATAAGTCAGTGGAAATATTTTTACTTTTGACAAGTTCTTTAGATTGGAAAACTATTGACTTACCCAATCTGTATGCTTGTGAAGAAAACTTGAAATTTCATTTAAAGTACAATACCCTCTAAATAAATTGTTCATTTACTTTGCTATAGGATGTATTTTTAACCCTAAAAACATGAATTGAGTAGCTTTAAATAAAATTGGGGACATTCCTTGCAGAACGTACAAAAACATGTTTTAGGCAACATATTTCCAATGCATGCTTTATCCTAACCACACATATCGTTGAGAAAAGGGACTTAAAGCATCATTATCAGTGACAAGAAAATCAGAACTCACAAGCATTGTTAATCATAGAACATTGAAAGCATGTTTAATTATCAATTTATTTCATACTAGCAAATGTACCCGTCTTTGACGGAGCCACAAATTCAATTATGCATGGAATTACAGAATATCATTAGAAATTATAGAATAGTAGAAAATATCATTATTAATACCGTGTTAAGCAAATGCCTCTGTATACACCACATTAGCTGCCTGTACTTCAGGCTCATGAAATAACAAAGAGTTGGAACCTCTGACTCTTGGGCAAGCAAACTATGTGCAAATTTGACAATGTGAGAAAAACTTGGACTCACTCACTTCAATTCCTGCGGTAAATAGAGTTTCCCCTTGGAACTTAGTTACCGTCATTCCGAAAC
This sequence comes from Hermatobates lingyangjiaoensis, assembly GCA_026182355.1. Lineage (NCBI taxonomy): Eukaryota > Metazoa > Arthropoda > Insecta > Hemiptera > Hermatobatidae > Hermatobates > Hermatobates lingyangjiaoensis. Next base: position 108,589 of record JAPFBL010000007.1, on the reverse strand, counting down.
AGACGCTGACCGGATATTGCAATTGTTTGAATGGAAACAGATAGTGGCTCGGAATCAATGGTATGAATGGTATACACAGAGACTCCCCAATACCATACCCAGTAATGATGTCCGCCTCTATGGCGTGCGTATCTGAGCAGAGTACAAACTCAGAGTCGTGTCCCGTTGCACATTTTTGGGCACTCAAGTTTCGTAACATGAAATTTGTTACTACTACTAAATCGAAGCATGATTGGCGCTCCTACTTTAAGTTTTTTTTAATCATGTGCAGGTAGTCCAGGAGCAGTCATGGAGTCAAGAAATTCAGTTCGATAATGAACTGCTTAGTCATCACTAATTATTCTCTTTACTGACTTGTAAGTTCTTTTCTCGGCTTGATGTAGCGTTAGAACTTGTTTGTTGGTTTTTCCTGCCTGTTCACATTAAGGGCTGAGAATTGCTCGTTCACAAAGCCATTTATTCTGAATAGATAGTACATCTTGAACTCTGGGAAACACCTTCTTAATAAGATCAAATACGCTGTATATTAATATACGCAATTGAAATTAAAATCAACTAACAATACCTAATTCCTATACTCTATACCTGTATATTTTCAAAATAAACATGTCTGTGAAGTTAGCAAAATACAGCTTAAAGCCCCATAACTTCGCTTCTACGCTGAATTTTCAATCCATTTAGAGCCTATATTTTAAGTTAGACATACACAAATCTAGTGTCAAAGTTTCAGCTTGCTATGGCTCACGCTGGCTGAGTTTACTTGTGACAAACGTTTTTGCTTTAAACTTCCATAACATCGTTCCTGCGTTGAATTTCCAATCAATTTAAAGCCTATATTTTGAATTAGACATACAGAAATCTACTGTCAAAGTTTCAGCTTGCTATGTCTTATGGTGACTGAGTTTACTTGTGACAAAATTTTGCGGACAAACCAACAGAAATTTTACTAAGGGAGGATTCGGTTTCTCTAATGTATGAAACGTAAAGAAAACTTTAAGCGAGTCAGTTCTAAGCAATGTACTGACAAAATCATTCTTTTATTTATACGTATATTGTGGAAAACATTAATTTTTATATGATATTTCTAAAATATGATTAATGAAACTTTTTTTTCATTAAGGTGAAAAAACTTTAAATACATATGCTTTATTTTGATGTATTAATCACTAAAGTTGAATAATTTGAATTAACATTATCTACCTTCTCTGCTTGAAAGACTTGAACCTTGTCCATATTCAGGAGTAGCTAATTATCTCTACTTCTGGTTTCTATGAAGTCTTCTCTGCTCGCGCAATTTAGACCTTGTCCATCTTCAGGAGTAACTAATTATCTGTACTTCTGGTTTTTATGAAGTCTTCTCTGCTTGCGCAATTTAGACCTTGTCCATCTTCAGGAGTAGCTAATTATCTGTACTTCTGGTTTCTATGGAACCTTCTGTGCTTGAAAGACTTCAACCTTGTCTATCTTCAGAAGTAGCTAATTATCTCTACTTCTGGTTTCTATGAAATCTTCTCTTCTCGCGCGATTTAGACTTTGTCCATCTTCAGGAGTAGCTAATTATCTCTACTTCTTGTTTCTATGAAGTCTTCTCTTCTCGTGCGATTTAGACTTTGTCCATCTTCAGGGGTAGCGAATTACCTCTACTTCTTGTTTTTGTGGAACCTTCTCTGCTTGAAACACTTGAACCTTGTCCATCTTCAGGAGTAGCTAATTATCTCTACTTCTGGTTTCTATGAAGTCTTCTCTTCTCGCGCGATTTAGACTTTGTCCATCTTCAGGAGTAGCGAATTACCTCTACTTCTTGTTTCTATTGAACCTTCTCTGCTTGAAAGACTTGAACCTTGTCCATCTTCAGGAGTAGCTAATTATCTCTACTTCTGGTTTCTATGAAGTCTTCTCTGCTTGCGCGATTTAGACCTTGTCCATCCTCAAGAGTAGCTAATTATCTGTACTTCTGGTTTCTATGGAACCTTCTCTGCTTGAAAGACTTGAACCTTGTCCATCTTCAGGAGTAGCTAATTATCTCTACTTCTGGTTTCTATGAAGTCTTCTCTGCTTGCGCGATTTAGACCTTGTCCATCCTCAAGAGTAGCTAATTATCTGTACTTCTGGTTTCTATGGAACCTTCTCTGCTTGAAAGACTTGAACCTTGTCTATCTTCAGGAGTAGCTAATTATCTCTACTTCTGGTTTCTATGAAGTCTTCTCTGCTTGCGCGATTTAGACCTTGTCCATCCTCAAGAGTAGCTTGTTATCTCTACTTCGGTTTTATACGTTCTTTACTTTGTATACCTAGTCCATATGGTAGTTGTCTTTATAAACTGTGTGTTTAATAATTGTGAATGGCAATTATAATTATTTTCTTAGGGTTATTTGTTCTTCTAACATCCTCACCTGCTAGAGGCTCAACGCTTTTCGAACTGTCCATTGGGAGAAAGTACAATTCATGTGTAACTGTCACCTACTTAAGCCACGGGTGAGTCACATGAACAGGTGTGCAGCGGCAAACCCTGTCACCAATCCAAGTGCTGACTATGCCCAATATCGCTTAACTTTAGTCATCTAATGGGAACCGGTGTATTCATCATGGGTATGGCCATTGCATAGATTATTAGTTGTATTTAATTATTTTCTTTGCTTTTTGATATCCATGTCGATCTGTCATATCGAAACAGCTTCTATGAGGAACAATCCAGCGGATACACAGATTATATTAAATATGATTTCACTGAAATTAAAAAGGTTTAACAAAATTTTATTTACTGTTTTCAAATTTTAAATTTTATTCTATCAAGTTACTGATTAGGGATTCGTTGTAATTATTCGGGAAAAATAAAAAAATGAAAGACAACCTAATCAGATAAAAAACAGATCTGAATTGGTGTTGTAGCTATGTCTATGTTTGGTAATTTAAAGAATCTAGACAAATTATGTTGATAAAATACAATTTTTATTTTAAGAATTTTGTTTTTTCTGAATAAACTTTGAGAGAAATTTAAATAAATAAGCTTTCATATTGTTAAATGGAATTAAGACATCGCAGTCCATTTGCGAACAACATTTAAAGAGTTTTCTTCCTAAATGTTTCTTAGGCGTTAAAAGTAAATTAAAAACATTTTCGTTAAAAAATATAAGTGTTTTGGTTCAGTAAATTTGAAAACGATATTTCAGTTTATACTTTTCGTGTAGTGAAAACATTTATTGTATATGCATAAGTGGTACATTCCAAAGGAAATATGTAATGCTATTTATAGAGTCATGAATATTAATAGTTAAAGATAATGTATAGTTGGAGAGAGGGTAGTCGTGTGCTGCAATAAGGAGCTTGCCGTACAGCATTAGCATATTTAGCACGGCTGAGATGCAGGGCCAATCAGATCGCCCTGTAACCTTACTGTATTAATCTTGCGCACCCCTAATAATCGCTTTTTCCATCAACCGAATAAATTATAGAGCTGCGTTCGTAGCTTCTAGTGAACAATTGGAAACGCTCCGATAGTAGTATGAAAATATTTAAGTCGTCCGGGAATGGGGGAGTGTTGTGGGAGTGGTCTGGGGAGACCACGCCCAAGCTGATGTGGGACGGCTCGTCGGAGTAGGCCGCAGGTTGGGTTAGGGGGCGGGAAGGCAAGGAAGAGGCCGCCGTCGGGCCGGGAAGGACGTGGTCCGGAGTCAAGCTGGTTAATAGCCACTAAATCATGGCATTACGTGCGCCCGCGGGCCACACTCGTGACTGCCCCGGGACTCTCGCGCAGGGCCTGGGGCTGGCGCGCACACGTCGTCATTACCCTCATCAACCCACTTTCAACACTACCCTCCATCTTCATCTCCTCCACTAGTCCCTCCTTGTGACCAGTAATGCACAACCTCTGCTTTTCCTCCAACTCCGGATCATTTGGCCCACATTCATCACAAAAACAAATTGATTCTTAACACTTTTACTATTCTGCGGTATCAAAAAAATGAACACAGTACTCTTAGTCCACAGGATATTTTTTAATTACTACGTTTTATATTTCAACCCTTCAAATGAGTTGTTTCCAACCTGTGAGACGTGCTACCTAAAATAGACCACCTGTAATGGACCATGTACGAAAACAGGTAGTGCAAGTAAAATAATGCCACCTTATGTCACAAATACCATGTCCATATTTGGATTGAGAACTCCAGCATTAAAAATATGCAGTTGTTATTACAGAAAACAGTCTCCCGTTTTAAACAACACTCTTAATTGTTGAATTTAGATTAAAAACTAATTAACTAATTAAATGTTGATACAAGGAACTATCCCTCTATGTCATGTACCATAAGCTTATCATGACATTTATTAACAAGTATAATTGTGAACTAAAACTTAGTTACTGAAATTCCATTCGCAAATTTGAGTTCAACTTTAGTTTAAATAACTACTTGTGCCAAATATAACTGTAAGAAATTTAGTTAATCTTCTCATGTGTGATCTACCAAGCATGTAACAACTGCCACATGGTTTGCCTTTTTAACTTAATTTGATTTCTTTTCAACATAAAGAAGTAAAATATTTCAGAATGATATATGCTGCACTTAAAAAAAAATTAAAAGTAATATGTTATTCAATGAAAGGTTTTAAATGTTATAAACTTTCAATGGTGCTCTTCTATGATATCATTTGCATAGAAATTAAATCTTAGTTTTCAGACGTTCATAAAATATATCTTTTGAAAGTTAACTATTAAGCATAGATATTTGCAAGTATTAACTTAATATTAATTGGTAAAATAAACGTGAAACAGTTTATTTCCTTTTCAGAATAAAATCATTGTAAAAAAAAAACTGTTAGAATGATATTAAAATCTTGATGCTATATCACATATTGGAATGAAAACATAATGGTAGATCCTACACTGGAAGAGAGTCAACGTTTGTTGGAATTGCTTGCTCAATATTTTCGTAAAATTTCATTTCTCGAATTTCTTTGTATCAGAAATAAGTTCCTATACTTATTCTGTTCTTTAGTTACAGTGTAGCTAACTTAATTCATTAAAGTTAAAATTGTGGGCTTCAATAATTCACTTGCTATCGATGCAACGATATTAATATTATTTGTCGTAATGGAGTATGCATGTTGATACAGGCGATATTTCATAAAATGACTTGTTTCTCCATAAGAAAATTATTCACTCTTTACACTATACACTTCACATATAAAGTTAGCAAGTAATTTTTTAGGAAGTATCTATTTCAGAATTAAACAGATTTTTTTTATTATAAAAAGCAAGGGTGAATTAATATATCATAGAAAGTTTTTTGAGACTTTTCAATTTGTGACGTAGCTTCAACAAATGGAAATTAAAAAACTTTATGTCTCGATCTTGCAGATCATAATTTGTTTTATTGGATGAATTTGTTGTTGCCTTTAAATTTGTTTAAACATTTTTTGCACCATCATTTTTAGAGGTAAATTAGTGTTTGTTTATGATAAATAAAATAATTAGATTTTGTTTTTTTTTTTTTGGAAATTGGATTTAATTTGAGCATTGTAATTATTAAATATCATAATTCAATTCTGAAGGATTTCGTTGCAATGAAAATAATTAACGAAATATAGTATTGAAAACCGTTAGGTATAGGAACTAATAGAAATGCAATAATGACGGTTGTGGCAAATGTTTAACGTGCCACACAAATATCACAAATATTAAATATCAACACCAATTTAAGGTGGTAGACGCTACACCGGGGATGGGGAAACATTTCTTGGTGTAAAGGCCATTTTAGCAGCGTCTACTTACCCAAAAGACCACCACGTATGAATTAGTAAATTCTTATATAATAGTTATATTGCAAAATCCTTGAATATATCGTTATATTACTTTATCAGTGCATCTAAAACTGTTTCGCATCTTTCAAAAGGTTCAGCAGTGTCCTCATTGTCTTCGTTTATTACCTTTGATAACTCAGGAAAATGATTTTCTAAAAGCTTCGACTTTTCAAGTAATTGATTAATAGTCTTCTCCCTAAATGACAGAGTTTTTTTGTCTTTTTGTTTGCCATAGTTATAATTATTTATATTTTCAACAAACAGCAGAAGGCCCATTTCATGATTCAAAAGACCACATGCTGCCATAAAGCCGCAGGTTCCCCATGCCTCTACAAAACCATGAAAATCCCAAATTGTAAAAATTGTCACTCACAGTCTAAAAAAAGTACATTTTGGTTCAAAATATTTGTACAGTAAAATATAAAAGCTTCTTAATAGTAAAACTGCGGGAAAAAGTATTGTAAGTTGCGAATCAATTGACGTCGTTAAAAATTACCATCAATGCCTTCAATGAAAATGAAGTTTGATGGTAATAGAATGCATCTATAAAATACCCATGGTTGTCTTGGAGGAGATGAGTGACTGAGGTTGAACCTCCCAACCACGGTAACTGACACACCTGAGGCTTGCTAGATCATAGACTGGCTGTGGGTTGCGAAATCTAAAACATTCTAGTTTCATTATGGGATCAACGTCGTTTTAATCTCATTATTGTTACCTGTACCAGGAAGTTATGTTACTACCGTAATATATGTTAATTTGCAAATATGTAAATATGTAAATGCAGAAGGATACAGGAAAACAAGTACAATAGAAATCTGAGTTTGCAGCAAACAAGAAGAAATATTAAAAAGTAAAAACAAATAACTGAATTACTGAATACTAATGCCAATGTTACTTGAGCTAAATTTACGAAAAACTATTCTACTTGTTGATCAAAATGTAGTAATCTTTCGCTAGAATAGAGTCGGATTGAATATATTTAAAAAAAAATGTACTAAAGAAAATAAAAACATTTTGGTGAAAATAAAATAAATATATATATATATATATGATCAAACCACAATAGTTGGGTTTTTGACTCTGACGAAGACCGCTTGTTACGGTTGAAAGATGTTAGTCTTGTTTTCCCATTTTCATATTGTGGTTTGATCATTGATTGTTATTTCACGTGTTTATGTGAAATCTTTATATATATATATATATTATATATATATATGTAGTACACTTACGTACAGTATTACGGATTTTTCTCCAGTTATTGGGACGTTAAATTATACAAACATCAGGGTAGCTTCCAACAAACTTCATTATTCTATAAACTTTTAATTGTTTCTGAAATTTAAAATTACACTGCATTATAGAATTTGTTGAATTGCAGAATTCCGGATATTGGAGGATCAACTGGAATAAATTAGGAGAATTTATGAAGCTCTTTTTTAATTTTTACATTGCTTTGCCTTGGAGACATAACCTGTTTTAAATTTTATAAAACATAACTAAATACATTATACATCTATTAATAACGACTATTATAAAGGGAATGCCTGTAGAACTAACACATTATATATCTATAAAAAACAAAGAAACGGAATATCAATCACGCCTATACTTGTAGGGAGTTAAAGTTATTTACCTTTAGGTTTATAAAGTTCAAGACTTAGATAACAGTTCACTAAGTGACAGAACATGAGACTGAAAACAGTGAACTGGACACCTTAATCTTTTTAGCACTTTCTAGAAAGTAACGGTAGTTAGTCTGAGTTCGTGACGTAACCATCGTGTCAGTCTGCACAAATGCCTCAGCAGTAATGCCTTCATGACGATCACGATGCCCATGGTGGAGCTTTAGAAATTTCATTCGACCATGGAGATCTACATCAGTAACGAGTATACTATCCCACACAACGGTATTATCTCCCTACTTCCCGTGAAACTATTAGTTACAATAATACTATGAATACCATTGTAAATATACTCAATTTACACGGTATGCACCGTAAGTTGAAACTGCTTAAATCAATATTACTTATAACAGATAAAGCTCTTTAACAAGCAAATAAGTTGCTAGTTTCCAACGTCTATAACATATAAGCTTTCACTTAGTTTTGTTCTAGGACAAAAGTAGACGAAAGGTAGCTCATGTATTATTAGGGATCCATTACCCGATGGGAGTCAGGTTAGCTTAGTGGTTAACATACTCGCCTCTGAACTAATAGGATTGGGGTTCGATCCTCACATGGCTCTCGATTTATTTACGTGGGAGATGAATAAATCTGAGCACTTCGTCCCTCGGAGAAGGACGTTAAACCACCGGTCCTGAGCCTGTACGATGTCAGGTACTCGTTAAAGATGCCTACTCTAAATACACTTGATTTAGGTAAAATTTAGGACTCCCACTGTAGAATCAATCCTCATTGTGTGGTTTCAGAAAGGGCCAAGGGTCGGCCTGTGTGGGTTCCCTTGTGGGCCTTCCACTGTAATCTAACCTAACCTACATGACCCGATGTAGATTTGATTGTACATCGGGAGCTTTACCTCCCGATAATAAACTTTAGAGGTGTTATTACACCTCTAAAGTTTATTAGAGTAGGGATCTTTAACGAGTACGTGTTACCATTAGGCTCGGGACAGACCTTTATACCCTCGCCTAGGGAGACATGCACACGATTTTCCATCTCCCTATAAGCAATCTAGGGTCAAGGCGAAGATTTAAACTTGCTATTTTCAGTATTAAAGGAAGCTACGCTACCCGTTAGTCTTCACCTGACAATAGAATGCTAAAATTATTGGCATTATATAACATATAGCAATTTTGAAGCTCAAAAGTGAAACAATCGACATAATATTGAGATTTAAAAATATTTAGGGTACTTACTGACCTCCTTAAATATACCCAAATAAATAATACTTCTTGACAACTAAATTTTGTTAACAAAATTTAGCATAAAGTGTTATCCATTTTGTTATATCTATAGATAGAACAGGATTTTACTATGCAGAAATACTGCGGCCAAGTCGTCATACTGTGCTTAACAAAGCGTAAGTTTACAATGACAGTTTAATGCAGAATATTTATACCAATTTTAAATATGTAAAAACTTCTTTCTGGGTAAAGTAGTTGAAAAACCAACATAAGGTTTGAAACAATCATATTATTGAAAGTTTTAATTTTGTAACTTTTTTCATTATTAAAAGAATAGAGAAAAATGGAATGTGTGAATAAAGTGGCGGGAAAGTTGAGAAATATCTGCGTTGTCATCAAAGTGGAAAAGTGGAGGGAATACAGTATGTGCATTTAAGAGTGAAAGAATAGGTGGGACAGGTGGTGACTGAGGCAACCCTGAGTGACGAGCTGCATTTGAAGCCTAGCAGTGATGATTAGGAGAGAGGAGTGCTCTATAATCTCAGAGGTACAAAAACCTGCCTCGCAGCTCCATCGGTCTCCTGCCCTAATAGAAGCATCCTAATGCCATGGTTTGTTTTCAAGAGTACTGACTCCGCTTGTAATTAGCTAAAACAACAAGCTTTTTAGAGTTCTATCAGGTTCATTAAATTAAAAGGGATCATAATACTATGATCATGAATAATTGATCAGGGAAAAAAATTGGCCTGATCTACATTCGTCTTTCCTAGAAATAAACTTTTATTAAACTCGTGGACAATCAATTTTAATAATTAAATTATTTTAGTGTTTGTTTTAACACACATACATACTTGTATTTTGTCTAGAGTACAGTTGTAGAGAAAAGTTTATCTCATTTGTTAACTGACATCTACTATAGTTATTACATTATTGTCTTCGCTTTGAGAGTCCTACGCTTGTCTTGCTTACGTTCAATAGAGTAACATACATTGTACAGGTACGGTGGGGCTAAGCTTGCCCTGACGTTTTTCCCTACGATATTTACTAAGAACGTACACAGTCAATAATTCTTGGACTGACTTCTAAGCAAGAGCTTTTGATCGTCCATTGACTTGGAGTAGGCTTCAGAAAACTAGAGTGCAGGATTGTTTATAGCAGTTCTTAGACATTTATTCTAAGACTACATCCTGGCTTAACAATTCTTGCTTACACGCAGCGACACCGTCTTCAAATAACCAACAGGAAGCCACATGACGGACACATGCAGGTTTTTCAAATACATTCTAAAATCCCTACTAAACATCCTGCAGAGGTGTAACTGAGTTAGCTGTTTTCTAGAGGCTAACCTTAGCCTGGTGATTCTATTCCATTGTCTGACTTATGGCCAGCCGTAACAGATAAGCATTTGAGGGTCAGAATGTGAGGTGTTTCTGAGCCCTTGGATGCCTAGGAGCTAAGAAAGGTATAAATACCTCTTTTGGTTCTATAAACTTGGATTGGATGTGGTGGTGTACATGGAGTCGGCCCCCGCGGGTGAGCATCCTGTTGGCTGTTCTTTTTTCATATTTATTTCCATTTTTTGGATTATTTTTCATCTATTCCCTGCAGGTACTAGATAAGTCTCCCTGAGAACCTCAGTCATATATTTTTTAATGTGTGACATAAAAGACCACTTCCACATTACCCCCCCTAAGTGCATCATAGAAGCATACTGTTCATGTCCTTATTCTATGTAGGTAGTTGACATCCACTGTCAGTTTTTGTTACCGCTGGAACCAGGAAAAGTGCTGAGCTTCTTGGAGGCGTTGATGCTAAGTGCTGGGGCACTTTAGTACAGAAGAGAGGAAGTACAATAGTTTTTTTTAAGACATAGTGCTATAGTCACCCTTAAATAATAATAATAATAATAATAAAAGTAGTGATTAAATCATTTTTCTAATCAATAACCTTTCAAGCACTCATGGAAGTTCCATGTTTTGTGACAAGTATAATGGTTTTGCGATGCTAAGGGCTTAAAGAAGAGCACTATGAAAGTTAGGTGACACGTGTGGTAGTAAGGACTTTGTGACTAAGCAAGTGGAGCTGTTATAATTGGAGAAGGAGGGTGGAGAGGGTCAAGAAGGAGGGAGTGATAAAGGGCTGAAGGGCTAACCAGCAGCACGCGGCCTCTTGTTACGCGACGGTCGCCACCCTCACGAGTAACATTGTTATAATGCGGTCCCACACTCACCGCACAGGTCACAGCATCCATCTATCGCTTTCACTAACCTTCCTCTTTGTCCTATAGCAAAACACTATACAGTCTTTTAGCAGCATAGCAGCAATAATAATAAATAAATGAATTAACAGGACTTTTGTTGTTGTTTGAAATTCTGAACAAAGAGTTTTTCATTTTCTATATTGCAAGGCTAATGGGTTACAGCTCCTGTTTTCTGGAATAATGATGTTGTTTATCAGAACGATAATAATCCTGTTGAAAAAATACGTAAAATATTGTAAGTTAAATGCTACAATATGGATACTTTTCTGGGTCATCACTAACTACATACCCTGAAAACCTTTGCCTCAAACTAAAACCGATAATCAATCAAGAAATTGATTGGTTGTGTTGAAAACACTATGATGCATGAGTACTATAGATTCCCAGTGGAAATATCTATAGATAGTTGTTTACTTGCTTCCAACATTCGCACTTCCAGGCTTTCACATTCAGTGCTGAACAGGAGGTAAAGAGTGTAGCTCTGTGGTTATTTTCCACCTTTTTGTTATCGGGATGTTGACTGGGTTGTTTTTACATGGAGAGTCCTGTATTTTACCTTATTAGGCCAATGCTGTTTAAAGATCACCTGATATCGTGGAAGTTCGGAACCGACTGCTTTGCTTATGAGGAGGCTCTTACATGAAATATATAGGCAACTAAGTACAAACAAATAAAACATTATGAGACTTGAAAGAGAACAAATATTAATATAGAACTGCACCGTAAGAATACCTGTTTAACTGAGAGGTGAATGCCAAAATGTATGGTAATACCAATATGAAAAAAAATTTTACACTTTCAAAGTTTTTTTCTTGAGTGATTTTCATTATGGAATCAATAAACATATCTTATTTCAGAGTAAATTGTGGTTTTGATACAAGGGAATGTTTACAATGTCAAAAGAAAAATAAGCAAGAGCAAACGAGATAACCTCATTGACAATAAATGTAGTTACAGTGATAAAGGTTGTAAATGTTTTGAAGATAAGAATGAAAACTTGTGCATATTGTACATATTTAGTCGCATAGTTGTCAGCTGTGATCTTCTTGTAGTTTGTCCACAGAACAGTGTGTACTTAATATTACAGGGTCACATCAGGTCTTAAACAATTCTAGAATCAAAACCATTTCACCTCTTGTTTACTTCAATGATGTCTTCAATGCAGTTATGGTTTAGGTGCAGTATATGTGGCTTTATTTTGTACTTTTACGTACTTTAAAAGTACTTTTATAAATTATTTTGTACTCTTTTTAGTTATGAGTAAGTTATATTACCGGGTTTGATTATCGAGAGTCGTAATTTGAAGTCATTCAAGTTTATTACTATGGAGATCATTTACGCGTATATGATATCGTACAGGATCGGGACCAATAGCTTTACACCCTATCCTTCCTCTTTGAAATGTGGAGTGCTCAAAATTCCATAGATTACACTTGAAAAATCTAGGGTTAGATTTCGAAGAATCGAAACTGTAACCTTGAGTACTTAAGATAAGCAAACTACCTGTCAGACTACACTTGGCCTCTGTCAGCTTCATAGAAATGCATGGCTTCTATCAGATCTAACATCCTCTGCCAGTTCTGAAAAACATAAACCAACCGTATAACAAAAGAAAAAAATCTTTCAGTGAAACTAAAATAGAAATACTTTCTTAGAATTAGGTGAAATCCTCTTTTCCTTAGGGGTCTATTAATAAATAAGAAAGGAATGACACCTGTGTTAGTAGTATTTTATTACAGCCTTTCATTACAGTTCTTACTATAGATGAAATAACCAACTTATAAAATAAGAATGAACATATTTTTCAGTTAAGTAGAACTTTATGAATGTATTATTTTAAAGTTTTATAAAATTCTACTATTTGACTATTTCTTTTTTTTTGTTTCAGAATAATTTTCATGCAGATAATGATGTTTGTTGTGACATCAAGGCCATGAAAAAGCTGATAGGTTAGCTAAGAAAGGGTGAATATGAAGCAAAATGACCACTGTTTTCAGTAGCGTGCTCCAATATGTGCAATTGAGTTTCAACAGCTCTTGCGTCCGAGCCTGTATGATGTCAGTTACTCATTTTCAATTAAATGGTGGTCATGCACTTTTCATAGTGGAAGTAGAAAATATCGTGCATACTGCCTTTCAAACGGAGACTCAAACCAGTCCCAGTCTCTTTCTGTTTCAAATGTACTGATTTATATTTATTAATAAGTGGAGGGGATTGGGATGCCATCTAAGTGTCTTTTTACTTATGTGCCCCCTGGGTACTCGTACACGACTGGAGTAACATATATAGGAACTAAACATCTACTACTACTGCGCCAAGACGAAAAACATATTCTTCATTAAAGCAAGATTTATTAGGTAGATGTAGAATTGGTATGGACAACGTTTAACGTTTAGTAAACATTATACTTAACTGAAATGTTCAAAATTAACGAATAAACTACGTTGTCTATCTTTAAAACAATATGGAAGATAAAAGTATTTACTAACATTCGAGTAAATTAAAGCGTTAGGACAAATAACAATATTTCTTTGAAATTATGTCATTTTAACAATAGAATAGAATAATATTCGTATTTAAAGTTTCAACTATACTAAGGAGTATTACATTGCTTCATAGTATAAAATTTCATAATATAATCAATAATAACAAAATACATAAAAAACAAAACAAATAAAATCTGAAATATACTGATATTTGAACCTTTCTTAAAAACTTTTTTCTTTTCTTTTCTCCTTTTTATTATTCATTTAAAATAAAATCTATAATTTTTAAAATATTTACAAAAATAGTGAAATATATTTGCAGCCTGCCTTTTGTGTACAATTCCGAGGAGAGAGGCAAAGTTGGTTTCATCTGACCACTCGTTATTGAAAAAGCTGTGGGGTAAGAAGGCTTCCCGTTGAGGGCTTAGATAGGACATCTCAATACTATATGGGCCAAAGTCTCACATTCCTGCATATTGCATATTGTACAGAGTTCCTCAGTTTTAATTTTATATAAGATACCTCTGAACGATAGGTGTAGACTGTCACCACCTGCTGTTCTTATTTGTGCCAGTGTTCTTTGACAATTATATGTTAAATTGAGATCTGGATTCAGTTTAACAATAATTCCCCTTTAAAAGAATTCTGAAATGTTTCAGGCAATGATAAGATGTTTTGATAATGTTAAAAATATTTAAGAAGAATATGGAGCTGGTAGAAATGAAAGTATGTGGTGGCCGAGACCGAGCTGAGGCTCGTGTCAGCGTTCTCGGGGTATGCAGATGAGCGAGGACTCCTTGGCTGAGCGAGCCCTCCGGCAGTACTACAAGATATACAGCCCCTCTCAAATCTTCCCGTGAAATACTGTTATAGGAAAAAATAAATTAGATTTCCCAAGGGCAAGCTCTTCACATCATTCCCAGCTCCCATGCGTTTTCTTCTCAGCTTTACATACACACATATTGTAAAATACTGACTACAGCCAATACATTCTAAGTAAAGGCGACACCTAGTTGGGTTGTTGTTTTTTCTAGTTTACCATAACTAGATGAAAAATTTAAACATAATTTTGAAAAAAAAATATGATTTCAATATTATCATAGCTTTCCACATTTTCAGGTCCCCTGGGTACATTTTACTAAAACTCCACAGATTAAACGACTGCTCCCTTAAAAAAACATATAATTGATTTGAATGATAATTATAAAACCTTTACTATAGTAAACTTGAGTCAGATTAAACCAGTTTATTTACATTCAGTCCTTAAATAGTTTTTAATTCTTATTTGTATCAACTAAATTTTATTAAATAATTTGAAATAAAATTATATTATTGTTGTTTCACAGTTTTTTAGTAGTGTTATTACAAAAATACATCGCTAAACGTGGAAAGAATTTTTCATATCTGGCCTGGTTTCGGAGCTCGTCCAATACTTAGGAGAAAATAATGTTATTATGTCTTCTAATGTGTTTATTACCTTTTCTTTATTCGATTGTTTCTTCTTAGTTTATCTTTTCTGCCCTTATTCTTTTTATCATCAAAATAATTAACTCAATTTTAATTTTTTGAATAATCCCTATTTCTATACAGTTCAATTGAATTTCATTTTCTTCTATCTTATGATTATTCGTTTGTTTTCTGTCTCTCTTTGTTTTACAAATCTGCCAATGACCTAAACAGTCTTCTGTGAAACCTAAACAGTGGTTATCTTCGTACTAGACTTATAACATATGTTATGTAAATATTACTATTATTATCAACTTCACTCTTCTGACCTTCATGAAGTAAGTTCATCATGAACTTATGTTTCCTATCTGAATAAAGGGAGAGAAAACAAATTTAATAAGCTTATAAGGGTATTTAATTAAAAAAAAAAATGTATAGTTCTACATCGAGCCTTCAATATCATCATACCCTTTTGTGATACCATTTTCTCAATTGGAATTATCTTTATTATATTTGAACAGATGATTGTATTCTTCATATACAGTCTTGATGTCTGTAGTACTAAACGTTTTTGGCATAACCTACTAACTGCAATAAACCGAGAATCAAAATAATGAAACATATCCTTTTCTAACCTTGACGTGATTGGTTTTTCAGTAAATATCTAGATATTCACCAGAATTTGGTGGAGTTAGGACTATACATTATTAGCAAAATATATAGGATATCATCATAATTTTTTTTTTAATTCGATTGTTTTCAGATCTCATCTACTAGCAAATGCAAAACATGTTTTGTGTCATAGTTGTTTTTATAATTTGTCTACAATCTTTGGATTTTATTAATCAATTGAGGAGGTCATAATACATAAACTACCCTGGCTTTGGCCACTGACAGTGTCAACAGAGGACTTGTTTGAACCATCCACTGATTGACTGACAGATGTATAACTACAAAGAGGGAGACAGGAGACTCATAAAGAAACAGGGGTAAAAAAATTATTAAACCAAAAAAATAAAAACAATTTAAAGAAATAAAAATTAGATAATTTTTTATAAAGAAAATAACTTATATATGGAGAAAAATTCAATAAGATGACAACTGCCAACTCAGGAGATGTTAATAAATTCATTAATACACTAATGCATTTGATAGTGGACGAGCTCTGGAAGCAATCAAATTATAAAGAAAACGTATGAGGGTATTTAGTACATTTTTCTAATGATGTATAGTTCTAATAATAGTGTTCTGGTGAATTACTGGAGTAATTACTAAAAATACTGAAAAGTGAATTATGTTTACAATAACATATTCAAGGTATGAAAAATAATTCGCACCTCCATTTTGTGCGGGTTCAATTATTTTGGTTCCCGAATTAGTGCAGTTAGTAGGTTATGTCAGAAATCTGAATACTGTAAGTAGATTTCAATATGTATTATTATTCAATAGAGATCAGTGTCGTGTCGTAGATATCTAGTGATCTCGAGTGATTTATAAGAAAATATGTCTTCAAACTAAACCTCTTTCAAGGGGTAGTGATGGAGTGATTATGCGCCTCTAATAGCCTCTAACACTCAATTCTGCTTTCGGCCTCCACGATGCAACCATGTTAACCTGCTATAAGCAGGGACAAACGAAAGAGGAGGGAAGGTAACCAGGGACTGGGCCTGACCACCTTCGTTTCACATTCTTCCAACTTCCCAAATCCTTTCCTCTCATCCCAGTCCGAAACCAAGGCGTTATGCGATCCTTGCCTAAGAATGGATGATAGAGGGGACTGTATTACGAAAGGAGCCTCACGGGTACCAGACGACCACCTTAAGGAAATAGCCTTACTCCGGTATGAGGTGCTCTGCCGGAGCGGAAAAAATACCACCGACAGAGGTTCAGGAATTTTCTGTTGGATACGTTGAAGCTAACTGCTGAGGCACTTTAGTACAGAAGGGGGGGAAGTACAATAGTTTTTTTGTTTAAGACGCAGTGCTATAGTCACCCTCAAATAATAATAATACTAATAATAATAATAAAAAGACTTTCAATATTTTAGTAAACAGCGAAATTGAGGAAAATGCTAAAAATATTGATTAAAATAGTGAATTATTTTATAATGTATTCATTTGTGTCTTTATTATTTTGGAAACCACCTATAAATTAAAAACATACTAGAATTTTTAAAAACCACCATGGAACTGCTTTAATAAGTTAACTATAAAAGTCCTCCTCATTTAATATTGTACACAAAAATGTATCTACAATAAGAAAATATTGTATATAAATGTACTGCATCAGGCGAAATTTAAAATAGTTCGGTTTTTGTTGAGGCATCCTAGAATGCCTGTACGGGTTCCGAGTACAGTAATCACCTACGGTTGATTGTTTCTGGTTTCCGCAAAACAAGTTGCAAAAAGACAGCGTATATATAGCAATGTATTACAAAAAAAAGATACGATGACTTATGTAACATTAAAATACATCATTCTTTACAACCAGCAAGTAAAAATCCCAAAGAAATAATCAGTATTTTTAGTTAAAAACAACAATTTTTATTTTTATAAATTATGAACTAGTAAAAAAAGATTCCTTCTAATGGATTGTTTCTGAGATTTCAATAAGATTAAGATAAAGGAATCCGACTAGCCCTTACCGATGGACTTTTGTAGAAGTACTTGTCGCTTCTCTATTATAGGTAGCATTCCTTCATCGGCCCGGGCCCTCCAAACTTGCGCTAGATCACCTAGTCATCAAAGTTGCTGTTTTTTATTTATTGCGTAAGCATGCCTCATTTGTGGAGCTTTCACTTAGATACAACATTGTGACATACCAAAAGATACAACATAATTCGAATGGTTTCTATTCTTTTAATAATGTAATAGAGTTTTTAATAGTGTTATTAACTACTAAATAATATTATTTCTATTCATTAAAATGTATCTAACTCCACAAACTGAGTAGCATAAAGTTCAGCATTCCGAATACTGAATCAATTCGATAAATTTAACCGGTAATTTTCAGTTTACCAGTAAGTAAAGGTAAAGAACCGGTAAAAGTAAGAACTTTTGTAAAATTTAAAATTAAACCATATAATCGCTTAATGAAATATTACTTCTTCAATATAGTTGTCAGTGCATCTATGACATTATCACACAATGCAATAAACATTAAGTTTCCATGAAAAAACTTAACCTAATATAATTTAATATTAGAAATGAGTAAGGAGTGTATATTTGATTTCATTAAGTGGAACATATTCAATAAGTATTTAAAATACAATTAATTTTAAATTTAACATATCATATATGTAATTGACAAACACATCTATATTTATTTATAATTAAGACGTAACGAAAAATTAAATTTTACAGTAAAAAGATGTGTTGATTTTAAAAAGTGTATCTTTTTGATCAAATTTTTTTTTGTAAAAACCGCTTAGATTATACTTCTGATCTATTCATACTATTTTATTCGAAATATATATGATTTCACTTCTTTCTGAAATCAGGAGATTATTTTGAAAAATGTTTTTCAGGAGTTTTAGAAAATTAGGAATGAATGAAGTGCTCTTAACATGTGACAGACTGGATATTTTTTATATTATATTAATGGATCATTGAATAGCTGTGAATCGTGCATAGGTACTGCGGAAATGCAGCGATCTCTATTTCAAATAGGTGTTTTTGTATTGTTTAAACAGTCAAAACTTGAACCTATACAAAAAATGAACCCATTTTTCCGTACATTTGTAGATTGTATGATTCTTTATGTAATATTCGTTGCAATGCTTTGATTAATGAAAAAATAGAAGTATTCTTGTGTAGAAAACACTTCAAACTTTTTCTTTTACTACATTTATATTATAGATTATAGAGTCAGGCGTGTTATTGTAACACTTAAGCACATCCTTGTGTAAAACTGTGTCATCACAGTTCCAACAACGGTCTGTTTAAGAGTTGTACACATCCGTTACACACAGCACCCTAGAGAAAAAGAGATCTGTAAGTCAGTCACGCAGTGCTAACAAAAAAAGGGATTCGTCTATTTCTTTTTACTCTACCAGTATAGTCCTTAAAAGAGGTGTTTACAGTTTCAAATTTAAGCATAACAGTGTTAGATTGTATACCGTTTAGGTTTTTATGAAGTTGATGTATACATTTTACAATTGTATTTAATTTCTTTATACTATTAAAATAAGAGTAAAAAATTGTCTGTAGAAGCACACTAATTATTTTTAGTCAGGAGCCGTGACTTTAACTGAGTGATAATTTCGCCAGACACTGTTCTAATTGAGAGATGCAGCGAGTTCCTCCTTAATTATTTATTATAGTTTTCCCCATCGCATTTATTTTCCCATGAACACCAAAGGCAATCACCAAAGTGGTTAACGAGTAAACCACAGAATCTTATAGCAACGTTAAATAGTGAGTACATATTAAATATTTCTTATACAAATTATGCAAGTAAAAATTACTAAAAGTACTTTTAGTGCAAGCATCAACGATTCAGGGATAATGCGTTAGATGTTAATTTTTTTTTTATTGTTACTATTGAAAGAGTTTGTATAATGCAGAAATAATGGTTTTTTTTTGGTTTTCCCAAATTAATTTTATCTCTTGTGTCATATGTTTATTTTTAGAGACATCCTGCATGCCAAGGTTGGATCCATTGATAGAAACGATCATTTAACTGGTAGAAGATTAGATGTAAATGGCATTTGATTACTGTGTAAATAATCTCCATGTCAATAAAAACAATCTAAATTGGTTTTGCAACATAAAAAATCAATTGATATGATGTATGAAAATTCATACACAACGTTTATACTGATATATTATTTTGAACATTTTTGGTCTAATGAAACCCAATTTAAGAAATTTTTTGAACATTATTTTGAACGTTTGAAGTAGTTTGAGGAACATATAATATAAAGGAAAAGAAAACAGTCACCCACGAACCAACTTGAAGATTTAAAATTTAAATTTCGAGTTTAGCTACACCGGATATTCGAGCTGCAAAAAGTCGAACACCTATTCGCTAGCTACCTCCAGAAAGCGTACTCCTGTCGCTAGTGCAAAGTCGCATTGCATCCCCAATCCTTCAACAGCCGCCTCCGGAATACGTATTCCGCGTACTAGTGCAAACGTCACGGTAATGTCCTCAATCCGTCAACGGAAAGCTCCAGAACGCCTCAACAGCAGCGTCCCATAAAGAATGGTAAAAACCGATGGGTATTTTTCAAGATGGTAGCAAGTGGGACACCCTTGTTACTGTATTAGTTGTTACTATATTAAGTATATGACTAATTAGCCTAGTTACTGATCATAAAACTTTCCGAGAATAGTGAAGAGCTACTTGTGACCAGGCCTGGCTCCATTGACCTTGTCGTCAGGCACTACTACTCTGGAGCAGAGCCAGAAGACCGTGGCGAATCACCTTTTTATTGGATGTACCAGAATTTGTAAATAGTTTCACAGATCTGATAAAAGGTTCAACGGCATGGTAGATAGTCACTTGGCCAACAAAGGTTTATACCGATACACCTTAGGCTCTTGCTGACTGACCACCACCACTGTTAATTACCTACTGCATAAATAAGTCACTGAGTTTTTATGATTTCCTTATTTTAGAATTAAATAAGTTTTCTTAACTTAAAATTTCTCTGGAACCGTTTTGAAGTAAAATTTATTCGTCGATCGGATAAAACATTTTTGGCACTGCTCAAAATTTGAGATCTCTTGTTAGATGCTTCTATCCAATTTTGCTAGATTATATAATTGTTAAGAAAACATTCACTAATTTACATGATTATTTCCTACGTTTCCTTTGTACGAAGACTAATTTCTTACTCTTCACAAATAGGTAATGTATATATTATTTCAAAGTTTAATCAAAAGGAAATTGAAGTATGAATATCCAGTGTCTCCCATCAACTATCGCCACAGCACGTGGACATAGCGAAGATTCTACATTTTATGTAATGTTTTAAGGTAATATCTAATGTTATAACAAAGTGTATTATTTGTGGACATCTTCATTTAAAGTATAAAATTTCTGGATGGACCAATAAAATATTGGATGAGACTAGAATTTGTTGTATTCCTCTGTCTTCCGTGACAATAGTCACTTGTCGACCTTGGTTGATGTGTTCTGAACCAAAAGTGTTATTAGAATCGTATAGCAGTGAGCAAAGAAGGAATGACGATGGGGGTTTGAGAAGGTGGAAGCATTTTTTAATCGCCTTCAGGGAACTAGTAAAATGAATCCGGCATGGATCTAACTTCTTTTATAGCTAAGCCGATGGCCGGTATATTAAGATAATTAATGGAATTTGTAGATGAATTCATTTGTTGAGAAATTCTATTTGTTTATTATTAAAGAAAAAGATATTCCATGCAATTATAATCCAATTAAATGATTAAAGGGAACATCGTTAATAATGTAGCAGAAAAAATCTTTTTTCAGCTGTATTAATTTTAATTTCATGCAATTAAGTGGATTGAAAGAAGAAAATCGTTAGAAGAACGGGCGAGTAAAGTAATTCGCTAGCTGGCCTTTATTATGTCTGGAGGTGCAATTAAGTGACGGGGATAATGGAATTCCTGCAGTTTTTGGGCAATGGCGCAGAATTACAATGTGATCTAAGCCCGTGAACGAATTACTCTTTATCACACGCGAAGACTATCAAGAAGCGACTGCTCGCCCGGAGACGCGCACTCATTCCACTTCCTTTGAGCATCCAATGAAATGCATTGCTTCAGTCAGAGCCATCTACTGCTAGCTTGAGTGTGGGTCTGCAAAAGACCATCGATACAACAAAGGAAATGACTAATGATAGCAAAACTAACATAAGCATACCCCTTTAAACTTGAGCAACATTCACTACTCCTTAGAGATCCTTTAATAAAAGCAATAACAAAGGTAATGGCTCCTACATTAGTGGTATTTGCCTCTCATTACAGTTTTAAGTATGGGTGAAATAATAACCCATAATTAGAATGTAATGTAACAGTATAGTACCGTTTTCAGTTAAATGAAACATTCAAAATCTGTTGTTTTACAAATTTTATGAATCTAATTTATTCTTATTTCTAGTATTTATTTTTGGATTATGTTACATAATAACACATTGTTATTGATCATCCACGAGAATGACGAACTGTTCTTCAAGTATGCAGTATGAACCAAATGAAGCAAAACTGCTCTCTCCCATCTCAAAACATCGCTTTGTTAGACCTTTAGTAACTACACGGCTTACCATGTGAGTACCGTCTCGTTGTGTGTACATAACTTGTTTTGTTTTTGTGTTCATTTTCATTTTCCACTTTTAATAATTAACTGATTTCAGGTATATAGGGTTATTTTAGTTTGGAAATAACTTAATTGGCTTTAGGTTATTTTATATGAGAAAAATGAGTTTTAACTAACGAACTCGGGTCAAGGACAAATTAAACTCTTATATCGAATACCATTGTTTATACGTACTATACATGTCGTTATTGTACACAGACTGTTTATATATTATAACTTTATACTATAAGATCATTATTCCAATAGTTAATTCCATAGTTCTTTGTTTATTTATTTTATTTAAATACCATAGAGACTTAGCTGTGTTGTGTTGCCTCATTACAATAGGCAGTTTACAAGCAAGTATAAAGAAGTACTTGTAGAAGGTGTTCTGAAAGTGGCTTATGAAGGCGGGAATATTGGAAGAGTGAACCGAATCTGTACGATGACCCGAGATTAAATTATATCTATGTAGATGACTACAAGATGCTCCAGGTGCAGAGCACGCCAATTACGCTCTCGGTGTCTGTTTTTTGTGGCCCAACTATGCATGCATTATCCCTCCTCGGAGCTCACTATGGAGGAATATGGGGCACTTTTCTACCTGCTCCACTCCAACTGTGTTCTTGATATTCCGGGACGGCACTCATTGCAGTGTCACTACTGGACTAAACCAGTATCAGCTTTCTCGTCAAAAGTCATACAATTATTTTATGTATTTGTACTATAAATAAATCATTATATTCTAATGCTCCAAATTGAAAATCAAAAGCATAAGCAGCAGGGAGATAGGATCTTTTTAGAACTCTGACTGGCTTTCTATCACAAAATGTTTACATAAAGTTATTTATATAACTTTATATGTTTTGTAAAGTTATTATATAGATTAAAGTTAAATATATAGATTTATATAGATTAAAGTTATTGATATAGATTTATATGGATTAAAGTTATTTATTATATAAATTCTATATGTACAGAATTTGATTGCAGATCTATTGTTGTTTATTATTTGTAAGCATTACATTGCTCGTGTCTTTCAATTGTTGCTTTATTAATAAAATAGCTATCATAGTCGTGATTTCATTAAGATGACGGAAATCTGAGTTCTGAACCAGATGTGAGAGAACTATGACCCACAGGCCAGATGGCTACGGTTTCTATGAAGCTCGCCCTCTACTAGTAAACAAATAATGTTATTTAAGCCCTTAGTGTTTGTAAATTTAAAAAAAAGCTGATATGCGAGAGTCCATTTTATTATATTGGCTTTCACTTGAGTGTACTGTCAGATGCTTTATAGCTAAGTAATGTCTGCTATAGCTCTTATTTCTAATCTTTAACTTGTAGACGTCTTATTGTCTGCCTAAAAATTGACGAAATTTTCAAAATTCTCTGGTTGAATATTGAATATGTGGGCTTAAATGTAAAAAAATCTCTACGAACATTTTTACTCCTGTTTTGTTGCCTAGAGTCTTAACAAAATTCTAGTCATTCTCACTGATTCTAATATTTAGATATCAGAATGTGCAAAAAGAATTTTCACTTTTTTTTAATAAACTAATAAACGGTTTTAAAGAAATGAATGATTCCTATTGATACTATTCTAATATTTAACATCTTATTATATATTTTGTATGATAATTGTGTTCTTTGTTTTTTGCTATTAAATAATACAAACGTATCTTTTTATTTAATTGACTGTTTTGAATATTATTTTATTGTTGATTATGTAGCCCTTAAAATCGTAATGCTTCAATGCTCACCATCCTGCCTTGACAATTAACAGATGGTAAGGACTATAAACTTAAGTTCTTCTTAATACATCCTAATCTGAGGTCACTTTACCTAAGTATTCTCAATTCTCGATTGTCCTTCTTTAACGATAATCTTACTTTGTTTTAGGAGTCTCAGTTGTGCTCTAAACGTAGACACAGCAGTAAGGATACTTTCAATAGCTGATTAACTTTACATTACCTGCTTAACATTATTTTTCTTTGAATTTGTTTTAGTGGTCATTTATTTTGCAAGAGTATATATTGAATACTATTGTGACATTTTTAATACAGTTATGGTAAATGTGCTATGATTGTAGCTTATTCAAAATGTTTGTCACATATACGGATTCTGCATGAAGTATATTCAATATGATTGTGATATATCCGATGCAGTTCTGGTATATGCAAAGAATTATTACATTTTTTCTGTTATAAATATTGGGACATAAACAATGTATCTGCAACATATTGGGTGTACTTGCAGCATATTCTATTTGCATGTTTTCGGGGACTGTTGTATATCCAATGAGATTGAATTGGTACAAACTTCTTAATATATTTTTGTTTCGAGCAATCTTTCTTTGGGATAAATGAGTTCCTGGTTTATCTTTTTGGGAGTGCATATAATCTTTTTTGGGCACATTCTCTACCAGCGTAGGGAATCCAGTCACTCATATATTCTTAATTAGTCTTTCTACTACTACTTTATTAACATTTCTTTAGATTACTTCAGGAAATTCACGTAATAACATTCCTGTTATCTGTATTTTTTTACAGTGACAAGCTTTAATGATTCTGCTGTCCACAGTTCACATTCTGTGATAGGTGCTGACAGAAATGTGTTATAATCTAGGATTTGGCTAACCTTTATAAAACCCATTAAAAAAATGTTACTCTCTTCATTTTTGATGCCTGTAAAAAAACTATCAATGACCTTTTTTTTATAACCCAAATAAAAAAGTTTTCATGTATATTCAATGCAAAATTTGAAATAAATAAGAAGGGATTAATGAATGTTTTATTTTACATGCTATAAATAATTTTCTCATCATCATAAGGAAAATCTATCTAAAGATTTTGACGAATTTACATAGTTTCTGACCTACAAAGTTTTTTTCCACTTTTTTCCATGATTTCTGTGAGTCTCTAAAAGATTGTGAGAACGCTACAGATCACGCCGTTTGATGGATTAAATTCATATTTTAGAAAGAAAATGAGCTTTATAGTGTAGATGTACTCAATTGTTTTTGGGAAAAATTGCAATCACCTTTTTAACCATTATAGGATTTAGGGAATATTTTTTTTTTTTTTTGAGTGTAGACATTTTGGAATTAATATCAAGTTGGCTTCGGCAATAGTTGAAAAAAGGCTAACATTTTTAAATAATTGGAAGTATTAATTTTGATCTAAATGTAAAACTTTTGACTTATAATCAGTTATTAAAACTTGTAAATGATACCAGTCACGCTTTTTGATGGCTCATAATGAAATTATACCACAAATAGTGCTTTTGAGAAGAAAAGCTGAAAACATTTTTGTTGAAATTACATGGACGACAGGGGGAGTTATGGTACACAGTAGGGCAAAACACCCTCTTAGGACACTCAACATTATAGAGAAGATAACCATTGCGAAACTTTATTCATTTCTTGATAATGACTGGTGACAGTTGAAACATGCTGACAATTTGATGAGTATTATATTGTGTAGATGTAGTATCACCTGAGAAGCTTATAAAGAAGGAAGCTTCAGCCAAATTTCGTCTTATTTTTGCTACCAAAATTTACATATATATGCAATATACGTAAATATTGGTTCAATCCGACTTTTTAAATCTAAAATAGGACAAAGAATAAAACAAAACTCTAACAAAATCCATATTTTCAACATGAGTTTGTGATCAGAAGAGAGATATAATGGAAGAAAAATATTCAGTCTGAGGTATCAAAGCTAAATAACATAGATTCAAGTGAATTTAGAGTTAATTCAAACAAATAAGGAGTTAAGGGTAATTGAACCCACTTATTTGTTAAAGTCAATGCCGTTTGATCTTGCTGTCTAAGAACCGTGACACCCTTATAAAGTTGTAATAAAAAGAAGTATAATAATTTAATTATCATTTTATAAATAAATATCACTAATACTAAGTATTATTATAATATCCATTCATATTTCGGTTTTATTTCCATAGCTATATGTAATATTTCTTTTAAATCAAATTAAAATTATGATAACCATAATTAACCATAAAGAACTACTGGATTTTGCTTGAAAAGTAATAGGCGTGTATTAATTTACTTTAAAATACAGTTGAA
The DNA here is from genome assembly GCA_026182355.1 of Hermatobates lingyangjiaoensis. Classification (NCBI taxonomy): domain Eukaryota; kingdom Metazoa; phylum Arthropoda; class Insecta; order Hemiptera; family Hermatobatidae; genus Hermatobates; species Hermatobates lingyangjiaoensis. The sequence goes on along the minus strand of JAPFBL010000007.1, from coordinate 82,361 downwards.
TTTTATCACAGTTTTCTATCAAATGGTTTTAAATATAATTGTCTCTTCTTCTTGGTTCAAATTACTTTTTAATTGCTTGAATATGTCTTTTGTTTTTGTACTTCAATTTAACGGCAGTTATTTAATAATGTACAATATTACCCTGAAAATTTCCATCTTTACTCAACCTATTTCGGAATTTGTTCCTTCCAGAGTTAAACCGAGGTTTTCAGTGGGTTATCCTAACTTAATTCCTCCTTATCGATTTTTCCCATTCAATAACCCGCCAAATTATCCATTCCAAGATTAAATATTCGAGTACTTTACTGTTTCAGTATTCATAAAATATATAAATGTAAAGCACTTCTGAAGTCGGTATGGAGCTACACAGTTAGAGTTAACGCACTGAGAACTCTCAGTTTGACTCTGAAAGGTAGACAAAATTTGAATCCGGTTTAGGAAACAGAAAAATTTGCCGGGTAAAATTGTATATTCTTCTTCAATTGTTACTAACAACCTGTGGGTTTTTAACAACAATCAAATTGTATTTAATTTTAACAGTTTCATAATTGGAAATTTTAGTAGAATAAGAATAGCAAAGTTAACCAGAAGTAATAAAATAAATAAGAAGTAAGTGCAAAGCCTGATATTTGATGACATTAACAGCGATTCATTTATTAGTAAATATGTTTATATATTTGACAAAATACTGATACTGTATTTGTTATATTTCAAACAAAAATGAATCCATACAAATACTTATTTGTTAAGGAATTATGCTTATGATGGTAATTATTTATTAACAATTATTAGGCACAAAAACTGATAAAGAAGATTGTATGTAAAACATTTTAATTCCACATCTTTAAGTCTCAGATAAGCATCCGACATTGCACATCTATTCTAAATGGGATTTGATATCTGTAAGATTACGAAAAATCACAGTATTCATAATGTTCATTGCATCATCAAGAGAAAAAAATGCTACAGTCAGAGAGGTATCTGAACATGTTTGTCAAATGATGAATTCGAAAGCTGTGCAGCTTTGGTGACACCTTGATAAACATCATGAACCACCTAACATAACTGCGCCAGACAACTGTAAATATTTCACAGCCTTACAGTACTCCCAGATTACTTGATGACATAGCATCCGGTATGTACTAGTCCAGGATGCCCAGCTTGTCGACCTTGAAGTGATTTAAGTCAGAAATATCAGTAACTTTCAGGTGATAACCAGCGCACTTTTGAATGGTAGGTAAATCTGCAATGATGATCTCATCATCCAATATGAGCATTTTGGTCTCTCATAGTAATTATTCGGATAAAGTTTATAATGAAAGGTAATAAGAGCATTTTCATTTTAGAGTTATTTTTTAAAAAATGCCATGAATCCTTCAGTTTTTCTATAATGAAATGGAGTAAATCTCTGCACTCACTCATTATATTTGTGGAATATAGACTTTTTTGCAATATTTTTCTTTGACATTATTGATTATATTTCTCTGTGTTATCCGTTTAAGGTTGTCGAAACCAGTAATCCTAATATAAACCAATTAATCAATTATGGCATGAACAAAATACAATGTGTGAAATCAGTTGCGCTGTTAATTTTTCCAAAGCTACTGAATAATAAGTAGTTTTTTTTTACCAATTATGATTTTTGACTGGTTTGTTAATTTTTAAGCTAATTCACCCTGAAGATTTGTGTTGGTTCTTCCTGATAGAGCCACATTTTTATATTTGTAAGCCTTATCTGTATCTAAGCATCGTGCAACTTCAATAATACAATCATTTATTAGCTCTGCATTGCAATTATGTAACTGGCCTCAGTCTCAGCATGATCTTGATACATTACTTTAAGCAAAAATCGTTGTTGTTTTTACTTTTCCTTTTTTAACGTCTCCAATGCAATATTTCGAGACTCACGTTCAACCGGAATCTGAATCCTTTAAAGCGCAAGTGAGTTGAATTTCATAACTTGTAATTATTTATCACATAGCTTCTTCTTCACCTCTGTCTTAGATTTACTGTAACAATGATTACACGTTCATTGTAATTGGCAAAAAAGAGTCAGCCACATTAGTTAATTGAACTACTGCTCAATGAGTATGATAATGTATTTACATTTACTCCGGTACAAAATTTTTCCTTGTAGGACTTAAGTATCTCAATTTTCATTTTACTACAAGTAAATTAAAGCAATCATGAAAAAAATTAAATTTCAAGATCATGGCGGAACTACATGTTTTTGAGGACCCCGAAGTTAATTTTTGATGTTTTTTCTGATGATGTATCTGAGTGGGTGTGTGCCCATTAGTTTGTGGGGACTTATAGTCAGTTTGAAGGATCGCATTCATATTTCATTTACAAATTGACTCTTTAGTATAGTGTAGATGTGGATTATTGTTTTTGAGTAATATCACTTTTTTTGACTGAAATGAGATTTAAGTAATGAATTATTTTTAAACCTGCTATGTCTAGAGTTTTAAAAATTACAAAAAATATCTACTGACAGCAACATTAACGAAGAAAAAAGGAGAATTTTAAATAACTGGAAGGTAGTGCCTTAATGTAAAATGTAAACTTTTTAATTTATGATCGATTCCAAAAGCCTGTGAGAAATAGGGAGATGTTATATATATCTCATAGCACGTTGTAATGAGATATATATATGTGGGAGATGAAAAATCTTGCACACGCCGTCCCTCAGAGGGTGCTACAGTGGGTCATCAAGCTACCTGATGCATATCAGGTACTCGTAACACCTTTACTCTAATGAACAGATTTAGTACTGCCGATATTTACGTTCTGATAGAATACACCTGTAATTTGCTATTTTTATAAATAAAATGGTTACCAAATAATATATAAGGCACAATTTCTTCCCCTGGAAAACACATTCTTTCAATGATAGAATAGAAGATAATTGTGGAAGTCTATGTGAAAGTTGTAAACAACAAAAACATTGTTTTTCAATTATTATTATTACTGTAATAATTAGTTCTATACTTTTATAATCTCATTTAATATTTTATTTAATTTCGGTTGTATACATTTTTAAAAAGTCCTTTTCGTGTTCCCAACACTCTTTATCATCTGTGTGATATACTCGTACATACAACGAAACTAACTCATTGCTTATGTGAAGAAAACAAAATCATTCATACACACAAACTCTCTCTCACACACATACGCACACAGAATACATCTGCACAAGAAACATTTTAAAAACAACACATACGAAGATATGGAAAGAAAATAGAGAATTTCTGGCTATACAGACGAGGAAGAAGCTTGAGGTTACAAATGGACAACAAACTGACTCAGCTACTGAGTGGACATGGCAGGACTCTACATAACTTCAGCAGATTCAACATTAGTCAAACGTCAAGTTGTATGTGACTGGTTTAACTTGACCAGAAGTGGTGTCACTTAATACACCACTTCCCACTATTGTAACTATATGGACAAAACTAAATTTTTATTACATAGGACTGGCCGATAGGGCAGCATAAATTAATATCAGCCACACATTTTACCTTATTCTAGATAGATTTTATCTAAAATTTTATTGATTTTAAAATTTCTTTTCGCTGTAACGCAATATTTAACGTAATTTTAATTACTTTAATTGTATGAAAAAAAAATGTTGACATCTTTAATGTATATACGGGTATAAAGCTGAATTTTGTTAAAATTATATTATTTAGGTTTTTACTTTATCTTTGTATGTGTACAAATTTTTAGCTAATATATATATAACTATATTGACACAAAGAACACTCAGAAATGAAACAGAAACTCACTACTATATTTCGATGTCCTCGTCATAAGGAAGATAGAAACGAGTCGCTCCGCAGGCAGACAACGACTTTATATATATATATACATATATACTATATAAATATGTATATATATAACAGTTCAAAATTGAAGATAGGTAGTACACAAAGTAAAGAAACACACTTTTAAACTCAAATTTTCGGGCAATTCGTCTTCAGAAGAAAAGAGAAAGGGAGACCAACCACGTTGTAGACGCAAGGGCTAGTCTCTTTTCTCCTAAAGACTAGCCCGAAAATTTCAGTTTGAAAGTGTGTTTCTTTACTTTGTGTACTACCTATCTTCAGTGTGTGTGTGTGTGTGTGTGTGTGTTTGCGTGTGTTTGCGTGTGTGTGTGTTCTATTCTACTCAGACATTACCTTATTTACAAAAATTTACTATTTTTTTTATATGAAATTTTAATCTACTTTTGTTGCTGTGCACACGTTTTAGTGCTTGCATATTGTTAGATGGAAGAAATAGATTCCAGGAGTAGGGCTATCGTACTATTGGCTAGTCATCTAGAAGACAATTGCTCGACGTGTGTTGCTGAGGAAGAGTTTCACCAAGTATTCTACTCAATTAAAACTAAGAATTGTTAAGTTTATGGCTAACAACAAAAGCAAAAGTTGATTGTGATATAGGCTTCTGAAGTTTTGTGTATACAGGCAGACTACTGTTTAGAGATTGCACGCAGTTACAGTCTATGACCATATAAGCTGAAGTACCTTCACTGCCAGTCTGTATAATAAAAAAGTTGTGAAGCATGCACAACAGTAAAACAGAAAAAGCCCGAAGGTTAACATCTTGTCAGGACTTTATCAAGGACTTACGAAGGTAATTTGCTCTTAGAAAAAACTTTTAATAATCAAGCCCCAGTCCTTCATATGGACAAACCACTGTTTCAAAATACTCGCCAGGGGCAAGCTTTTTCACCAAACTTCCACTCGTTTCCCTGAGTGAAGAATATATTTTCTTTTTTAATTAAGGTACAACTTTTACTTCTTTTTTTTTTGTATTAAATCAAGAAAATAAAATGAATTTGATAACTTCCTATTCCTGAAACTTTATTTACATTTCAATTATAGCATCAGATTTAACCAAATAAAAACTTTTTTATGTTTAATTTAAACTAGAATTTATGCGATGCAAATGTAAACTAGTTGCCACAAGAAATGTTGAAAATATAGGTTAATCTATTCTGTTCACTTGGCACTAGTACAAAAACTATTTATTCAGGGACGTGGATAAAATTGTCCGTTTTCCAAGTAAGAAATAGGTCCTTGTTTTTGAGATTTGACGCGTGGTGCTGACGAAGGGTTTTACCAAGTATTCTACTCAATTAAAACTTAGAATTGTTAAGTTTATGCCTAACAACAAAAGCAAACGTTGATTGTGATATTTTGTGTCTTCTGAAGTTTTGTGTCTACAGGCAGACTGTTTAAAGATTGCACGCAGTTACAGTCTATGACCATATAAGCTTAAGTCAAAATATTTTGACTTAATCCATTCTGACAGTTTTATGCTACCTTTGTGTGTATCTATTGGTGAGTGTTTATGTACTTCACTTGATTATAAGTAAAGTATAGTAAAAATGAAAAAAAAATGTATCGGAAATTTTGACAGATTCGCATGTTTGAAGGTACCCAATGTCCTATTTTTAATTTTTTTTGCGATATGTTTGTGTGTGTGTGTTTTTTTTCCCTCATAACATAACCCTGTTATGAGGAGTATATTTAAGTTCACACGTATCACACAGGGTACAACGTGTATGCAACAACAAAGTTATTATAAATAATAATAAATATTACAAAGTAACTATAACTATAATCTAAGTGTAAATAAGTATAAATTGTATTAACTATAAGTAAATTTAGTATAGTAAGTAAAACTAAGTATAACACACAAACATTTATTTAACAGTTAATTTACATACATGTTTAACTAAACTAAAATAATATATGCAAGTAGTATCAAAATTTTTTTACACTCATGGTGCTGACGGGTGTGTGTGTGTGTGTGTGTGTGAGAGAGATAGAGATTCCACACCTTTGATGGATCAAATCCGTATTTTACATAAAAATATGCCTTATAGTGAACATGTGTTCTATTCTTTGAGAATAGTGTCGCATGGTGGGAAGTGAGTTTTTTGACCAAAATATCTCTTTAAACATTTTATTTTCTGAAATATTAACTGTAGTTTATTGAATTTGGCCATTGTATTGAAAATGTAGTGGAAATAAGAGAAAAAAAAACAAAAAAATCCTCTGATTGTAAAACCAACGGAATAAAATGTAATACTTTTTGATTTATGATTGAATCTGAAATCTTGTGAGAAAAATAGAAGCCACGCCGGATGACCGATCAGGATAATAATACCTAAAAATAGCACTTCAGTAAGGATGAGTTGAGGTTTTTTTTAAAGCTACATTAACAAATAGGGGCATTATGGTAGGTTTATGAATTCAGAAAAAGTTTTCAATACTAATTGGCTAATCAGAGTACAATAAAATGTTGCCATAAAATTGGCAGTTATAAAAAATTCATAGAATTTCCATTTCTGCAAAGGGATTGCCTTTGCTATAAAAACTAATATAGCTATAAAAATATATATCAGATTCAATAATATATCGACCGTTTGATAGAATAGGTGTGTTCTCTAATCGGGGTTCGGTCAATTTTCCAGGATAAAAAATCAAACTCTCGTTGCCAACGTTTCGGTTTTATTTAAAACCTTTTTCATAGGCCTACAAACAAAGGATAATAAGAAATCACATATCAACATCAAACATATACACAATATAAAAATGTAGCTATAATATAGCTATAAAACTAATATAGCTATAAAAACTAAAAATTCATCTTGGATTAATGGATTTACTACTTATCGGATTTGTATAAATTGACATAACAATGTTTTAAGTTATTTTTTAAATATTGTGTTGTCCTGGGATTTTTTGCATTATATACCTCAGCTTTCACAGGAGGGGACCTGAGCATTAGGTCACGAAGAAAGCTTTTAAAAGATAGGGAGAACAAGCGTCCTCAATTTAGGTTAAGTATCTCATTCAACTGATTTTACATTTGTAGTGAATACTATATCTTCGAAGAGGGAATATAAAAATATATGCGGTGCATCTAATAAAAATATCTACTTATGTACTATAAATGGAAACTGTAGATAAGTTTGACAACTCTCAACTTGAGCCTGAAGAATGCAGGCTCTCTACCTAGTCTCGGTAGAAATCTTCTATCACATTATATTTGACTAAAGGCCCCTACATTGGACAGGATAAAGATTTTTGTGAAGTCATAACCAAAGCTACAGAAGTGAGGAATACTTCGCTACGACATTTATGAAGGTCATTAAGGAACATAAAATATGAAGTTGAGTTTAGTTAAAATACAACGGGATGTATAATGTGGCAGGTATAGTCGCAGTGAATACGAGTCCAGTGAGATTCAGGTACTCAATTTAAGAATCTTAATAACATATCGGTTGAAATAATGATTTCAAGTTCCTTATAATTAATAAAATGACTATAGCCACATGTAAATATAGCATGCGCAAGTTTCAATGTCTACATGAAAAGTCAAGTTCAAGATTGGAAGCTACAATTTGCAATAATGAAGACAAGCAGGATTCCTGCTAGACTACACCAGTTCCATAATTACTCATTTTTCTGCTTCTCTCAATTTTGGCTTTAGTTCACCTCTTCAGACAGAGTTTTTTAAGATGCAAAGTGTTTAGCCCTTATCCTATAATGGAGTAGAGAGAAAATGTTAATTTATTTTTACGTTTTTCATCAAATAGCATTCCATTACACCAGATACCCTAACAGTTTCGATGTTAACAAATTAAATAAAATTTGTGACCATAATGTTGAAATATTAGTTTATTAGCTCTAATTGTATTGATCTGTACTGGCATTGGGATCGCACCAGGACCAGGGTGCGCTATGGTGTTAGGGTAGTTGCAGAATGTAGGTGTGGAGAAAGCAGTCCCTGGGGGTGGGTGGCGCAAGCTAAGTGATTTCTGCCTGCCCCAGGCACCTCCTTCGCCACCCACACACCTCCTCACACTTTCTAATAGGGTTGGCTGCGGTAACTCGAGCACCTGGGGAAAGTCTACTTTTTACTTTGACCCAGCCAATTATCAACATATTGCACTTTCATCATTTACCGAACACAGGCCAAGCAGCAATTAGCTGTCCTATTTGGTGGCAGTGTATAGCGACAGGCATGTATAGTGACAGGCGGAGTATTGCCCCATACACCGTCTATCATACTAGTAAAATGGTATGATGCGTAAATATTTGCACCTGGTTGAATTAAAAAAACAAATACTGTCTCACCGTCTCAGGCTTCAAACTGTGCCCTGCTTAAGTAAGGTCATGCCGTTTATAACTCTACAAGATATGACAGTATTGTATTTCTGAAATTTAAACCTCCGGTAGGAGTTAGGTCCGGTACATTGAGAAACATTACAAGTTAAACCATTTTTCTGTCTATATAAATAAAAGAAATGTTTTTCTGTACATTGCTTAGAACTGACTCATTTCAAGTTTTCTTTACGTTTCTTAGAGAACTACGCTTAGACTGCAACTTAGAGACTGCGCAATTCACACAAAGTCTTATATTACAGCAAAGTTATGAATGCATCTGGTCAAGAGAAGCCTAGCTACCACACCACCAGTGTACACAAAATGGAAATAAACAGAGGAATTATGTTACAAACAGTAAAATAATTTATATGCTCAACCAGCAAAAAGGATTCAAATTTTATAAGCACTCTGTATATCATACCAAGGCTTAAATAGCCTTTCACAAAATTTCAACTAAATATTACTGTTACACTGCGGGACTACATATCACAACAAGGGAACTTTAAATATAACTCTATTTAAACAATCTGCCTGCTTGTAGCTTGCTAGCATGCAAACTTCATTAATTTTTAGATTATAAAAACCAATGTATATATTGAACAGGAAAACGATTCACAAAGGACTACAAACGTTTCACAGTAAACTATACTCGTAGATACAGAGTAAAGGGACGATCACACTTAGACACTTACAGTATCTAATTTTCGGTTGAACCATCATCAGGAAAGTAGAGATAAGGATACCTAGCGCACTTAGAAATTGACGGTTGGATATATATATATATATATATATATATATATCAATGATCAAACCACAATAAGAAATGGGAAAACAAGACTAAGATCTTTCAACCGTAACAAGCGGTCTTCGTCAGAGTCAAAAACCCAACTGACTCTGACGAAGACCGCTTGTTACGGTTGAAAGATCTTAGTCTTGTTTTCCCATTTCTTATTGTGGTTTGATCATTGATTGTTGTTTCACGTGTTTATGTGAAATCTTTATATATATATATATATATATATATATAGTTCAATATAAACAAAGAAACATAGAGAAATCAAAAGAACACACTTACAGTCTCTAATTTTCGGTTTGAACCGTCTTCAGGAGAGATAAGAGAGGGAAACCAAGCGCACTGGATCAGAGACGGTTGGAGACCGTCTCCAACCGTCTCTGATCCAGTGCGCTTGGTTTCCCTCTCTTATCTCTCCTGAAGACGGTTCAAACCGAAAATTAGAGACTGTAAGTGTGTTCTTTTGATTTCTCTATGTTTCTTTGTTTATATTGAACTATATTTGTCCGTTTTGGATCGTATTTCCAACGAAAAAAAGTGTATATATATATATATATATATATATATACATATATATATACATAGTTTACAAGCTTTTAAAAAATTTCATAACTGTGAACAACTTTAACCTGATGATGGTAGAAATGTCACCGAAATGTGACTGTATCATCAGTTCTTTGTTCCCACATGTTTGTAAAACTGAATTAAATCAAATGAATCAATGATTTATTCAACTGATTCTCAACCTTAAAAAAATTCTAAATTAAGGTTAGATGATTTAAAAAAAATTATAAGAATAAAATGGTATTTTATTCTACATATATATATTTTTTTCCAGTGGTTTACGTTGAAGTAGTCATTGAATAAAAGAGCTTCCTAGGTGGTAAAAGGCTACCGTAACTGAACCATACAATATAATTTAATTTTCATTTTCTTAAACATTGAGTTGGTTAGTAATGGAACTTCTGGTCTTTAACAATATTTCCTCAGTACGTATTGAAACTAACATTCCAGAATTATTTGAAATTAAAATGCACTTTTAGTAATAAAATAAACTACCACAGATTTTTTCAATTTTTTTTTATTAAAACAAGTATTCAACAAGAATTCAAGTAAAAGTCTAATTTTATTTTGAGTTTAAATAGCAGAATGGAGGCTAACACTGACATGCAGTTACACAACTTCAGACACCAGGATGCCACGTTGCTAAGTTGTGTAATGTACGTCAAAGCCTAGTCCAGGTAGTGCAGTACGCGGTCACATTTACTGTTGTTCCTTGGACTATAATAAGACTCAATGCGAGGTTGCCATGACATTACGCGTTGAGATTGTCGGCACCGACTTTGACTGGGGATACCGTGAGACGGCATCCATTGACTGCCGCTCAGACTCTGATGTCAGTGAGAAATCCATGACCATCTCTTGTAGCATAGCTTTCTAGAATTGATATGTAAGAAAGTTTACTATTCTTACGATATCGGGTAAAAAAACTAAAAACATCATTCCTTCTTTTCTTTTACTGTTTTTCATTAAGCAGCCTGGGAAGCGAACGTGAATAGGATTTGTAGAATTACTAATTTTCAGACACAATATTGAGCAAAGTTGTTCTACTCATAGTTGTTCTTCAGATACTTCAATGCTGAAATTGAAATTTTGACTCACTGACCTTCACAAATCTTTTCGCTAAGAGCATGACCAAATCCTCTGTGCTCCCACTTTTCTATCGGTCCTTGAAAACACTTACAACCTGAAGACTTTGTACTCACTTATGGTATTTGAGCCTGTATTTCACTGAACTGTATACGAACTTCACTTCCCCGTCAAAAAACGAATCACTTTTCACTGTTTTATTGTCGGCGAGCAAAACAGTTGTTGTAAAAATAATTATCAGTGGAAATAACACACCACAACACAATATAAATGCAAATGGTGCTGTTTAAGGCGTAAAGCATGCTGGGTGTCGGTGCCCTTAATGCCGGTGGAACGGTTCATGTTTGCACGACATTCGATTAGATTTAGCGATTTGGAATTTACTTTCAGAAAAATCCCCGTACTTCTTAAGTTGTCTGAAGGCAGGTGATGGAAAGTAAACTCGCTGGTGGTGTTAACTGCCGGCTTGACAGCGAGATGAAAGTGTAAACACCTGTGAGGGTTGAAACTTCATCAACAGTGCAATCACAATGACGAACAGGCTAGGAGAAAAAAAAAACGATTAGGTTTTAATAAGTTTTTTCCCTTTTTCCTTCGAGAGTTGTAATATTGGTTTCGTTCGAACTCGACTCTCATTTAGTGGAGCCTTATTAAATGGGCCCCAAAAAAGTCATAAGGAATATTTTCATAGGTTTTATTATTCAAATGGGTCGAGTTTTGCGGTTGAGTTGCGAAGAAGAAGCAGATGAGCATGATAGACATAGTGTAGGTGAGGTCTTCTGAACCAGTGGGCATTACCTGCGGAAGGCAAAAAAGGTCGAGACAATCGGAGAGAAACAAAAGGTGGCAGGACGACTGGCTCATACATAACCATAGACGGCTAATGGCCCATTCCTCATTCTCCCTAAACATTCCTTAATTTGTTCGGACCTCGTGCTGCCCGTATCGCTTTCTCCCATTTCTTATGGTCCGTCTCCCCACCGTCTAGACCCACTCTGCCCAATTAAATCTCCTTACCGCCGTCTATTTCTTTAATCTGTCATCAATGGACATTCTGCAAACTCTTCACCAACAGTTCACGAACTTACATTTAAACTACTTCTGAAATTACATCAGTATTAACGCATTCTTACATTCAAAACTAATCCTTTATAAAAAAATTTAATTTATCAGTAATGACCTTTAAAATATATACATTTCAAATTTGAAAATAGTGGTCAATCAGTACTTTGTCTTCTTGTAAGACTAAAAATGCACAAATACAGTAGAGTATATGGAGTAAAATAACTTAAAGCATTAAGTTTACCTACCATGACGAGGTAAAAACAAATTATGAGTGATACATTTCAAACTCTATCGTTATAAGATGAGGTTACTATTAGAAGAGAGCCTGCAATTCAGTTCCAGCCTTTTCATCTTCTGGTTGTTTCTTCTCCAGTGGAGAACTGCTGTCGAAATACAGAAGTGATTTCATCCGTGTTTTTGGGTGTTTTATCTCTCTTTCTATTATATATTATATATATATATATATATATATATATATACATAAAGTGTATATATACTATATATATAGTAAATATACTATACAACGGGTTATATAACGAGTTACTGACAGTTGCATCTACAACGTACTTGATCTCTCTTTCTCCTTTCTCCTGAAAACGGATTGCTAGAAAATTTGAGTTTGTGTGTTTCTTACTTCTCTTACTTTACTCTGAGTGCTAGTCTTCATCGATTTTGAACTCTTTTATATATATATATACTTAAAATTAACTGTGACACATGGACAGAAACATAACAAAGACTCACTTTTCAATTCTGTTATGTTTCTGTCTATGTGTCACAGTTTATTTTAAGTGTAATCTGTCCTGCCGGACCATTTTTTATTTATCATGGTATATATATATATATATTGTCAATATTTAGTAAGTTTGTTTTTGAGGACTAGGTCATTCAATTAAAATACTCCATTTTGCTAACGTTTCGATGTTTTGCCATGTTTTGATATTAGCCAACATTATCCTTTGGGCCACAAAAACAAGATATAAAATATAAACATAGCTACAATATATTCAAAAATTAATATACAATTTCAGTATGGACAACAATAATAATTAAAACTTTAATATACGTTATATTAGCATAACAATTTAAGAATATGGTAACATTGAAACGTTGGAAAAAGTGAATATTTCTATTTAATGACCTTGCCCTCAAAAACAAGCATACAAAATACTGTGTTCAATGAACAAGTGTTTCGTTCATCCGTCAGCAAGGACTCAGCTGCCTACAAGACAATCATTTACTGGCAGCCAGGATTGCCTCTTCTGTTCCTTATGGTGAGGAGGTTCAAATTACGAAATGAGCTGTGTCAGTAATTACTTTGTGAGTTGATGAAATATATTAACTACTTGTTACACTTTACTGTTATCTGAACATATTTATCGAAATACCATAGGGTTTTTGTATTTCATTGTAGTAATAAAACAAATCTAATTCTAGTAATAAAACAGTGCAGTATATCACTCGATATATATATATACTGGCAATTAGAAAACAATCTAGATAGTATTGTTTCCAGAATATGAAAAATAGCTTCATAATGTACATACACTAGAAAAACATAGTAAAAGTTTGAAATGTTTGTATTTTTCTTTTTTGTGTAACTTTTAATTGTGTTCCTGAAGTTATTTATTATTATCGTTTATGTATATATATAGGTGTATAATGTAATCGGGATTCGGTCAATTTTCCGAGAAAATTGACCGAATCCCGATTACATTATACACCTATTCTATCCAACGGTTGATATATTATTGAATTTATATATATATATTGAAATCATCGCATAGTATGGGTTTGAAGCTTATTTTCTTAGTTTAGTTCAGACAGCAGGTGGGGAGGCTGATTGCCTTCTAGTGTAATTGATGCCCTGTCATCGAATCAAAGTTCTCAACATGTTCCATCAAAGTATTGCATAGCCTTGCAGAACACTTACTATGCACGTGATCTTGAAGATGGCATCTGATGGTTTTAGGACCATAATCCTTGATGGGATAGAAAAAGTAAAAAGAGGCTAATGATAAAAAAAACTACAATCTTAATATATAATCAAAATACAAAGATAAATATATTGTGTAAGTCATCTTGAAAACTACATGATTTTACAGTGAAAGATGATGTCCAAACGGCAGTAAGAAATTCAGAATTGGGATTAAACTGTTATGATGAAAAAATTGTAAATGTCACAAAATCAGGCTGGAAAATTGTAAATAATTGCGCTTCAAACAACTTCGATTCATCGTAGTTGAAGCTGAACAAAGAGTGCCTTATTTTGATATATGATCCTGACATCATGTTATAAATTGGACAGAAGCTAAAATGATCAGGTATGAAAGATCCATGTTGTCAAGACTTCATTAATTAAATTTAACAGATGAAATAGTAAAGAGCAGTAAAGGTTTATTCAAATCAGACATAGTACTAATGAGTGCAATAACCTTGGCTACCCGGTTAGCTTAAACTGGCAGATAATATATTACTTATTTCATTCTGGTCTCCATTCTTTCTCTGACTTGTCAAGTATTTTCAGCCCTTTCATTGCCTTTCACGACCATTACAATATCTCTTACCTCCCTCCACTCTAAATAGCACAGCACGTTTTCATTTTCACTTGTCAAGTCAAGTATTTTCACGACAAAACTGAAAATATATGAGTGAGTTGGATCAGTTCTTTTTTTATACGTTTCTTTCTAAAAGCTTTACTCTGTTTATTTCTCTCTAAATGCGCTACTTTCATAGTGGTCCTCAAAATTTCCTATAATTAGTTCAAAATGACAGTTAGCTTACAGTGGATGCCGCTGTTGTTATAGTATATGTACAAAAAATAGTGACTGAAATTATAATGACACATAAAAATGTCTGTAGATCTTTTGATGCAGCATGTTATAAAAGAAGTGAGTTAAAAATGAAATCTGAGACTTTCACAACACTTACCTTAATAGACTGGGACTCATTATTTTTGCAGTGATTTTTGGGGGATTTATATATGTATATATACATATACTATAGTATATGTATACTATATGTATACATACTGTATATAGTATATTATAAATATAGTATATATATATATACTATATGTATATACTACTGAAATAAAATCGGTGCTCTGTAAGTTTTCCACGTTTAATTCAAACTCTCAAATGCTAACATTTCTGTTTTTATTTAAACCTTTGTTTGTAGGCTTACAGAATAGAGGAAAACAATAATTATACATAAATCCTAAATATACATATAAACAAAAATAGGTTATGACAATTTATGGAGCAAAACAATAGAAACTATTTAATAACAATATAACGACCTACAAAAGTAAGAATATATTGCAAAGGAATATGATAACTCTTTACATCACTGGAAGACTAAGGATGCTAACTGTATAAAACATTCCAGTGACTGGAATTAATGTTATTATTAATCAATTATGGAATTATTTAATGTTATAATTAATGTATCATTAATTATCAAGAATGACACAAATGTCGTTAAGCAACATTAAGGAAACACAGAAAGACTTTCTCAAATTTTAACAATTATATATTTATATACTTTTTCGTTGGAAATACGATCCAAAACGGACAAATATAGTTCAATACAGACAAAGAAACATAGAGAAATCAAAAGAACACACTTACAGTCTCTAATTTTTGGTTTGAACCGTCTTCAAGAGAGATAAGAGAGGGAAACCAAGCGCACTAGTTCAGAGACGGTTGGAGACCTCTCTCTCTCTCTCTCTCTCTCTCTCTCTCTCTCTCTCTCTCTCTCTCTCTCTCTCTCTCTCTCTCTCTCTCTCTCTCTCTCCTCTCTCTCTCTCCCTCTCTCTCTCTCTCTTTTTGGAATTTTGAAACTTAACGGAATAAGTTATAACTTATTGAAGTTCTTATTGAAGTTATGAAAGGCCAGCCAAACTTACGACCACCCCGGGTGGCAAACATGGTGCTACTCTATTGTTATATTTAAATCACAAGTATTTATACTTTACTATGAGTAAACAACCAAGTCAAAAAATATAATCATTCCTCAGTACAAGGTGAAAACCCATTGAGTTATTGGCGTGATTGTATCTATTTTATAAAATTGTGGTTTTGAGTTAGATAATGGAAAATAAAAACGGACTTAGCTCTCTCTCTCTCTCTCCCCCTCTCTCTCTCTCTCTCTCTCTCTCTCTCTCTCTCTCTATATATATATATATATATATATATATACGAGTTCGAGATTAACAAAGAGCAACACACAAAGTAGGGAAACACACTTCAGACTCAAATTTTCGGTAATCCGTCTTCAGGAGAAAAGAGAATGGGAGACCAAGCACGTTGTAGACGCAACGGCAAGTAACCCGTTATATATATATATATATATAACTCGTTATATATATATATAAAACGATATATATATATATATAAACGAAATATTATATTATATTTGTAGTAATTCTGATATACTACAAAGTCAAATTGATATACCTGAATAAATAATATTAAAATTCGACATATAACTTCTATAATTAATTCATGTTTGTTCTTCTTATCTGGATATTTCTTCGTGTGGAAAATAATTCTTTTGATGTTGGGCAATATTCCATCATTGTAAAGACTCTCTGTAGTACTTTATTCCTAATCACAATAAATCACAATAAGAAAATGTTTCAGTATCATTGGGATTCTGAAGAAGACCGCTTGTTTTGGTTGAAAAATCTTTTTTTAGATCTTCTTAAGTCTAGTATGGTTTGACGTTGATATATACTCGTATATATATAAAGGTGATAAAACAAATGAGACCCAGAAAAAATGGAATGATAACGATAAAAACGCGTAATAACAAACAAATAACTTCACAATTCAAACTCATTGTTCATATTTCAACTATCTTAGTAGGTGATCATCAGGATGAAGAGTGGTGCATCTGAGAGCGCTCTACCAGTTTTGCTGTAATAACTATTCATATAATTAAATGACCATAATGTTACTGAGAACCATATATAACCAGCAAACTTATTTGATTGTACGATCTCGTTTTTGCCGCAAATATGGAAGAGAAGCCATGATAATTGGTTATTAATACCATGGTCTTTCATCTGATAGACATGTGATAATTGATAATTGTAAGCGTGCATTGATCTAATTGTAGAACGAAGTGAGATTGGCGCTAAATGAAGGCGGAAGTGAATAAGCCATGCTGTGATTCAGCCCCTGATAGAGAACATCAATGAAGCCTGCCCTCTTCTACTGATTGTATCTCTGCAAGGAATTCGCTGCACTAAACAGCTCAAATCAGGTTTCTTTCTGCATAATCACCAGCAGTCGACTGGACGGGATTGGTTCAGACAAACTCCAAGATAAAATCTTAAGATTCAGTTAATGAAAACAACTTGTTTTCTTTCATGCTTGGCCATTGCTTTCAAAAAAAATTGTGAGAAAAATAGCCAAATTTAGTTTTAATCAAAATTTATAAACATATTATAAATTTTTTACTTTTTTTTTCTATGTTTTATAATTTTGATCAATTTTCAATCTTATTTATTCCTGAAGTTTTATAAAAGCATACATTTGTGAAAATATGAACATTCAAAATTATATTACCAAGGATGTTACAGAGATGCAGGTTTTCGAAAGCTAAGCTCCAAATTCTACAACCTTAGTACTTACCTATGAAACCTTTCTAGGTTTCATAGAAACGACATTAGTAACAGTAAACTCTGCTTTTGCTACAAAAATGCTAAGTCTACCTTAAGTATTGTGTGCACAAAGATAATGATATGAAAGGTAGTGCTAAACACAAATTTAAAGTTTTTAGAAGGGTCAGAAAAGTGAGAAACAATTAGACCTGTTTAGGCATAAAATATTATAGTGGGTATTTACTGTGATGGAATATTGCCAATAACAAAAAAAATTTTTTTCACAAAATGAAATATAAATTTATAACACAAATATAAAATGTTCACTTAAGATTATGGAAGAGGTCAGGGTAGCCAAGTAGCTTACCTTCTCGTCTGAGGATTGGCAGAACCCAGTGCGATTCTCACTTTGGGTCACTGTGTGTTGTCCGTCCGTCCCTAGCCTGTACAACGTCAGTTCCTCAAGCTTAAAGATCTCTACTGACAGCTGCATAAAGATCATTACAGTAATAAATGTGAGAGAGGTAAAATTTGGGCCTTTCAATGTAGCATCATCACATATTGATAAAAAGCCCTTTACCAAATTTCTTATAAGTGCTTACAAAATTTAGAATATATGTAAGCCATTCATGCATTCAGATATTATCAAAAGAATAACTAAAAAATTCGAGAGAGCATCAAAAATGTAAATTAATCAAAATCTAAACATCGGTGTTATATTGTAATGATCATACTTTCTTTGTAGATTAGTAAAATGTTAGTTATACATAACCTAATTACATTTAACCTTTCATTTATCAGTGCGTACATGGAATATAGAGAAATGAAAGTATTACATTAGAGTCAAAGTTTTGAAAGTCGGACGTTGTAAATTGGTGCGTTTATGTATCTATATGTGTTTACATAAATTTATATAATTAAATGTCAAGATATAACAAAAATGAAAAGAACTAAAAATTTTATGATGAAATCACCATATTTCATAGTTAAGTTCCCACCAAACTAGAAACGGAACAGCTACGAGTAACTCCGGTACCAAAGTATAGAAATCATAAAAAAATTTGATCTCGAGATTTTTAGGAATCTATGCGTTTTGAGGTCTCTATGTTTTTTTTGACGCTTTTCTGATGATATATATAATTATGCATATATATATGAGTACCGCCCCGTCTTCCTGCGGGACTCTTCGCTCTTCGCACCTCCTGATGACGACGATGGTCGAAATATCGATGTGAGTTATGTCTGTGTCTTTCTGTGTGTTTCCTTCGTTTTGAATTTATTTTATTTTAAAAAAGTCCGCTGGACCGTTCTTTTAATTGTTATAATATATATATATATATATATATATATATATATATATATATTTGATATATATATATATATATTTGTGTATGTGTTTGTGAATGGGTCGGTGGGTGGTTGAATGTCCAAAAGTTTATGGATACCCTACAGGCCACAACGTTTAATGTTTCCAATTCATATTTTACACAAAAATAGTTTTTATAGTCTACACGACCCTTATTAGTTTTGGCTAATATTAAATCATGAAAGAGTCATTTTTTTTACCAAAATATTTTTTTTTAACATACTTGACTGTTTTGGACCACATTCATCTTGAACTAACTTAACTTGAACAAAAGATATACTGAAAGAGGGACAGTCCCAAAACTAACACCAAACCAAACAATACGAGAGAAAAGCATTTTTGAGAAAAACTTTTGAGTAAATATGACTTATTTCATTAGTTGTGATATCAGTAGGTTTTTGCTGATTTTCTAAAGACCTTCTCATTTAAATTCAATGATGATGAGTTTTAGTAATAATAGTGCTCTGTGTGAAGCCTTATTTAAAAATTCTAGTAAATATTATTTACTTTATACTCCCCTGTATGGTAATTAGAACAATATCTATTTGTGTCATTATTTTTATTATAACGTTGAATAGTTTCCAAACTCAGATTGCTTCACCAACTTATATTTGATATTCAATCTTTTTTATAATAAATTTGCAATAAGTTTTAGTTATTATAATTTATGTATTATAATACTGCCAATGAATGCAACCAAACCCTTCTAAGATAACACATTTAGATCAAGGATCCACCATCACTACATTCTCTCTCAGAAAACATTGAATATGGAAACGATTACAAGATGATAACAGATCACCGAAGTCTGAACATTTCATTTCTCTTGAAATAGCCAAAGGCCATGTATTCTACAAAAATATCAGCTTGTCTGTATTGCAACATTTACTAACCTTCTAAAACATGTGGCGAGTCATTGCATATATTTAAAAAAATGTATATTCTTTTAGCAAATCAGTAATTTTTTTAAAATAAAAATTTAAATAATTATCGATGTGGTTTCGGCTATAATTATTCATTATGAAATCATGTTCTACATACCCTCCAAATTCATTGAAAAAAAAAATAAGTTTCAGTTCTATTTAATGTTAAATTTAATTTAATTTTATTTATAAAATATGACATTTGAAAATTACTTTTAGTTTTATATGATATTTCAATAAAGAATGTGAATTAAGTGTCTGTGTAAGAGAGAAATAAAACATTCCAAAAGTGGGTTTTCATATTGGTTATATATATATGTATGTATATATATCTGTGTATTTTGGGAGCAGATCTTCATTCAAACATGTTTTGTTAAAAATTATGCCAATTTTTATTTTTGTCCTTTTGCGAGTGAATTTTTCTAACTATATATATATATATATATATATATATATATATGTTGGCTTTTATTTTATATTGCATATTTTTGTATATTGTGTATTGAATATTTATTTTATATATACCAATATTTTATATTGGTTTTATATATATATATATATATATATATATATACCATGATAAACGAAAAACGGTCCGGCAGGACAAATAACGATTAAAATAAGCAGTGACACATAAACAGAAACACAACAAAGACTCACTTTTCAATATTTCGACCGTAATGGCGGTCGTCCTCAGGAGAAGAAGTGAATTGACGGAGGGACGACAGTCAACTGAAGAACTCACTGGGTGAGGGCTAAAGCAGTGCTGCCGCAAAGGAGACAAATAAAAAAGGAACTAGGATATATATATATATATATATATATATATATACACGAGTCAAAATCGAAGAAGAATAATACACAGAGTAAAGAAACACACTTACAAACTAACACACTTACACTTACAAATAAATAATTTTTTTTCAAATAATAAACTAATCATTTATGATAACTATAAGGGGCCTGATTGGTTCAGTGGGTAACGCACTCGATTCTGAACTGATAGGACCGGGGTTCAATCCCTGGTATCAAGTCTTAGTTTAATTTATTCCAATCACCTTCAATAGTTTCTATTGAACTGTTTTCATGTTGACATTAGGGGAGTAGCTTGTTTTCCATTTTAGGGTTATGTAACCTTCCTGTATATGTCTATCTGTTATGATGCAGCCAGACATAAGCATGGACCGGTAAATAGTGTTTCTTCTAAATCAGGGTAATAATGTTTGTAAGGTTTTTGTTTTTTGTTTTTTCTTTTAATTTCTTTTAATTTTTGACTCTTTTTTTCATTTTTTTGTAATTTTCTGTGTTTGTTACTGTCTGTGTGTTGTTTTGCTGTTTGAAAATCGGGTTTTTTGATGTTCTGAATAATTAATAACAAGTAATTAGGTTTAAACAACAAATGTCTGTTTTTAAATAATAATAATAGGTATTTTATGATCCTTTGTGGTTCTCTTGTTACAAAATTTTTGTTTGTGTTGTTTGTTTTCTGTTGGGTGGTGTCCGGTGATGTATTTATCTTGCTTTACTTATGTCGTTAATAAATTGTTTTTTAGCCTTCAAAATTCCAAACAACTTTTGGCGAAACGTCGGCTTATAATCAGGAGTTATATGTTTTATGACCAAAATCCTCAAGAACCCCTTGTGTGAATTTGAAATATCAGTGGTCGAGAAGCTATGTCAATATATATACATATATATTTATAATAATCACAGGTTGTTCGTTGGTCACCACAGTAACTTGTCTGTTATCATTCATACGCGTTGCTATGGTCTCTCTTTGAATGACTGATATAAGGTTCAGATTTCGAGACTGCTTTCTAGTGATGGTACCCACACAGCTTTCACGTTGACTGAAAAAGGGCTTATCTGGATAGCGCTAGTTCTAAACAACTTGGTCAGATAATTTTTCTTTTTTTTGTTTCTTATTTTATTATTATACCTTTTTTTGTATTGTGTTTTATATATATTTCCTTTTTATTTTTTCTTCTTTATTTTATTTTTTAGTATTTTTCTATTTATTTTTTTATTTAATATTTTTTTATTTTTGTTTAATATTATTTTTTAATGTACGAGGTGTGTAAATAAAGTAGTGAGACTGGCAACGTCGCTTTCGATCTGGCAACGCTGGAGACGCGTGGCCTTGAGTAGCGTCAGGTGCACGTGTGATGCGCCTCCAGTATGAATCTGAACTCGCCACAGTCATTTGTTTGTCCGTAGCGTTGGTTTTCGTGAAATGGTTTTTTCTTGAGCGTTTTAAAAATGAGTGACCTCAAAGTTGAGCAGCGGTGTGCAATCAAATTTTGCTTCAGACTTGGACTACATAGAAACTTTTGAAAAACTTCAGGAGGCCTATGGAGAACGTGTTTTATCAAGGGCACAGGTTTTTCGGTGGTTTAAGAAATTTTCAGAAGGAAGAGAGTCGATTGAAGATGAACCACGAAGCGGAAGGCCTTCAAGTGCAAACACCGATGAAAATGTCAACAGAGTACGGAACCTTGTGCGTTCAGATCGACGCTTGACAGTCAGAATGATCGGGGAACAGTTTGAATTGAATCACCTCCGTTCATACATTTTGACAAATGAATGGAGATGAGAAAAATTTCTCATCGCCCTGTCACACTGCCATCTCAATAAACGAGTTTTTGGCCAGTAAAAACATTCCTGTTGCTCCTCAGCCTCCTTATTCACCAGACTTGAGTCCTTGTGACTTTTTCCTCTTCCCGAGATTGAAAAATCACCTCAAGGGAACTCATTTCGGGACACTACAAAACATACAAACTGCTGTAACCGACCAGCTGAAGGCCATTCCAGAATCCGAGTTCCAGCAATGCTACAATGATTGGAAGGACCGTCCGTCTCCAGCGCTGTGTGGCTTCCGAAGGGAACTATTTTGAAGGTGACAATATCACATTGTAATTATATTTGAATAGAAAATTTAAAAAAAATCAGTCTCACTACTTTATTTACACACCTCGTATTTTACTAGAGGTTTTATACTGTTATAATTAATTTTCATTTAAAGTGTTATATGTATTAACTTTTATAAATATATCACTATTAAATATATTGTATTAACATTCTATTATAAGCTATATGTTTATTGATGTTCCTACTTTTACTAGTTATTTTCATTATCTTCGGGTTTGTTGTACTTTTCACTTTACTCAGGTATTTATTTATTATTCCCTTTTATTTGTCTTATTTAACCTTTTATTTTATATCGTCTTTTCTTTAGTTTACTGCTCGTCCTCGTGTTTCTAAATCTGTCTTTTCACATTTGTTTTTTTTACTCTTTTATAATGTTCTTTGCCCCTAGTGAGGCCATGCAGCTATACCACAGGTTGCATCGGCTTTTCCACGTGGTTCTTCAAACCGGGGGCTACAAAGGCCACTGACCTTACCGGCAGCTGAGCAGGTTCAGTAGGACTATTGGTCCTGAGTTTGATCCGAAACTCTTAAAATAAGTCGGTACTACGGGTGGCGGGGACCCATGGAGGGGTTCTCTCTCCATCCTACCAACTGAGGATGGACTCGTAGTGGCTGTTGGTTCTCACCCAGGTTGGGTAGACCCTTGTGGTCGCTGTGTGAGAAGCAGTAACTTCTGAGGCGGATGCCTGCTTAGCATACCGGGGAGCTAGAGCCCCAAGCCTTGACCAGTTGGAACGGACGACGATCTCAGCTAAGTAGGCTGAAATACTGGTAGCGACCTTAATAGACGCTTTGGCTTTTGATGGGCTTGTGGTCACTGACCTTACCTGAAGTCAAGACAGACTCAGTAGGACCCTGGCTTCCGGAGTTCCACACAAGACTCTTAAAATATTGTCGGTACACGGAGGTGGGAGACCCATGCTAAGACTCTTGTGATATTCCGCATGTTCTGTCATTGGTGTCAGACTTGCGGTGTCTGTGATTCCTCACCCCGGAAGCGCAGACTCCTTTGTAGTAGAAAGAAGTTGCTGTGTGAGAAGCAGTGTCCTCTCAGGATAGTGCCTGCAGAGCATACCATCGGGAATGTCCATGAACTTGCCTGGTGGACTTTAAAAGTGGTACTCACTCTGGAAGTAAACTCGGGTCTCAGGGAAATGGGTACTTTCTCATAAGAGGGGGAGTCCTCATAGAGGGGGGTCAGTTGATTTTTGACTCTGACAAAGACCGCTTGTTACGGTTGAAAGATCTCAGTATTGTTTTCGTTTTCTTATTGTGTTTTGAACATTGATTGTTGTTTCAAGTGTTTATGTGAAATTTTATTATATATATATATATATATATATCTGTGTGTATATATATATATATATCTGCGTATATATATATATATATCTGTGTGTGTGTAAGCATTTTTATGAATTTTAGGAAGGATAGGTCAAAAAGAAATCCATATATTTATGTAAGGAGTGATATTCTTCGTATATTAGAAAAAAAATTCTGAAAGCCTAATATAGTTTTAGAATGATTACTGTGAAGTTTTTGTTAAGCGTATCCGCGTATACAGCGTTGTTAGGCTGGTGGTGGTGATATAGAAGTGTGCCCCAGTAGCGGGGTGCTGATGGCCCCCCGGTGACGACTCCCTGGAGTGTCACCCCCCGGAGAGCCCTGCACCCTGCGTGCCCATCACGTCCTCCCATTCACCCAGCCACTCATTCACCACTACTTTAAGGGCCATTACGTTTTCTTCACCTTCATTGTCATGCACACTATCTTCAACTCCTCTCAATCGCCCCTTCACCGATCAACCTCTTTGAAAGGCTTCTAATCAGAACATTTTTTTTATGTCTTGAATATACTTATAATTACTTTGTAAACCTATAATTATATTTGCTTTGGAAATATATCTAATTAATAACCAACATGTATAATTAATTAATTTCATAAACAGTTGAATAGATTGGCTATTTCTGTTTAAATCGTTTTTATATACATATATCATTATTGAAAATGATAAACTTAGCTGATACCTGTTTCTTAACAAGTTTTCCAATTTTTCTAAATAACACTTAACCCAATTGTGAATTTTCACCCAAGACGTTATACACGTCATGATGATGAATGTCGATCATTTGAAACATGTCGACTATAGGAGATGTACTTTATTGTGTAGACGAAATAACAAGAATGTTATTTAGACACATTGAGAAACTTGTTAAGAAACAGGTATCAGCTAAACTTGATGTTATTATCAATAATGTGTGTATCAAGGAAGGTCTGCTAACAAAATTTACAAATATATATATATATATAAAGATTTCACATAAACACGTGAAATAACAATCAATGAGCAGGAATCTATGTGCATATTTCTTTTGAGTCTATTGCATCTAGGCACTCTTTTAAGATGTCTATTCTAATAAAGCGAAGTTATTCAAGAAGCAGGTCTCATCCGCAATGTGGCAGTTAACAACTCACCCATACTGTCCACCGCTCGAATAGGACTGAAGCGAATGCCTTGTTATTAACAGCCAAGACTGTGTCACTCAAGGAAAACCCCATACAATCCTTTTACTTATTGAACTCAACAGATTATAATCAAAATTTAGCATCCTAATTGTCTTCTGAGGGTTTTTTTTACTGACGATGAATTCTTGGTTGCCTTTTCTTAAAGATTACATAGTCAAAAATCTGGAGTGGCCTACACTCTACTTTACTATAAGTAACTTAATGTCAAATTTCTTGAGTATATAAAACATAACGTCTCATTTAAGCATAACGTAAACATCTAAATGGGATATAATTATTAGCCTGTCATTCCTGAGGTAGTACAGATAGTGACTGGAGGACATATCATCTTATAAGCTTATTTTTGTACATCACAAATAATTTATTATTTGCAAATAATTTCATTAGTATAACTACAGCAGTAATAACATTTTTGAAAAACCAAAGTGAACATTTCTTGAAACGAAATACACGTAGTATCCTACAAGAGAACATGGCTATTGTTCAAATAGCCAGTAGATTTCTTACATCGTTTACTTGACATCCTTCTACATTGAATATTAATGTAAAATTTTCAAATTTGAAACAGTAAAATATTTTTTTTTTCTCTGAAAAACTTCTTAAACAGCGAAGAAAATGTTGTTTTAAGGTGATTTGTTAATTAAAGATGTACGATAATTACAGTTATTAATCTCTAAACGAAAGATTTCAATTTTTAATTATCTTTTACATTTTTGGTTTTTAACAGAATTATTATACTGGGAATTTTATGGCTTCTTAGTATTTAATAAGATCATTTTCCTTCCCCTTTGTCAAATAACATATATACGAATTTTTTTTTAATGAGTGTCATAGATAAATTTTTTAAAACAGTCATAGATAAATTTGATGAAAAACTATATGATACTACAGAAATTCTATAACAAAATATCAATTTAAAACTAGACAAAAATTATGCAATACAAAACTAATAACTATTACTTATAATTTTTTATTGGTCAAAAATAAAAGAAGGTACTGGAATAATTTAGAATTGATCATGAACTGGGCAAGTCATAAACCTCTCATATACCACTAGCAGCTCAAAGTGTTGTTTTATATAAATAAAGAATATTCTTTAACATAGATAAATTTTTAAGGTTTTATATTAATTCCTCACAGTTTATTAACTAGTTGTTTATGTTTATAATTGTATTGTCCTATTTTAACAACTTCAGCCCTTTAAGAGGCCTTTTCTTTCACATACTTCTAAGCTAAACTAACTGTGAAGGATTTGCACTGATCCAAGGAGGTACTGGTAAAAGTGCATACGCTTACTATTACATTAGTATGCCAAATGATGTTATCATATTGACTGTTATTGTAATTCAAAATAACAGAAAATCTAATACACTCATGACTTGACTTTAAATGTAACAAAACTAAATAAAAGGAATAACAATCACTTTAACTAACTAACATACGTTTCTCAATGTTTTATTTTAAAATATTTACAAAATTAAATGAAGAACAATACAAAAATTTTTAAAACAATTCTTATTTTTCCAAAGATTTCTTTGCAAATATGAACTTCGGCAAAAGAAATTATAAATAGTTTTCAAAAAACGTCACAATGGTGAGTAAAAACTATGGTATTACAAATTTGGATGGTTTAATTTGAATTATTCTGAAGTCTAAATGCTGCTGGTTTGGTAGTGTTAAGATTATTGTGGCAGACGAGGTTCAATGTTGTTATCTATTAGGGATGGTGCCAGTGTTATTTGGGCTTTGGTGCATCCTAATTGTATATTTTTGTTGAAGATGAAGTGGCAGCATGTGGATGCTGGATTGTGAGTGCAGATTTCAATAGGATGACCCAGGAGCAAGTAGGAGCGGGTCGAGAGACCGGGTTACCTCTAGTACTGGTTACTCTCCCGAGGGAGGGGCTGCGACCATAATGGCCGCGCCGCGCACTCCTATAAATAACATCTATTAAAATTATAAATTCTGAAGATGTTTTTTTTTTCTCTTTTGGTTTGGTCTGTGGCTGATTGGGGAGCGAAAGAGATGGAATGCTGGTGGGAAGGAGATGGAAAGCTTGGCTCGTGGCGTCCAGCTAATTGGGACCTGCTTCTCTCTATATTGCCCTCTCACTCGCTCTCTGCAACAAATCTATCTGAGAATTCCACTTTTCAATTTCCCTCCTTCTTCTGCCGCTCAAGCCTCGCTTCTTTCTTCACACATATTTATATTCACATCCCTTCGCGTCCAAACACACGAAAACTTTACTTTCATCACTTCTTTTTCCCCCAGAAATAACAAACTTCACACGTAACAATAAACAAATCAATATAGACCCTATTCATAATATTCGCATATTATATAAAGTATAAAGAAGTGTCATATAATATGTGTATATATAAATGATCAAACCACAATATTAAATGGGGAAAAAAAGACCAACATCTTTCAACCGAAACAAGCGGTCTCCGTCAAAGTCAAAAACCCAACTGACCACCCAGAGTTACTTGGTTTTTGACTCTGACGAAGACTGCTTGTTACAGTTGAAAGATCTTAGTCTTTTTTTTTTCATTTTATATTATGCTTTGATCATTGATTGTTATTTCACTGTATATGCGAAATTATTTTATTTATGTATATATAAGTGTGTCAGTTTTATAATAACAGCGCTATTAAAATATATATGTTTAATAACACCAGGGCGTTTGGTTTCCCTCTCTAATCTCTCCTGATGACGGGTCAAACCAAAAAGAGACTTTAAGTGCACCTATAGTTTACTCTGAAACCTATTAAATATTTATATATAGATATGACAAACCACAATATGAAATGGGAAAAAAAGACTAAGATCTTTCAACCACAATAAGCGGTCTTTGTCAGAGTCCAAAACCCAACTGTTGGGTTTTTGACTCTGACGAAGATGACTTGTTGTGGTTGAAAGATCTTAGTCTTTTTTCCCCCATTTCATATTGTGGTTTAATCATTGATTGTTATTTCATGTGTTTATGTGAATTCTTATATATATATATATATATATACTTGCAGGTATATATATACCTGCTGTTACGCTTGGAGTAGACAATATTAATCAATTGTCAGTATATCAAAATATTTAAATATTCGATCTTTCAATATATATATAACATCTTCATTGACGCCATTTCTTCTTCAACAAAAGTAAATAATCAGTTTATGTCAAAACTCAGTTAATACTTGCACATTCCTCATAGTTGTTTAAGTCTTGATCTCGCAATAATCTTGGGATATTTTTTTAAGGTTATCACTGGTCAAATTTGATTTGCGTTGTGTTGTTTAAAACCAATTTAAAACATAAATTTTAACAATTTTAATAAGCCCTTGAAGTATTTGAATTTTTGTTATTAATGTGCTATACTTATTATACTCCTATCCGAGTAGAGGTTGTTCTATCCATTATATAAGGGAACAGAAATCCAAAGAGATGAACTAATTTTTTAATCGTATAAAATACTTTTCAGATATTCATCGGTTGTATTTTATTTAAAGAAGTATCTGTTTTCTATTTTGATTTTATTGAATTGCTAAGCTGAGAGTTTGATTTGTCACGTAGTAAAGGCATCAGAAGTAAATATTCAGGAGAAATCATTTAAAACTAGGTTCAGTTCATTAGGTAACTTTACTATTGGATAAAAATTTGACTTGAAGGAATATCAAGTTTGTTATCAGGACATACAGTTAAAAAATGACTCTCACAAGTTAGTGTTGTGCTCATGTTAGTTTTTAGTCTCATTAACGTGATGAGTGTTGAGATTTTTTCAGTAAGTCAGTAATCACTAAAGACTACAAAGAAATCTCAATTCTGAGGACAATTGAGACTCATTAGTGTCGCATTTCTTCCCTTTGAGCACAAATAATAACCATAATAGCAGTTAAATACTAGCCATTATGCAAATGTTAAAGAGAGAAAGAAGAAATGTTCAAATTTATTTCAGCATTTATTTTATAATCACATTTTTTTTCTTTTTTTCATTTGACTGTATATGCAAATCCAATACTTCAAGGACAAATATGTTTAGCTACTTGGAAACAACCTAACTGAAGACAGATAGCTCTGCTATTATAGGGAGTGTGTTGCAATTGAAACCTGGTCACGGCACTAGTATAAATTATGCCTATCTAATATAATAAAAGGAAATATTGGGTGTTCCCTGGATATTAATCATAATTGTTACGTTTCTATAGAAGATAAGTGTAACTAGCACTCTAATTCTGTTCAGGTTAGTTACAGCCTACCTTGACTACCATAACGGAAGGTGATAAGTATATATTACTAAAAATTCATCCGTACTTCACTGACACTTGTTTTTTCATATTGTTGACTATTGAAACTATATTATATTGTAAATTATTTAGAAAGATTAAAAAAATTAAGAGGATGAACTGGAACCCTGTTCAGGACTGTGAAACAATTTTGCAACCTTCCATATTCTATTTGAAGCAATAATGTCCATTTAAACCTAAATGGACATTTAAGTGTTAGCCAATATTTAAATTACAGGCTTTAAATATAGAATTTATATTTAGTAGCAGTTAGTTTTAGTTTATTCAAATGCCCTGAGGATGATCTGAGTGGACTTAAACATGTTGGTGTGTTAATGATAGGTTTACTTAGCGTTAAAACTTAGTGATGGAGTATACTAATGAATCTTTTTCAGATTTACTATATTAATCGCACCTGAATGATGAAAACCTTGGATAAGAAAATTCAAAATCTTATCTAAAAAACATATACAAGTTATAACGAGGTCATTCAACCAAACATGTGTCAATGAAGAGTTATTTACTCTTACATTATGAACTTCTTCTTTATTATTATTACTTCTTCTACCATTGTGAACTGGATGTCGGCACTAATGAATTTAATTTATGAATTTAGTTAGTCAATATATTTAGATATGTTGACGATTTACTATTCATCTGTCCTAAATCTATAAATAAAGATAGTTTTCTAATGAAATTAAATTCATTACTGCTGACGATCTGGTACACAATGGAAGAAGAAGTAAGTTGTAATTTGATCTTATTAGATTTCCTGATCCATATGTTACCTAAAGAGTTACGCTTTAGTGTATATAGAAAACCTACTAATGTACTTGCATACGTTAACTTTTATTCTTCCCATCCTCATAATTTTAAAATTTCTGTTTTTAGAAATATGTTTTAAGGGTGTTTTTAAATATCTTATATATATATATATATATAATGATCAAACCACAATAAGAAATGGGAAAACAAGACTAAGATCTTTCAACCGTAACAAGCGGTCTTCGTCAGAGTCAAAAACTCAGTTGGGTTTTTGACTCTGACGAAGACCGTTTGTTACGGTTGAAAGATCTTAGTCTTGTTTTCCCATTTTCTCATTCTGGTTTGATCGTTGATATGATATATATATTATATTATGTTTTTATATTATATATATATATTTAAATATATAGTTTTAATATGTTTTAATTAAATACTATCTGATTAAATTTAATAGATGAAATATTATAAACATTACTAACGGGATTCTCAAACTTGATTCTTTCTTGACGAGGGCAATAGCCTCATCGAAGAGGATTGACAGCTAGTGGATAGTTTTTTACTTTCTTCTTACTGTACCCCTTTGTTTACCCTAATATTCCTCTCTGGACTATTGTCCTTTCCTACACTTTACACTCTTTTAAAATATGTACTACTCTTGCCACTCCTTTGAAACCTTTACCATGATCTTTCTGCATTTTGTGTTTCAGCTGACTTTTTTGACTTTGACGAAGACCGCTTGTTGTGGTTGAAAGATCTTAGTCTTTTTTTCCCATTGTGGTTTAATCATTGATACTAATATATATATAGTGGTCTCAACCATTGCCTCGCAAGTGTGCTTGATGTCCCCATCTTTTTTCTCCTGATGATGATTAAACCAAAAGTTAGAGATTTTAAGTATGTGTTATCTTATTTACTTTTTACCTATAGTTTATCTTGAAACGTTTATTTTCTTTTTGGATTCTTTTCTTGATGATACTAAAATATACATATCATCATTGAGAGAAGCAGGTCTTTTCTCAAACATTTTTTGTTCAAGTTAGTGGCAGCTTTTGCACTCACAATTTTAGTACTGGTGTTCTAGGTCTTTTAGGAAAAGTTCCTTTCGTCTGGTTGGAGTTGCTATAACAGATGTCCAAGTGACATTGTAGTAGTAAAGAATAAGAGATTCGGCCATTGATTGGCCTACAAGGTGAGTGCTTTCGGCCAACCAGAAGCACGATTCATATTATATGAAGTTCAGCTTATTTTAGTCATTTTTTTGTATAGTTGCCGTTAATTCAAGGATATTTTTTACAAGATAGTAAACTAAGGCAAGACGCATTGAATAGTTGGTACAATGTGAAGGCGATATTATCAGAGCTGGTTGTGTTTGATTGACAGGGCAAAGTGGAGTGGGTGTAGCTGGCAGTCGTCGTCCTAATAGCCGGCCATCTTATGTAATTAATCTTGGCAGTTAGCGTGATTATATCGCGCATCAAGCTTAACGAGGAGGCGCATCGCCCGTGTGTTCTACCTGGGCAGCAATCACCGGCCACGTCATCGACTTCGCACCCAGTCTGCCATCTCCTCCTCCATAGCGCTCCACATTCGACTCTACTTCACGACTTGATCAGACTTCCAGGGGACAGCCTTGCCAACTTCAAGTAAGACCATTGTATCATGTTTCAATTATTCGCTGCATTAGGGCTAGTATTACTACTAGTGTAATATCGTACCTTCATACTACTACTATACAGTACTACTTTACTACTATACTTCATACTACTTCTACTCCTAAGCAGACGTCAGATGGCACATGCACAGCATAAAATAATTATATATAATAAAATAAACGTGTGATACGAAAGGAAATAGTAAACAAATATTATAGCCGTTATTGTTTTTCACATCCATACTTACATGTTTCGTCTTTAGTGCTGTTCTCAGGGTTGATTATCACCCATTTTAGTTACAGATGAGTCACATTTAAAAGTTAATTCTACCTTACAAGTGATTTTTACCTCACACTAGTTAATTAGTGTAAGGATCATTAACAAGTACCTGGCATCGTAGAGGCTCGGCACCGATAACTCTACGCCTCTCCTTGAGACGGTGTGGACAAGGTCCCCACATGTCAAATCTAACGGAATGATGAATATTCAAATTCTCAATCTATAGTACTAAGGTAAGCATGCTACCTGTTATACAACACTTGATGTCATAAATATTATTGAAGTAACTGCATGTTTGCATCCTTTATACAACTGAACTTTATCAAATACACATCTATTGTTATTCTACTCGACATCCCCCCCCCCCCCCATAAATGGTGATAAGTGATTTTCTACAGTAAGTCCTTAGCTTTGTACTTCTTTTTATTTTCTAATCCTCTCTTTACAGCAAAGTGTAGTTTGAAATATCGACCTTAGCAAGTTGTTTGTTCTATGTTGTGTTTCATGCATTTTCTTTACAATATCCATTTAAATTATTATTT
Organism: Hermatobates lingyangjiaoensis; assembly: GCA_026182355.1. NCBI lineage: Eukaryota > Metazoa > Arthropoda > Insecta > Hemiptera > Hermatobatidae > Hermatobates > Hermatobates lingyangjiaoensis. Next base: position 49,800 of record JAPFBL010000007.1, on the reverse strand, counting down.
GCATGTTATGCATATATAAAATATAAATTATTTTATATTTTTATAGTTATGTATATAAAATTATATAAATGCATGTATATTATTAAAATACTTGTAGTATTTTAAGCTGGCAGCCTTTTGTTTACATTTCAAACAATCTTTATACACGAATTATCATTTATTTTGATTTCATTTAAAGTACTTTGCGTTCTTTCAAGTAGTAATTAAGTCTTTTGAATGTGACAAGGTGATGTGTATGATCATCATGTGTCCATGATGATGTGTATGAAACCGAAACATGTCACTTACGGAAATAAATATGCAAGTAATATTGGAAGTTTTCCTAACATAATCTAAGAATTATCACAAGATCTTATAAAGAAATTTAACAAATTTGAAATGATAAGAATGAAACTTACAAAACGAAGTAGGCAAATTATTTGATGAAACTTGTCTGAAAGAAGGACTATCCTCCAAACTAGAGTATTCTACACATACATGTATCCCTAAGAATATAATTATTATTCTCGGCTAATGATTTCATGTTTTAATATATGTAAATTACAGTAATCATAAAAAAGTTTGATTTTAATGGACAGACACATTTTGAAGTTGCTTGGATCATATATGTATGTGATTATCTATAGAAATTATTTTGGAGAAATATTACCACCTTTTAGGTTAGGTTGCAGTGGCAGTCCCACAACGGAACACACGTAGGCCAAGCATTGGCCCTTTGTGATACCACACAATGAAGATTAATTCTACAGTGGGAGTCCTAAATTTTGCCTAACTCAAATGTATTTAGAGTAGGGATCTTTAACGAGTACCTGACATCGTACAGGCTCGGGACCTGTGGGATAGAAAAGGTCCATTTTGGATAAAAATGTACAAAATTACTACTACTGCTGTTATAAAACAAATGTTATCATTTGCATCGGTTGTAAAATGAAATAAGTTCCCAAATTAGCCATTAGAAACTACAATATTAACAAAAATTTTAATATTGTATAAAAACGACGATAACAGAGAATGACTACTTCCTCTAACTTCAGCTTAAAAGAGTTCTTTAAACGTCTCTCTCATTTAGATATTTTTATGAGGAATGAAGAAATCTGCAATCTTTTGAGAGCAGTACGAAATAAAATATCTTTATGAGAAAAAAATGTTTCAACAATTTAATAGAATGAATATTAACAATGTACCCAATATAGTCTTAAGATACAATATTCCTCATTGAGTGTTTTACAGAAGGTAAAAAAATGATCGGAAATAATCTCTTAAATTAGAACCTTCATGATATCTAGAAAGAGGCTTTGGTTTGACATCCTGGAGAGTCAGAAATCATTAATAAAATTCTTGAAGGTAAGTTAATTCACTCATGGTTTCTTGAGGATAGAAAGTTTTCTTGATTAGTTTACCCGGTAAACTAGAATACAGTTTTTTTTTATTTTATATAATTCTTTTTACTTCTTCCTATAATAAAGGTTTTAAATGAAACCGAAACTTTTAATTGAAAGTTTGATTTCAGTCAGAGAAGCTGATAGAATTCCTGATTTTTTAGTTATATCATTTAAGACAATGTATATAATTAAAGGTTTTGATTATTAAAAACGATGTGAAACAGGCAACAAGTAAGTTTTCGTGAGCGAGTAAGTGAAATGTACTTTTAGGAAGGAAGAAAAAGAAAGGAATAGTGAAGGAGTTAATGTGATATCGTGAAACCGCAAACTAAAAATTTTAACATTGTTTATCCTTTGACATCTTCATTTGATTTAGTATAGAATACATGATTTTTGAGCTATGCTTAAATGAATGTGTTCCAAAGATAATTATCTTCAACATGAGTAAGAGTTCATAGAAAGAGTGGGAAGGTATAAGAGAGAGGAAACAATTTCAAATTCTAACATATCGTTTCAAATTAATGGTTTCTTATGTTCAAAAAAGGTGTATGGATTGAAATTAAATTAACGTTGAGATTTTTTCAAAATTTTTTCAAGGTTTTCTTACCTATGAAAGTACACGCTGGTGAGGTGATGATGGGAAAAACAGTTTTAATCGTGAGTTTGCAATTTGTTATTTGAGAAGAAATTTCTAATAATTGAGATGGATCTGTTTTAATGTAACAAGTGTTTTCGTTTAAATAGAGTGAAAAAAAGATTGAGAGTTGTTTTAATGAGGGTGTAGAGGATTTGGGAAACATAAGGGTGGAGTATAATCAGGCTTATTAGGGCAATGGGGGAGAAGGTGATAGATCAAAGTGACGTGAGGGGGCGAGGAGAACTGGGAGAACCCTTGCAGCAGGTTAGTGTCAAGGTCTTCTGGGAGGCATCAATCAAACTGAGTGCCTCCCATCGCTCATCACGATGATTCGGCCTTCAGGTAATGTTTGAAATGGACAAAAACCTGCAGTAACAGAGCGCTCTCTCTTGAGTCAGTCTCGATTGCTGGCAGCAACTTCAATCCATGCATCAAATGAAGCCAAATCTGACTGACGAACACTAAACGTCCAAAGAAATCGAAACTGACCCTATCTACCCCCAAGCATTCCTAGTAAAACAGTTTTTGGTGTTTTTTTCTATAAGAATATCAACTTTTATGGTTGTAAATACCATTAGCAATCAAACACACATCTATCTGTGGAGCCTACTTGACCACAGAATTAAATGACACATCAGTTTAATCCTATGATAAATATATGAAAAATGCAGTTGTGGGCCGTGCCGTTCACACCTAAGCCTTCATTAGTGTTCCACCTGAATCAATTCACCCTCGATAATAATTACATGGCTTCAATACTTCTAGTGCATCTACAGCGCTCATGAAAAAACATCAATAGTACCCTCAAATTTTTATATTATTGAGTAATAGCATTTTACTTAACATAGATGCTGATTATTTGAAATAAGAAAACATTCTTCTTTCTATTAGTGATTTCCTTTCTATCGACATCCAAGTTAATGCAGAAACTTGATTCGACACAAAGGAGTCTGCCACTGCCCATGGACACGAACTAAGGCTTCCAAGTATGAGCCCAGCATCATAATTGGACAGTTAATATTAACAATCACATAAGTATATAGAATGCTAATTGTTGATTAAATGCTTGAATTTGAAAATACGTAGCCAAAGGAAGTCTATGAAAAGTAGCTGCCCTGTTATTTAAACGTAATAAGTGGTAATAAACAATATATAATTAACATTAGGCTATGATTTAGATATTTTTTAGATCAGCAGAGAAAGAGATCTAAGCTATCAGGACTCATAGGGATGAAACTAACCAGAGGATAAAAGAAATGTTTTGGGTTAAATTTAAAAATTGTTCAGCAAGCATCTAAGAAACGGCTAAAAATATGCTACTAGGTGTGAAACATAATGTATGTTTCTTAATAATTAACAAAATAACATCATACTATAAAAAACATATACTTTTTATGACGTATGTTGTAAAAAGTCAGAGAACGTGACTCTCAGAGAGGCCTGTCACCACCATTCTTCAGCAAATCAGATTCTGCTTAAGAGATATTCGGTGATTCCATCTATGGTCTTAACCTTGTTCACTTGATTTCCAAGCTGTTCCTGAGTTCATCTTCAACTTCACTCCTAGGTTTTAGAGTTATTTTATAGACTCCACAACGCTTCTTTTATCTGCAACCATCATTGTTAATTTTTGTCACTATCTGTCTAGCTTATTCTCAAGAGTACGTACTTAGGTGAAACATCGAATTGACTAGAATAACGTACACATAGATACTATATGTGAAAATGTATGTAGAAGATAACTATACTCTATGTGACTAACCAAGCCATGAAAGTATGTTTTGCATGAATGTTGAATAGAAGTGCAGATGACAAATATATGTTGAAGTATGTATGGAGGAATCATCGAATTTCTAATTCTGTACAAATATAAACACTACACATCTACAAAATGTATAGAAGAAACATGGTGTATAGCAACCTGTAGCTATAGTACACTAATGACTAGCCTGTCCATAGAAGTATGTATAGAAGAAGCATCAGAATGAACAAGGGGTCCTGTACACTAATGACTACTTATGCGTAGGATATATGTAGAAGAAACACCATATTCCTAGAGTATAAATAGAAGTAATATATAGGTCTTGATTAAAGTATTGACCGTGAAGTAGAAATAAAAAAAATATCAAGTCTCCGTCAATTCTTCAGGTATAATTAAACTGTTAATGTCGATGTTTCAGTTCTTATCTAAATTTTATACTCTTTTCTTTGAAACATGTTTCAAATAAAATCTGCATTGAGTGTTCAATTTAAATCTGAAGAATTGATTTTATATTATATATAAATATATATATTTCGTTGAACAGCTGACCGTATTTCGCTGATGTCATTTTCTTCACTAGTTTTTCAAGGTTTCTGAATACCTTCTTCTTTCCTTCATCCAAACGTTGGAGAATGTTAATTAAGTTATAACCGACATGTTTCGACTGGCTTCCAGTCATCTTCAGGGTGATTAATTAAACAAAGAGGAAAATTATTAGTCTTTGGAGTTGGTATTAAAACACATTATATAGTAGAAGTTTGAAGTAGCTGCTCTTGGGCCTGATTCGCAAGGGCTACTGACTGAGGTGGGGTGGATGGTGGGGTGGGGGTACTGACAGTTAACGGTTTTTTCATCCAATCAGGCGCGTATAGTTTAAGTACTCTCTCGCTACTACCCGTTTGAATATTTATTGTAGGTTTATTCTGTTTAATTATTATTGCTTCTGCGATTTGCAGCCGATTGAAGTTGTTTTCTTTTCTAATTATTTTAGTTCCACTCACGAGTAGGTCTCTAGTTATTTTGGTATTATGCTTGTCCTCTGAATGTTTCTTGGGACCGCTATAGAAAGGTGCATGGTAAGTCTTCTCGACAGTGATGTAGTTGTCATCCCAATGTATGAATCGTTGCAGGGCTCACGGTCCCCGATTTGACAGGTGTATTCATACACGAGATTAGACTCCTTCAGTTGAGAATCTTTAACCTTATTGCTATTTCTCATCACTAGGCTGCTTATGGTGGGGCTCCGATAATAGGTTATTAAGGCGACCTTATCCTCGGTGAGGTGCATTTTATATTCTTCTTAATTATATCCTAAGAAGAATATAAAATGCACCTCACCGAGGATAAGGTCGCCTTAATAACCTATTATCGGAGCCCCACCATAAGCAGCCTAGTGATGAGAAATAGCAATAAGGTTTAACCTTATTTAAACTCAACTGAAGGAGTCTAATCTCGTGTATGAATACACCTGTCAAATCGGGGACCGTGAGCCCTGCAACGATTCATACATTGGGATGACAACTACATCACTGTCGAGAAGACTTACCATGCACCTTTCTATAGGCGGTCCCAAGAAACATTCAGAGGACAAGCATAATACCAAAATAACTAGAGACCTACTCGTGAGTGGAACTAAAATAATTAGAAAAGAAAACAACTTCAATCGGCTGCAAATCGCAGAAGCAATAATAATTAAACAGAATAAACCTACAATAAATATTCAAACGGGTAGTAGCGAGAGAGTACTTAAACTATACGCGCCTGATTGGATGAAAAAACCGTTAACTGTCAGTACCCCCACCCACCATCCACCCCACCTCAGTCAGTAGCCCTTGCGAATCAGGCCCAAGAGCAGCTACTTCAAACTTCTACTATATAATGTGTTTTAATACCAACTCCAAAGACTAATAATTTTCCTCTTTGTTTAATTAATCACCCTGAAGATGACTGGAAGCCAGTCGAAACATGTCGGTTATAACTTAATTAACATTCTCCAACGTTTGGATGAAGGAAAGAAGAAGGTATTCAGAAACCTTGAAAAACTAGTGAAGAAAATGACATCAGCGAAATACGGTCAGCTGTTCAACGAAAATATGCTTAAAAGAAGGACTGCTTCCAAATTTTACAAATATATATATGTATACATAAAAGATATATTAGATAAGCCAGCAGAAAGTAAGTAAATATGCAAAATTTTTAGGTTGCATATACATTTCTGAATATTAAAAATTAATTTAAGAAATTAGTTTCTTCCGTAAGATATTATTTCATTAAATTTTGTTAATCTTAAACATTATTGCTGGTTAAATAGATCTACATGTTAAATTTTACAGCGCGTTGTGTTATACAGAACATAATGAAATACTGTTTGCTACTAAATCCAATCAACATATGTCGGCAATATTTAATAAATTTAATTTCTGATTTATTAGATTTGTATTAGTTATTATTACTATTATTCAAAGAAAAGTGGTAACACATTTTGAATTACGGAAGATTAAAGATATACAAAAAGAAAAAGTGAGTGTTACTAGAATAGTGATGAAGATCAATCATTCTTTTCAGAAGACTGTTAAAGAATTTGTAAATAGATTCAATTTATTGAAACAATAATTAAATTTCACAAAGAGTAATTTTTTCTGTTATAAATGATTATAGCGTATTTAAAATTGACTTACTTATTCTTGTAGGGTGAGGATTCGTCTAGAAATAGCAGCTTTCTTCACTCTGTATCTTAGGGATAACCCTGAATCTTTTAGTTTGGGGACGCTTTATCTTGTTCACTCTGTTCCTCGAAAAAGATATAACGCCGTTCGTGCCAAACCTTTCTTGCTCATTTACTCATAAAACTACATATTCTAATCATGTAAGAAAAATTGGATTGATTTGCTTTATATTGCTAATGTCTACCGCCTTCCCGGCTTTAAGGACTGCTCTACAATCGTCATAAGTTTGATTGCTTCCGAGCCTTGGGTTTTCTACCATAGCGACCTCGAGGCCAACGCTACGTGATGGGCTCGGGTTCCGATCATAATCCCGAATCTTAAAATCCCGAATGTTGAAATCCCGAAATTAAAATCCCGAATGTATCAAAATCCCGAATGGTCAAAATCCCGAATTTCGAAATCCCGAAAAATCCAGAATGGAAAATCCAAGGTAGAAACCTCTTTGGAAAGGACGGAGATGCGATATATATATATGCTCATATTTCATGTGCGCTATTGATATGTTCACCTGTTAACTTAACTATCTGTTTATTTTCTTATATAATCAACGTCCAAACCACATAAGAAAAATGAAAAACGACTAAGATCTTTCAACCGTTACATACGGTCTTCGTCAGAGTCAAATCTCAACAGAACTCAACTGTTTATTGTGAAATGTTGTTATTTTCTTATATATATATATATATATATATATATATGTGTGTTCTAGTATATGTATTGGGTATTCCCATATTCTAGTTTTAAATGTTTTAATGTATTTTTTAAATGTTTCTAATGTATAAACACTATTCAAACACTATTTTGTTAATGTATAGAAATACAGGTATTCAAAATTGTTAGATTTTTTAATATATTTTTTAATGTTCCTAATGTATAAATTCAATTCAAACTCTGTTTTGTAAAGGTGTTGAAATAAAGATAATTATATCTTCGATATAAGTCTCACAACTAACTCTCTCTCTCTCTCTCTCTCTCTCTCTCTCTCTCTCTCTCTCTCTCTCTCTCTCTCTCTCTCTCCTTTCTCTCTCTCTCTCTCTCTCTCTCTCTCCCTTTCTCTCTCTATCTCTCTCTCTCTCTATCTCTCTCTCTCTCTATCTCTCCCTTTCTCTCTCTCTCTTTCTCTCCCTTTCTCTCTCTCTCTTTCTCTCTCTCTCTTTCTCTCTCTCTCCCTTTCTCTCTCGCTGTCTCTCTCTCTCTCTCTCTACCTCTCTCTCTCTCTCTACTCTCTCTCTCTCTCTCTCTCTCTCTCTCTCTCTCTCTCATAAACACACATATGACAATGCATAAAAACGGGTTCGCATCATAATCCCATTACTCCTATTACAGTCTTGCCACTCTGGTTGAAGGTCTTTAAAAAAAAATAAAAAATGATTTTATTTTTCGGGATTCTGACCTTTCGGGATTTTGACCTTTCGGGATTTTAATACATTCGAGATTTTAAATTTCGGGATTTTGACATTCGGGATTTTAAGATTCGGGATTATGACCCAAACCCGATTGGCTCACACACTCGCGTCCCTCCTCGCAGTTTCCCAAAGTTCTTAATATTCATTCGAGTGATACACAAAACCACTCCACTTTCAAGCAGAAGGCCTTGTCTACATTTCGCTTGTTAGGGTAGTAGCTTAGTTAGCTACATGGCTAACTCTGCCTTTTGCCAGGTGTATTGGAAATAACAAAGGAGCCGATCCCAGAGATGGATGCCCCCAAGACCTTGCCCATCAAACTATGTATCAGTAGAGAAAATGGTATTGGCCCAGTGAAGTGCCTCAACTATAAGTAAAATAGAGGCTAATTAACAAAATGAGTCATTATTTCCGCCTGAAACAGCACTCAAGGTGAAAGCTGATGAGTGAGGGGTTGAAACAAACTTGTTATTCGTCCGTGATATCTACATTACCTAATTAACGAATGAGATTTAATATTAATATAAAGTATATCTATTAAAAAAAGATTAATTAAAAAAATTATTCAAAACTAAATAACATAAATACTAAACACTTAACGTAATTGTTTATACAATAATCACTACCTGTCATGAGATGTCCAAAGCTTTTATTAAAATTCAACCGGTTTGTCTTGTTAAAAGATTTTGTCTTTTATTCTGTTGATCTGTACGAAGTTGAAAATGTTTTAGCCAAATTAATTATAAATGAGTAATTCACATGTTAACACTTGATATAATAACCATGCTATTAAGTTGAGTAATAGATTGATAAACTGCACGTATTTATATTATACAAATGTGAGTATTATATAATTACAATATTATTCCATTATGACAAAAATAGTAGTTTATTAATTATGTACACGTATATATATTCAGTCAGAGAGAAAACATACATAAGAAAGAACAAAAAGTCACACTGATGTTCTGACATCTATCGTCATGTGATGAAAATGTGAGCCGCTTGGAGAGCAAGCCAAAACTATTTAACTTGGCTTCCAAGAGAACTCACAATCAAACATACATATACAAACGCAAAACTACAGCATTATAAAGGGTAATGATCAAGGCAAAAAGTATGTAAACTTTTATATGTATAAAATTTAAAAAAAATAAATTATGAGCTAAAATAACCGTGTTTAGGAATTGAAATATATGACACAACCATCTAGAATGCACTATATTACAATATCTCACATACTCAAGAAAATATTCTATTGTAATACTTTAAATTCTTTAATTTTTCATCTTTTAATCTATGTTGAATTAGTTGGTTTAGTATATTTTTGCGCTAATTTTAAGTCCATAAATAAATCCAAAACGTTTGTTGGAAGATTGGAAATGGACTTTTAATTGTTTTGTTTCATAAGATTAATATGTCATATATAAGACAGGACCTACAATACCTTAGAATTGCATAATAATTTGTTCCACTCATAGAGTTGAGTCAGGCGATTCATACAAATTGTCTGCCGTCCTCGAACAGATATTTTAGGTCTTTTGAATGCCCTTTTGTTTATTGTACTTAATGTTGTCCAGAATCATTACAGATAAGTTCTATTGGTGACTAACTTTTTCCATAATAATAAAATTAACCCTTTGAAATAAAAAATATAGTTATACTTATGCTATAATAAACAAATATAATAATACCACTTACAACAAACATACAAAAACAAGGAAAACCCATAAACTTACACATTATGAGTAGGTTACACAGAAATATAGTGATTCTGTACTTCATAGCAGAGGATTACCAAAACGGAAATTAAAACGCAGTAATAAGAAACACATTGCATCATTTTTTGCATTACAATAAAAAAATTTGACAATAATAGGAAGTAGAATTTTGAGATATTGACTGATTATCATATTTTGTTGTCCCTACATTTATGTTTGATATTTTTTTCTTTTTAGTTTGTTGGTATATAGATAAGAAAAAAACCAAAAAGTTTCTGACTCCACTGAGAGTGATAAAACCTTACAAATATGATGACTTTCAACAGGAAATTAGTTTTTTGTTTAGATCAAGAAAAATATAATTGACTGAAAACTATTTACTGTATTTATATCAAATGAGATACTACTTTTTCAAGAAATTCTAAAAATAATTAGAAATTTGCATGTCATATTATTATCAGTGATAACAAAACATCCTTTTATTGATAGTGGTAACAGCGAAAAAACAACCATTAAGTTCCACCTGCCCTAGGAGATATTAATTTTAAGTCGAAGACAGGTTCAACTCATATTTTAGTTATCATTTGAAGAAATTCAGCTTTGATTTCATTTCTATCTTAATTGACAAGATAATGCTAGGCATAATATCATAAATTAATAAATTGCATTGATTTACCATGTGTTTTAAAAAGATGATTCCTCATATTAAAGTTGAGTTTTGGACTACTCTAGTTTTTGTACAATTAAGTAATTTGTCTTCTATCTAATGAAGTAATGGATTTTTATTTTAATAAAATTCAATCACTAAATGGAATGGTTTTAAATAACAACAATCAAATTTAGATGGCATTGCTTTGTGACGTCATGTGCTAGTTATCAGAATCTTATTCCCTAGTATCAATAACGGGGTCGGTATTGTTTTTAATTAACAACTCAATATTTTACAAAGATTAATCTCATAATAGTTATTATCTACAAATTTACTTCAAACAGTAAGTAAAAAGTAGTTTTTAAATTATTTTTGCATTTATTATCAATACTTCATTTGTTAATTACTTATTATAATCAAAATAATTGAAGAATCACTTAAGAGTAACTTTAAATCAATATGGTTGCTTCAAATTTAGGTTAGCATCCATACATCTATTATGCCAAGTATTATTAAATTGCATTTAATTTTGTAAATTAAATGTAATCTAAATAAAATTTGATTTTAAACTAAAAAACATTCGATTCATCTATTAATAAAATTATAAATAAATTTAGTACAATTCACACTACTTTTAACTAGTGCATATTAATTTTAACTTTCAGTATTTTAATTTTGGTAGATTCAGTTAGATTTTAAAAATATTAATGACAATTAGTTTAATATTAAACTTTTCATTTCTTCATAATTTCAATTACAGACTAATTTTATAAATTATTGAAAGTAACACATTCTTTTCTTATAATTATTTCATTTTATTTACACTATTAGAAAGTTAATACAAATATTAATAATAAACATAACTAAATAGTTCATATTCAATTCCTTGAAAATTATATCCATTTGAAAATTTAATTTATGTTTATGTTTTCACTGAAGTAATAGACTATTTTTCATATTAATAACATTATGAATACCATTGATGGAACAAATATTATTTATTTTTTGAAGCCTAATCTTTATTAAAAATAGTTTAACAAACAATTTCATAATGTTTGTTTTTAGATTAAAGATTATAAAAGAAACTAAGTCATAATATTGGTGAGTTTCTTGTCTTCTATTTCTAAATAGTTCAGTATTTTATATATTCTTTGAGTTTGTTACAGTTTTAATTGTACTGAGAGTTTGTTGGTATATAGTTATGTAATCAAAGAGTAATCAGTATAATTTAAAGTTTCTTTTTCTGATAAAGTTTTAATTTAAAAAAAGAAGACTTGACTGAATTCTAAGAATAAATTTTTGTAAAAAAGAGATTCATATTTTGATTGCTTCAATCAAATTATTAAATGTTGTATTTTAATTTTAACTGCTGCTAGTTAAATCTCTTTAACATTTGACATTTCTTTTAGTTAACTTGTGTTTGATAATAACTTTAACTATTCAATCAACTTAATTAAATAATATCTTCAATTGATATATTGTTTGTATATTATTATTAAAAGAGTTAAACACATTCATAAAAAAAGCTGTATATAAATATTAAATTTAAAAAAAATATTTTAAATTTATTGTAATGATGAGAAGAAAAAACAATTCTATATAAAAATTAACTGTTGAAATCTTAAATTTTTAAGGTTTCATTAAAATTGACATTGCAAATTTATTTTGCAAAAGTGACTGTCATTCACAATTTAATTTTTATTCTTAATTTTCAAAATATTGATTGATATTATTCAATAGAGATTTTTTTACTTAGAAATATTTATGAATTATTTTAACTATTTTCTGTTATTAACATCTCTTTTTACTATACCATCAGTAAAGTATCACGATCATGAGAAACTTATATGCTGGGATTTAGATGGATTTACATAATTTGTAGTCCCTAAATTTCTGATTTCTTTTGATGTCTGAGTGTATCTTTGTGTAGGTGGGTGTGTATTGAAAAGTTTTGACCATAATATCATCGTAAATATGTCCTGCTATTTTTGGGCAATATTCATGATGAAAAAATTACATCATTAGTCAAAATATGATTTCAGACCATATTGTTTTCCTCCTAATTTCTAGAACATTCTCAGAATTATTATGAAAATTACAGAATCTATTCATAAAAAATACAAATTTTTAAACCAGGAAGTAAAATATTTTTTTCAATAAAATTAAAGATTTTAACCCATAAATTATTCCAAAGGTGAGGATATGATAGAGTTTTCACTGCTTGATGGATAACAATGAAATAATAACCAATAATAGAAACTTTTGGAACCCTGGGCTGAAAGCTTTTTTGTTTAAATTAAATATAAATTAAGTAACACATGGATTGAGAGGATGTTATAGTACATTTTACGTTCTTACGGTAAACAAATAGGTAGTTGTAGTAGACAACACTGTAGGTTGCAGTGGCAGTCCCACAAGGGAACACACTTAGGCCGAGCATTGGCCGTTTGTGATACCACACAATGAAGATTGATTATACAGAGGGAGTCCTGAATTTTGTCTAACTCATGTGTATTTAGAGTAGGGATTTTAACGAGCACCTGATATCGTACAGGCTCGGGACCAACGGCTTAAAATCCTCTCCGAGGGACAACGTGCTCAGACTTATTCACCTCCCTCGTGAATAAATCGAGGGCCAGAGTGGGCATCGAACTCCGGACCCACCAGTTCAGAGGCGAGCACGGTTACCACTGAGCTAAACTGATCACATAAAAAGATAGGTATAGAAAAAATAAATTTTGTCAAATAACTAACATAAAATTATAATTCCATAAAAAAATTTCAATAAATTTCGATATTACGATGTTTTACAAAAAAAACATTAAAGCTGTAAAAACGGTAAACTCATTTTGGAATAACACTAAACCATGGGAAAGTTACTTGTTAGCTCATTATGATAAGAAAGCCTACTAATATTAAACCAATTAATCGATGATTTCATCTACTTAAAATGTTTATTTTGTTAAGTATTAAAAGAGTTATGCGTAGTAAGAACTAAAGCTCTGTTCATGGTTATTCATAAACTACATGCTCCTTCATGGTTATTGAAGGAGCTTTCGATGACATGGCTTATAATTCAGAAAATTGGAACAAATACATGGACATTTACTACGATGATGTCATACAGATATCATACAGTAATATAATACACGTATAGGCTAGAGAATCTATTATAATGAGCTAATGACAGAATAATTAGTGCAAGTGTTGAAACTGTGACCACTTAATGATGACTTTAGGAGAAGTGCTATTATCCCTATCATTGTGTTTATTTATTGTGGATGACCTACTGGATACTCTACGCAATCAGTTTTAGGATAGACAAGTGTATTTAGATAACCTTGTGATTAAGAAGACTAACGCTTGATGGTACTGCCTGGGAGTTTATGCAACATGCTCTTTAGAATAGTGAATCATGGGCAAAGAAAAATAAATGGGTATGGATATAAATCCAACTAAAGAGCCCTCATACCTATCTCAATGAGAGAAAAGTAGACCTCAAAGACCTCTTAATCAAAAATAGTAACATAGAACTCTCAGAATTATGTGAAAACGCAGGAATCTTTTTAAACGAATGACTAAACTGGAAAGGCTATGCAACACAAAACTCATGTAAAACAAAAAGATTTTCTGAGGCCAAAAAAGCAGTGTTTTACTGTTAACCAGTTATTTTGTAGAACATTGAATCTTAACCCCAAATTGACATTTTTGACTGTAAGAAATTACTACTATGCCGTTGTAAACAAATGTTTGCAAAATGAACAGCAAGAGGAATGACTACCGTCTTAGGTAGGCTGTTAAACGTCTTCCTCTTTTAGATATTTTTTATCAGGATTGAAGAAATGTCAAATCAATTGAGACTGGTGCGAAATAAAAATGCTTCTATTAGAAAAATTTTTAGATAATTAACGAAACGAAATGTTAACAATTTGACTAATATGTTTCTCAATGTAACGCTCTTTATTAAGTATTAAATAGTTAATATTCATAGTTAATAGATAAATTATGATATTTTTATTAACGTGGAAGAGTGAAGGGCGTATATTGTTTCCTTTTCTCTAAGGAGAAGGGGGAGAGAGAGCAGCATATAATTGAAAAACTGATGAACCGTACAAGCTATGGAAAACATGTAGTACAAACTATGAATAAATGAGGAAATTGTATTCATTAGAGAGCGGGTGCACACGGGCTTTTCAAGAGGGCAATTTGTTAATTCTAAACTCAATGCATACGCCTTCTTTGCTCAGCAGTGGACTACGATGCATTAAACTATCAACATTTCAGAAAGAGTTCCGGAAATTGTATGATTTCAAGGAAGTTCTTCCCATCAATTGATAATGTAACAAATAATATAATATTGTTGAATAATTGTAAAAATAATGTAGCTATTAACAGAGAAATAAACATTTTAAGCATTCGGACAATGCTCTCATGAACATTTTAATGACTCTCCCCAATTTTACTGTGATGTCCTAAAATTTATACCAATTTCCAATTTTTATACCTATATTTAAAAGTATATTTCATCCCTTTGATGAAAAGTTGAATATTTCATAGCTTTCTTTGCAGCTCTCACTTCTCGGTGTTTTACAATTATTTACAGGATATAACATTTAATATGGTGGAATATATTGTAGATTATTCAGATCCACGTATTCTGTACGGAACACACACACACACACAACACACACACACACACACATACACACACACTCACACACAAATGAACAAGTACACTGACACCGTGTAAGTCCAGGACATTGCAAAGTGCTATATAATTCCTCATGAGACAATCATTTACTTAGTGAAGATAGAATATAAGCGTTTGCCAATGACTTCTTTGATGTAATTCCAGCTTAATCAGACTATTAACTTGCCGCATTAGGGTTTGTCAGATTGTTTAAGTAGTATTCTGTAAATTACATTTACAGGCTATACCTCAAGCAGAAATGACATTATCTCACACTGAACACCGGTGAACCATAATTAATTTGTTTATAAATCAGATTTCCTACTTGTTTGATTTCTATAAGAAATAACAGTTAATTAAAAATGTTTTAATAACAAGAAAAAAAAATAATTTAACCAGTCCGAATCATGTTGCAAATATCAAGGTATGTAACTAACTACATGAATTCTCTCTAAAAGAACCCCCCCCCCCCCCCCCCCCCCAAAAAGATATAAATAAACTGTAGAAGAAAAAAATCTGAAATTAATTGCCAATTGATTTCGAAAATTAAAATACGAGTATATACATATATAACAAGATTTCACAATACCTGTAAGAAAATCGAAAAATAACTTACTGTGGTTTAGACGTTGATTGTTATTTCACTTGTCTATTGTGAAATTTTGTTATCAAAAATCATGTCTCTGATTTGCTAACTGTGTTTTATATATTGACATATATATTTATATATACTTACTTCCAAACTGCAATAAGAAATTTAGAAATGGGAACAGGAGTAATGTATGAAGTAAAATCCCTTGACATAGTCTTCTGATGAATTATTTAGCATGATCATTGAATTGAACCAAATATTCATTGAGGTGAAATCACATAATTCATTGAATGAATGCACATAATTCATTTAAATCAATTCACATACTTCGTTGATTCCATTTACACGATTTATTGCATTGAATTCATATAATATTCATTGAGTTAAATCCACATACTTCATCAAATGAATTCACACAATTTATCCTGAAAAACCCTTACTTGGTTGAATTATCTTAGTCCTATTTTTGATATTTTTATTTGGTTAAGAGGTTTTTGTATATGTATATAACGGTAACAGTAGAAAAGGTTAAGCGGAATAATGAAGTTTAGATTGAAGACACTAGATGACCCCAGATACTTGCTACTATATTTCGAGTGGGGGAAATGATGTTCTTTTGAGTGTTTTTCTTACATAGAAAGCAGTTTAAGAGAAAAGGAGGTATTTCCCATCTAATATGCTACAGTTGTACAATTTTAGATTCAAAAGTTCATTTAGTTAAAACTATTCAAAATTTTATTTACATGTAATTTTGACGATGTTTCAATTTTAAAATAAAATTTTTATAATCAGTCAACATAAATCATTTAATGAATTGATATAATTAATTGAATTCAATTCGCATTATTCTCTGAAGAGAATTTACAAAATAATATGTTATGTACCTCATTTATTTAATAAATCAGTATATGTTTTGAAAATTTTTTTTTAGAATTATAGAAGTGCTAAATATATTTTCAATTCAAAAACCTATTCCTTACTGAAGCAAAGGCTATATGTCAAGGTAAAGAGAAAAAGGAATTAGTCTTTCAAGAGGTTTTATTTCTTGAGATTGACTCCTTGATTGCAACTTCTAAACCTGCAACAAAAAAAAGACAATAATTATCATTGAGTAATAAACACATGAATTATTAGCCACTCTATTTAAAAAAAATATGATTATTTTACCAATAGATTATTTATAATGAATATTACAAGAACAGTTATTCGTTATTCATTTGTCCTTGTGGTTCTATGTTTATTTTCATGCAGAATAAACAGAGAATAAAATGTTTTGAGTTGCTCAATACTGAATTTTGTTTTGAGCTATGAATTTCAGGTTATAAACCTATATTACAATTACATTAAGTTCAAACTTTTTAATATGTCTCATATTATTTCTAACTTAATAACAACGCGTAACAAACAATAAATTGATAAACAAAAACATTATTTTATTTTTCTTTATATAATGAATTATGCATAAATTAAACATGTATAAAGTTATACAAAATGACTGTATAAGAGTTTTATAGGAATATACGGTTTATTGGTCACCTTATCAACCCTTGGGCAAAAGCTAAAACAAAGGACTGAATTGTGAAAAAAAATATAATTGTGTGATAAGTTAACACAGTATATATAATATATATATTACTTACAACTTTCGTTCAATTATTACTATTATATTTATTCCTATTATCTTATGATTATATATATATTTCAACTCTTTTATTCTAACCGCTTTGTTTCTTGTTCTTATTGACCTTTGACCTTCTCTTTATATTAACCTCTACTATCCTTTTAATCTATTAATAGCAATGACTAAGTATTAGCCATTAGTCATCGATTTTAATTTAACATGTCACTTGGCCAACTCCTTTTCCAGTTGAACCCTGTTAGCAGGAGGTTAGTTCGTAGGATCGAATCTCTCAGTCTTAAGATCGTGAATGCGGAGACTGCGGTTAATTTTAATGATATATATATAATTGAAGAAGTGGTCCACATAGACTTGTAAAACTTTAAATTACACAAAACAAGTTACAGAAAAAAGATAAAAAACACTTACTACATTCAATATTTCTAACTGTTGTTCGTCATCAGGACATGACTAGAAGAGAGGACGAAGTGAGAGAGATCTCCCTTCTGGTCTTCTCCTGATGACGAACAACAGTTCAAAATATTAAATTTAGTAAATGTGCATTTTACCTTTTTTCTGTGTCATGTTTGGATTATATATATATATATATATTTCTCAATAAATTGTTCTTGACCTCTTCTATTCTATTGTATGTTTTGTTATTGAGGGCTAGGTCATATAAAAGAAAATAAACTCCTTCCTAGGCCAACGTTTCGATGTATTTGTACATCATCTTCAGGGCTTGGAAAGTGTGCTAATGGTTATTTAAGTTACATGAGAATTAATTGGTTACAGGTACGAAAAATACAACTTTGTTATAGTCACCTATCATTTTAACAAAGTTAAAAACATATGTTTTAACATATGTTCACCCTACTTGTTCGTTAAAATGATAGATGACTATAACAAAGTAGTGTTTTTCGTACCTATTATCCGACTGGGGTCACTTGTTTTAGTTAAATGATCTTAGTGGTTTTTCTCGTATTACTACTGTAGTTTAGACATGGATTTTGATTTCACATGTTTAATGTAAAATCTTGTTGTAAGTGTATATACTCTAGCGATAAAAAAACTAATCCAAAATGAACAACTAAAGTTCATAAACAAAGATAAATAGATGAATGCCTATTATCTTATCTTTCCAGATGACGGATAAAACCAAAATAAGAAACTTTAAGAGGGTGTTTTTCATTTATCTATGAATCTTTATTTGTACTAAACTTTATGTATTATATATATATATGTGTGTGTGTGTGTGTGTGTGTGTGTGTAACAAACTCAAAAAGGTAACACTAAAAAACATTTCAAAACTCACTTTGATATTTCGACGTTTCTTTGTCATCAGTAGATGTGTCTCCCTTAAGGAGCGAAGGCACACACATGAATTATGTATGTATATAAACTCTTATATTGAATGAAATAATAATTGATTTATTTTTCTATAACCTTTTTTTATAGATTACTAGATAAATAACTAGACACATTATAAAGTGGCTGGTTGAATAAGAAAAGTTATTATATAATGAATAAAAATGATTCTGTTGAAATCTGCAGCTGGAATTACACTAATAATTTTTGGTGAATATGACTTAACAGAAGGAAAGGCTTCATATAATTAGAATCTGTGGGGTTGAATCTATTTAGAATTCAGTATAGTGAACTAAAGGATGTGTTTTGGATGATATTAGTCTCTTAGTATTTCAGAGAAGGATGCCAGAAACATTGTCATGGCCCTGCAATTTATAAAAAAGTATTCTTTGTTACTGTCAGCATTAACACGCTCAGAATTTAATTAACCTGTCAGATCCAATTAAATTCAATTGTATTAGGTAGGCATAGTAGTAGGCATAGTTCCAGAAAATTGAGGGTACTGTTTAACAAGGCTAGCTTCGTCTCGCCTATAAATAGAGTTATAGTTTGAAGTTTTATGTAGTAATAGTAATTTACTATAGTTTCATATAGAAAATTATAAAATTGTCTGTTTTAAAATTATTAGATAAATATAATCTAGTGGATCTCTTGTGTAATCATAATGCGTATTGTTAAACTGAATGAAAAATAATTTTAAAGAAATAACTTTGACACCCTACGAACGATCCTAGTTTTGTAGAAATCATACAGGTGCGCATATAATAACCTGTTTGGAAGGAACACAGGTATGATGAATCTGATAGACCCAGTGAAATGAAATATAACGTGCCAGGAATCTCTTTAATCAAACCTGCTGTAGATCCACTTCTGGTCAAGGCCTGCTTTAAGGCTTCTTCGTTCACACCTCTTCTTAGTTAACAAGCAAGTAATTAAAACAGTTGATTTCTTCCATGGCTTCACCGTTATAGTAACAATTTTGATGATTCTCAGTTAAACTTCCTTTTGAAAAGATAACGATTTTAGTTCCTTTCGCTTATTTTCAATAATTTTATTTTCCTTAGTTTTCTCATTAATTTTGCAATATTATTGCCAAATTTGGAGACTATAATTTAACAATGGAATAATGCCTCTTAGAATAGTTAAGTCGTCTAAATAGGCCAACATACTTCTGGGGGGAAATAGGGATGAAGGATAGACTTGAGTGGACACGATAGGAACTTGGACCTGGACCTGAAGGAAATCATTTGCTTCACACACACACACACACACACACACACACACACACACACACACACACACACACACACACACACACTCACTCACTCACACACACACTCACACACACACTCTCACACACACCACACACACACACACACACACACACACACACACACACACATACACAAACAAACACATGTAAATATATAATAGCAAATGAAACACACGTCAAGAATAATTGACAGAACTCACTTCAATAATTTCTTATTGTCATCAGAAGAAGTGATTTACTAAAAGAGGGAGTATCAAAAAGAATAAGGATTAGCGACCAGTGTGCTATTGCTAGTCACCTACTAGGAAACATCTTCCTTTGATTGGGCGAATGTCGAAATATAAACATGGGTTGTCACTTCTATATGTTCTTTCTCAGTAATTTAACCTACATATATAATGTATTATTGATTCATATGTAATACATTGCACTCGTGTGGGTGTATGCGTGTCTGTATATGTGAGACATTTATATGAATTAGATTTTTTGAATAAGGTTTATGGTTTTTCAATAGTAGTGAAGAAAGAATGCAATAACACCAGAATTATAGGTTATTACATTAAAGTGAAAAATTGAGTGATAGCATCTTGTTAGTTTGGAGGGCTCAGGTTGCACAATGTATCGGTATTTTTAAATTGACCCTAGGTCAATCGATTACAATCCACCTCGCTATTTTGATTAAGTGTTTAAACTTACGACCTCCTAATTGCAAGGCATTCAGGAAATCCGTAAGTCTTATTTATATTTTAATAATAAAATAAACCTAAGTGATTACAATCGAAGATAGTCGTACTTTTTTTAAGAATGTTCATTATCCTATTATATGTTCGTTAATGGAAAGTTTACACATACACAAACACACACACACAGTAATTTTCTTGTTATACACTTGAACCATCAGATGATTATGAACGTTTCGATGAATGCATCCGAGAAATAACTATATACACACTTTGATAGAATATGACAGATAATGAAATAAAATAAGAAGACTAGGTCACTTTTTCAGGTTCAAACAGAGCTTGCAGATATGAGGATTTAGTTTTATTCATTTATTTGTCGGACTCTATCATATCCCACAAATGGAGAAAATATAAGACATCATACAACAGAAAGATTCTACTTAAATCAACAAATAAAAATTTACAAGAAATACAACTTGACAGAATTATTTTGAAGAAATTTGAGAGATTTACAATAACTTGGAACAGTTACTATAAAATTTCTTGTACATCTTATTTTCTACAATATTACCAATCGTGATATTCTAAATTTAGAATATTCCAACAAAGCTACTAGTGGACCAGACCTTACTTTGTTTAACATATTGATTAGAATAGAATTATATTAATAATATATTTGAAATGAAGGAAAGCATAAGTAATGCAATGCTGAAAGGCAGAAAATGCTGATGTTCTAGTTAGAGCTTGTGGCAAATCCATAAAATTGAATGTGAGGTACTCTAGTGATAATTTGCATAGGTAAGTGTGATCAGCTGATAGGAGCTGACTTAACAAGTCTTTTGAATATGAAATGCGAGGCCAAGAGGTGATGACCACTTGAGGGACGCTGTGATGTCACGACTTGCATCCAAGTGCGGTCTTTACTAGTCTATCAGAAATGAGGCATGGGCAGGGGTGTGTGGTGTGACGTGCCTGGGCGCTGCTCAGAGTGGCCTAATGTATGCTAATGCATGCTTGCGACTCTGCACACTGTGGGTCTGATAGCCCTGTCACCCTCGTCGTGTCTTCATTCCTCCTGGCACCCCACATCCCAGCCCTTGCCTCACCCACTGCTTACTGCTCACTGTGACGTGCCTGGGCGCTGCTCAGAGTGGCCTAATGTATGCTAATGCATGCTTGCGACTCTGCACACTGTGGGTCTGATAGCCCTGTCACCCTCGTCGTGTCTTCATTCCTCTTGGCACCCCACATCCCAGCCCTTGCCTCATCCACTGCTTACTGCTCACTGTGACGTGCCTGGGCGCTGCTCAGGGTGGCCTAATGTATGCTAATGCATGCTTGCGACTCTGCACACTGTGGGTCTGATAGCCCTGTCACCCTCGTCGTGTCTTCATTCCTCCTGGCACCCCACATCTCAGCCCTTGCCTCACCCACTGCTTGTCTCACTGGCTTATAAACATCCCTCACTCTAAGCGTGTAAATTTATTTATTTTAAACTTCAAACTGCCAGTAATTTATTTCCATAAATATAATCTCTAACAAGTTCTATGATATTTCTTTAATATTATTCAAATAATATAATCTTAGCGTCGAATTTATAATCTTTCCAAGAAAGATAAAGATCTCATTGGATATCATAAACTGCCTCTCAAAAAAAAAGTTAATAATCCTTGAACTTTGTAAAACATTTGTCTAAAAAGTCTGCACTTATAAAACCTTCAGATTTCTTGCTGTTCGAGAGCCCATTTCTTATTGGTGCCAATTTTAGTTATATCTGATTCACAGTATCAGGTTAAGGTTGCATTGAAATTCTTGGCAAACTTTTCCATTCATTTAAAAAATTGAAATTAATAACTAAAATAGTAAAAAAAAATTTCAAATGCAGTAGGTAATCATTCACGAGTATCTCAAATGGTATAGTCTCCCAACCGATTACTTTACATCCTCTGCGATAGACGGTGTACACCAAAGTTTCTTCGCCCACTTGAAAAATCTATGCTGATTACACAGAGTTGAACCATCAAGTTTTAGTATCAAGGGCAGTACTACTTGACAACTCATGACCGTCGCTTAAACTTTCATAGCACCATGTTCATGATCAATATTCATAGCTTCCATTGGCTCAGTGGAAGAATATATTCACTGTTTCCACTTTCGAAACCCACATGAGTGAGTAGGTCAGTAAGATATATCCAGAATTAAATAAAGAATAAACTACAAAATGCAATAAATGTGTAATCAAGCGCAATATTTATTTTAATATCCTGATAATATGCAACAAAAATTGTAGTATAAACGCCAAAATAAATATCAATTCCAGATTAAAATGTTTTAAAAAATAATCTAATCTTCAAATTTGTGTCAAATTGCCTAATTAAAATTTCAGTCAGTTTTGGAGGGTTAAATTTTATACTATATGACTTTTATTCTAACTAAATATAGATACTTTATATTAACTTAATTTCAAAATTAGTTTAAAAATCTTATAAAAGAATTTCCATCCGTAATTGAATAAATAAATTAACTGTTATCAATGATATTAAACTAACGTTGTTCATAGTGTGTAAGAGTGTACATAGGAGTGAATAAATTGCTAGTTAGTGAGATAAACAGTTTTTACATCCTCTGTTTGCTATTTCGCATCAACGGTTGGTAAACTCTGCTGTAGTTCATTAAACAACTATTCTGTAACGTGTCCCAAACATTCTGAAGCTTTAGAATGAATGATTTTGAAACTTCCCTGAAGTTTTTTTATTATTCCATCAAATAAAGTATGATAATCTCATATTATATGAGGGCTCGTACTCGCCTGCGGACTCGTAGATCCAGGGTTCAATATTCATTCTGACCCTCAATTTATTCACGCCATAGGTGAATAAATGTGAAAACGTCGTCTCTCGGAGAGGAAGTTAAGCCGACGGACCCGAGCCTGTACGATGTCAAGTCCTGGTTAAAGATCCCTAATCTAAATAAACTTGAGGTAGGAAAAATTTAGAAATTTAGAATGTTCATTGTGTGGTATCACAAACACACAATGTTAGGCTTATGTGTGTTCTCTTTAGGAAAGCCACTGTAACCTAGCCTATTACATGGATATAAAAGCATATCACATGAAATGTTGACATTGTGGACGTCAGTTCTTTTGCTGGATTCACGGTGATGCATATAAACTGATGGTAATATTAGTAATCATGACTGGACCCAACCTGAACCTCTCCGTATACAATGAATAATAATTATTCCAACACACATTTCAAAAAGCTTGATTTTTTTTTAAGTTCTTCAACTGAAATAACATTTTGTTACTTCTATTGCCCTTTTAAAGATCCAATAGTTCATCCATTTCTAACTATAAACTGTTAAATTTTAAATAAGGGTCAAAACGGTGGAATGGAGAGGATTGCGTCCGTCCTCACTTTTGTTTATTGAATGAAGTATACTTAGACCTTCATGGTATGTGGAGAGGAGTGGTGCATGTTTGTTTCTGAAGTGTATAACCTCTGTAATTAATTTTTTGATAGTAGTTATGGGAACAATTGAAAGTGACTTGCTCGAAATAGTTTAAATTATTTACCACAATAGTTGAAAGAATGCTGCACAGTTAATTTTGAAGGCATAGACACTATAAAAGACAAGTTCCTAACGTATGATTCTGCAAATTGTCTTGGCGATTTCCTCTCCTCATGATCTCTTGGATCAATCCTTTGTGTAATGTTGAGACTTGATATATTACTTTCTCCCATCTATCCTATACATCTTTAAGAGTGATTTCTAATTGCTCTACTTTGTCTTTACATAACTTTCAAGCGTGTCATGCTTATATCATAGCATTTATTCACTTTTGATCTGGAATTTATTAAACATTCTTTAATTATTATTTTATCAATATTTTTAATCCTAATTAATTCTTTTTTTTTTTACTTTTTCTTGTTTGTTTGATGCCAATTTTTATCAACTTGAGATAAAAAAAGTAATATAATAACAACAATAATTAAAAAAACTTGAATTGGTAATATTCATAGTAAGTATGTATTACAAGCAGCGGCTATGTTAGGACACATAGTAGGAAGTTACATAAAGATGAAGTGGAGCAATTAGAAGAGTTACTCTTGATGATGGCCCGACAGGTCGAGAACATAAGAAAACAAACATGCCTTGCCGGTTCAATCTAAAGTTCAATTTAAATTACTCTACACTATGTATACTAATAACCTTCTTTTTGATTTTTAAATATTTTTAACATCCGTATATAGTTATAAATTAAATATTGATTCAATCTAATTGTATCCAATAAATCAATTTGAAAATAGAAACTAACAGTTGTAACTGAAAGAAACGCTGGTTTGATTGAATCTGAGATAACTGGCATCAATTAAAGACTATAATGAGTGGCACCTCAGAGAGCAAATGTTTCAGTCTTTTATCAGATACTTACTGATTTATCTTCTACTATGGCCTTTAGAGCTAACAAGTGCAATCTGTCTTTCTTATGGAGAGCATGAAAAAGTCACCGTGGGAACTCATTCACACCTCTTCATTAAAAGCACCATGTCAATTTGCGAATTCGATTGTCGCAAACATTATCAGTCTAATTTAAAAGAATTCATTTTTCTTAGAATGTAGTGGTAATTAGATCCCAACATACTTTCAACACTAATGATGGTTAAATGAACGACCAAGATATTTCTGATGAACTTGAATTATTCTGTACTCTTAAAACACGCACGAAAACATAACACAAGTCACACTCGCACACAAACCAGTACCCTGCAGGAGTCCGTTTTTTTTTTAGTACGTATTCGTACATATATTACTTGTAATCAATAGTTTTCCATTTTTAATAATAAATACTTCCTAATTCTCACGCATGTTTATAATTGACTTATGCATATTTCTTTAAAGGGATGTAATTACGCTTCATATTTTCTTATATTTTGCAGGCTTATGTAACAAATTGTAAATAAAATTGAGTCAGGATTGAGAGTTTGATGTGAAGATAAAAAACTGATCTTCCCTAAATCATTTTAGAAATATTTACATATGTGACTATATTTTGGCAGCTACATGCAAGTTTTCGTGTTTGGTTAAATGATCTACTTATTATCATAAGTATATGTTTCTCGGTTAAACTTTCCAAATTTCGTATACAAAGTATCGATATTTCCTAAACAAAATATACTAACTCTCCAAAACATTTATTACCTAACTCCCATTCTTTGGTCTGCGCTGACTATCCTCAAAGTATTTAAAGAAACTAATAAAAACTGATACGATAAATTAGATTCTAAACTGTAATAACTAATGTAAAGTTATTACTTTCTAACGCTTAACAAACTGTATAGGTTTAAACCAAAAATTTTCCTCCGAGTGCGAGGTTGCAAGTATCTTCACACCCTGTCCGAGTCCAAGAATCTAGTCTATTCCTTTATTTGTCCCCGGTAGGAGATGTAGGTCCAACACTGAACTCTGACTGGCTTGTTTAAGAATCCCGATGAAACCTTTGGTTCGGTTGTTCGTATTGAGTTTTTTTCAGGGTTTCTATTATTTGAAGCAGAACATGATAATTTTCTTGGTAGTGCATTTATGTGTTCTGTGTGAGCATATGCCGTGTGAGTTTTATTCCCGTCTCCTTTATAGTGAGTTCTTTCTTTTTTGTTCTTATCTCGTTTAATACTTAGAATACTCATTATTTACTATATGTTTCAATTTTTCTGGAATCATCTTTAGGCTGCTAAAATAAAACACTAGTTATCTTTTCAGTTATTAAACTTTATTTATAAACTACACCTGTTGGTTATTTGGTGTAACGATAAAAGCAAATACAATAAAAAATAAACTACACATGTTCACTCTTAGGAAAATTGACTTCTACCGTTTGAACTAGTAGTGATTCCCTTCACTGGTAACCTTTGCATTATGCAGATTAATTATTTTTGTATATATGCAGTAATTACATTACTTCATAATTAATTATTTTATAATTAAACTTCCAATTATACAGAAAGGTTTAAAAGCTAAAAATGAAGAGTTTTATTTATTCAGATATGTTTAAATGAAGGGTTGCTCCCAATTTTGTCCAATATACACGTTTCATTGAATAGCAGGTTATTTTGGGCAGCTCTCTCCTTTTAGTATTGTCGGCATCTTTTTGTTTCTTCTCTTCTACTTTCAAGAAAGCATCACTACAT
Organism: Hermatobates lingyangjiaoensis; assembly: GCA_026182355.1. NCBI lineage: Eukaryota > Metazoa > Arthropoda > Insecta > Hemiptera > Hermatobatidae > Hermatobates > Hermatobates lingyangjiaoensis. The sequence continues at coordinate 23,105 of JAPFBL010000007.1, read as the reverse complement.
TAATCGTGGCTAGTCTTGGCTATTCTTCTGTCACCTCTAGGCTCAAAAATTCCTTTTAGATTTACTTGAAAGCTTTCCATCTTACGATCAGTTAATTCTTTTTTATCATAACATTATCCAGTACATCTGCGTTGAAAAAAATTGGAAAAATGTACGAATCCAGCTGCTTGGGTAGTCATATTTCTCTTAATTACTATTGTTAATGAAGGTCTTGAAATAATTTCATAATTGTTGTGATATTTGTGAACATATTCAAAGTTGAGTGATCAGCATTGCTGTTTTGTTTTTATAATAGCAATCAACTACTTTGTTTTATGAGTTGATCTCAGCTTAGTTAAGATTTTGATGCAGTTTACTCGAGATTCTTTTACCCCATACGGTTCTTACCAGCGCCTTTGACTTAATTTAGTTGCTTTGCAAAAAATTAATTAGCAGCTTATTAGATTTCAGGTGTTCAAGAAAGCTATTCAATTTAACAAAAAACTACTATAAAGGTAGAATGACAATTATGGCAATCAATGGAGTCATCAGAGCGGCAAAGATTTCGAAAGGCTGTCCTCAGGGATCCTGCAGCGCACCAGTATTCTGGATAATATTGAACGATTTATAATTAAAACTACACTACCAACCACATTACACTGATGTTGCCTTTTCAGGTGACGTTTTGTGATTGATGGGCAGGGAAGACAAATCTGGAAGTCAAAATCAACTAAATATGGGTGCTTGATTTAGTAAAAAATTGGCTAAGTAACTACAACGTCACATTTAATGAATCAAAATCGGAAATATTATTAGTAGGAAATCAGTGACACCACATATCATCTTAGTCCTGCAAGAGGTGTAACTAAAACTGGTGGATATATTAAGTACCCGATCATATATCCGTTTTATTCAAATCAGAAAAAGATCATAAATGTTGAAGTCTTTCAAGAACAACAAAATTACACTTGTAAGAGCCTTAAAAAAGAAGACAAACAGAATAACCAATCTGGAAAGTGCTCAATGGTTGATAGCCATAACGATGATAAAAGGCTACTGGACTGTCTAACACATTGCCTCGTGTATTATGTCCGGTATATCACCAATATGCATAAAAGCTGAAGAACTGAATCTGACTTTGTTTCTTCAGGAGATGCAATGAGAGATATAGACGGAAAATCTTAGAAAAACCAGTGAAGACAAAACATTTGCTCCAACCAGCAATAACTTTTAATATCACCTAACATAACAATATTCCTTGTCTTCAAGAAATTTAGGCAGTCGGTAGGAAAATGTTACACTAAGCTGGCTGCTGTTCTATCGTATATGAACGAAAATACTCGCAGGGAAGAGATGTAGATTAGCTGAAGAATGATCAAACAAACAGGCTGATTTTTAGTTTGAAAGCCATCAATTAGGTTGAATAATATGCAAATATAAATACAACCATTAGTATGCATACAGACAGTAATAATAATATTATTAATGTAATATAATAATAATAATAATAATAGTAATAATAATATATAGATCTTTTAGACAACAGTATGAATCACGAGCACTGAGAAGATTAAGCAACAGGTTCAAAATCACGTTTTCATGGGTAAGGGTGCACGCAAGTATTATAGCAATCTAGGGTATAAGTTTTATCCATCCTCATATCTGCAAAAATGGGCAAGAACGAGAAGCCAGTGATTATGGGAAACACAATGGCAGAATACAACAAAGGCAAAACAAGGAAATGACTTCTTCCCACAATAAACAAAGGAATACTCTTTGAAAACCTACCCATAACATGGAAAATGCACAATTCTACACGGAGCACGGAAAGTTCAAAAAATACCTTAATCGAATTGAAGTGGGAGATTCTGAATATTGTTACTGTGCAGGAATCCACCCTTATATATGACTGTAATATAGATAGATAACTTCTATTTGATAGAAAACAAAAAGTCTGAACTATGTAAAGAACTAGTCACAAGAGGGAAAGGATAGCCTCCATCAAAGCAAGACCTCGTGATAGAAAGAGGCTTTTATGAAGTGTTTGTACAAAACTATTTATGTCTACAGAAAATATAAATGTTAATATAATTCTCTCATGGCAGAATACTGCCCGTATGGAAAAACACACACACAGGGCAGAGCTCAAGGATAATGTTCAAATTATTATGTATTGGTACAAAGCTCCAGATTTTTGTTGACTTTTATTTTGTTCTTGTGTTTCATCCCTTGTTAATGACGTCCCCTGGCAGGTGCAGACCACTCCTCCTTCCTTTGGATACGCCAGTGTCTGAGGGTACATAGAGCAGTAGCAGTATAGAGAAAAACCAGTTTGCTGATCCAATAGCAAAACGAGCTCTCAACAAACAGTACTCTCCTCGATTATTTACTCAAGAGTTAATCAATGCACATAACTGTTTCGAATGGACGCAACAATCTACTATCGATAAGGTTACGAAGCGATTCTTACCTTTTGCCGAAGAAAGAATGAAGGCAAACCTCTAAGCTGTTTGTAAAATACCACAGTTTATGGAACTGGACTGAAACTATAATCGTTTCAATAAAAGAAATTCCTATCATTCAAATTTGGCAATGAATCAAACTAAATTGTCTTAATCTTTTTCATAATTTTCTTTAGAATCGTTCTAATCTGTACTCAGTAGAACAGAAACTAAATGCCTGTGACAAGTGGAAAGAAGAAATCTTAACAAGGTTAACTAATTAACTATTTATTAGGATAAATAATTGTTTGTGGATTTTTATGTATCTACCAGCAAATATCTATGCATTATAAGAAAGAAGTTGTCATATACATGTAATGTCTTTTACTGAAACATGTATATACAAATACTTCCTACCTTGAAACAATTTGTTATTTCACAAATTTTTAAAAATAGAATTTTTCAAAAAGGAAAATGTACTTTACTGCAGAATTTGTGGATTCATTCTACATTTCTGGCACTATTCTTTTCTAGAATAGCAGATTTTTACTACAAGTCGAAATCACTGCTGTATGGTTTCCAACAGGAAAGCAAACAATTTTAGTTTTGCGTAAGGGAGTAGCATCAACATGTTGTGTATTTTCCTAGTTTCATTTTTTTACGTTTAAACATTTTACGTAAATTGGTAAACTCTACTGAAAAAAGAACAAACTGTCGTATCATCACGAAAAAAAACCAAAGAAGTTGTTACAAAGTAACATCTAGACAAAACAATGACTTGACAAATCTAGGAAACACTGAAAAAAACGGTTGGTCAATCCAGTTTAATTAGTCGTTTGAAATTAATAATAAATTAATATAATTAATTAATAAATGTTAATGAATTAGTGAACTAATTCAAAGGAAGTTTATAAAGAAATGATGAGAAAACACCTAAACACGGCTAGTTTACTTCATTATGCGTTCTTATTGACAAATAAATACTTTAAAATAGAACTTTTGACTCATGTTTTTGACATCTCTCTACTTTCAAACATTAGCTCACTTTTACAGTTGCACTAATATTTTGCAGAATGTTTCTCAGGAACCCTGCCTTTGAACTCCTCACAAAGGGTGTTTCATATATGATTTTACTAGTGTTACCAGTAAAATAAAAGTCATGATCATATATCTTTTATTTTAGATCAAGTATATCATCTCTTTTGATAGGTTGCATATACCACCTGCAGAAAATCATAATAACCTCATAACCTCATATATGATTTTACTAGTGTTACCAGTAAAATAAAAGTCATGATCATATATCTTTTATTTTAGATCAAGTATATCATCTCTTTTGATAGGTTGCATATACCACCTGCAGAAAATCATAATAACCTCATAACCTCATATATGATTTTACTAGTGTTACCAGTAAAATAAAAGTCATGATCATATATCTTTTATTTTAGATCAAGTATATCATCTCTTTTGATAGGTTGCATATACCACCTGCAGAAAATCTACATATTTCTAAAGTTACAAATACTCAATGTTATATTTACAAAATATAAAATTGGTTTTTATATACCATCATTATAACCTCATTTTGTGAAGACGAAATGGTATTTAGTCGTACTTGTTGTATACAGCAGCCATGGTTGCTCATATATGAGTAGACTTAATAATATTTTCCCATTAAGTCTTCTTTCTAGACGTGGATAAATCTGAACATGAATACTTGTTGAAATACTTTGCTTTCATTTGTTAAATTACAAAAAATAACTTGGTCTTTAATCAAGTATTTTCATAAAAGTGTACAGGCTTTATTAAAATAAAAATTAAAAACATAGATACAAAAAGGTATAAGAATGCTTCGAAAAAAGAAGATTAATGTTAGGAAGGATTATCTTAAGTGTGACAGAAGAAAAGGAAAGTAAAAGCACTCAAAAGAGTTGGAGCCTTTGCGGTATGAATTTAAGATGCATGTGTGTGCGTATAGCAACTTCATTATTATGCTCTTCCTCATGCAGTAACAGTGAGAACAATGCATTTATATTTGTATTCCAATCACCAATATTGGAATGGTCTACAACATTAGTTAAAGCAAACTAGTCAAGAATCATGTGTGAGTATAGAACATTCTTTTCATGCAAATATAGATTATAGATTAAGTAGTGTAAAAAGAAAAGTTTATTGTAGTAATTTATTTTCATAAAAGAATTTAAAGTGAAATTAATTAAGTTGTGGAAGGCTCCATTCTGCAATATACCCCTCTATTGGTATTCGACTTTATAGCTACAGTGTAATTACATGTTATTACTGGAGAAGGCATGGGTTGGAGAGAGAGAAAAGATAATCCTTCTCCGTGCGTAAACAATAAGGCGATCAATCAAACACTTGTGCCAATCAAGCTGTCAACCTTAGACTCAGAATACCGAAAAGAACGCAAATGCCAAACTAGGGGTCATCTCTTAAACTTTACCACTGCCTGCTTATTAGGAGATTAATTCTTCAAACCGAATCAGATAGGGACCATTCATATTCAAATATATATATATATATATATATATATATATTGGCAGCAGATCTTCTCTCAAGCATATTTTATTGAAAATGATCACAGTTTCTGCATTCACGACCTTTTTATTCACAAATTCTAGCCTCCTGGCTATTTTCCTTACCGTAGTTGGTAAACTATATATCAGGTTCGCCAATGACATTTCCAAGTGGATAGGTCAAGTGAACGAAAGAAATCTAATTACATGGTCTAAATGTATATTTACCTCACACAAATAAACAAGCTTTCAACATTCATATATTATCATCAGGTTTACAATTAAATTAAACTAAAATTTCCAATTTTAGTTCGAATTCCGTTTACAATTAAAATTTTCCAGGGAATCCCTTGTTAATAATCCGAAAAAATAGCGACAGAAAAAGACCCATGATACTAGAAGTACTATACATCCTTGAGATATATATGAACGAACAAAAGGACAACTTCAACAACCAGCTACGCTTGATTGAAACCCCAAGCAAGTGAAAAGGAGACAAGATGGTGAACCAAAATTAGAAGTAGCTAAAGATATTCAAACACCGTAGTAGATGAAACACTGCAGTTTCCATGGAATCGAAGCTTCCAGGGATCTAAGGACCTACGCAACCTGGTACCAACACTATCAACCTCAAACCTGGCTGTTACCTGCTTAGAATGTTTACAGAATAAGTGCAATTTAACTTTTTTTTTTGGATTAATTGTTAAGTTTAGTAAAATTGTTTATTTCTGAAGATGGTGAATGAAAACACTGAAACATGTGAAATATAAATTTGAATAAGTATGGTGATCTGATCTTAGATTTGAATAATCATGAATTGAAGAAAAGGTTCCGAAGTTTGGAAAAATATTCAACAAAGCTGAATAAATGAATCGGACATAACATTTTTAAATATATGCTTCCAAGAAGGACTCCTACCAACTTTTATATATATAGTAATTAAATGAAATGGTCCAACGGGCTTTTAAATAAAAAGTTTTTATATATATATATATATAACAAGATTTCACAATAAACACGTGGATAAAATATCAACGTCTAAACCACCTTAAAGTTCGATTTCATCTGGAATACTGATTGAATTGCTATTTATTTTAGTTTTCGTTGACAGTTTTATCTATCATTTTTCTATTATCTTACTGTGGTATACATTCATATAATTGGTTGAGTGAGTACCTAGAACGCTGCCATGATGCAATTATAACGGCATTAATTCATAGAAAGAGCAGTTCAATCTTGAGGGGTAATAGCTTCATTGGACCTTATTTACAAAATGCCCTTGTAATGAACATTGTAATGAAAAAAAAAAATTGAAGGAATTGACACAAGGATTAAGCAACATCAGTATTCTGTTAGAAGACAAGACGATAAAAGTGCCTTGTTCCTACACATTAGAGACAAAAATCACTTAATTAACTGGGAAGAAGCAAAGGAGTTGGTATTGATGTCATGTGAAAGAAGAAGAAATATTGTTGAAAGCTCTCTGACGACGTGAAAACGAAAGGCCTCAGAGCGACTATCTTCATTCATTTGTGGTGAGTTACCTGAATATTTATATCACAAATTTTGTATATATATATATATATATATATATACACGAGTTCAAAATTCAAGAAGAGTAACACACAGGGTAAAGAAACACGCTTACGAACTAAAATTTTTGGACAATTTGTCTTAAAGAGAAAAGAAAATGGGAGACCATTCAAAATTTGAATTTGTAATTATATTTCCTTACTCTGTGTGCTACTCTTCTTTAATTTTTAACTCGTATTGTGTCCTGTTTGGATCGTATTTCCATTTATTGAGTGAATATTAAGTGATATATATATAAAATAAATTCAAAACGAAGGAAACACACAGAAAGACACAGACATAACTCACATCGATATTTCGATGTGAGTTATGTCTGTGTCTTTCTGTGTGTTTCCTTCGTTTTGAATTTATTTTATTTAAAAAAGTCCGCTGGACCGTTTCTTTTAATTGTGATATATATATATATATATATATATATATATATATATATATATATATATATAGCATATAATATAGATATCAGGTGTAAAAGAAGGAGATTATGAAAGACGGGTGGCGAGCGATAAAGGGTCATAAATATACGTTTATATAATTCTAATATTTCTTGAGTCAACAAAAACAAGTAATTTATCAATATATACTACTACTGAAAAAATGGGTAGCTGGTTGTTTACTCAACTCACAGCGCTATTGTTTCTGTGGCATCTTTCGTAGTTTGAAAAAGTCTTAGGACCTTTTCTGTACTAGTCATTTGAATGTTCATTGTAGGTAGCTTATCTAACATTAATACAGCTTCTGTTATTCGAAGTCGTTGTTGGTATTGTTCCTTCTACGAAACTGCGTTCCATTGACTCACATGCCTGATTAATATAACTTTGAGTTCTTTTCAGTGTGTTGCTTTTGGGACCCCAGATATAAGTCTACTCGAAAGAGAAGTTGTTCCACCAATATATGTTGCAGACTTACAGACCCAATGCTGCAAGTATGTGGGTAGAAAACATTCGTTTCTTTCAGTTGAAAGAACAACAACAAAAAAGACTCCTTAGGTTTGTTGTTGCTCCGGCTTCCCAGATCCTTAATCGAGTTTCTTTTGTAATGCATTATTATATTAATCTTTTCACCAGGTGATCTGTAATGAACCTTGTTTTTAATTATTAAAAATTATGTAGGACTTTTTTAAAAGCTTTAAAGAAAGTAGTTTCCTCTAGATATGGTGTTGTTTTTAGTAAAATATATATATTAAAGAAAAGCTGTTACCTAATTTCACAAATATTAATTTATTTAGCCCAGAAGTTAGTAATCAAATTTTTACAAAGATATACAAGAAGAAATTTCTTGAACTTGATTGCAAGAAATGCAAAGAATAAGTACGGTCATTACGACTTGAATGATATTAAAAAAGACAATTCGTTATTGGCAATGTAAATCTGAGGAATAATATTGAAAAAAATAGAAGAAACAGTAAAACAGAAAGAATGTGTAGTAGAAAAAAGAATAAAGAAGAAACTGAATATTTCTACTAAGCTGAGATTTATCAAACAGGCATAACCAGAATTTTATTAGGTTGACTACTCATGAACTAACTCCGGAACAAAAATTTTTACTTGTACAGAAGAGTCATGACATCTGAAAAAATGAATCAGAAGGAATGAAAAAAACAGCATCGCTTAGTAAACAAATTTGGACTAGAAATGTTTTACAACTCTATTCTAAATTTACAGCAACAGAATATGGTGAATATGAAGGTGGGCCTCCATCACCAACTGAAATCAGAAAGAGGTATAAAAACTGTAGCCTCCTTTAAAAAGAACTTAAAATAGCAGCAAACAACTTAATGGCCATATAAATATAATTATTAGAAAAGCAGACGAGTCCAATACTTCTGTGATTATGGATCGAGAAGAATACAAACATAAATTATATCGGATTATGGAGGATACCAGTAAATTTAAAAGGATCACAAATAACCCAACAACCCAACTAAAAGATAAACAGATGTAGTAGCAATGGGATCAGCATTGGGCGTGTCATATATTAACATCTTTACGTGCTATATTGAAAATCAAATTAAAAACTTCCTGAAATGATAGGAAATAATGGTAAATTTAATTTTCTTGATGTTAAAATAAACTTACAAAATGTTACTATAAGAACAAAAAAAGCAGTTTATAAAAAATACCAACCAGCTTTGACACATTCCCCAATGCCAAAAGTGAAACGCCCGCAAATGTATAAAGAAGTTACTGTTAAAGCCCTCATTCAACTTGAATATACTACATCTGATTGCAAATTATTCCACACTAACACTGAGTACACTAAATAAGCCCTTATATGTGATAAACATTCAAACTGGCTCTTTGACAAAATTTTAAATGAGTACTTAGCGAAAAAAAGAAATATTGAGTAGATAATAGAACCAGCAACCAAACATGATATTTAATGTTTTATAAACCAGTTCTAGGATGCTTAGAAAACTGATGAAAGAGTCCTAAAGGAAATAATTAAAACAATGTTCAGTACAAAACACCTGGTGAAAAGATCATTATAGTAATATATTATAATAGTAACACGAACATCAACAAACCTAAGAATTCAATGTTATTTATCAATACACTTGTAGCATTGGGGATTCCAAACCACCAACAACTTCCCTTTCGTGAAGACTAACATCCTACAGCTATAGCCCCAAAGTAACACACTGAAGAAAAACAAAATGTTAAACAAATCAGAAAAATGTTACTCACGGCAATGCAGATTTTGAGGAAGGAACCAGCGAACTCAAATGACAGAAGCCTCATTAATAATAGATAAGCTACCTTCAATGAACATTCAAATGGCCATTGCAGAAAAGGTCCTAAGACTTTTTTCTAACTGTGAAAGAGACCATTTAAATGTAAAGAAGTGTAAAGAAGAGGTGCCGCGAGTACGAAAAAGGTTTAAAAAAAGGTAGCCACTAGATATGAAGTTGTTTTTAATAAAATATATATTAAAGGAGGATTGTTCCCTAATTTCACAAAAATATATATATATATATATTTTCTTTTTTTTGTGAAACGCTACAATGCTACAATTCTTCAGACACTTTCAGAATGTATTTATATTTTAAAGATTGTAATTATATATAAGGTAGTTATTCATATTTATCCTTGCAATGTTTAATTAGACGGCATTTACTTCTAAGAGAACTCTTAGCATGTCAACGTTTGACATGCCCCACTTTTTCTTTCACACTCATCAATATGCATGGGTAAGATCAAGATTTCTTTGGACCATCAATCACAGAATGCAAAAATTTGTATGTTAATGAACGATTTATTTAAAAATCTTTATAAATAAAATAATGATTTTGTCTGTACATTGCTTAGAACTGACTCATTTCAAGTTTTCTTTACGTTTCATACATTCGAGAAACCGAATCCACCCTTACAAAAATTTCTGTCGGTTTGTCGGTTTGTCGGTTTGTCGGTTTGTCGGTTTGTCGGTTTGTCGGTTTGTCGGTTTGTCCGCAAAACTTTGTCACAGGTAAACTCAGCTACCATAAGACATATAAAGCTGAAACTTTTACAGTAGATTTGTGTAGGTCTAACTTAAAATATAGGCTATGAATTGATTGGAAATTCAACGTAGAAGTGAAGTTATGGACATTTAACGAAAAAATGTTTGTCACAAGTAAACTCAGCCACCATAAGACATAGCGAGCTGAAACATTGACACTGGATTTGTGTGTGCCTAACTTAAAATATGGGCTCTAAATAGATTATTAATTCAGTACAGAAGCGAAGTTATGGGGCTTTTAGCTGTATTTTCCTAACTTCACAGACAAGTTTGTTTTGAAAATACACAGGTGTGGCAAGTAGGTATTGTTAGTTGATTTTAATTTCAATTGAGCATATGAATATATTGCGTATTTGACATCTTTGAAAAGGTACCAGAGTTTCCCAGAGTTGAGGATGTACTATCTAATACGAATAAATAGTTTTGTAAACGAGCAATTCTCAACTCTTAATATGAACAGGCATGAGAAATCAACAAAGTTCTTACGCTATATGAAGCCGAGGAAAGAACTTACAAGTCAGTAAAGAGATTGGATTAGTGATGAAGAAGCAGTTCATTATCTAATTGAATTTCTTGACTCTGAATTTATTTCTCCTGGACTGCCTGCTCATGAGTAAAAACTTAAAGTAGGTGCACCAATGATGCTGCAATTTATAGCAGTAACAAATTTGATGTTACGAAACATGAGTGACCCAAAAACTGTGCAACGGGACACGACTCTGAGTTCGTGCTCTACACAGATATGCCATAGAGGCGGACATAATGACTGGATGTGGTATTGGGGAGTCTGTGTGTATGCCACGCATACCATTGATTCCGAGCCACTGTCTGTTTCCATTCAAATGATTGCAAGGTCCCCTCAGAGTCTATTTCGCAATGACGTTAACTAAGTCGCAAAGGGAGACTTTATCTAACGCAGGAATTCAAGTTAGCGAAACCAAGTTTTTCTCACATGGTCAACTGTAGTTTACTTGATCAATAGTCAGAGGTTTCAACTGATTGTTCTTCCATGAACATGAAGGACAGACAGCTAATGTAGTGTATACAGAGGCATTTGTTTAACACTGTACTAATAATGGTGTTTTCTACTATTCTATAACTTCTAATTATAGTATTAGTATAATACTATAATTGATATTTTGGAATACCAAGAATAATAGAATTTTTGATTCCGTCAAAGACGGGTACATTTGCTAGTATATTATAAAATATACATTGGGATGTGGGATTTTTAAAAGTAGTTAACTTGTTTTTTAAATGGATCTCATCTTGAACTAGCAGAGATTCGCTTACTTAAGGAATGAATACATTCTTGGAATGTGATATCCCAGTTGCAGTGCTTTTAAATTAAGTGGCGTCTCACTTCATATGTGTTGCCAGCAGTGATGATAACTAAGTACAAAGGCTAGAGTTTCACGATGAATGCTGAACAACGCAGTAATGAGAAACTAGGAACAAAGTTCAATCATGAAGTTAGACCTAATTTTTATGCAGGTTCTAGAACGACAATATATTTGGTCTGTTCTCTTCTTAATGTAAACGTTCACAAAATACACCTACAAAAACTATACTTTAAAATTGTTACTAGAAATTCATTTCATCAAATAAAATTAACAACGTTGCAGTAGTATTTTTCAATTATATTTTGAAGAATAGATTTGTGCAGGGGTTCTTAACCTTTTTACCTTTCCAAGCACTGAAGTAAAAAACTCTTGACAAGGGCACTCTCTGAAGGGCCGGCCCCTACCCAACCTATACGAACTATATTTTTTCATACGATTGTGTGACAACTGTTTTGCAATGGATTCATACACTTAGTCGTCCTATTCAAGACTGCAAATTTTTTCCGTCAACTTGATATAAAAACTTTTGTGCACCCAACTCCTTACCTCGTGGGCCTATCAATTTCACTGCTCGCGAACACTACTTTAGACACATGTGGCGAGCACTATTAACACCATAAGAGCACCAGTGCACTCCAAAGTACATATCAAGTCTGATTACTAATCAGGCCATTTAGAGTATGTTTGTCAATCAGTAAGGACGTTGAACACTCAAGGGGCTTGAAGTTACAAGTGACTGAAGTTACTCACAGAAGGTCACAGTTACTTTATATAGTTTTTAATCTGATAATACTTAAGGGAATATGTGGGTTGCGTGAGGTGAGCCTAATATTTTTGATAGCCTAAGTTTTAGAAGAACGGTTAGTGGTTTGCCTAAAGCGTGTACCACCTCAGGTGGTCCCAATGCACCACCCTTTTCCAACTTGGTGGAAATGATTTAAATCTAAATCATTGGTAGATATGAACATTTATTGAACAAAGGTTTTTGAAAACTCTAATTTTATATGAACAATATACGTAAACAAGCAAAGAATAAGAGGATCAGACCCACATATCTCTGATGAGGCACGCGGTCTTACCGTCTAGTCACTGAGATGCCTACTGGAGTATCACTTTATATTACTGGAAAAATATAAACAATCAGTCCCATACGCCCCTTGTACACGACGAAGTACACTCCGTTGCCTCTCGATAGATATACCGGCAGCTTCAATAGATTAAAAGTCTATAAAGTGAGCCTTCCTGAGTGGACTGGCCGAAGCCAAAATCTCATTCCTGTTCATTATGTTGGAAACATAAGAAACATCTAGAAAATAATCAAGGAATAGTTCCTCATAAAAAGGTTTATAGTGACAATATGTTTCAGCACATCCCTCTAATTTCCCAAGGAGAGCCATTTCAAATCATTATGACAATAAAAATAAATATAATTAGCAATTTTTCTTATGTTATAGTCTAAACCAGAGGTCTCCTGCCTCCTCTAGAGGTCCATTATTTTTCGGGGGGGGGGGGGGGGGGGGGGGGGGGTCGAGAGGTGGCTAGTAATGCTAAGGAGAATCAGCTGAGCATTCTAGCGTAAAGATTGCATATATATATAAATGTTGAAATATGCAAGTATCACATGAGCAATTACTCACTTCCCTTGGTATAATATAAACCGCAAAAATATATGTACATAAGTATATATTTTTTTTCATAGATATAAGAAATGTTAATTCATCTCCGCTTGAACGCACCTGAACACTCAAAAGGTTTTTTATGCAAATAAAAAACTCTTTACTTTTCACATCAAAAATGGCAAGCATTTTTAATGTTTTTTTTATCATTATCTGGAAATCGGTGCGAAGGCAAACATTCTATGAAAGAGTCATCGGATTGAAAGTTTGGGGAATCGAGACCTTAACTATATTTTACTAAACGATAAGGGCTATTATAGTGAATGGCTCATGATGAGAGATATGTGACGTTAACAAAAGTCTGGAAAACGTAGGGTTCAAACCCTATTAGTCGCGCCCCTATTTTTGAGTGTTGTCGACATTCTGGTGATTTAAGTGGCACAAAAAATAAGTTACGGAGGTAGTATAAAAGATAAAGGCTTACGTTGAGAGGGTCGCCGGTGGATGATCAAGGGACAACTGCTCAGTGATGGGAGGTGAGGGAACAGCATCGGCACGCCCCTCTTGAAAAATAACCAATAGGACTGGAAGGCGTGGCGGGGTGGACCAATGGGTTGACTGGGCGGGGGCGGCTTCCCCCTCCGGAGTGCCTCGCGGCGTCTCTTCGGGTCAGTCCGACTTGGGATCCTCCCCGGAGCGTTGTTCTCTTGCAGCCTGTGCCCCGGGCAGTGCCGCCGGCGCAGCCATGTTCATCCTGGGCGACCCCCTTGACGACCCCAGCAAGCGCTACTGGAAGTCCCACCCCTCCGACCACTTTCACATGGTACTCCTCCCCACCTCTAGTCACTTATTTCAACTTGTACGGACAGCCCGCCTTCCCGTCAATACACTGCCTCCCTGCGAGCAAGGCATTGTCGGGTGCGGTCCTTGCCGGCTTTGGCCCTGCTTCCCCCCACTTTCTCTAATACCATATAAGCCAAGGGTCTACACTTAGACATTCATAACCCAATCAAAATAAGTATCTTCAAAGCCATATTCAAGTAAAGCAAACTTAATCAATTCACCAACATTCATACAGACCCTATTTCATTTCTTTTGCATGTTTTCATGAGCATAGAGAGAGAAAGTGGATATAGCCTGACCTGCTCTTTAAATTCCATTACAGATCGGACATTGTTTTCTGTCAGATATCCAAGCAATATTTATGAACTAGTGCATCCAGGTGTTAAAAAGTGCAATATCTTGTAAAGCATCATGATTGTTTTCTATTACTATTTAACTTAAACGAATGACTTGTCTTATCAGTAATTGATATTTAAATATTTTAAAATAATGCCGAGTTGAAGAAATGCACAGACTTCTATTTATAATATGTTCTCATTCAAACCGGGGCAGTGATTATAACAGTCAAGATATTGCAACTTATTGCTGTTAATTGCAAAATTTAAAAAAAAAATTATGACAATAATATATTGATCAAAACATTTTAAATTAACTAGAATTTAATGGAACTCTTTTACGAATACTTGCACTACTTACTTTGGTGATTACAAAACTGAATGAGTTTTATTACAATCGGTTTTACAATTTATATTATAAACGAGAATTACCCTGTTTACAACACTTGTGCAATTTATATTGCTTTTACAAAGGAGCACCGTAAGTTTGTTATTATAAATATCAAATTATTTGGTAAAAAATATCATTCATTTAACGAAAATTTCCTAATACACTTCTTCGGATTATTTGTGACTAATTCAGAAATCTTGTTTTTAAAATATTTCTCCACTTTAGACTGCTATTAAATGTAAAATTGCCATATATAACTTAGAAATGCCAAATCTTTATATATTCGTTCATTTCCATTGCTTTGAAAACAGTTTTGTATCCATACAGAGTAAAGTAAAATATTCTTTCTAAACTAAGTTATGAGATTAAACCTCCTCAGACAGCCTTTTCTGTTTCATTATCCGTTTTCTTCAAATAGAAATAAACTTAAAAAAAAATGCCATTAGAATATTTTTTTGATACATATTCCATAAAGTATATGATAATATTTGATAAAAGGAAATATTTAATATTTTTAATTTCTAAAAATCCAAAAGGATATAATTTTTTTGAAGTGAATTATCTATAAAGTAATAGATAATACTTGTAACATAATTATCTATTGTATTTACCTGACTTTTTTTGTTATTACCATTATTGAAATTAATTTCATAACGTAACATAAAATACGTTTATTCATTAATAATACTTAAACATAAATATTGTGTGTTAATTTTGGAGTATACAAAATTATAAGTTTGTATTTTAATATTAAATTTGAAATCTATAATATATAGGAATGGTTGCATTTTAGTTGTTTAATACTTTGAGTTATCTGTATGTTGTTTTTTTTTATTGATAAGTCGGGTCATTTACAAGGCCTTTGGGAGTGAGAGTAAGCGTGGGTCATTCTACCTTCTCAACTCATAACTGACTTGCTAACTTCAAGCAAGGCTTGTCAAGTCATGACTACTTAACTTAGATCATATGGGGAAAAAAACTTTGAAGTTCTAAGGTCAGTACTTGCATTCTACCCTTGGCTGGGATCAGCTTTTGAGTTGTATTAATATGTCCCTATATTGGTATTTACTCTTCATAAAGACTTTTCAACTTTCCTTTCGGTGACAGAGGAATTAACAGTATTATTACAAATACTGTAATAATTAACCGTAATACTTATCTCATTAACAAAATTATTACAATGTACATTACAAAAGGATATTACAAATGTATCAGTGATACAAAAGAAAAAAAATCTGGATTGGCCTGCACCCAACTTTACTATAAGTGAACTTAATATAAATCTTCTTGGGTATATAATACATATCGTCTCCTTTAAGCATAATGAAAACATTTAAATGGGAGATGTTTATTAGTCTTTCATTTCTGAGGTAGTACAGATAGTAATTGATCGACTTATCAATTGATCGACAAAAATAAAAAGCTTATTTTTGTACATCACACAGCTGATGCAAATAATTTCATTAGTATAACTACAACAGTAATAACATTTTTGAAAAGCCAAAGTGAAAATTTCTTGACACGAAATACTAATCTCCTACAAGAGAACATGGCTTTTGTACAAATAGCCAGTGGATTTCTTATATTGCTTACTTGACCTCCTTCTACATTGAATATTTAAGTGAAATTTTCAAATTTAAAACAGGAAAATACTCTTATTTTCTCTGAAAAACATTATAAACATTGAAGAAAAAATATCGTTTTAAGGATAATTTATAAAAATGATTTATAATTAAGGATGTACTATAATTACTTTTATTAATCTTCAAACAAAAGATTTCAATTTTGAATTATGTTTTACATTTTTGATCTTTTTTGGAATTATTATACTGGGAATTATATGGCTTCTTAATATTTAATAAAATCATTTTCCTTCCCCTTTGTCAGAAATCATATATACCAATGTTTTCTGAGTGAGTGTTATCTTTTTCCCGCCTGTTGTACTCTGTTATAAGCTTGCTATGAATTTATATTGAGAAAAAATATATTTGTAATTAGCCAGTTTACATACTCAAATCAAAGTGAAAGCCAGCCATTCAATATAATTTAAATTTTTATAGTTGAGAGCTTCCAATTTTTTAAAATATTAAATATGAACTATTAGTTCTTATTACTTTCTTCACATTTCATGGAAAGGCACTACAGTTCACAAAGCTAATGTAATTGTAACTGATATTAAGTTTTGCTCAAGAGTGCAATATATAGATTTATTAAATAATTTTATGAGACAAATCCATCATGGAAGACAAAGTTAATTTCTTTATGTTTATTGGTGATGTTTTTGTTTTCATGTAAAAATATTATTCCTCTTATATCTCGTAAAAGTCAATAAATTATTTAATTTTTTCTATTCTAAACATCAATTTTATAATAGTGAATTTTATAATCAGTTGATTCGCTCAAAAAATTTCCAAGTCAATGTAAATAATATAAAAAAATATCAAAAATTCGACAAGGATTTGTATATTTGATACTAAGTATATGTATATTCAATCCCCAGACTAAGGGATCAACTAAGGTGATCCCTTAGTCTAGGATAAACAAACAGTTTTTATAGCTATATTGCTCTTGGCCGTGATTGAAATTTCATTTTTTTTTATACATTTCTAATTTTTTGTTCCATTTTTGATAAAATTTTCATGATATTTTAACGAGCCGTTTAGCGTCAAAAAAAATTTTCTGAAAACACAAATCGTACTTTATCGCCCGTTTGAAGAATGTAATTTTTAAAAAAATTATCTCAACTCATTCTCAACATAATGTTCTATCTTTAGGCATAGTTTAATTGTGATCCGTCCAACCGTATGGCTTGTATCGCTCTCATAAGCTTTGAGATTGAATTGTAAGTCAAAATTTTTACATTGTATTGAAAAAAAAATTTCCCGTTGTTTTAAAATTCTGAATATATTTTTAGTTTATTGGATTTGTAACCTCAAAGATAATGCCAAAATTTCAAAACTCTAGAGTTAGCAGTTTAGAAGAAAAAAATGTTTTCTAAAAACCGATTTTTGGCAAAAAAAGTGACTTTCCCGTCATGCATAATTCTTCCCAAACAATAGGAATCATCTACACTATAGGGCCCATTTTCGTGTTAAATATCAACTTGATCCATCAAAGATTCTGGTCCGCAGTGTGGTAACAAGCAATGCTAACACACTCACCCACCCACCCACGCACCCACCCACCCACACATACACAGACAACATCACAAAAACATCATAAAACGACTTCTGGGACCTCAAAACATGTAATTCCGTCAAAATCTCGAGATCGAATTTTTTTCGATCACTATACTTTACTTTATAGTAAAGTAATAAACGCATTTTATTTCTATTAGATTCAAATATATGGTACTTAGTTTGTATACCTATTTCTAAACTTTGCATTGTTCATGTGTTTATTTTTTAAAATTTCTTTACGCTGCCATTTTCTTCATTTAAAATTCCCATATGGTGAAATTGAAAGTTGTGTCTCACATTGCAATTGTGGTTAGATAGTGCTATACTGTTCCAATCTGCAGAACCCAAACTTTTGAAGAGCTTGACTTGGGCTCAAGTGTTTTACACATATTAGATTTATTTTCTTATATCTTACTTGCCTCCTTTCTTTATATTTTCTTGAAATTTCCATTATGAGATGTGATTGTTTCTCCAAAGTTATGATTGTATGGAGACAACCATAAAAATAAAAACAGGTTATTAGTTTTAAAAAATTATATAACCTGTATTAAAACTAATAAAATATACATATAGTTTGATCTTCTTATATGTTACTTTCATCCTAGATATTTCCTTTATGGGATGCTATTCTTCCTCCAAAGTTTGATTCTATGGGGACAAGTTTAGTTTTATTTTCCTATATTCTTCTTGTATCCTAGATATTTCCTACCAAGGAAATAGCATTTATAGCATAAATAGCATTTATGAAATGCTATTCTTTCCTCATAGCTAGGATTCTATATTTTTCCAAAGTATATACCGCTTCTGAAAATCCAAAAAATGTAGAGCTATAACAACAATTATAGATGTCCTTAGTAACTTTGTTTGATCTGAGGAGAATTCAGTGCTCCTCAACAATCTAATAGATCCTCAGACATTCTTGTGTTCATCCTCAGACTGCATTCTGAAACAGTCAACATAGAGCTTAAATGTACTGTTACTTGCTAAAACATATTTGATCACTATAAACCTTCTAACCTCAACCTTTGCCAATTCAAGCCAAGCCATGAGTTCCCGTTCACTATGTGCAGTATTGCTTCAAATTCTGAAGTTCTCAATTTGTCTGGCCATACTGCGTAACATAACTTCGCCTTTGTAGCGCTATTTAACACGAAATATCAAAGTTAAGAATAATACTTTAGTTTCTCATAAACTAATATCAAAAACTATTGCAGTTCAGCCATTCATGTCACCTTCCTCAAGCGGCAAAGTTAAACAAACTACAAGTTTAACATTAATATTAAGAGTAATATCTTTTGTTTTTTTTTTTAGTTTTATTTAAATTGTGCGTAGATTGTTTAGGTTTTAGCTTGATGATGGCTGGTTTGTGTTAGTAGTATTATTTATTCAACCTTGTAATGTAGCAATACTAATAGCTCCTTGGCTATTACAATAATTATAATAATTAATTTAACAGGGTTTAAATACTCTTTACTGTTTAAATACAATTATTTTATTTGTTTAAATACTGTTATAACTGTTCATATTCCCGTATGGTAGAATACCGGTCCTAAATTTGGAGTACATTGATATTTTTTAGAAGTGAAACTATAAAAGAAAACTAATATAATTCATACTAATATCCAAGAGGTTTTAGAAGTGTTTTGTTATACTCATGATTTAGAATAGACTAAGGTTTAACAATTGCTATTAAGTAACTTACAGTTCTTAATTTACTCATTGGAATGATGTGCAGTGACAAGAATATTATCACATTTTAAAATGGCAAAAATGAATACAGAACTTTTCTGCATAACAACACCTGTGTCCATTGATTTTTGTGAATAACCTCTTTTTCTCTCTCTCTCTCTCTGTCTCTCTTTTACAGAAACACACATACACACAACACACACACACACACACACACACACCACACACACACACACACACAACCAACACACACATACACAAGCTGCGACTGAAGAAAAATGGGGAAGAGGAATGGAGAACCAGCCCGGAAAGAATAGAAACAAAGAAATACTTTCCGTCCATAATGACATGGAAGAAGCTTGACGACTTACAAATCGATTACATACTCAGGTACTTACCTGACATGTGCGAACTAGATATTACCTAAAGAGATTCAATATCATTCAACAATCAAATTTCATATGTGACGAACTGACTGACCAGACATGGAACAATTAAATCTATGATTGTCCAAAATTAGATCCTTACCGGCAAATGTTAATACAGACAGCAATACAACTGGACACGACTAGCCTATGAAAGAAAGTAAATTAATAATAGAACAATATGTGCATGACTTAAAAAATAATGTTTATCCAATACCTGTTGTGTTCTGGGTGAAATTAGATAATTAATATTGAAATAAATGTAAATGTTTTAGATACATACTGTTATATTATTATATTTACTCCTAGTATGTGAAATATTTGATTGGTATATTTTAGTTATATATCAGGTTATATGTAGTTGTATACACGTTAAACCTAGTGTGATACGTGTGGTTATAAATAAGCTCCCTCGTAACAGAACTACTGTTGTTAGGAAACACACACACACACACACACACACACAAAGAAGTGTTTAAAACATATGGAGAAAGTGATTGAAATCAGCAATCCATGTTCTCAAACGAAAAACAAGAAAAGAGTACATATCTGACACTAAAGAAAAATAACTGCCAGCAAGTATTATTGCACGATTGTCGTGTAATTGCTTAAAGCAACAAGAAATTCCAGCAAATCAAACCAAACAATGATCTGAAAGTACTTCATAGATCACTTTTTTAAATTCCCATGCAACTATTGTTCAACGATTGTCCCAAGTAATTTAATTTAATCTGATAAATTGACATCATTCCTAAAAGTCAAAGGACATTAATGTGTTATTTATAAAGTGTTACGACAATAGTTTAAACCATGCCATTTGTTTTAACATTTAAACGTAATATTATATATGCTTTAGTAAAACTAAAGTCTACGAAGTAGTTTACACAATATACATAACTAATAGTTAAGTAGCATAACTAATTAATATTTCACTTACACTTATGTGAAGGCAATAGAACAATCTGGACCACATAGCTGTCCTTGTCCCATTACTAACCCCAGTCCTTTCTTCATTTCACCTTTCGAACACCATTCGTACCCTATGCACGTTAATACTTTCTGTACTTTTTCGCGACTGCGTCTATCACCTAGATTATCCTGGTGATACATTTTGTGTCGGTTTGGTTTCCACTAAACTCAGTTATCATATGGAGTGTGATAGGGCTTCTGTAAGTCAGCGAACATTTCTACTCCTAACCCTGCGAAAGCCAGGGCATTAGTTTTAATAGTTCTTTCTGTGCTTAAATCATTAAACACCTAATTGTTTTCAATTCTCATATTATCTTGAAGGGTCCAGAAGAAGCACATAACTTCTTAAGAATAAATTCCTTCATAAAGAAGCAATCTTTATTGCTGAAGGTTTCAATTGATAGTTTATATTTTTGATTTCCTTTAATTAATTCATTTGCTTATTAAGTCAGTATATTACTTATACGTCATATTTATCAATAATTTTATTATTATTATTCATCACAATTTTTGTCATTATGTTACTTTATTTTGTCTTCATACCTCCTCTTCCTTCTCTTCTTTTTACCTTACTTATTTCTCACTTCCCCCCTTCTTACTTGATAAAGCGCTGTTTGATCTAATGAGCAGGGATGACAAAGTATTGGAGCTATATCAGCTTTTTCTCTATGAGTTTCTTTCATATTTCATAAATAAAAATAGTGAGTAATTTATACTCTGTGTCTTGAGGTTTGTCAAAAAAAGAAGTACATTTTAATTGCGGTGTTCTTCTTATGTTCCGAGTCTTGTTTTATTTCTCAATACCTATCACCAAGATTGGTGAATCAGTAATGGCTCGTATTGAACAAAGAAAGACTTTAGACTAAAACCTGATATCATTTATGCAGTTTTAAGTTGACAGATAGATGAACAAAATCACAACAGTCACTCCCTAAACGATTAAATTTTAGTTGTTTACAATATTTAGGAGAATTAAAAAGAAAAGGAATAGTTTGCACTTTCCAACAGGAAAGTTGGAAGCTCAATACTTGCAGCCCTATAATACTTAAGGGTGTTAAAAGTACTGGCATTATATCCTCTATAGATGTAGATTCCTCTTTACCAATGTTTCAATTGATAGGACAATAAACTTTGTGTTAAAATAGCTATAACTAAAAGAAGATGGGCCAAAGATTGGCATTCGTAGAGAAAGCCTCATGTCTCTCCTGAAGCTCTGCACAAAGGAACCTGTTTTTGATCCACACTATGAACATGTATCCAATAAGTGTATTTACCCGCTGTAGGTTCACTAGTAAATGTTGTTTTTTCTAATTTATTGAAGGGATTGGGGAGGGTTATATTTTCAAGATTCCTTTTCGTTTCAAAGATATAGTTATCTTTAAACCCACTCAAACCCAGTTGAGCCAAATTTTGAAGTTACAGTTCTTCCAGTTCTTACAGTTCACAATAAGAGAAGAATCATAGATGCGGTCGTGAGGATAGACTTTCTGAGTACTTTTCTTTTCATACAATAAAACCCATACCTTCCAAATAGCATAGTACGAAACTTATAAATAAAACTTCATAATAGAAAATGTATGATTGAAATATACGCCAATACTTTATCCTCATGACCACACGAATCCTACCTCCTCTCTTCTTTTAATCTTCTATCCTACCTTCTCCCTGACGACAAACTGCCAGTTTGAAATATTGTCTTCTGTAATTGTTTTCATCTATCATTGTTCTATTTACTTTAGTCTTAGATATATATATATATAGATTTTGGAACCTATTTCAGGTGAATACACCCCAGGATATATTTATGGTACTGTAAAGCACATAAAACAGGATACCCCCCTGCGCCCAATAATTTCACAGGTCACCACCCCACCTATGGTTTAGCCAGCAGCTAAATAAAATCATCACCCATATATGCCAGCAAATTATTTACTAAACCAACGGAGATTTCCTTGACATATTAAAAAAATAAACCCTGAAGGAACTGTCGGATCCCTGGATTGGAATCATTATTTACAAATGTGCCAGTAGAAGAGACCTCGGAATTATTTGTGATTGCATCTACTTAGATGAAAGAGGCATGGCACCTCCATCCATCATAGGCAAATATGGAAGACTTTTGCGAGCATGTTCGACAAGAAGCCCTTTCACGCACATAATGGCTCCATGTACTTTCAAATTGACGGCGTGGCAATGGGTTCACCCTAGGTGTCACATTTGCAAACTATTAATTGCTACGTAGAAAAACAAAATCCTAAACAACAGCCCTT